>OY728140.1:1234985010-1235612964 GCA_963277665.1 Viscum album | reverse complement strand
CAATTCAATACCTTATTAAAATTAGGTATTCTATCAAGGCATTTATCGCAACAGCATGTATATCTAGCATAACATCTATCACAACAACATGCAATTACTAATGCACCCTAAATGGCATGGCAGGAATGCATGACATGTGATTTCTAATAAATTCCTATATGATGCATGAGATGGCATACCCTCATCTCATCAGGTTGCAACAAAAATAAAACCTCAATAATATCAACAATAATAGCACAAAACAAGTGAATCACCTAACGGTGAAATCAAATCAACTGTAAAATTGCAAAACCGGAAAAATTACAATAATGAGGTAAATTGGCTTTTCCCTATACATGGGTTAGATACTCTTGGGAACAAATTATTAACAAGTACCTATTTTTCATTCCTATCCATGGCTATAGGCTCCAAACATTAAGTCAATAAGAAAAGAATCCTCTGATACCACTTTGTTATGTCCCGATTTCAGAAGCCGCCCAAAGGTGCCCCATACCCGGTTGGTCACATGGCCTCAAACGCATTTCCCTGAATGCCAGAGGATGACAACTAGAAGTGAGAGACCTGGGTGTGATAGTGGGGAAACTATGCCCTCGTTGGTAGAGTAACATAACGAAAGTAAAATAGATAGCAATAGTAGAAGCAGTAAAACACGCAACAGGTAAACAGCAGAAGTAGTAAAAAAACTGGAGAACACACACACAAAAACACACAAATATATATATATATAATGCATGATACATATGTTTAGGAAATCATCGAAACAAGTCACAATGCTGGAATACAATACTAAACCAAAGTACAGTAGAAAATAGATAAAATGATCCACAACATCTCAAGCCTAACCTTGGTCCCATGCTCCCCAGCTTCGCAGCAATCAAGTACCTGAAGTAGAAGGGTGTTTTCCCTTATCCATACCTACAGCAATATAATCTATTTGGACCCAAAAGCATGACCCAAATAGGGTGTGAGACTAAATCCCAGTAGGAAACCACCCAAAGATCTGTTCCTAATAGTCAATGAAAATATATGGTAGGCTATAATCAAAATGAAGCAGTAACCAAGGAAGTACTCAAAAGTAAACAATCCTACAGTTTCAAATGCATTCAATTATCATATATCAAGTAGGAAACTAATTATAATCAGGGAACCCTCTGGGAAGTACTCACATCCTAACCCCTCTGTTCCAACTAAAACAAACACAAGAAACCCTCTGAGAAGTACACACAGTCTAACCCCTCTGGTTCAGCTTTCGCACAGACTCTCTGAGGAAGCACTCACTGTCAATTACCCCTATAGTCTCGTATAGGTAACTAAAAGGTGATTTGGGAAAGTACTCAACATCCAATTCCCCCTTTGTCCTACATCGAGGAACTACAGACACTCTGAGGAACCACTTACGTTGATTCCCCCTATGGTCTCGCAACATAACAGTAAACAGACACTCTGGAGAAGCCCTCAATGTCCATTCTCCCTATGGTATACTACACTAGGTACTCACGGCCCTGTGTAACTCAATCGATCACAATAATATATAATGGCCAAAGTATAACTCAAGAACAACTTGGATAAACAGTCTACAGCATAACAGCATGTCTGATAATTAATAGTATCACTCCATCCTATCAGCACTAGGAATAGAAAGCAAGTGTCCTAAGAGTATAAGCAAGACCAAACGGTCATAAAAAATACAAGCATGGGAAACACATTCATAGCATAGTAATTAACCCTATTCACATTCAATTGACCTCTACTCAAGAATATAAATCATAGTAGGCAAAACAAGGTTAAAATAGTAAACACGCAATACCCCGAACAGGGTATTGGGCACTCTTGCACATATAACTCAAATACTATCAATGGAAAGGCTCCAACCACCTACCTCAATGTCGTATGATTGATATACTCCAGCATCGGCCCTTGGATCGACCTAGAACGTTGTAGATCTACAAAAATGTCTAAAACGTTCAACCAAGGATAACACACAAGAGAAGAGAAATCAGGAAATGAGGTTCAAAAAGAAGAGATGACTCACTGATTCAATTCCAACGCAACTAGTGGAGTTCGATTCGGAGAACAGATGCTCAATCAGGGGCTCGGGGAAGTACACATAGTCTAACCCCTCTGGGAAGTACACACAGTCTAACCCCTCTGATTCAGCTTTTGCACAGACTCTATGAGGAAGCACTCACCATCAATTTCCCCTATGGTCTCGTATCTGTAACTAAAAGGCACTATAGGGAAGCACTCAATGTCCAATTCCCCCTGTGGCCCATATCTAGGAACTACAGACACTATGAGGAATCACTTACGCCCATTCTCCCTGTGGCCTCACATCGTAATAGTAAACTGACACTTCAGAGAAGCCCTCAATGTCCATTCTCCCAATGGTCTTCTACACCATGTTTTCACGGCCCTGTGTAATTCAATCGATCACAATGACATATAACGGCCAAATTATACCTCAAAAACTACTTGGCTAAACAGTCTACAACATAACATCATGTCTGATAATAAATAGTATCACTCCATCCTATCAGCACTAGGAATGGAAAGCAAGCAGCCTAACAGGCTAAGCAAGACCAAACAGTCATAAACAATACAAAAATGGGAAACACATCTATAGCATAGAAATTAACCCTATTCACATTCAATTGACCTCTACTTAAGCATATAAATCATAGCATGAAAAACAGGGTTAAAATCGTAAACACACAATACCCCAAACGGGGTATTGGGCACTCTTGCACATATAACTCAAAGACTATCTATGGAAAGGCACCAACCACCTATATCAACGTTGTATGATCGATATACTCCTGCGTCGGCCCTTAGATCATCCTATAATGCTATAGATCTACAAAAAAGTCTAAAACGTTCAACCAAGGATAACACACGAGAGAAGAGAAATCAGGAAACGAGGTTCAAAAAGAAGAGATAACTCACCAATTCAATTCCAACCTAACCACCAGAGTTCGATTCGGAGAACAGATGCTCAATCAAGGGCTCAGGGAAGGATAGGTGTCGTACAGATGCTCTCAGTCAAAGAAGGCAAATAAGAAGACACTTCTACCTATTAGACGAGACCTCGGTCCATTTAATGAAAAGAAAGAAAGTACACGGTGTGTACTTTAGAAGTACACGGCATGTACTTTCCCCTATTGGCCCTCGCATTAGGCAATCTCTAGGTCACCACACACGGTTGTGTGCTCAGCCGTTAGACGGCCAGCACATGGCTACGTGCGGCAAAATAGTACACGGTGTGTACATATAAGTACACGGAATGTACTTCAAAAATTTCTAGAACCTACTCATTTTCTAAAAAACACCAGAAAAGAGAAAAACATACCCAAAAAGAAGATTCGGGTTCCTACACACTCTTAAAATGGAATAACCATATGGTCGACTTCTATACCCAATGCATCGGAGGGCTATCATGGACTCACCCATCCTTAGTTTATCACAGAACCACCTGTCAAGGGTTAATATTGCAACCACCCATCCTTGGTTTATAATGGAACCACATTTCATCATAATAATTCCTAAGAACTAATAAAACATGAAATCTTGAATTTTCTTCATTACACTCATAAAATATTATTGAGGAAAATAACTTTTCCATTTTGAAATTACTTATTTAAAAACTATGAAATTAAAAAGGAAAAAATTATCTTTGAAAATAACCTTGTAAAAGTATAAATTAATATTTAAATATTTTAGGTTTCATAATGGTGGAAAATTATGTTCATGCCACATATGTTAAAAAAACATTTCTTCCATACTTTTTTCAGAAAAGTCACAAAATAGATCATTTAGATACTAATGAAAATATTTCTTTCAAATTGTTTTGTAAAAACTTAAACATGGGTAAAAATGACTTTAAAAATCATAATATAATACGAAAAACTGTTTGAAAAACATTTTTAGAAAATATATGTGGAAAAAAATGTAATTTTAAGGGAAACATTAAAGGATTGTTTTTTAAATGAAATTCTCTTACCTTGAGTCTAACTCATCATGTATATTCTTTATCATAATGAATAAAAAACTTATATTAGTTTTATACTTTATTAAGAACCTTTTTTATGTTCCTTATGCTTTTATTTCGTTTAATACCATTTTATATACAATTACTTTATCAATTAAATTCACAACAAGTGTTTTAATGATATTCAGATCATATGTTAGAAATGACTTTAGTAGGTTGACTATAAAAAAAAGATCATTATTCCATAATATTTAGGATAATAATAATTAATTAATTATCATTTTTATACATAAATTATACTTTTAAATCCAACCATTAAATATGGTAATGAAAAACTAAATTTGTTGTAATCATAGAGACGGTAGGTCGTACGTATGCATGAGTAATGTTTCTATTTTTCAACAATCATTATGGAAAAAAATAAGTATTATTTAATTTTTTAAAAATGATAATAGTATCATAAATATAATATAATAATTTAAATATACTTATATAAATAATCTATTTGATGTGGTGATGAAAAATGAATCACATCACTTCATGGATGTGGTAGTCCACACATACACATGAACGACGTTATCATTTTTCAATGAAAGGAAAGGTAAGAAGTTAAATGATATATTATCTTTTAATAATGATAAATATGTACTGAATTTAATATATAAAAATTAATTCCATAATTATAATATATCCATGATATTTGGTTATGGAAAATTAATTGCATCAGTTCATGAGGCAGTAGTACATTGTACACACAAACGATGGTTTCATTTCTCAAGTAATGGAAGAGAAGATGGATATAGTTTTTCCCATTAACTTAAAAAAACACCTAATTATATTTAATATACATGTTTTATTATATAGTAATTTTTAATTAATATGTTAAGGATGTGGAAGAATAAATAAAACAGATCGCTCGATTAAAAATGATACATCTTCTTCAGACAAACTCCTTTTATTAACACCTTACGACCACTAATTTTGGACTTCTTACCTAGATAATTCCTCTATAATTTGGGTAGATATTTTATTAAGGGATTTGGGAAGATATTTTCTGAAAATAAACGTTTTTAAGGGTTAAGTAAAGGGAAGAAGAGGTTCCCTTTTATAAGAGAGGGGAAAGGCACTCTTGGAATTTCTCAAAATATTAAACTAATGTAAATTAATATTCAATTATAAAAGGATAAAAATAATTTATTTAGAATATAGGATTATTATGGGTCAAAATTATCTTATAAAATAAAATTTATACAAGTTTTCACCACATTTTTACACTTATCTTTTTGTTTTAACCTCTCATTAACCTCTTTCACAATTACCATGACAAAAAAGGTTTTTTACTTTTTGAGGGTTAATATAGTTACTATAAATAGAAAAATATATCATAAATAAACCATGGTTGATATAATAAACTATTTCCGAACCACTTTTCTAAATATAATATTTTTAGTAATTTTATATCATTGAATAAAATATTATTTATTATAATATATCATTAATCTTAATTTTTATAACTATTAATTACTTTGATTTTAATAACATCAAGAAAAAAAATTAAAATTAGAAAAGAAAATATTTTAATACATCTCTAAAATTTCATTTCCATCTAGAAAATTCTTTCATCGCATTAATTATCTAAAATTATATTACTTTTAATATTTTTAATATCATTTATTTTATTTTTCCATTAATTGAATAATTACTGAATCAGCATTGTGTAAATCTTCAAGGTAACTATTTCTTTACTAAAAATTAAAAACAAATTTATATGATGAATATAAATCTTTTAGATTTAAAAATAATATTTATAATTAAACATAGACTCTAGTTAACCATATTTTAAAAATATTATAGTTAATAAAAAAAGAGTGTGATATGTTTTATTTTTCTTTACATAAAATTTTATAAAAGTCACAATCTCATCGAAATTTTAAACAAAATACCATATAACCAAATATTGGATGATTATAGACGAACTAGACTCATACGGTAAAAATTATCCAAGTTCTTGGGTCCTTTTATGGTCCTTGTCATTTTATTTTTAACTTTAATTATCAGATTTACCATTTACTGTGGAAATAAAAATTACTAAGGTTATTATTCATATTGATCAAAAATAAAAAAGTCCTATTTAAAAACTTCAAACCCATTGATTCCAAATATTGAATCAATTTTTCAATATTAAAAACACCTAAGTGGCAAAATTTAAATAAAAAGTATACTGGAAAGGCAAAATGAAAAACGGTTTTTCAGAAAAATGTCCTTTTAAAATATAAAATTTTTTATACTAAATTGAAGTATAAAATTCACTTAAAAATCATAATTGGATAATTTTAAATAAAAATTAACATATTAAATTTTAAAAATATTCTAAATTATAATTTTAAACTATAAATACTTTAAAGGAAAATACAGGTTTTAATTAAAAATCAGAATTTTCACTATTCATTGAAAAAACAATATTTTCAAAAAATTATAAAAAAATAATCCTAATAAAATTATGAAATGATGAATTAAAAAACTAAATTCATTTTTTAAAACAAATTTTATAAAATTTCGCAAAAATAATTGTAATATACACTCATAAAGATCAAGAAACCTGTTTTTGAAGAAAACATATTTTTGAAAAATAAAAAAGGATTTACTAAAAATTGATTTCTTATTTAAAAAACACTAATTAATATATTATAAATGATTATGTCCATTATATATTTCATAATGTAGTTAATATAATTTATTCCCTCCAATTTAATGACTGGGTTATAATGGTCACATTTAAATATTAATAATTCATTATTAATTTATGTTTGACGTTTTGTATCTTGTATACTATCGAACATAGTATTTCTATTTTACAATATTGGTTTATTACATTCCCCTACCCCCTAAGTAATTTTTTCCTTTAAATTTGAACTCGGGATCAAAAACATAGGGTTTTAACTTTCAAAATATATTTTTTGAAACCTCACATCATAAATAGGATTGATAAAACTTCTCCCTAAAATGAGGGAAAGGGAAGTACAAAGGTCGTCTGGAATAACACATGGTAGTTTTTCAGGTATTAAAATATAAGTGGGAAGTTAAAAATGGATATATAATAAAAACCTAAATCCTAAGGTCTGATATAGAGTGATAGATAACATGTTCATGAGAAATTTAACCATTAAAAAATCATAAATCTTTGATGGGTTAAAAGGTTAATGATTTCTCTATAAGAAAAGTAAATGGATAAATTTTTTATTTCAAGATCCTTTTCCTAGATTTTAGGAATTAATTTATCATCTATAATAAAATAATAAGGAAATAAACTTACTTGAAAAGTATAGCTTCATCCTTTAATCAATTTCCTTCATAATCTCATCTATTACTCTAAATTAGGAGTATTCATGATGAATTTATCATGCATGGATCCATAGAATCAACTTATATGGATCAAAAAATAAAAAAAATGTTAATAATATATTCCTCCTATATTTATGAATTAACTAAAACCAAAATTCTTAGGATATGATAAGATAATTCCCAATAATTAATAAACCTACATATGAAGAAAAACTACTTTAATTTACAAAAATCAATAGTAATATCCAAAGTCTAACTTGGATCATTCAATAAATAACTATCCTTAAAATTTATAAATATATTCTCAACTAAGATTTAAATCCAAAAACAATTATTTGATCACATATTCTTACAAGATAAATTTAGTATTTATATCTAAATATAAATCTCTCCTAATATATCAATCCAAAAATTATATTCTCTAATCATATAATCATCAAGATATTCTAATAATTTCTATAAATAACATGAATCATCATAAATCCACATTAAAATAATATATGCTTCCAAAATTAAATTCAACCTTTATTCCTAAAATAAAATCCTATAATATTCTATTTACATTAATCATATAAGATTCCCAAAATAGTGAACTTTTTCTGAAATCACATAATCACCAAATCAATTCCAATGTCATGGTTATCTATAAAATAAAACATTTGTTCTCAAAATGAACTTAACTTTTATGTGTTAGATTTTTTAAATAAAGAAAAATAATTCCCTAATAATCAGTACATCACATACTCTAGTGGTAGGTGATGCACCATTTTCTCCCTTCAGTTGTGGGTTCAAGCCTCATGGACTTTCTGGATGTGGTAGGTTTCTACCAAGCATATGGGTTATCCTTTTTATAAAACTATATTAATATAATCCTTATAAAATTCCTAGAAATTTTATAAACATTAAAAAAATAATCTTATTATATTCAAAATTAAAGAAATGTTTTAACCTCAAAGGTTATCACATACCTTTCATTTTGTATCCCCAAAAATATTATAACCTATAATTACTTCCAAATCAAAGATCATATAAACCCTAAAGGTTATCCATACCTTTAAACCTATGTCCATAAAAAGAAAATAGAATTATTTATAAAATAAATTTTTCACTTAATAAAATTAAGGATTAAATATACCTCAAACATTTATCAAAACTCAATAAAATCCTCCCAAAGTTCTCACATCATCAAAAGAGTAATAATTATTTTAAACTTATGATGATTCTTAAATCTACCATAACTCTTGAATATCTAACATGTATAAAAATTAATCATTATTCATTATTCATATTCCATTAACCATATTTTTCAATATTATTCATTAATACCTCTTTCTTTCAAAAAAAAATATGAATCGTGTTCTAATATCCAACAATGTCAAAACATAATCCAAGAAATAATCTATACCTTTCATATTCCATTTGCAGTTTCCATATCTTCAAATGTAATGTAATTATGTATTGATAAATAGATATCTGAATAATATTATTTATCCCATTCATGAGTTTTCCCATTAGGAAATCCATTTTCATAATTACCATTCTCCCAACAATTAAAACATTCAATTGATATCTCAGGAAAAACTTACTTCCCATTCATATAGTTAACTAAACGATTCCTTTTTTCTTTGCAAATTATGGCTTTATGAGACAATTTACCACAAATAAAACATATTATATTTATATTAAGATACTTTCCTAGGTTCGTATTTCCAAATTTTTGACTCATAGGTCATTGAATAGATTTAACTTTATGATCATTATCATCTAAACTTATATGGGGATTCATTTATCTTGTATCATTAGGAAACCCACCAAGGTTCTAGTTGTTAATCATTACTCTTGGTAGATAGATAATAATAAACAGAAGATTTATCACTACATATCTCATTCTATTTAGTTTCTCATTCTAAAAACCACTGCATTTTTCTTCACATCCAATTTTACTTTGGTTCCTGCTAGAACCAGCCATTTTCTAAAACCAAAAAGGTTAGTGTGAGTATATCATAATAAACTATATTATAAGGATTATAAACATTAAAATATCCTTATTCATATTATCTCAAACTCTTTTTATCTATAAAAAATAACTATTATTATCCCTAAAATATTATCCATTGTGGTTATAGGTGACTTTAAACTTATACTCAAATTACATCATATCCTCTAAAGTTATTTAAACCCTCATCTGATAACGATTGTAAGGATCCATCTTTAAACATCACATAATGTAGTATCTTTAGACTATAATTCACTTTCTCAAATTCCCAAATATATTTAAGATTTATTGATTTATAGATTTAGGTTATAACACTTACATAACAAACCCATACATATATAAAGTGTAAACTTCTATTCAATAACAATTTTTTCACAATATAAAACTTTTAAAATAAACATGATTTATTTTCATGACAAATCTTTAAAAAGTTAAACATGAATTCTTACTTTCCCTTACCCATCCTTAAACTATGTGAAAAAAAAATTAAACATGTGATGAGCACAAAAAACTTATAAAGGGGTATAAAAGGAAAAAATAAACAATTATCCCTTGAATACTTACAAAAAAATTCCTTTTCAAAATAAACTTTTGGATCAAAATAAAAAATTTATTACCCAATAAATCACCTTATATACCCAAATATTTTCATAAAAAGTTTCATAAAAAATATTAAAGTAAAAATAAAACTCATAATCATTCTTTGAAAACATCAAAAATTCATTATAACATTTTCAAAAAGTTAAATTTTTCATCACTTAAAAGTAGCATATGCATCCCTTTAAAAATAGAATCATTATATTACCTTGAGAAATCATAATATTACAATAAAAAACATATAAATCATAGATAAAACATGTATGTTACTTGGGAAATCATTTACATATCACTCTTAAAATCACACTTAAAAATGGAATAACCATATGGTTGACTTCCATACCCAATGCATTGGAGGGATATCACAGACCTACCCTTTCTTAGTTTATCACTGAACCACCCATCATCGATTAATAATGTAACTAACCATACTTGGTTTATAATATAACTACCCATCATCATAAAAATTCTCAAGAACCAATAAAACATGAAAGATTTTATTTTCATCATAACACTCATAAAATATTCTTTAGGAAAATAATATTTTCATTTTAAAATTACTTATTTAAAAATTACACAATTAAAAATGAAAACATTATATTTTAAAGAAACCTTGTAAATTGATAATTTAATATTTAAATAATTGAGGTTTAATGATGATGGGAACTTATTTTTATGATATATAAGTTAAAAAACATTTCTTCCATAATTTTCTCGTAAAAATCATAAAATTTCTCATTAAGAAAATGATAAAAAGATTCCTTTCAAACCAATTTTTTAAAAAGTAAAATATGTGTAAAAATTAATTTACACAATAATAATATAATATTATAAATATTTTGAAAAACATTTTAATAAAATATGGATATCTAAGAAAAATAGATTTAAGGTAAACATTAAAAGATTATTTTTTTTAAAAGAAAGTCTCTTACTTGGAGTTCAACTCATCACATACATTCTTTATCTTCTTGAGTAAAAAAAATATTTTAATTATATAATTCACTAAAAAAAATTTCAATTTACTTAATTCTTTATTTCATTTAATACCATGTCATATAAAATTACTTAATCAACTAAATTCACATCGGGCGTTTTGATAATATTTGGATCATATGTCAAAAATGACTTTGGTTGGTTGAATATGGTAAAAGTGGTAATTATTCAATCATATCTAAAATAAAAATCATGAAAAATTATCATTTTTATACATAAATTATAATTTTAAAGCCAAAGATTAAATATTTTTAGTAAAAATAAACAATGTTACAATCCTCGAGATGGTAGGTTGTACGTACGCCTGAGTAACGATTCCATTTTTCAACGATCTTTATGAAAATAAGGTAAGTATTTTTTTTATTTTTATAAAATTATTATAACATCAAAAAATTTAATATTAATCCATTAAATATACTTATATATATCATAAATGTGATGTGGTGATGAAAAATGAATCACAATGCTTCAAAAAGGTGGTAGTCCACACGTACACACAAACGACGTTATCATTTTTCAGGGAATGGAAAGAAAGGAAGCTAAATGATATATTATATTTTTAGAATGATAAATATTTAATGAATTTCAGATATAAACATTAATTCCATCATTATATTCCATCCATAAAGATGGTTATGGAAAATGAATAACATAGGTTCGTGGGGCGGTTGTCCGTCATACACACGAACAATGGTTTTTTTCCCATGTGATGGAAGAGGAGATGAATATTGGTTGTTAAATTAAAATAAAAACATTTAAGTATATATAATAGACTATTTTTATTATATATTAATGGTTATTTAATATTTTAATAATTTGGAAGAAGAAATAAAATGGAAACGCTTGATTAAAAATGATACCTCTTCTACAGATGCCCTCTTTTTCTTAACACCTTAAGAACACTAAGGCTGGTTTTATTCCTAATATAAGGAATATATAATATGTTTATATATTTTAGAAAGGAATTTTTTTAGATATATTCTTAGAAAAAATGGTTTTTAATTTTGAAGTAAAGGTAAGAAGAGGTTCCCTTTTATAAGAGAGGGAAGGGGTACTCATGGAATTTCTCAAAATATTAAATTAATATAAATTAATATTCATTTTAAAAAGTATCTAAAATGGTTTATTTATTATTTAAGATGATTATGAGTCTAAAAAATATCATAAAATAAAAAAAATATACAAGTTTTGACCACATTTTTAACCTCATCATTTTGTTTTAACCTCTAGTTAACCTCTTTCAGACTTACCGTGACAAAAAAATATGTTTACTCTTTCATGGTCAATATAGTTACTATAAATAGAAAAAACAACCCTTAAATAGAAAAATATTTCTATAATAAACATTATACTAATAATTTTTCCAAATATAAAATTTTCAGAAATTTTATATCATTTAATAAACTTTTATTTATTATAAAATATCATTAATGCCAATTTAAATAACTATTCATTACTTTGATAATAAGAACATCAAGAAAAGAATTAAACTTCAAAAAAAATATTTTAATACATCTCTAACAAGGAAATATTGTCTATAAATTTATTTTATCACATTAATTATATAAAATTATTTTAATTTTACTATTTTTAATATCATTTATTTGATTTTTCTATTAACTGAATAATTATTACATGAGCATTGTGTAAAATTTTAAGGTAATTATTTCTTTACTAAAAAATACAAATAAATTTTAATGATGAAGACAAATAATTTATATTTAAAAATAAAATATAAAACTAAACATAACCTCTAATTAACCTTATTTTAAGAATATTATTTTTAATAAAAAAAGAGTGTGACATTTTTTACTATTCTTTAAATAAAATATTATAAAAGACATAATCTCATTCAAAATGTCAAAAAAATCATAAAACTGAATCTTGTATGAGTATGTATGAAATGTACACATAAAAAAATTAGTCAAGTGTTAGGGTCATTTTATAGTCATCATCATTTTACTTTAAACTTTAATTATTGGTTTACCTTTTACCGTGTAACAAAAATTATTAAGGTTACTATTAAAATTGACTAAAAATAAAAGGTAATGATTTAACAAATTTGAACCCACTAATTCCCAATATATAAAAAATTTATAAAAATATAAATACATAAGTGTAAGAATTTTATTTAAAATTAAACTAGTACGACGCATTGAAAAACAATTTTTCATAAAAATGTTATTTTTAAACATAAATTGTTTTTATACTAAATTCAAGTATAAAATTCATTTAAAAAAGCATAATTGGGTCATTTTAAATAAAAAGTAACAAATTAAATTTTAAAATTATAACAAAATATAATTTTTCTTTATAAATATTTTAAAATAAAAAATAGGTTTCAATTAAAAAATAGTATTTTTAACTATTCATTGAAAAATAAATATTTTTAGAAAATTCACATAAATTTAACCTAAGATAATTTTAACATGATATATTCAAAAATTAAATTCATTTTTTCAAATAAATTTCCAAAAATTTCAAAAAGATAATTATGATATTCATTCATAAAAATAAAGAAACCATGTTTTTAAAGAAAACATATTTTTGAAGAATAAAATGGATTTACTAAAAATTGACTGTTTATTTAAAAATAATTAAATAATAGATTATAAATTGGTCTGGGAATTATTTATTTCATGATGTAGTTAATAATACTCATTCCTGCTAATTTAATAGTTAGGTTATAACAACCACATTTAAATTATAATAATTTTTTTATTCATTTAAACTCAGTGTGGAATATCTTATATGCTATCAAAAATGGTATTTATTTTTTAAAATATCAGGATATTAAAGATTTATACTTTTTCATTATTTAATAAAATTTAGATAAACTTATTATCTTTTATATAAAATAGGATTTATAAAATCTGAATCACTATAACTCAAGATATAATAAAAATACTATGATCTGGTAAAAACGAATTTTCACAAAAAGTAATGAGAGGGTTTTGAATATTCAAAAACATAAAATATTAATAGAGAACAAAAAACTCCCAAAAACATCTATGTCTCTACAACTATAAATAACTTTTGTATTCTTCATATCAGGATAAACTTTCTTAACTTTCAGATAAAAAATTTCTTCAACTTTTTAAAATTTTCACTTCATATAAAATAGTTAAACACAATTGGGAAAAAAAAATTTAGATACAAACAGAGAGAAAATTTAATTTGATATCAATTGAGATACCAAGGTGGATCATACAGTCACCCTAATAGGGGGTGAATCAAGTGTGACCAGCTTTTTATCTATTATTTTCAACTTAAACTCTTCCTTACTTTAAGTTAATCAAACCTCTTCCTCACTATTTTACCCTTATTATATATAGATAATATGAGGAAAAAACATATGGGTATTTTTACATGGTTTAGATTTAGTGTGAGAACCTATATAATTTCCATTTAGACTCACATCTTTCTATGGATTCTTCCACCAATAATATTTTCATAAATTACAAGTGAGGGGTATTTATACTACATCCCACGGTTGATATATCTCCCAAAAATCTCCACCTATATCCCAGTGGGATATTATATTGACTCACACCAGTAAAAAAAATTACTTATATTTAGATCCAATTTAATATAAACATGTAATCATCTCACTAAAACTTCATCCATAAAATCTCCATCTAATAACTCTATTAGGCGTGACTTCATCTGATGTGTCTCTTACTTTATTTAGTATGATTCCATCTGATATGCCTCTCCCTCCATCTGGTAAGACTTTTTTTGTGTGAATCTAAACTTTATACTTCAATATTCTACACCTAAACATTTTTCCAATATTTATTTTTTATAGTTCACCTCGAATCAATTCCTCTCTGACCAATACCTTTATCCGATAAAAATCTATTTGTTGTAACTATAGCCAAAAAACCTCTATCTTGTTCCTATGATCAAAACCACTAGTTGGTACACCTATGATCAGTACATATTTCTGGTTCCTCTTCTTTAATCAAGTATTTACTTGGTTATAAACTTGTGCTAATTTGAAATTTCTATTTCTTTTCTTCACTCATGTATATAAATAGTGTTATTTTATTCAGTATGTACTACCCTTTATATCTGTACACATCAAGGAAAATAGAGGGAACTCAAATATGTTTTCCCACTCAACTAAAATTCCAATTTTGAACTTCCCACTCATTTTTACTTCTCTAAATGAATCTAAAATCTTCTAGAATATTCTTAAAGCTTTATAAAAACTCCATCATATGCAACCTTCTCCAAACTTCCTTAACCTTGTCATTAAGTAACTTCTTCAAAAAAAAATTATCTCAACTAGATAACAAATGATGAAGGATCAACTTATCATTATCATTTTTAACACTTTATAAAGTCTTGTAAATATTCTTAATATATTGTTTGAGATATTTTTTACCCATGAATTTATTAAAAACTCATATGTTGGGTGATTTCTCCTATATCTAGTGAAATTGATGTTTCTCCATCCAGTAAATCACCTCTCCAAAAATTGCTTCAACTGATTAACTCGGAATAATGAACGTATCACTTATTCGATATATTCTCTTTATATTATTCCAATTACTGATGAAATCAAAATAATTAATTTGGATTTTTTTGTCTAATGATTCAGTATCTCTCCATTTTATCACAATGCCTCATATGAAACTTTATACAGTGCTTGGTTTAAAAAACTCAGAATCTTCTATCTGATAACATCATGATACTTTCTACAATGACCATCATTATAATGTTTCTTTAACTGATAATTATGAATTAGAAACTCATCTTGGAATCTCATTTGATAAACCACCTTCTTTGATCGATGAACATTCTACACCCCTGATTAGTAGGACTTTGTTAATTTTCTATCTAATACAACTCAAGCATCATCTCTGTCTTTATACATCTTTCTATACTAATAAATCCTTCATATTTATTTATCCTATTAAATTATAAAACTCCATAATATATAAATTCAAGATAATCTATCCAATGGGACATTAGAAATCATCATCTCTTTCATTATTTAGTGTACTTCATTTGGTTCAACTTCAAAAGTGTCCATCCATTGATCTTTATAAAGATCTATGTGAACTTTCCTTCTATCAGAGAGAAAAAATATTTATCAAAAAAAACATGGCCCCACTGATCTTCATATGATATAATTGATCTAGTATCCTATAAAAAGCAACACACTCTTTTTATTCATAACATTGAACTTCATAAATCTTATAAAATAATTTTTTCTACTTGAACTTCATAAAAACTCTCTACAGTGAAAATTTATTAATATTTGTTTGGTATAATTGAGCCTTTATCCTTCAAGAATTTCTATCTGGTTACTAGAATAAACTTCACTATATCTTGGCTTGTATTTTGTGAAACCATGACTCCATATTTTTAGTTATAAATGTCTTCTTCTCTTTGTAAAAACTCATACAAATGTTGCACTCTATAATGCCAGCTTCTAGAAACTACTCATCCAGTAACATCATTCATGTTTTTTCCAATAACATTATGCAATTGAAACCTCAAATATCTAATTCATATCCATCTAATAAAATCTATACAGTGATCTACATCTAGTAGCCTCAATCTCTCCCTTTTGACTCAATCTTGAGTCATGAATATCTTTAAGATGTTAGGATCTTGAAGATCTTCATAACATCATATGAATTTGAGGAAAGTTTATTAGAATATTTAAGGAAACTTTCTAACCTCCTCCAAAAACCCATTAGGAAAGTTTTATAACCTTTATAATTAACTCATAATGAAACTTTCTTATCTAGCATAAGGAAAGTTTCCTAAACATCTCTAATAACCCAATCTCTCATTTTTTTACTTTTGATGGTTTTACCTTCAGGTTAACTTCCTTTAGTAGAGTTCTCAAATATTCTTATCTGCTGGTAATTATGTCATTGAATCCAAATATCATAGATGGTTCTTTTGTATCTTATAAACATACTCTTGTTTATGGAAGTAGCAAAATCCTACAAACTTTCATTAGGTACCTTTACTTAAAAAAACCTTTACCTTTAACTTCTTCATTAAATTTGTAATAAACTATTGAAAACATATAAAATATATCAATATCATCCAGTAGGAAATTCATATTTTATTTTTAATTATTATTCTTTTATAGTAATGAAATTACCTAAAGTTTTAATGAAAATTAGTTACTTGAGTGTCTCTTGTAGGCTCATTCATGAAACTATCATAAGGTTTCTGATGAACATTAATCTATATCTTTGTTCATCCAACAAGATTACCTAAATCATAACCTTGTATGAAAAAATTCTCATGTAAAGTTATAAAAGAACCATTAGGTATAATAAAATAATATAAATAAATTAAAAAATATTTCTCTCTTTTTCTGAAAAAACTCTATGACCCAGTGATATGAGGAATGACTTGTTTTTCATGATTCGTTGTATTTTTTAGATAATTATTAGAACAAATAGAGACATTGATAAAATTTATTATTTTATTAACTTATTATAAAATATATAAATACCTCATGAGATTCAGCATTTTCTAAATCAATAAAAAACTTCCACTACTCACAATACACACCTTCGGGAACTTTCTTAAACATTCATCAAGTGCTTGGAGAAGTGTCATTAAACTTTTTCCATAATATTCACTTAAAGTCTATCTATTTATTAACCAAATTTTTTATTTTCTATTAGTTTGATATAGAGTCAGGGACATAAAAAATGAAAAATTATATATATATAAGAAAAAACATAACACATTAAAATTATATAAATAATTTTACTCGCACCTTTTAAATTAATCATCAATTAATATTAAATTAGTATTAAATTTATTTAGTTTCCAAAAACTCATTCTTCCAATCTATGATAATATAAATATAATAATTATTGCTAATGGAAAGGCTCTCTATATCATAGGTAAGTTACCTAAGAATATGTCCATATATTCCAACATCATCACCAGTATGCACCTTGAACTCATCAAATATAACTATAATTTTAAAGTCTTTTAGGTCCCATACATCTACTATATTCATATTTTTATATATTCTATTGTTATTATTATTTTTTTTAAAAATTAATTATACATTTAAATATATAAAATTTGATCATGATAGTTTAATTCAATGATATCAACTAGATGTCCATATTATCCCACCTCTGAAAGTGTATATACACTGTTATTTTGATTTTTCAATCCTTATTCATGATTAATTATATAAAATTTGTATCCATTAATATTATAGGCCCTAAATCTCTTTGCCTACCTTAGAGGACCTTGAACCAAAAACCTCAAATCATTTTACATTTTAGCTTAATTCTCAACATTCATTATCTACACAAGAAGTTATAATGCATTAATTTTTAATATATAAAAAAAATCAATAATATAAATATGTTTATATACTTATATGATGGGAGAACCATTTGAAAATATTATTATTAATAGTTTTTGTTAATTATATCTCACTTTGACCTCGAACCCTTAGTCTTCTCTTTATTTGAAATCTCAATTATTTAATAAATAGATATAATATAATACTACTGAGTAACACATACCCATGTGCTTATATTAACTTCAATTTAACCGATGTAAAATTTGATCCCTTACCAACTGGTCATCCTATAGTTCGAAATATTGATGACTATTTTTCAAAATGAGAATTATTGAGGATGTCTTCAATACATATAACACGATTGAATCTAGTATCAATTATATCCAAATACTTATAATAAAAGGTTAACCGAACATTGGTTATGTGACCATCAAAAATAGAGCCTTCTAGTTGAGCTTTATTCCACATATATCACTTCAAATGACCTAAGTACCTGATGAAAGAAAATATAAGAAACACATTAAAAAAATTACATAATGATTTGATAAAATTGAATTCGTCAATGAAAATAAAATGAATAATTTACCTATTAATTAAATACATCCATCAATAGTATACTGGTCCACCATGTTTATCTTCCTCAAGAAAATGAATAGTAAAATGAATCATGATAGTGAAAAATGAATGGCGAGATAACATATCTAAAGGAAAAAGTGTCAACAAAATTATTTCTTATAGTTTTTCAAGCTCGGTTGGATTTATATTTTTTTTTAAATTATATCTAGAGAATGTTCACAATTCAATTAGAACTCCATTTACTTTTTCTAGAAATATATTATGAAATTTCAAGGTTAGTAACTACTCTATCAAAATATGTGAGTTGTGATTTTTCAATCGATGTAACTTTTTATGCTTTAAGTCAATGCACCTTGAAATGTTACTTTAATTTCCATATGAAAATTTTAAATTCATTAAATTGTTAATGAATATTTATTTCTCATGATTTTACATTTAAAAAATGGTTTAGGGATACTTTCCCTTCTCATTTTTCCACAAACTAAACTTTATATTCATTGCTTCAAAGTTCTTATAAGCATTATAATGATCCTTAGATTTATCCTTCTCATTAAGAAATGAAAAATTGCATTATCACAGGCATTCTTATCAATATGAATTATGTAAAGATTATGATATATAAAATTAAACTTCCAATAATAAAGTTTCAAAAATATACTCTTCATTATTGGGTTTTGACTGCTTCAGATATTATACCTTATATCATTTCTCCCCATTCTTTTAACTAATTACATTTTCCAAATTCCATAGGGACGTTAATTAATTCTCTAAATATTTCTAAACTAGATAACCCCTTTACTGAAATTCTCAATTCACTAAATCCAATAATTTTATTCTTGTTAAACCTAAATTTATGAAATTCATTAAGAAATCAATGATGACACATAAAGAACCTTATTCTACTAAAACGTAACCATTGAAGTTAAAAATCAAAATTAAAATTAGACAATCCAAACTGGTATGAGTTTTCCTAACATATATGTTTCCTAGTCTAGAAAAGTCACTAATTGTCCACATTAAAGCAATATTCATTTTGAATAGTTTTCTCATTTATTTATCAAATGTTTCCATGCCATCATCCCATAATTCTCGCAACTCGTTGATTAGAGGTTGAAAATATACATCAATTTAATTTCTTGGAATTTTATTTCCTAGACTAGTCATCGAAATATTTAATGAATACTTCTTCATACACATCCATGAAGTTAGATTATAGGGGATCAAAATAATTATCCATATGCCATAATTATTACATAAAGTGTTGAAAGGGTTAAAACTATCAGAATCCAATCCCAAAAATGAATTCTTAAGTTAAAAATAAAAATATAGATATAATTAATCAAACACATTCCATGGTTTTGAATCTTTTGGATGTATCATCAAGTCATCCTTGTTACTTTCAGAATAATTCCACTTCATATCATATGTATTCTTAGATTACATGAATATTCTTTTCTGGAATCCTTTCATTTGAAGGTAATGCAATACCTTCATGTGAATTTTCTCATTCTTCTTCGTCCTAGTGTTACATTCATTTCTAATCTCACAACTTATCATTTATTTTACAACTACATGTATGAAATATTATGCATTCTATTTTATTAAAATCTTCTACCCAATAAAACATGAAATCGTTAAGGAATTCATGCATTTTAGTATAATCAATGCTAATCTTGTTGATGGTTTTCTTCATTTCATAAAATGGTTCATGGAACTTAGATTCAAAAAATAAAAAAATAACTCCAAAATCGTAGAAATTTATTTTTTAGTAATTCCATATATACACTTGGTATGGTAAACTTGAGTATAAAAGATGGTTTTGAATACTTGGTGCACCCTTCAAGCAATTATTGATTTTATTATTCCACTAATTTATAAAACTAATTTTGTATCACTAAATTTATAAGAAATATTAACCTCATTATGATCAAATTAAAGTTATATTAATCTATTAAAATCGTGGTCATTATATCCTATAAATACAAATTAATTATTTAGTATGTTTTTAAGTGAATTATCCTATGGAGGGTCACTTTTTGCTTCGTTGACAATATAGTCGATGCATTTAATTTCCATAACATTGGATTTTCTATTCCAAATATGATGTACATAACATGTAGGAAATTGCTTTAATATTAAAATTTCATATACTATTTTATTCAATGATCACATGAATTTAAAATAAAGACACATACATTTTATTCTACCATCCACAGATCGATTTTCAGTTGCATAATCTAAAAAATATTCCAAACCCTTATCATACCAAGATATATTCTCATGTAATTTAATCCAAATTTTATTTTCACATGTTTTATTTCCACTCATCTCCCTATACATTCAAAAATAATTATATAAATTTTTAATAAAAAATATAAAAAAATTTGAACATCACTATGTTAAAATCCATTTTTTCAATAAAATTATACTCATAGGAAATATCAGTTCAAACTAAAATATGAAAAATAAATTAAAATGACTATAATCATACTGTAAAATGATTACAACAAGTTAATGTTACTCCAAAACTAAAATAATAATTCATAATTACAAACCCACAAACAGTACATAATGGGTTAGGAGTTCGATGTTGTGTGAGAAGGCCGATGAGGTGATGACATAGAGGTTAATGAAGAGTAGGCAATGAAAAACATGGTGGTTGAGTGTTAAAGTCCAATGATATTAGACTCGTAAATAGATAGGGGGTTAGGGGATTAGGTTCAAGGCATAGGGGGTGGATGAGGATGGGAGTTGGGTGATCAGGGTCATAGGGGGAAGGGAGTGACCATCACCTGACTCTATAGGGAAGGTAGATGGAGGGGAGGGACAACATGGGGGTCACATGTAGAGAGGTATGAAGGGGGTTGGGGGAGGGACAGGGGGAGAAGGGGGAATGGGTTTGTGAGGTGGATGGAGGTCAGGGGTTGGGGTACTTTTAATTAGGTTGTTTTCTTTCAATGATTTAGGGACTGTTAATGAAAAACCACCACTATTTAGTGGCAGTTTGTCTAAAACCATCACTAAATTTTAATATATTTAGTTTTTAAATAATATAGAGTCAGTTTTAATTAACTAACACTATATTTTAAATAAAAATAAATATTTCAATATTTATAAGTGGTTTTAGAAACTGTGGATAATAAGTATTTTTTCGTTTCATAACTTTTATTAATGAATTTCATAGATGTGGATATATGTAATTAATTAGGTATAAGTTTAATTCTATTGAGAAATTTAAAGAGTGTAAAAATGAAGTATAGAATTGACTTGGAAACAAGATAAAGAGACAGTGCTCAAACCAATGGGGGTAGTACATTAACCAATATTTCTTTATTTATCTAAAATATTTTGGGATATTTTACTAACTCACTCCTCCTTATAAATTGTAGTGTAATAGTTTTAAATAAAGGATGAACTCTACCTTATTATACATGGTGATATTAATGATGAGGCATGCAGACCTCATATTATCCTTTTAGGGATACACATTATAGACTCTAGTATACACACTAAACTAATTGTTAGATTAAGTTTAAATAAGAATTCCCTATGAGTTATGGTATGTGAATACGTCCATTTTTCATATAATCATGCATGGGGATGTAAACTGTTTGTTAAGGTTAATCCTAGAAAAAAACTAGCATCATGAGGCAATAAGTACATCTTTATTGGATATACTATAGAAAATAAAGGGTATTATATATGAAATACACCAAATAAAAATGTTATAGTTGATAGACATGAAACCTTTCTTGAAAAGGAACACATCACTTAAATATATTTTGGGAGAAAGGTATAATTTGTTGAATCTCGGGATGTTCAATAGTTAGAATGAGAACAAAATCCATAATAATTGGTGGAAGAATTTGTTCCAGATACTCAAGTACTATATAGGATCACCAGAGAGGTTAGAGACCAAAAGATAGGGCTTTCTAGCCACCGAAGAAGTTAACAAATTATTAGTTGAAAATAATGAACCTATATCCTATAAGGAAGTATTAAATAACTTTGAAATTGAAAAGTATTGAGAAGATATGAAATCTGAAATGGATTTCATGTACCATAACCAAGTCTGGGTTTTTTTTTATCCTTTAGTTGATGTAAATCTCAACAGGTGAAACTGGTTATTTAATAAGAAACTAGAAATTTATGGTAAAGTCGATACCTATAAGGCACAACTAGTTGCTAAAGGGTTTGACAAACATCAAGGAACAAACTATGATAAAACATTTTCACCTGTATCTATACTGAAATCCATTATAATTAAAAATATTATAGAAACTTACCATAATTATAATATTTTTTAAAATTGATATTAAGACTATTTTACTTAATGAAGACCTTATGGAATGTGTCTATATAACACAACTATAAGGGTTTATGATGACAATGGATTTCAATAAGGTGTGGAAGCTATAGAGATCTATTTATGTGTTGAAGCAAGCATTAAAATCATGGAACATTTATTTTGATGAATCCATAAGATAATTTGGTTTCATAAAGAATAAATGTGAGACTTGTATATAAGAGGCTCGAAAGGAGTGAAATAGTTTTTCTAGTTTTATTTTCTAATAATATATTACTGATGGGGAATGAGATACCAGTATTATAGTTAGATAAGACATGGTTAAATAAATGATTCTCCGTGAAAATATTTGGTGAAGAAGTCCATATTTTAGGGGAAAAATACATAAATATAGATATAATTGGATTCTTGTACTAAATCAAGATACAAACATTGAAAAGGTATTTAAGATATTCAATATAGAAAAATACATTATAGAATTGTTGCCTATGTGACATGGTATAAATCTCTATGAGAAAACATATCCCCAAACATAATAGGGGGAGGGGGAGAAATAGGGAATGGGTATAATCCCTTACACTTCTATGATTGTATCTATCATTTATTATATGTTATGTACCAGGATTGATGTTTCCTACACCTTGAAAATGGTAGGAATATATCAATAATACAATGAAGATCCACATTGTTTAGATATAAAGGTTATCCTAAAGTATCTAAGGTGTATAAAGGATATTTTCAGGGAATATGGAGGAGATGAGGAACTAGTTGTGAGGGGATACAATGATTCTAGTTTCATAAAAAATTAGAACGCTCTAAAATTGTATTTTGGGTATGTGTTTTTCCTTAATGGAGAATATTTGAGTTAGAATTATTCTAAGAAGCTAGTGTTTGTCGATTTTATAGTAAAATATGAGTATATTGAATCTTATGATGGAATTAAACAATCATTTTAGATATGTAACTTTGTATAAGAACTTTGTGCAGTACCTTGTAGTATGGATGTTATCACTCTACATTGTGATAATATTATAACAGAGGTTTTAGTTAAGGAACTTAGGTTATAGAAAAGAACGAAGAATATAATTCAAAAGTATTACCAATTGAGGTATTTTTTTCAAATGGGTGAATTCATAGTAAGTAGATTAATTATAAATGAGAAAGTGGAAGACCTTTTGAGTAAATCCTTATCTAAATAGAAGCATGAATATCATGTGATAGATAGAAAACTAGAATTTATTAGTAGTTTGATCTGGTAAAAATAGAATTATATTGGATTTTATTCCCTAGAACCAATTTAATTTTTACTTTCTATTACTTGAATATTAATAAATATAATATCACATGATAATTTTTCTTATGTGCAGCATTAATGTGGTAATTTCATTAGAGTATTTTTCACATCAAAATGATATAGAAATTCTAAAATATAATGAGAACTTATAAATGGTATCAAAATATTTTTAAAAATATGTATTATCGTCTAGATATAATTTTTTTGATGAGACATAGGTGATGTTTAACTATCAGGTTTTGGGGGATCATATAACATTGATAGTTCTCATAAATTTCATAGTTGGTAATCTCTAAGAAGGGTGGTTATAAGGGAAAACCTATCAATAAAAATTACACATGATTTATGTGACATTGGATATTCCTATCTACCTATGTGTGTATCGGTCATTTGAATTGATATTATTATTAGTTTATATCATTAATTTCTTAATTTGATGTATGAATGAAACCCATGATGATATATTCTTACAATGAGGTGGAATATATTATTTGAATCATAAGTGATATTATAATAATAGAATAATTCAAGAAATAATTTTTTTATTTTGAGTTAATGTAAGAATATATCTTTATCCTTTTTATTGAAAATTAATTGTGTTATTAAATTCATGACCATGGTAGTTCATCAATAAGTTTGTTTCAGAAAGTCAAAGAAATATAAATGAAGAATATAGGGTGATGACATGGGTATGCATCATACATAATTAGATATTGATACTTAGGGATTATATTTCATAGTATCATTTATTGGAAGTATACTATTACTGAGTCATTAACTTTATTCTATATGTCTTTATTGGTGTCATTATAGAGGATGATCTTGTACTTTAGGTAAGTTCACATAATACCCCCAAGAAATAGGGTTATAGGATCACAAAATAAATATATCTAAAATATCATTAAATTCAATTGAATTTAATAATAAGAATAAATATTATTCTTATATTTCAGAATATTTATTATTAAATATTATTGATTTTATAAATTCAATCACAGGATATTCAAGTTTAGAATATGTGAGTTGAATTTCATGGTATGCTACCTCATTAAAAATCTTATCAGGAAAACCCAGTGGGAAAACCTAATTAATGGAAAAAAGATTGAAGTATTCCCAACTCCCCCTTATAAATTCATGATATATTTTTCAATATTTTCATCTATCTGGGCCTTCAGGCCACCGGTTTGGTCCTCGGGTCCTGTAAGGCTTTCGGGCCACCCAAGTCCTTCGGGCCAGTTGATTCTCAAGGCCTTCGGGCCACCTTAAGGCCTTTGGGCCACATGAATGTAGGCCTCAGACACACTACAAAAAAGGAGAAGCCCCAGAAGAGGATTCAGAGCAGGTGCACTCACCAGAGCAGAGCCAAATGGATTGTCAGAATGAGAGGGTATGGCTATGCCATCGGTACCAGTCTGTTCTTGCATGAGAATCCTGTCCAGACGGTCATGCAAAGGTGGAGAGATACTATCATAATGCAGATGATGGGGAGGGGAAATTCCTTGTAGATAGTCTGGTTGAATTCCCTAAGACCTTTGGGTCATGTAATCTCTTAAGCCTACGGGCCATGTAATCTCTGAGTCTACGGGCCTTGTAAGGGTTCCCCCTCATCCCTTGAAAGGGGGGTTATCAAAAATCAATAAAAATGAAGGCCTTAGGGCCATTCAGGCATGTCTAATTTATAATTATTTTTTATATGATTAATAATTGATCTCAATCAAACACATTATCATCTTGATTATTGAATAGAAATAAACTCATTGTGATTAGAGGAATTTTTGGATATGGTTTTTATATATTACTATGAAATAGAAGTTCCACCATATGTGAACAAGTATCTATTCTAAGATATGGCATCATTTGAATCAAATAAATATCCAATATCATCATAACCAACCAATTTTGATTCTGAATTTTTGAATAAGTAATCATTTATACCAAATAATATCAATGAGTAAGAAAAATAATATGTCTTTTTACATTGAATTAAGTTATATATTCACATAATAAGATGATATACATGTATATACTTTAGGGATAATAAGATGATAAGATGATAGATTACATAATAAGATGATAGATTATGTAATCCTTCTAGGAGAAATAAAATGATAGGTTACATATGCACATAGTAAGATAATAGATTAAATTGAATTAAGTTTATCATAACAAGATGTCTTTTTTTAGTAAGTTACATATGCACAAATACATTTATATCCTTCAGAGATTAATAAAAATTATATTTATATTTAATCCTTCTAGGAAAAATAAGTTCTTTATTATCCCCTCATGAATGTAATATATAACTCTTGAAAAATTTATATTTAAATATCTATTAAGGTTATTTTTAGGAATATGTAAAATAATTCCAAAATTTATGATTTTATCTTTTGAATGATTAATTTAAAAAATAAAAGAGTATTCCTAAATTGATGATCAAATACTTTATTTCTTTTAGAAACATTTCACGAGCTTTTATGTTATACAAAATATATAGATTTATAAAAAATATTTATTTATAAAAACTATGGGATGATAAAATAAATTTATATTATTCCTTAATGGATACATTAAATATATCTTATTCATTTCAACCTACATAATAATTTATCATATTAGGTGAAATTTTTATAATTTTGAATATGATCTAGGATTTTTGAACACTTCAATGATTAATTGATATTGTAATCAATGTTACCATATAGAGAAAAAAGGAAAACAACAATTGAAAATAATCCAAAAATATAAATATCCAAAATTATAAAGAATAGAATTTCTTATAATATGCTCATGTATATTAATTATTCATGGAAATTTAGATAACCAATAAAAAATATTATATGTTGAACATATCATATATTCCTTTAATCCTTTGGGACAATTATTTTTATGTCGACATCTCTCAAAATACATTTCCATCATTGATATTTGAAAGCATTGAAAAAATTTAAATATATCATCAAAAACATTTAATGAGGTCTCATAATTTATCTAGCACTAGTGTCACTTCAAGGAAAATATTTGAAAAATGTGTATTTTTTTTATACATTCATTTTCCTCTTTAAATTAAAATATATTTAATTTTTTATAATCATGAAAAATAATGATTTTATATAATCAGTTCAACCACACTACCGGTGTGTATAATCAGGATACTGATTTTCAACACTTTACAACTAAATTATTCATGTAAGTGTTGTGATGGTCTTACAAATGGTTTTACCAAACTATTTTATATATGGTATATGATGCTCAATATTTATTTTAATTAATATATATAGTATGTAATCTATACTCACTATAAAATAATAATACATGTGACCATGGATTAATTTTTAATATAATATTTAAATAACTCACATTCTAAGTGGGTGAACCTATATATATTATACAATTAATACTTCAAATAAATATTAGAAATTCACTTCTAATATAGCCAATGATGATGTAAATAATTTACCTTAATAATAAGTAACTTGTTAAAATCATCATATAATGGCATCCATAATAACATAACTAGAAAAAATAATTCTCATATAAGTAATAATTTAGTATACATGAATCCATCCATTAAGTAAATTAATCATTCTCCCTTTGATGGATGTCTATTATTTCATCAATAACTTGATGATCGCGTATACTTATATCAATATTATAATTGATATTGGATGAACTGAATGATCATGTCGTTATTTAATGTGTCGGGATTGGTAAACTTATAGTTTACCATAATTTATTCAATTTTAAATAAAAATTTATTTAGAATCTATTTTTATAAATTTTTAAATCATGTTATATATAGAGGTATTTGAAACCTTCTTTATCTAATGTCTATATAGGATATTTATTTTCAATAATATCATTAATGTGAAATATATTTAATTGAGACTTTAGATATAACAAAGCATTATTAATTAAAAATTATATACCAGTGCGTAGGAATATATTCTCTCATATAGATCCTTTAATTTGAACAATCGGTCAATGTAGTTACATGAGAATACACCCAACTCATCAAGAGTTCTAATTCATAACAAACATATATGATTTTTTTGAATTATTTAATAAAAAAATATTTAAAAAAAAATTCTTCAAGATCAAAATATATAATATCTTTAGGATCTCCCACTGTGTATATTTCACGCATTCATGGTCTGTAATGAAAATTTTAAATACTCATGTTTTTCATTATTATTATAAATTCACTTTTATATATTGATCATCAATTAATGAATCCATTATATAATCATAATAGGTTATGCCTATCACCTAGTGGATATTATTTTTTTTGGAGCTTATGGACCAAATATTTTTTTAAATACATCTAATAGGGAGTGGGGGCATGTATTTTAAGGTTGGTGAATGTGGTAGTGTGAACCAATGTGGAAGAATCTTCTCGATTCAAAAGACACACCATTGAAACTATAATTATAATTCATAGAATAATTTTTATAACAAAATCTATTTCATCAAATTAAATAGAAATCATTTGATCATATTTTATAACTTCCAAATATTCATCATAAAATTTCAAGTTTGAGTAGCACAAATCTATCAAATTTTTTAGAAATAATTTATTTATCTTCAAGTAATGAAATAAAAACAATTAAAATTAAATTCACATATGAATATCATGATTCATGAATGATAATTAATTATTTATCAATAATGATCATCATGTATAAAAATATTGTTTTTTTAACATGATGGTCATTATTTAACCACTTTCAGTGGTAAAATTATTTTATAAAATATATTTCCTTATAAAATTTATATAATTCTATCTTCTCATATATGAACTATAAGAAGAATAAAATCCACTTCAAGGGATAAAATAAAATTAATTTCATGAGATGACACTGATAATATATAATCACGTGATAAATGATAACTTTTGTTCTCAATACTACTGTTACATGATAAAATTTTGATAAACAAGAATATTCTTCAACATAATGTCAAAAAAAACATTATATTTATACCATCCTTCAAGGATGAACTATTTTATAACTATGAATAAAATTCATTATGATATTTAAATATTTATTGTCATTAAACCATATCTGATGGATATATTTTCATTATTTATTTACTTTCCTTATAAACAAATAAGGTATAATGATCATCACAAAATATCATATCCAACCAAACTTGATTTAAAATAAAATTATATATATTTCAAGTCACTTTGGAAAATGAAATAATTTTTTTAAATAAAAATTATGATTCACTTTAAGAAACATAATAAAATTATTTTATTGAGTTTTATGATGTATTCAACATTATAGTATAAATATTCAATGTGATACTTTCATCCACTTCAAGGGATGATTGTAAGACCAAAGATTTAATGAAGGTAATGTAACCATTATTTATTCAAGTGTCCAATAAAATGTATAAAATATATTTATAATAATATAATTATTAATTATTAAAATTTTATTTTAATTAATGAATAGTAATTACACACATATGTTTTAGAATAAAAATTAGATTTACTAGAAGAATAGTTCTCAAATTTTATGCTCCAAATGCGCAATTTTGAAATACACAAGTGTTTTTATATAATAATATTTCCCAAAGTTAGAGAATTATTTTCACAAAAAGATATTTAAATTTTTAATCCATGCAGAAAAATTAGTTTAGGTTGATTTGTTAGTATTTTTTAAATAATTTGACTTGTTATTTAATAGAAAAAAATTAAAAAAATTATGAATACCACAACTTTTATGACATCATTTTGATGTAATAATGAATTAAAAATATCTGAAACCATTTAATCAACTGAAAAAATAATTTAAATTTCAAATAATTAATTTAAAAATATTAATTTGAATTTAAAAACTTATACTTGAAATTTTAGAACCTATATTACATTTTATCCTAATAAAAAATTATTTTTTATATTTAATGAAGTTTTTAGAAGTATCCATTAAATTTGGATTGATTTAAATGTCAAGTAACCCTCCTTTTTTTAATAATAAGCCAAGTAATTTCATGGGGATCAATTCAATTTAAAATTAAATGGCCTGAATAACAAAATAATCATTAATTTAACCCAAAAATACCTCTCCTCCTCAAGTATAAATACCCACCCATTCTCTCATTCCTCTAAATCCAAATCCCCTGAGAAATAATTCCCTCTCATTTTCCCTATCATGTGTATATTTAATGATTTTTAATTGTTCTCAGGTGTTTCTTTCAAGATTTACGAATTTATTTTGTATGATAAGGTTTCTTAACCACTTCTCTACCATTATTTTTTCAATACTTTCAATTCCCTTTATTCTAAATGTGAAATTTTATTATTCTAAATTTTTATAAATTTATTATTATATTATCAATTAGATACCACCATTCACTCTCATTATACTTCCTTAATAAACTGTTTTAATGTTCAAACACTCATATAGCCATAAAACAACCTAAAATTTTGGTAAATTAAAGAGTGTGTGGTTTCCAAGTAGTGAAATAATAGTATAGTTACAAACAAATAGAAATATGTTATAAATAAATAGAAACTAGGTTAATAGCCTTGAAAAAATATGGGTGGGTTTTACTTCAACCTTACCTCAGTGAATAACTAATGGGCCTAACTATACACCTCATTTGACACTCTCAAGGGATATAATTTGGATGATTCATAGGATCTTTATGGACTATAACGAAGGATTATTTTCTATTGATACCCATAAAACATGAAAGTACTCTACATACCGTTTCAACGTTCCTTTTATAAGGGTACTTTCCATTACATTGAGAGTATCCTATTATTTCTAAGTTAAATGTGGGATATTCACCTAGATAGCTATATTGTTTTGTTGAATGGGAAAATATTGGTTTTTTGTATATCTTTATTCCTATAAGTAAAATGATTTATTTATTATAAATTATTATATATGATTTTATTTGGGTAATGTTATGATATATATCATTTATCCATTATCATTCTATGATGTATGCACTGGACTTGTTATGTGATGGGTGGGGCCCAGAATTATATATCCTCTTAATGAATCAATTGGTCTCATGAGACAAACTAGTTAGGTATTTGTTATAATCCTTACCTATTTATGTATGATGTGTTGTAATGTGTCCTTGAATATGTGTTTATGATGTCTAACATGATGCTTTATATCACTATTATATCAATTATTCTAATCCATTCATTTATTTATTATTATGTAATGCATGAATATATTATTCTTTATTGAATTTATTTATGCCCAACATGTTATTGATTCCATATTTATTTATGATAGATTCTGTTATGCGCTACCCATTACTGAGTGTCTATGATATCCCCTTTACATTTATTACCATTTTCGCTAGAAACCAAGAGGATTTATATGTGTGAAATATGGAATTGAAATGAGAAATAATAAAGTTTTTATGTTATCATATGATATATCTTTAGTTTTCAATTAAATGTGTTGGTCGGAGTGGACACTCAAGAGGGGGGGTGAATTGAGTTCCAAATAAAATTTCTGTTTAAAAATCATTTACCAAATTCCCCCAAATAAAACACAGAATTAAGCTGTAGTGAATTTATATCAAAGTAAAGGTTCTGTTAGGTTCTCAAGGGATTGATTATTTCCCAGTTAATCAAATCAGAAGAGTTTATTAACTTTTGAAACTAACTTACTGATTTACAACTAATATAAACACTTGTGAGTTTAATTATCAAAGTGACTTTAAAACAGTTTTTGGTTTTAAAGTAGTTTCCAGCAGAATAAAAAATAACTTTGAAAAGAAATAAGCACAGCAGATATAACCAAGAGGTTCAGTCTCAAGATGAGACCTATTCCTCTCAAAACTTTATATAAAAGTGATCCACACCCTGGATCGGGGATTACAACAGTATACAACTGTCCAGGTCTAAGACCTCTACCACTGTTATTCGTGGGAAACAAACACAACAGCAAACCATCTGTCCAGGTCACGCACGACCTCTACCACTATCCCAGTGGTAAATAAAAGATGTAAGAGTTTTAGTGAGGATTTACAGATCCTCCAGTTAAAGTTCAGGAGACATTGTGTGTGTAAAAATACAGCAGATGACACACACTGCTCAAAAAGTAAATAATAAATCACAGAGGAAAAGATGTAGAGTTTAGAATGGATTTAGTGATTGTAGTGAAACTCTAGACTCCTTTGGATTGATCAGAATTGGTTCTGACTCCTCTTCTGGTTTTTGTCTGGAAAACAGAGTGTCGTCTTCTTCCTTGACTTCCAGGTGTAGAGACAGAGGAGAAGGTAGTTGATGAAGTTCTTGTGTGGATGTTCTCGTTCTCATTCTGAGCTCTTTCTGGTATGTAGGAATGTATGAGCTCTTTGTGTAAGTTCATTCGTCTCTTTTCAGGCACACTTTTCATCGCCTTATTATTTTTGTCACGCTCTTATTTGTTTTTCCAACTTCTTCTTTCAGCAGTAGGAGCATCTCTTATTTAAAGCACGAGCTCCGGAAACAGAAATGATTTCCTTTTTGCAGGTACGAGGTACGGTTCCCTGACATCCAAAAACACACATTAAATAAATGTCAGTGTATTAAAATATACCAGATATGACCGTTGGTTAGATTAAATAATTATAAAAAATTAAATCAGCATCAGGTTCTGTCTCTGGAATGGTAGCTTTGGATATCGGTAGCCTTGTGTATGGGTAGGTCTGAGTATCGGTAGCTTCTTGTGTAACGGTATCCCTTTGTGTAACGGTAGCCTTTCCATCGGTAACCCTTCTTTCGGTATACTTCATTAGTAACGGTATACTTTCTTTCGGTAGACTTGATTGTATCGGTAGTGGTAGACTTTCTTGTATCGGTAGCTATAGACTTGTCTTGTATCAGTAGCGGTAGACTTGTCTGTATCAGTAGCAGTAGACTTTTCTGTATCAGTAGCGGTAGACTTGTCTGTATCAGTAGCAGTAATTCCCTATCGGTAGCTTCCTTGATGTATCGGTAGACTTTGATGTATCGGTAGACTTGTTTAATGGTGACTAATCTGTACTGTTAGCTCTCACATAGCGGTAGACTTAACTGTATCGGTAGCTCTGTTCTGTATCGGTAGCTCTATTCTGTTTAAGCATTCTATTGGCAGAATGAGTTAAGTCAGAGTATACATACATCCAGTAACCGAAATTCTAATACTAAACATAAAATAATAGAGCATTTCTTAACCACATTCTTTTATTATAATATAATTATCATAACATATAAATATGTTTCTGAAGTACACAAATACTAAAGTAAGTATTTATCCACAATAAGAATCATCAAACTATAAATAAGAAATATTGAGATTATCAACATATAATAAAGAATAATTGGGATTATCAAAATATAGTAAATCAACTAGATTCCTAGAGGGTTCAACAATCTCCCCCTTTTTTATAATCACAACTTATGCCAAAATTAAAAGAATTACAATCAGATAAGAATTAGAATCAGAGGAAAAAGATTTCTTTTATTAAAACAAAGCTTCAAAATTCCTCCCCCTTTCAAATGTACTACAAGATTCTCTTAGGTCTCATTTTCCCCCTTTGTGTTTTTCTCCCCTTTGTTAACTCTTAGGACTCATGTTTTTCTCCCCCTTTGTGATTAACAAAAAGAAGGGTGTCAGAAAAAAGATAAAGACTAGCAAAGTAACAGAAACATAGTACAATAGAGAAAGTAAGAGGTATTTCATTAATGGACAAGAGATACACTGATAAAATCAGAAGTTTAAAAATATAAGTGAATCCTATCAAAAAGATCTAGAATCACTCAATATACCTCTTGAACAGGAGTCTTTACCTTAGGATCAGAAGAGGGTGCAAGGTCAGATTCAGTATAAGGCTTAGGAATAGCTGAAAGAACAACCGGAGGGTCAGCCACTGAAACTGTTCCGGATCTGAAATTTGTACTCCTCTGAGGAATCATAGGTGTCAAGCTGTGAATAGCATGGACTGGAGTCAACTGAGGTGTACTCCCAGAGGCAGAGTCAGGAAGTGCAGGAGGTACAATCACAGGTCTGGAATCCACATGCAAGAAGGGTAGCAACAGGTTCCTGAAATCCATAATAATACTCCCTCCTCTCTCCATTGCAGACACAAAATCATCTCGATTTTTAATGAATTTATCCAAGGTAGGAGTAAGCTCCCTGAGCTTACTAACCTGTTCTCTGAAAGCCTAAGTCACTGGAGGCAACTTCATATTTTCCAGCAAGAGCTTGAAATGGTTGGTCATTTGATGCTTGGTATAAACCTTCTCAAAATAAGCATCCACTTTATTTTTAATTGCCTCTTGAGAAGCAGTAGTTGCCCGTCGGTGATCACGAACAAAACTACTAACTTCCCTAGTGGTAGCAAGGATCTGAGTATCCGAGGATCCACTGGTACTGGACTTAGCCAACTCTTCCTGAATAACAGTTCTGATCTGGTCAAGGTTCACAGAGGAGCTGTATGAGGGAAGGGGTTTAACAGAGAAAGCTATTGTATCCTTGAAAGATTGTGTCAGATTATTAACCACCTTCTCTACAAGTTCATCTTGACTATTCAAGTGTTCTTTGACTGATTTCTTAAAAGCCTCAAAAACTTCCACAAATTTCTTGACTACTTATTTGATATATCTGATATCAGTGTGCACTTGGGTTTGAGAACTGTTCAAAGTAGTCAATGAAGCAATTGATTGTCTTAGAGCAACCATAGCTCCTGTCCAACTCTCAATTTGTGTATGTCACACCTTAACTTCATCCAGCATTCCTTTCACTGGACTAGAAACAGTACATCCCAGAGATAGCTCCAGGGATTGCTCCACATTCCTCATCTCTTCAACCAGACTTGTCTTCAAATCTACCACTGACTCTCTCAGTGCTTCTTTCAATTCAGCCTTTAAGGACTCAAGGTCCTCCTTGGTTGCCAAATTTTCATCCACAGCAGGTAGGATAACGAATTCTCTTTGGGGCTGGTCTTCCTCATCTGAATCTCCATAGGAAAGTCCAAGAACCATATATCTTGGATCTGATGTCCAACCTTCAATGTCATACAAAACAGATACTGAACCAAGGTGCTCCCCCTCACTTGGAATATTCTCCTGAGGTATCTCCTCCAACTGTTCTTCTTGATGTAATTCTATAATTTCCTCTACAACTGCAGCAGATTCAATAGCCATTTGCTCTGATGGCTCAAGAACTTTCTCAAAAACAGATTCTACTTCTGCTTCCTGATCAGGCACTATTTTGACTGTACTGTCTATCAGAGGGCTCAAACTGAGCTCTTCTACTTCATTTTCCTCATAATTTGCTTCACCAGAAGCCTCCTTTTCTCCATTAATGATACGATCGGATTCAGTTGCCTCATCCTCTTCAGAGGTGTCCTTAAAAACATACTGACATGGTTCTTCTTCTTCTTCCTCAGTCTCAGTATCATTGTGCTTCAAAATAGTTTCTCTCCTTGGTAGTTCTTTTGGAGGGCTAGCTGCTCCATAGGAAATGGTTTGAGGCATAGGACTAGGAGGTAAATCAGGGTCTCCTCCTTCCTCAACTGATGTCTCCTCCTCAGCTTCATCATCACTGTAGACCGGTTCTGGCTCATCTGGTCCAAGACAAAGATCTCTCACATTCCTTGGTCTAGAGGGATGGTCCTTTGGTGTGAACTTATCAAATATTATTCCTTCATCATTCACCCATGATTTTATCCAAGGATTCCAGCTGACTCTCATATATTTACAGACAGTCTTTGTGATGCAGAAGTTATCCTTAACTACTATCATTTTATCCTGAGGTCCAGCCACCTCCTTTGATTTCATCATAACAGAAATCAACTTTGAGAAGAATAGCGCATTTGACTTAGACTTCAGTCTAGTCATATCCTCAATATGAATCATAATCAATCTACATAGATTTATCTTAACTCCATGCTTCAACAGATGCAACAAATAAATGTCCTGGAATCTCAGTGTAGCAAAGTCTCCTCTCCTTGGACTAACTACATGTTTAATAAACTTGAAAATAAGTTTATCTTCCCCTTCCATCTCTGCAGCTATGATTTTTCTAGGGGTCACATTCCATGTCATATCTAACAAAGCATCTTCATACTTAAACAAGTCACTTGTTGAGGGTATGGATTTTGAATAAAAAGAATAATCACCTTCATGTGGAACTTTTAAGTTCCTAGCCCATTCAACCTAAGTCAAGGAAAATTCGTGACCATTTACATAAGAAAACATCTTGTTTTCTTCTTCGGACTTCTCAAAACGAACGAACTCATAGAACTGTTTCACCAGTCCTGGATAATAAGGTCCATTTTTGTTTTTGAAGCACTCGAGCCAAACTTGTTCTTTTAAAACCTTAAGAACCAAGTACTTTCTCTCCATGAGCCATTCTGTACACACCTATTTCTCAACGAAAATCTCTCGCCTTGAGAGATGCGGGTTTATTGGATTCCTTAGAGCTACACATTCACCGATTCCACTGGAAACAGCATTGGTCAGCTTCTGCCTTTTTTCTTGCGGCTCATCACTACCATCTGTAGGCTGAGGTTTCTTAACGCGGGCCATTCCAGATCTGAGGTTTAGGGTTTTCTGGCTTGAGAGGTTGAGGTAGGAGGGATTCGAACAGACGAGTTCGCGGTGAGATTGAGTGAAGTCTAATATCGGGTTTAATATCATTTAGGATTCACAAATAAAATAAATCTTTTTAAAAATAGTTCGAAGTCTCGGAATTACACAAGTTTAAAACAGCGCGATATGTACCGGTAAAGTCTCCTGACAGTGAGGTCTTCTAATGGTGAGGTCTCCTAACGGTGTGGTCTTCTAACGGTGAGGTCTCTCTAACAGTGAGGATTCTCTAACTGTGAGGATTACCTAACGGTGGGGATTCCCTAATGGTGGGGATTCTCTAACGGTGAGGATTCTCTAACGGTGAGGATTCTCTAACGGTTTAAGAGTAAGCTATCATTCCTAATTCGTGTCTAATGAAACTTAATCTTTCTGAACTTAAAGGCTTAGTGAAAATATCAGCTAATTGAAGTTTAGTGCCTATAAATTCAAGAGTTATATCACCTCTTTGACAATGATCTCTTAGAAAGTGGTGTCTAACATCAATGTGTTTAGTTCTAGAGTGAGGCACAGGGTTCTTTGAGATGTTGATCGCACCAGTGTGGTCACAGTTAATTGAAACATAATTAAACTCAAATCCATAGTCCAATAAAGTGTGTTTCATCCACAGAATTTGTGCACAGCAACTAACAGTAGCTATATACTCTGCTTCAGCAGTAGATAATGCAACTGAGTTCTGTTTCTTACTACACCATGATACTAGGGACTTTCCAAGTAAATGACATGTTCCAGATGTGCTCTTTCTGTCTAACCTGCATCCAGCAAAGTCAGCATCTGAATAACTTATTAAATCAAATGATTGTTCTTTTGGGTAAAACAAACCTAAATTTGCAGTATACTTAAGATATTTAAAAATCCTTTTAACAGCAAGTAAGTGTGACTCTTTAGGGTTAGCTTGAAATATATCACACATACATACACTAAACATAATATCAGGTCGACTAGAATTAAGATAAAGTAAACTCCCAATCATACCTCTATAATTATTTTGATCTACTGGTTTACCAGTTTCATCAATATCCAATTTACAGGTGGTACTCATATGTGTATCACTTCCCTTAATACTATCCAAACCAAAATGTTTTAATAAATCCTTAGTATATTTACTTTGATTCAAAATAATACCATCTTTAGTTTGAAAGATTTGAAATCCAAGAAATTACTTAAGCTCTCTCATTAATCTCATTTCAAACTCATTTTGCATAACCTTTGAAAATTCAGTACATAAATAAGTTTTTGAAGATCCAAAAATAATATCATCAACATAGATTTGTACTATTAAAATATCTTTTGAAATTATTTTTATAAAAAGAGTGGGATCAGCAATTTCTTTTGTAAATCCTTTTGAAATAATAAAATTTGTAAGTCTTTCATACCAAGCTCTTGGAGCTCTTTTTAAACCATATAAAGCTTTAGAAAGTTTAAAAACATGATTTTGAAAGTGAGGATTTGAAAAACCAGGTGGTTGTTCTACAAAATCATCTTCAACAATAAAACCATTTAGAAAAGAACTTTTCACGTCCATTTGATATAACTTAAAATTCAGATGTGATGCAAAGGAAAGTAAGATCCTAATTGCCTCTAATCTAGCTACAGGTGCAAAGGTTTCCTCATAGTCAATTCCTTCTTCTTGATTGTAACCTTGTACAACTAGTCTATCTTTGTTTCTAATGATATTTCCAGATTCATCAACTTTGTTTCTAAACACCCACTTTGTGCCTATGGTCAAAGTGTCTTTAGGTCTTTCTACTAGTTCCCATACTTTATTTCTTTCAAATTGATTTAGTTCTTCTTGCATAGACATTACCCAAAATTCATCATTGATAGCATCATTGATATTTTTAGGTTCTAGATGTGAAAGAAAAGCTTGATGTTCAACCTAATTTATTAGAGAAGCTCTAGTCTATGTTCCTCTATCAAGATTTCCTACAACAGCATCTAAAGGATGGTTCTTTAGAATCCTAGTTGGTCTTGAAAAGGTAGGGCTGGAGATTTCAGGTTCATCAACAGGTTGGGAGTCAACAGAAGTAGGTTTTGGAAAATTTACAGAACTGGATGTTTTAACTATAGGTCCACTGTCTTTATCATTAAGGTTCAAAACAGATAGATTATCTTCAAGATTTTCAAGAGAGGTCTTAGGTTCATGTGGATCAGTTTCATCAAATTTGATGGGAAAATAGATTCCTCCACACATTTGGTTATTTTATTCAAAACTCTATAGGCTTTACTAGTAATAGAGTAACCTAGAAAAATTCCTTCATCACTCTTGGATGAAAACTTATCAAGATTATATTTAGTATTAAGAATAAAGACTTTGCAACCAAAAACTCTGAAGTAGATAACCTTAGGTTTCCTATGGTTCCACAACTCATAAGGGGTCTTCTTAAGAACAGGTATGATCAAGACTCTATTGATAATATAACAGGCTGTATTGACAGCTTCAGCCCAAAAATAAACAGGTAGTCCATACTCATTGAGCATGGTTCTGGCAATTTCTTGAAGGGTTTTATTCCTCCTTTCCACTACACCATTTTGCTGAGGTGTCCTAGCGGCAGAGAAATTGTGACTATAGCCATTGTGTGAGCAGTAGGATTCAAACTCATGATTTTCAAACTCACGACCATGATCACTTCTCAAGGTTTTAATCTTAAGTCCACTAAGGTTCTCTACAGACATGGAATATTTAACAAAGTAAGAACAAGATTCACTTTTGTGAGCTAGATTATATACCCAATTATACCTAGAATAGTCATCTACTAGAACATAGACATAGTGCTTCCCATTTAAACTAGAAACTCTAGAAGGTCCAAACAAATCCATGTGAACCAACTCGAGAGTTTGAGAAGTTGATACTTCTTTATTTGATTTGAAAGAAACTTTATTTTTCTTTCCCTTTTGACAGGGATTACAAACTTTATCTGCTGGGAATTCAAGTTTTGGTAGGTCTATAACTAAGTTCTTCCTAGAAAGTTTTCTAAGTGAATGTACATTGCAGTGTCCTAATATTCTATGCCAAATCCAAGACTCTTTATGAAAATCATTTAAACAAGTAATATTTTGCATAGCTAAAGAATTTAAATCAACAGCATAAACATTTTCATTTCGCAAGGCAGAAAATACTAAAGTATTTTTAGAATAAACATTACAAGAATAATTTTCAAATTTAACATTGAAACCATCATCACATAACTGAGAAATACTTAGTAAATTATATTTAAGTCCATCAACAAATAGAACTTTAGAAATTAATACTGAGTCAGTGTTACCAATCTGGCATAAGCCAATGATTTTCCCTTTATAATTATCACCAAAAGTGACAAAACCTCCATAAACTCTGACTAAGCTTTTAAATCATGAGAAGTATCCTGAAATATGTCTTGAACATCCATTGTCCAAGTACCAGGTCTTTCTACAGGATCTCTTTAAGCAGGTTTCCTACAAAACAGATTTAGATAGGAAATGATTTTTGTACACAGATTTTCTTGGGTCCAGACTGGTTAGCCAATAAAACTTTAGGTACCCAAATTTGTCTTATGGGTCTCATAATATTTGTAGAATCAACAGAATTGGAAAGATAAACTTTATTAGATCCGTAACTATGAATATAACTAGTTGAAGCATATGAACCTCCAGAATTATAACTATCTACATGCTGTCCAGATTTAGGAATAAATTTAGTTTTGGTAATTTTTCTTTGTCCAGGTTGGTATCTAATGCCAGTAGTATATCTAGGTGAAATCTCCTTACCTAGAATTTTAGTAATAGTATCTCTGCCATTTGTGAACTTTTCTAAATCCTTCCTAAGTTTCTCATTTGACAATTTCAGTTCGGTGTTTTCTTTAAGTAACCGAGCATTCTTTTCCATTTATATGTCAAGATCAGATTTATGATTAACAGTTAAATCATACTGTTTCTTTAAACCTTTTTATTTCTCTTTCATCTCATTACAGGTTTCTTCCAACATATCACAGTATACAAATAGTTCAGATTTTGACATATTTTCAGAATCAGAATCATCTCCAGAATAATAAGAATTTAAAGCATGAGTTTCAGATGTTTCCTCAGAAGTGTTTGTCATAAAACACATGTTTTCCTTATTTCTGATCTCAGTTTCAGAAGCTTCAGATTCACTGGATCTATCCTCAGAATCACTCCAAGTATCCTTCATGGCTTTCTTATACTTATTATCCTTATACTCATATTTCTTCTTGTATTTCAGTTTTGGACAATCTGCTTTTATATGTCCTTTTCTCTTGCACTCAAAGCCGACAACTTCATCAGATTTGTCAGATTTCTTCCAGTCCTTTTTCCAGTGTCTCTTGTTGTCATACTTACCTTTGTAATTTTATTTTCTGAAAAACTTCTTTTTCCTATAGAAATTCTTAAATCTTCTGGCTATGTGAGCCATTTCTGCATCACTGTCAGATGCACTTTCACTTTCTTCATAGCTTGAGCTATCACTTACAGCTTGAAGTTTCTCCTTATTCTTTGAAGTAGATGTCTTGGCGGAAACAAACTTCCTTTTTGGTTCATCTTCTTCTTCTTTGTTTACTTTAAGCTCTTCTTCATACATCATCAACTTACCAATAAGTTCTTTAACTGGAAGTTCACCAATATCACAAGATTCTCTAATTGAAACAGAAGTGCCCCTCCATCTTTCAGGTAGACATCTCAAAATTCTCATGATCTGCTCCTTTGATGGAACATCATTTCCCAGTGAGATCATTGTGTTGAAAATTTCGTTAAACCTGAGATACATATCAGAAATGGTTTTATCAGGCTTCATCTTAAAATTATCATATTTAATAGTATAGGTGTTCAATCTCATTTCCTTAACGTTACTTGTTCCCTCATGAGAAACACTTAAAGTATCCCAAATTTCATGTGCAGTCTTACAAGCAGATATTCTATTAAATTCCTCATCTCCTAAAGCACAATACAGAGCATTAATAGCTTTTCAATTATTATTGTAGGCTCTCTTAGTAGCTTCATTCCAAGTAGATCTAACAGTAGTAGGAATTTTATATTCTGATTCTATGGTAGTCCAAATATCAAAACCCATGCTTTGTAAATGAATTTTCATCTTAATATTCCACTAAGCATAGTTGTTTCCATTGAAAAATGGTGGTCTATTAGTAGCAACACCTTAAAGTCTGTTATACATGGTAACTAGGTTAAAATAAAAAAAAATTAAAGAGATAAAAATTTAGAAATAACAGAAATTTTAAGAACTTTAAAATAAAACTAAAATCACAGTTGAAAAATAGAGTACTTCAGAAAATATTTTAAACCCTTTGATACCAAATGTTGGTCAGAGTGGACACTCAAGAGGGGGGTGAATTGAGTTACAATTAAAATTTCTGTTTAAAAATCATTTACCAAATTCCCCCAAATAAAAAACAGAATTAAGATGTAGTGAATTTATATCAAGTAAAGGTTATGTTAGGTTCTCAAGAGATTGATTATTTCCCAGTTAATCAAATCAGAAGAGTTGATTAACTTTTGAAACTAACTTACTGATTTACAACTAATATAAACACTTGCGAGTTTAATTATCAAAGTGACTTTAAAACAGTTTTTGGTTTTAAAGTAGTTTTCAGTGGAATAAAAAATAACTTTGAAAAGAAATAAGCACAGTAGATATAACCAAGACGTTTAGTCTCAAGGTGAGACTTATTCCTCTCAAAACTTTATATAAAAGTGATCCACACCCTGGATCGGGGATTACAACAGTATACAACTGTCCAGGTCTAAGACCTCTACCACTATTATTCGTGGGAAACAAACACAACAAAAAACCAGCTGTCCAGGTCACGCACGACCTCTACCACTATCCCCGTGGGAAATAAAAGATGTAAGAGTTTGAGTGAGGATTTACAGATCCTCCAGTTAAAGTTCAATAGAGAGTGTGTGTGTAAAAATACAGAAGATGACACACACTACTCGAAAAGTAAATAATAAATCACAGAGGAAAATATGTAGATTTTAGAATGGTTCTAGTGATTGTAGTGCAGCTCTGGACTCCTTTGGATTGATCAGAATTGGTTCTGACTCCTCTTCTGGTTTTTTTCTGGAAAACAGAGTGTCGTCTGCTTCCTTGACTTCCAGGTGTAGAGATAGAGGAGAAACTAGTCGATGAAGTTCTTGTGTGGATGTTCTCGTTCTCGTTCTCAGCTCTTTCTAGTATGCAAGAATGTATGAGCTCTTTGTGTAAGTTCAGTCGTCTCTTTTCATGCACACTTTTCAGCACCTTCTTATATTTGTCACGCTCTTATTTGTTTTTCCAACTTCTTCTTTCAGCAGCAGGAGCATCTCTTATTTAAAGCACGAGCTCCGGCAATAGAAATGATTTCCTTTTTGCAGGTATGAGATATGGTTCCCTGACATACAAAAACACACATTAAATAAATGTCAGTGTATTAAAATATACCTGATATGACTGTTGGTTAGATTAAATAATGATAAAGAAATTAAAGCAGCATCGGGTTCTATCTCTGGAACGGTAGCTTTGGATATCGGTAGCCTTGTGTATTAGTAGGTCTGAGTATCGGTAGCTTCTTGTGTAACAGTATCCCTTTGTGTAACGGTAGCCTTTCCATCGGTAACCCTTCTATCGGTAGACTTCATTTGTAACGGTATACTTTCTGTCGGTAGACTTGATTGTATCGGTAGCGGTAGAATTTCTTGTATCGGTAGCTGTAGACTTGTCTTGTATCAGTAGCGGTAGAATTGTATGTATCAGTAGCGGTAGACTTGTCTGTATCAGTAGCGGTAGACTTGTCTGTATCAGTAGCGGTAAGTCTCTATCGGTAGCTTCCTTGATGTATCGGTAGACTTTGATGTATCGGTATACTTGTGTAACGGTGACTAATCTGTATCGATAGCTCTCACATAGCGGTAGACTTAACTGTATCAGTAGCTCTGTTCTGTATCGGTAGCTCTATTCTGTTTAAGCATTCTATTAGCAGAATGAGTTAAGTCAGAGTATACATACATCCAGTAACCGAAAGTCTAATACTAAACATAAAATAATAGAGAATTTCTTAACCACATTCTTTGATTATAATATAATTATCATAACATATAAATATGTGTCTGAAGTACACAAATACTAAAGTAAGTATTTATCCACAATAGGAATCATCAAACTATAAATAAGAAATATTGAGATTATCAACATATAATAAAGCATAATTGGGATAATCAAAATATAGTAAAGCAACTAGATTCCTAGAGGGTTCAACAATATCCCCCTTTTTGATAATCATAACTTATTCCCAAATGAAAATAATTACAATCAGAGAAGAATTAGAATCAATGGAAAAAGATTTCTTTTATTAAAAAAAAGCTTCCATATTCCTCCCCCTTTCAAATTTACTACAAGATTCTATTACGTCTCATTTTCACCCTTTGTGTTTTTCTCCCCTTTGTTAACTCTTAGGACTCATGTTTTTCTCCCCCTTTGTGATTAACAAAAAGAAGGGTATCAGAAAAAAGATAAAGACTAGAAAAGTAACAGAAACATAGTACAGTAGAGAAAGTAAGAGGTATTTCATTAATCGACAAGAGATACACTGATAAAATCAGAAGTTCAAAAATACAAGTGAATCCTATCAAAAAGATCTAGAATCACTCAATCTCCCTCTTGAACAAGATTCTTTCCCTTAGGATCAGAAGAGGGTGCAGGGTCAGATTCAGTAGAAGGCTTAGGAATAGCTCAAAGAACAACCGGAGGGTCAGCCAATGAAACTGTTCCGGATCTGAAACCTGTACTCCTCTGAGGAATCATAGTTGTCAAGCTACGAATAGCCTGAACTGGAGTCAACTGGGGTATACTCCTAGAGGCAGAGGCAGGAAGTGCAGGAGGTATAATCACAGGTCTGGAATCCACATGCAAGAAGGGTAGCAACAGGTTCCTGAAATCCATAATAATACTCCCTCCTCTCTCCATTGCAGACACAAAATCATCTCGATTTTCAATGAATTTATCCAAGGCAAGAGTAAGATCCCTGAGCTTACTAACCTGTTCTCTGAAATCCTGAGTCACTGGAGGCAACTTCATATTTTCAAGTAAGAGCTTTAAATGGTTGGTCGTTTGATGATTGGTATAAACCTTCTCAAAATAAGCATCCACTTTATTTTTAATTGCCTCTTGAGAAGCAGTAGCTGCCCGTAGGTGATCACGAACAAAACTACTAACTTTCCTAGTGGTAGCAAGGATCTGAGTATCCGAGGAGCCACTGGTACTGGCCTTAATCAACTCTTCCTGAATAACAGTTCTGATCTGTTCAAGGTTCACAGAGGAGCTGGATGAGGGAAGGGGTTTAACTGAGAAAGCTACTGTATCCTTGAAAGATTGTGTCAGATTACTAACCACCTTCTCGACAAGTTCATCTTGACTGTTCAAGTGTTCTTTGACTAATTTCTTAAAAGCCTCAAAAACTTCCACAAATTTCTTGACTACTTCTTTGATATATCTGATATCAGTGTGCACTTGGGTTTGAGAACTGTTCAAAGCAGTCAATGAAGCAATTTATTGTCTTAGATCAACCACAAATCATGTCCAACTCTCAATTTGAGTATGGAACACCTTAACTTCATCCAGCATTCCTTTCACTCGACTAGCAACAGCACATCCCAGAGATAGCTCCAGGGATTACTCCACATTCCTCATCTCTTCAACCAGACTTGTATTCAAATATACCACTGACTCTCTCATTGATTCTTTCAATTTAGCCTTTAAGGACTCAATGTCCTCTTGGTTGCCAAATTTTCAGCCACAGCAGGTAGGATAACGGATTCTCTTTCGGGCTGGTCTTCCTCATCCGAATCTCCATAGGAATGTCCAAGAACCATATATCCTGGATCTTATGTCCAACCTTCAATGTCATACAAAATAGATACTGAACCAAGATGCTCCCCCTCACTTGGAATATTCTCCTGACGTATCTCCTCCAACTGTTCTGCTTGATGTAATTCTATAATTTCCTCTACAACTACAGCAGATTCAATATCCATTTTCTCTAATGGCTCAAGAACTTTCTCAACAACAGATGCTACTTCTGCTTCTTGATCAGGCACTATTTTGACTGTACTGTCTTTCAGAGGGCTCAAACTGAGCTCTTCTTCTTCATTTTCCTCATCATTTGCTTCACCAAAAGCCTCCTTTTCTCCATTAATGATACGATCGGATTCAGTTGCCTCATCCTCTTCAAAGGTGTCTTTAACAACATACTGACATGCTTCTTCTTCTTCTTCCTCAGTCTCAGTATCATTGTCCTTCAAAATAGTTTCTCTCCTTGGTAGTTCTTTTGGAGGGATAGCTTCTCCATAGGAAATGGTTTGAGGCATAGGACTAGGAGGTAAATCAGGGTCTCCTCCTTCCTCAACTGATGTCTCTTCCTCATCTTCATCATCACTGTAGACCGGTTCTGGATCATCTGGTCCAAGACCAGGATCTCTCACATTCTTTGGTCTAGAGGGATGGTCCTTTGGTGTGAACTTATCATATATTCTTCCTTCATCATTCACCCATGATTTTATCCAAGTATTCCAGCTGACTCTCATATATTTACAGATAGCCTGGTGATGCAAAAGTTATCCTTAACTACTATCATTTTATCCTGAGGTCCGGCCACCTCATTTGCTTTCATCATAATAGAAATCAACTTTGAGAAGAACAGTGCATTTGACTTAGACTTCGGTCTAGTCATATCCTCAATCTGAATCATAATCAATCTATACAGATTTACCTTAACTCCATGCTTCAACAGATGCAACAAATAAATGTCCTGGAATCTCAGTGTAGCAAAGTCTCCTCTCCTTGGACTAACTACATGTTGAATAAACTTGAAAAGAAGTTTATCTTCCCCTTCCATCTCTGCAGCTATGATTTTTCTAGGGGTCCCATTCCCTGTCAGCTCTAACAAAGCATCTTCATACTTAAACAAGTCACTGGTTGAGGGTATGGATTTTGAATAAAAAGAATAATCACCTTCATGTGGAAATTTTAAGTTCCCAGCCCATTCAACTGAAGTAAAGGAAAATTCGTGACCATTTACATAAGAAAACATCTTGTTTTCTTCTTCGGACTTCTCAAAACGAATGAACTCATAGAACTGTTTCACCAGTCCTGGATAATAAGGTCCATTGTTGTTTGTGAAGCACTCAAGCCAACCTTGTTCTTTTAAAACCTTAAGAACCAAGGACTTTCTCTCCATGAGCCATTCTTCACACACCTCTTTCTCAACGACAATCTCTCGCCTTGAGAGATGCGGTTTTACTGGATTCCTTTGAGCTACACTTTCACCACTTCCACTGGCATCAGCATTGGTCACCTTCAGTATTTTCGCTTTCGGCTCATCACTACCATCTGTAACCTGAGGTTTCTTAATGCAGGCCATTCCAGATCTGAGGTTTAGGGTTTTGCGGCTTGATAGGTTGAGGTTGGAGGGATTCGAACAGACGAGTTCGCGGTGAGATTGAGTGAAGTCTAATATCGGGTTTAATATCATTTAGGATTCACAAATAAAATAAATCTTTTTAAAAACAGTTCGAAGTCTCGTCTTTACACAAGTTTAAAACACGAGAGGTACTGGTAAAGTCTCATGACGATGAGGTCTTCTAATGGTGAGGTCTGCTAACGGTGTGGTCTTCTAACGGTGAGGTCTCTCTAACGGTGGGGATTCTCTAACGGTGAGGATTCCCTAACGGTGAGGATTCCCTAACGGTGGGGTTTCTCTAACGGTGAGGATTCTCTAACGGTGAGGATTCTCTAATGGTTTAAGAGTAAGTTATCATTCCTAATTTGTGTCTAATGAAACTTAATCTTTCTGAACTTAAAGGCTTAGTGAAAATATCTGCTAATTGAATTTTAGTGCCTATAAATTCAAGAGTTATATCACCTCTTTGATAATGATCTCTTAGAAAGTGGTGTCTAACATCAATGTGTTTAGTTCTAGAGTGAGACATAGGGTTCTTTGAGATATTGATCTCACTAGTGTTGTCATAGTTAATTGAAACATGTTTAAACTCAAATCCATAGTCCAATAAAGGGTGTTTCATCCAAAAAAATTATGCACAGCAACTACCAGCAGCTATATACTCTGCTTCAGCTGTAGATAATGAAACTGAGTTCTGTTTCTTAATACACCATGATACTAGGGACTTTCCAAGTAAATGACATGTTCCAGATGTGCTCTTTCTTTCTAACCTGCATCTAGAAATTTCAGCATCTGAATAACTTATTAAATCAAATGATTGTTCTTTTGGGTAAAACAAACCTAAATTTGCAGTATACTTAAGATATTTAAAAATCCTTTTAACATCAAGTAAGTGTGACTCTTTAGGGTTATCTTGAAATCTAGCACACATACATACACTAAACATAATATCAGGTCAACTAGCAGTAAGATAAAGTAAACTCCCAATCATACCTCTATAATTAGTTTGATCTACTAGTTTACCAGTTTCATCAATATCCAATTTACAGGTGGTACTCATAGGTGTATCACTTCCCTAAATACTATCCAAACCAAAACATTTTAATAAATCCTTAGTATGTTTACTTTGATTCAAAATAATACCATCTTTAGTTTGAAAGATTTGAAATCCAAGAAAGTACTTAAGCTCTCCCATTAAGCTCATTTCAAACTCATTTTACATAACCTTTGAAAAATCAGTACATAAAGAATTTTTCGAAGATCCAAAAATAATATCATCAACATATATTTGTACTATTAAAATATCTTTTGAAATTCTTTTTATAAAAAGAGTGGGATCAGCAATTCCTTTTGTAAATCCTTTTGAAATAAGAAAATTTGTAAGACTTTCATACCAAGCTCTTGGAGCTTTTTTTAAACAATATAAAGCTTTAGAAAGTTTAAAAACATGATTTTGAAAGTGAGGATTTGAAAAACCAGGTGGTTGTTCTACAAAAACATCTTCAACAATAAAACCATTTAGAAAAGCACTTTTCACGTCCATTTGATATAACTTGAAATTCAGATGTGATGCAAAGTCAAGTAAGATCCTAATTGCCTCTAATCTAGATACAGGTGCAAAGGTTTCCTCATAGTCAATTCCTTCCTCTTGATTATAACCTTGTGCAACTAATCTAGCTTTGTTTCTAATGATATTTACAGATTAATCAACTTTGTTTCTAAACACCCACTTTGTCCCTATGGTCAAAGTGTCTTTAGGTCTTTCTACTAGTTCCTAGACTTTATTTCTTTCAAATTGATTTAGTTCTTATTGAATAGCCATTACCCAAAATTCATCATTGATAGCATCATTGATATTTTTAGGTTCTAACTGTGAAAGAAAATATTGATGTTCAACCTGATTTCTTAGAGAATCTCTAGTCTGGGTTCCTCTATCAAGATTTCCTACAACAGCATCTAAAGGATGGTTCTTTAGAATCCTAGTTGGTCTTGAAAAGGTAGGGCTAGAGATTTCAGGTTCATCAACAGGTTGGGAGTCAATAGAAGAAGGTTCTGAAAAATTTCCAGAACTGGATGTTTTAACTATAGGTCCACTGTATTTATCATTAAGGTTCAAAACAGAGAGATCATCTTCAAGATTTTCAAGAGAGGTCTTAGGTTCATGTGGATCAGTTTCATCAAATTTGATGGGAAAATAGATTCCTCCACACATTTGGTTATTTTATTTAAAACTCTATAGGCTTTACTAGTAATAGAGTAACCTAGAAAAATTCCTTCATCACTCTTGGATGAAAACTTATCAAGATTATATTTAGTATTAAGAATAAAGACTTTGCAACCAAAAACTCTGAAGTAGATAACCTTAGGTTTCCTTTGGTTCCACAACTCATAAGGGGTCTACTTAATAAGAGGTCTGATCAAGACTCTATTAATAATATAACAGGCTGTATTGACAGTTTCAGCCCAAAAATAAACAGGTAGGTCATACTCATTGAGCATGGTTCTAGTAATTTCCTGAAGGGTTCTATTCCTCCTTTCCACTACACCATTTTGCTGAGGTGTCCTAGGGGTAGAGAAATTGTGACTATAGCCATTGTGTGAGCAGTAGGATTCAAACTCATGATTTTCAAACTCACGACCATGATCACTTCTCAAGGTTTTAATCTTAAGTCCACTAAGGTTCTCTACAGACTTGGAATATTTAACAAAGTAAGAACAAGATTCACTTTTGTGAGCTAGAAAATATACCCAAGTATACCTAGAATAGTCATCTACTAGAACATAGACATAGTGATTCCCATTTAAACTAGAAACTCTAGAAGGTCCAAACAAATCCATGTGAACCAACTCGATAGGTTGAGAAGTTGATACTTATTTCTTTGATTTGAAAGAAACTTTATGTTTCTTTCCCTTTTGACAGGAATTACAAACTTTATCTGCTGGGAATTCAAGTTTTGGTAGGTCTCTAACTAAGTTCTTCCTAGAAAGTTTTCTAAGTGAATGTACATTGCAGTGTCCTAATATTCTATGAAAAAGCCAAGACTCTTTATGAAAAGCATTTAAATAAGTAATATTTTTCATAGTTAAATAATTTAAATCAAAAGCATAAACATTTTCATTTCCCAAGGCATAAAATACTAAAGTATTTTTGGAATAAACATTACAAGAATCATTTTCAAAACTAACATTGAAACCATCATCACATAACTGATAAATACTTAGTAAATTATATTTAAGTCCATCAACAAATAGAACTTTAGAAATTAATAATAATTCAGTGTTACCAATCTGGCCTAAGCTGATGATTTTCCCTTTAGAATTATCACCAAAAGTGAAAAAACCTCCATTAAATCTGACTAAGATTTTAAATCATGAGAAGTCTCCTAACATATGTCTTGAACATCCACTATCCAAGTACCAGGTCTTTCTACAGGAGCTCTTTAAGTAGGTTCCCTACAAAACAGATTTAGATAGGAAATGATTTTGGTACCCAGATTTTCTTGGGTCCAGACAGGTTAGCCAATAAAACTTTAGGTACCCAAATTTGTCTTATGGGTATCATAAAATTTGTAGATTCAACATATTTGGAAATATAAACTTTATTAGATCCGTAAATATGAATATAACTAGTTGAAGCATATGAACCTCCAGAATTATAACTATCTACATGCTGTCCAGATTTAGGAATAAATTTAGTTTTGGTAATTTTTCTTTGTCCAGGTTGTATCCAATGCCAGTAGTATATCTAGGTGCAATCTGCTTACCTAGCATTTTAGTAAGAGTATCTCTTCCATTTGTTAACTTTTCTAAATCCTTCCTAAGTTTCTCATTTGACAATTTCAGTTCAGTGTTTTCTTTAAGTAACCGAGCATTCTTTTCCATTTCTATATCAAGATCAGATTTATGATTAACAATTAAAGCATACTGTTTCTTTAAACCTTTGTATTTGTCTTTCAGCTCATTACAGGTTTCTTCCAACATATCACAGTATAAAAATAGTTCAGATTTTGACATATTTTCAGAATCAGAATCATCTCCAGAATAATAATAATTTAAAGCAGGAGTTTCAGATGTTACCTCAGAAGTGTTTGTCATAAAACACATGTCTGACTTATTTCTGATCTTAGTTTCAGAAGCTTCAGATTCACTGGAGCTATCCTCAGAACCACTCCAAGTAGCCTTCATGGATTTCTTATAATTATTATCCTTATACTCATTTTTCTTCTTGTATTTCAGTTTTGGACAATCTGCTTTTATATGTACTTTTATCTTGCACTCATAGCAGACAACTTCATCAGATTTGTCAGATTTCTTCCAGTCCTTTTTCCAGTATCTCTCGTTGTCATACTTACCTTTGTAATTTGATTTTCTGAAAAACTTCTTTTTCCTATAGAACTTTTTAAATCTTCTGGCTATGTGAGCCATTTGTGCATCACTATCAGATGCACTTTCACTTTCTTCACAGCTTGAGCTATCACTTACAGCTTGAAGTTTCTCCTTATTCTTTGAAGTAGATGTCTTAAAGGAAACTGACTTACTTTTTGGTTCATCTTCTTCTTCTTTGTTTACTTTAATCTTTTCTTCATACATCATCAACTTACCAATAAGTTCTTTAACTTGCAGTTCACCAATATCACAAGATTCTCTAATTGAAACAGAAGTGACCCTCCATCTTTCAGGTAGGCATCTCAAAATTCTCATGATCTGCTCCTTTGATGGAACATCCATTCCTAGTGATATCATTGTGTTGACAATTTCGTTAAACCTGAGATACATATCAGAAATGGGTTCATCAGGCTTCATCTTAAAATTATCATATTTAATAGTATAGGTGTTCAATCTCATTTCCTTAACGTTAGTTGTTCCCTCATGAGAAACACTTAAAGTATCCCAAATTTCATGTGAAGTCTTACAAGAAGATATTCTATTAAATTCCTCATCTCCTAAAGCACAATACAGAGCATTAATAGCTTTTAAATTATTATTGTAGTCTGTCTTAGTAGCTTCATTCCAAGTAGATCTAACAGTAGTATGAATTTTATATTCTAATTCTATGGCAGTCCAAATATCAAAACCCATGATTTCTAAATGAATTTTCATCTTAATATTCCACTAAGCATAGTTGTTTCCATTGAAAAATGGTGTTCTATTAGTAACAACACCTTAAAGTCTGTTATCCATGGTAACTAGGTTAAAATAAAAATTTTAAAGAGATAAAAATTTAGAAATAAAAGGAATTTTAAGAACTTTAAAATAAAACTAAAATCACAGTTGAAAAACAGAGTACTTTAGAAAATAATTTAAACCCTTTGATACCAAATATTGGTCAGAGTGGACACTCAAGAGGGGGGTGAATTGAGTTCCAATTGAAATTTCTGTTTAAAAATCATTTACCAAATTCCCCCAAATAAAACACAGAATTAAGTTGTAGTGAATTTATATCAAAGTAAAGGTTCTGTTAGGTTCTCAAGAGATTGATTATTTCCCAGTTAATCAAATCAGAAGAGTTGATTAAATTTTGTAACTAACTTACTGATTTACAACTAATATAAACACTTGCGATTTTAATTATCAAAGTGACATTAAAACAGTTTTTGGTTTTAAAGTAGTTTGAAGCGGAATAAAAAATAACTTTGAAAAGAAATAAGAACAGCAGATATAACCAAGAGGTTCAGTCTCAAGCTGAGACTTAGTCCTCTCAAAACTTTATATAAAAGTGATCCACACCCTGGATCGGGGATTACAACAGTATACAACTGTCCAGGTCTAATACCTCTACCACTGTTATTCGTGGGAAACAAACACAACAGCAAACTAGTTGTCCAGGTCACGCACGACCTCTACCACTATCCCGGTGGGAAATAAAAGATGTAAGAGTTTGAGTGAGGATTTACAGATCCTCCAGTTAAAGTTCAAGAGACAGTGTGTGTGTAAAAATACAGAAGATGACACACACTGCTCGAAAAGTAAATAATAAATCACAGAGGCAAAGATGTAGAGTTTAGAATCGCTCTAGTGATTGCAGTGCAGCTCTGGACTCCTTTGGATTGATCAGAATTGGTTCTGACTCCTCTTCTGTTTTTTTTTCTAGAAAACAAAGTGTCGTCTGCTTCCTTGACTTCCAGGTGTAGAGACATAGGAGAAAGTAGTCGACGAAGTTCTTGTGTGGATGTTCTCGTTCTCGTTCTCAGCTCTTTCTGGTATGCAGGAATGTATGAGCTCTTTGTGTAAGTTCAGTCGTCTCTTTTCATGCACACTTTTTAGCACCTTCTTATTTTTGTCACGCTCTTATTTGTTTTTCCAACTTCTTCTTTCAGAAGTAGGAGCATCTCTTATTTAAAGCACGAGCTCCGACAACAGAAATGATTTCCTTTTTGCAGGTATGAGGTATGATTCCCTGAAATCCAACAACACACATTAAATAAATGTCAATGTATTAAAATATACTTGATATGACCGTTGGTTAGATTAAATAATGATAAAGAAATTAAAGCAGCATCGGGTTCTGTCTCTGGAATGGTAGCTTTGGATATCGGTAGCCTTGTGTATCGGTAGGTCTGAGTATCGGTAGCTTCTTATGTAACGGTATCCCTTTGTGTAACGGTAGCCTTTCCATCGGTAACCCTTCTATCGGTAGACTTCATTTGTAACGGTAGACTTTCTGTCAGTAGACTTTATTGTATCAGTAGCGGTAGACTTTCTTGTATCAGTAGCTGTAGACTTGTCTTGTATCAGTAGCGGTAGATTTGTCTGTATCAGTAGCGGTATACATTTCTGTATCAGTAGCGGTAGACTTGTCTATATCAGTAGCGGTAAGTCCCTATTGGTAGCTTCCTTGATGTATCGGTAGACTTTGATGTATCAGTAGACTTGTGTAACGGTGACTAATCTGTACCGGTAGCTCTCACATAGAGGTAGACTTAACTGTATCGGTAGCTCTGTTCTGTATTAGTAGCTCTATTCTGTTTAAGCATTCTATTGGCAGAATGAGTTAAGTCAGAGTATACATACATCCAGTATCTGAAATTCTAATACTAAACATAAAATAATAGAGCATTTCTTAACCGGATTCTTTGATTATAATATAATTATAATAACATATAAATATGTGTCTGAAGTACACAAATACTAAAGTAAGTATTTATCCACAATAATAATCATCAAACTATAAATAAGAAATATTGAGATTATCAACATATAATACAGCATAATTGGGATTATCAAAATATAGTAAAGCAACTAGATTCCTATAGGATTCAACAAAATGTAATTTATATTTATGTATATAATCTTTATAGAGTACTAAACTATTAGATATTACGATCTATATTTTTTTTACCAAAGTCATAAAATAACCACTAACTCTTGGTTATTGTACTGGGGTTTTTATAGTTGTTATATAATCAAGTTTAGTAGAAACCTTGGGAACTAGATTTAAAAACACAGCTAGAGCACATAACCCTATAATAAACCCTTAAAATATTCTACAAATATTTCTATATTGCATGAAATTCATTTATAATAAATGAATATCAATTATATAATATGGTTTATAATTCATATTTTTTACTCCTAAACTAATTAAGAATATAACATTTTTAAGAAATGGTACCTAATAGAAGGAAAAAAACTATGTTAACACACAAAATCATTATAGAGATTTTCCTACTGATCAAATAACTATTGGAAATTATTTCTATAAAAACAGACCAATAAAAATGGTTTGTGAAACCATTGGTATAAGGTGGATATACAAATATTTTTAACAAAATTTTGGTATTATTGACACTTATACCAATGGTTTTTGAGAATCATTGGTATAGGTACCCAATAGGGACCTATACAAACAGTTTTCTAAAACCATTGGTATAGGTTCTAATAAGTTTTTGGACTAATAGCAATGGATTTGGAGAACCGTTGGTATAGGTATCATTTGGGTACCAATACCAATGGTTTTCCAAAACCATTAGTATATGTCCCAAAAATTACTTGAACCTATACCAAAGGTTTTCCAAAATCATTCGTATGGGAAAGATTATTTTTTGTATATTTATATATAATAAAAATAAATTATTCTAAATTTATAATTATATATATATATATATCTAATTATATACATAATAGTGTTTATAAGTTAGGGGTTAATCCATTCAGTTGTAAGAGATAGGTTCTAGGTTCAATACTCGCCACCATTTATTTTTTCACAGAACCTATACCAGTGGTTTTAGGAAACTCTTGGTATATACCTATACAAATGGTTTGAGAACCATTAGTATAGACCACCTATATCAATGGTTCTTAAAAACAATTGGTATATGTCTATATTGATAGGGAACTACCAAATAGTTCATCAAAATGTTGGTATAGACTATACTAATGGTTTGGGGGCCTATACCAATAGGTCGAAACTATTGGTATAACCTTTTTTCAATAGTGAAATAATGAATCTTGTATTAGAGGTGAGAAGATTATGAATATATTAGGGAATTTAACTTAGGTTATGACCAATAACATTTCATATAGGAAATAACTTGTTTCTCTATGGCATGGTGTAACAATTTTGGACTACTTCATGAGGCAACAGCCTCCATCCTTCAATATAACCATGAATCCATTAGTATATGAACAATGGATCAAGTCTATAGAAAAGGTATTCCTTAATTTATGTTGAATTTAAAGGGATAATGGTTATATATCATCTAAAGGTATATGTTAATCAATAGTTTTATTTGATTCAAAATACTAATAATGAATAGGAGGTAGAGAATTTAGAATATAATTTTATTAAGATTATATTCTTTGAAAAGTACTTTCCATATGTCTAGTGAGAAGATATGGAAATTTATTTCCTAAATTTAATAAAAAGAGAATAAGAAGTTGTTATTGAATATGAGGATAGATTTAAAATGTTTTCAAGAAATTTTGTGGACTATATAATTAATAAATAAATCAATATTGATCCCTTATTTTATGGTTTCAAGACAAACCTTCAAAGTGAATTAGTCTCTCAAACATTTTATTCTTATGTGGAGATATTGAAAATTAAACTCAATACTAAGAATAATTTATCCAATTATTTTACTTTAAAATGGAATAAATAGAATAATAGGGTGGTTGAAATCCATATTGAAAATAATTTAGAAAAATAGAAGAAAGGGAGGGTATAATTTTCTACAAGCAATAACTATGGAAAGAAACACCATGGGGCTTACTTAAATTGAATGAGAGTTTGTTTTAAGTGTGGTGATAAATATTATTAATATCTTGAGTGAAAGGGAAATAAATAATCCAAAAATTTATAATTATTAAATTGTAAGGAGGTTTTACACTATTCAAATCAATGCCCCAAGCATTAAGGAAACCTACCCAATAAGATTCCATGGAAGATATGACAGGCCTATGATATTAGAATAGTATAATTTAAGGTTATAAATGATGTTATAGTAGGTTATTTGATTTTAAAATCAAGGTTAACTAATTAATTATTTTATTATGGGTCTATACACTCTTTTATATCTTGCATGTTTTCTAGAAACACTAAATCATACCTTGATATGCTAATGAAGGATTTTTCAATTAAAACATGTTTTCATAATCTTATAAAAATGAAATTATATTGCTCTTCCTATATTAAAATTCATGAAGGTTATTTATTTTAAATCCTAGTTGTAATAATAGTTTTTGACTTTGACATAATCCTTGGAATAGATTGGATTTCTAAGTATAATCCAAGAATTTATTGTCTTGAGAAGGATATTAAAATCTCTAAGGTTGGAATATAATCCTTTATTTCTAGAGGAGATACTTTATTTCATGAGACTTGTTCATAACCACCTCTAGTGGCTGATGTTTAATTAAATATAAGAGAAAAAAATCATTGAATTAGAAATATATCTTTATAATATATGATTTATCCTTTGTGAGGGATTATATTGATGTATTCCCTGGTGAATTACCTAAATATCCATCAGATTTTGAAGTTAAATTCTCTATTGATCTTATCCCTGATGTAAACCCATATATAAGCCTCCCTATGGAATAGATCTATTGGAATTGGTTGAATTAAATAAATAATAACAATAAAGGATTCATACACCCCATTTATTCAATATAATTAGCACTCATATTATTTGTGAAGAATAAGGATGAGTCTATGAGGCTATGCATTGAATATAGGAAAATAAAATCTATTACTATAAATAAAAAATATCTTTTATCTCAAATTAATGATTTTTTTATCTACTTCATGTGGATTAATACTTCTAAAATATTTATCTTTATTTTGGTTTTCATCAATTAAATTTCAAAAAGGTCGATATACCAAAGATGTATTTTCCCAAAATGTATGGACATTATGAGTTCACAATATTTCCCTTTGGGTTAAAAAATTAACCCTATGTGTTTATGTATTTAATGAATATAGTATTTAAGGATTATTTTGATAAATTTTATGTGGTGTTTATTGATGATATATTTATATAATAAAAGTTCTCTTAATATCATTAATACCATTTATTAATCATCCTTAACACTCTAATGGAGAAAGAGATATGCAGGAGATTCAGTATGTGTGAATTTTGACTTCAAGAAGTTTCATTTCTTATTCATATTATCTCCAAGGATAGAATATAAGTTTAAACCTCAAAGACAAATGTGGTTAAATAATTAACCACACTAAAGAATATAAGCAGGATATATATCTTCCTTGTTTTAGCTATCTTTTATTAATGATTTGTTGAAAATTATCCTGATTAGCTTATTTGTTAACCAAGTTTACACATAACGAGGTCAAATTCACATGGTTAAAGGAATACAAAGAAATTTATGAGGAACTAATGAAAATATTGATATATACACCATTATTAAAATTACCATTATAAAATAAGGATTTCTTATATATAGTGATTAATCAAAGAAAGTATTAGGGTGTTTCGTTATGAAAAATGATAGAGTTTTTTCTTATACATCAAGGCAATTGAATACCCATGATCAAAATTATCAACTCATGATCTTGATATTAAAACTATAATAATTGCATTGAAAATATGTAGTAATAATATTTATAAGGAAATATATGACATATATAATGATAAAAAAGTTTAAATTATGTATTCACTCAGAAAGATCTCAATATGAGATAGAAGAGATGGCTGGAACTACTCAAGGACTATGACTATACAATACACTACCATCCTGGGAAGCTAAAAAGGGTATTGGATGCCTTTATTAGTAAGGATTATATGGTCATATCTATGATTATGATATAAAAGGTATCAATGTTCATGGATTTAGTAGAGTTTTATATTGAAATTATTAAGGAAGGGTAAACATTATTCCATTTACAAGTAATTTCCCATCCATATTTACTAAAGAAAATAAATAGGTCTCTAAAAGATGAAAAGGGTTTGTGTAATAATACTAAATCCATGGATGTTGGGAGATTAATATAAATTATCTATGAATATTATGTGCTTAAGTTTGAAAAGATAATATGTATACCATTAGTACATGAGATAAAGAGGGAATTTTTTTATGAAGCTCATAGCTTGAATTTCTCTATACACCATTGTGGTCACACCCTCACCAGACATTATTTTAAAATGCTATTTATTTTGTTTAATTATTAGTCTTATTAATTTTTCTCTCTCTGCCTTGGGTGTTTTTCTTTAAAATTTGGAATTTTTAAGTATGTAGAGCAGGTCTCGTTGTATGTTTAACCATGTAGTAATAATCTAACATGCCTGTAGTTTTTAATAGAGATAAAAAACACATTTAGTGCATGTTCAGTCTAACTATGTAGATTTATTGTACAGGTTACTAGGTTCTCCAATAGGAGTCACATAGTTGGAACACAATTTTTCCATCCAAGAGGTCAAATAATGTGCAGTGACTAAGACTTTAAAAATTGAAAAACTAAAAAAAAACTCCTATCCATTTAATTATTTTTTCCTCCTCCCCCACCCCCTCCTATTCATCTCACACAACCCCCTTTCCCATGGTTCCCCTATCCCTCATGTCTCCCTCTTTTTCCCCTATTTGGGTGGAATTTTCCTCTAGATTTTTTCATGATTTGATCTCGATCCCTTGGGTAAGATCCATCTCTTTTCATCCTCTCCCTCTTTCATCAATTTTCTTCCTCCGTTCTTTACTTAGATTCATCACAGTGGACTAGGTATCTTTGGTACCTGATTTTATTTGGGGATTTTAGTGACTTATGGTTACTATTGTTCATTATTGCCTCTTTGAACCTTGTTGAGGTAGATTCAACCTTTTTTTTTGAAGGTGATAAGTTTTGTGGTAGGTTTCTCTATGTCTCAAACTTTAAATTTAAAACCACAATTTATAGTTAGTTTTTCATATATATATTACTCATATTATGGGATATAAATACTATTTATAGTACTTTGATGAAGTAAAATTTAATTACATCAAGTTACCATGTTTTTCTCCATGATTTCACCAAGAGTTTTCATATGTAAATTATGTAATAAACATACTTTAAATATCAAGAAAAAAATGTTTATCTAAATGTTTAAATGGATTTTAAAATGAATTTTTCTAACTTTAAATGGTGTTATAGAATTAAAATGGATATTCATTTTCCATTTTCAAATGTTAAACCTTTTTATTATAACTACTTTTATATAAATTGAATCTTTAAAGGGATTCAAAGTTTTTATAAACCATATGACTCATTTTAAAACTTATGCACATAAAAATGTGTAAATATATAGATAAAATTATATACATATTCACACTATAATTTTTTAATATATTCATTGATATGAGTGACATCTATATATTTAAATACATATGTGTCTAAAGGAAAATTAAGTTCTAGTATCTAAATTATTTCACCAAAAACTCATTTTTATAATAATAAATGTTGTTTTTAAATGTCACATCTCGGTTGGCACCTTGAAATAGATTTCATCAAAAGTGAGAACCTCCATGGAATCCATCTTGCACCTAATTATACTGAGAGGTTCAAGTAACTTTTATAGAGGGGTTTCACATGAACGAGTGTTGGGATGTGGGATGAAATTATATATTGGATTATGTTAATTCATGATTGGAAAATTTTATGTGTATTGGCCATCCTATTTATCATCATCATGGGAATCATATGATTCTTAGTGATGGGAGAGAGACAGTTTCTATCTAAATCTTGATTAGAAAGACTAGATCCTCTATAATAGAGAGAGTCCATGGAGGTTGTTCAATTGGTGACATGGTTTAAACTAGGGAATTCATCGTTAGGCTGATAGATGATTCCAAACTGAGCATGTCTAGGGTCGCTTCATGGGATGATTAGGATTCACCCATGATTCACATATTCTCTTTGATAATTATTTTTTTGTATTATATTTTATAATACCCTATGACACTATTTTATTTTAAAAATGGATTTTATTTATTAGTTCCATTTTTAGATTCTCAATTGATCGCATGTCTCTTTTCTTCAATAGTTTAGCGTAAATCTCACTTTATCTAAAATTATATTTGAAAGTAAAAAAATATAAATGGTTTTTAGTAACATTAACTTGTTACTTGTTTTGTAAAGAAATGAAAAACTTATTTTTATATAAATATATTTTCAAACAAGCATGTAATGGTTTTCTATTTTAATGTAAATCTTGAGGTGTGGTATCCTTTGGTTTTCCTAATAAGAATTTTTATACTCATGATTAGTATATTTTAAGTTCTTATATTTACTTTAATTCATCATGGATAATATATGGTTTGTGTTTTGATAGTGAATCATGGAGTCATATAGGGTTATGTTGGTAATATTATTTTATTTGGTTTATTTTATTACATCGGTTAAGTAGGAATGTCTCCTTCTTTCACTATTATTGACTGATTATCTATTTTTTTTATACTATTCCTATTTATTTGGAATAGTTTTACAAATTATTTATGGGTAACAGTGGTTTTTTCATTAAATTATCTACTTATTATTAATTAATTTATGTCTGAATCATTACCATTAGAGTAAATCTTGATGTTTGATACTAGTTTCCAACCCAGGGTGATCAAGAATTCATTGTGGGTGTTCTCATGAGTTGATTAAGGAATCTAATGGAGTGATGTATTGGGTTTTTTCCTGACATAGGTTGTACCAAGATGTATAAGTATATAAGGGAGTAATAATAATAGGAAAAAAATTAAGTAATAAGTAAAGGCTGAGAGGAAACTCCCAAAGGGTGTGATGAAACCTCTCCCTATACAGATGTGGAAGTGGGAAGACATCATAATGGAATTTGTTACTGAGCTACCTATTAAATCTAATAATGATGATGATATATGTTTCATTATGTATCACCTTACCATGTATGCACATTTCCTAGAAATAAGGGGGGATTTACTCCCTTGAACATATTTCATGGCTCTATATCATTGAAGATGTGATACATCATGGAACGTTCTTATTAATTATATCTAATCAGGATCCTCATTTCACATCCAAATTTTGGATGAGTCGTCAAAATTCCTCGAACACTTAGATACACTTGATCACCTCTTATCATCCTCAAACGGCTGGGTGGTATGAAAGGACCATCAAAACCTTAGAGGATATGAGAGGTCATTCCCACTTGACTTCCAAGGAACTTAGGACCATTACCTACCTTGGATGGAAATTAAAAAAACAATATCTTCTATTCGAGTATACAAATGAAACCTTATAAATCCTTATATGGTAAAATATGTTGTACTTCAACCTGTTGGGATGAAGTTGAGGAAAAGAGAGAGGTTGGTCCATAACACATTGGGGAAAAATTGAGAAGGTATGATCTATTAAAATTTTATCAAGGAAGCTCAGGGTAAACTGAAAAGTTATACTAATAATTATAGGACTTGTAATTCTAAGTAGGATATAATTTCTTCTTGAAAGTACCACCATAGAAGGGATTTATAAGGTTTTGTAAGAAGGGAAATCTAAGTTTCAGGTGCATCAGGACCTTTGAGATTTTGGATAGAATTGGAGTTGTGGATTATAATTTGTATTTTCCATCCAACCACTCTAAATTGCATGATTTTTTTTCATTTCACAATGCTAATTAAGTATATTCTAGAATCAAAACATGTAATAACCACTAAATAAATAGATATTAAATGAGAATTATCCTATAATGATGTTACTTTATAGATTCTTAACACTAAAAAGACGGTATTATATAATTGGAAAACCCAACTGGTGAAATTTATTTACCATAATCAGAATTTAGAGTAAGAAACATGGGTTCATAAAGAATAAGTAAGTAAGAATTAGATACATTTATTTATTTATTTATGTAAACCTCAAATTTTGAGGATAAAATTAGTTAATGGGAGGAAATATAAAACCCAATATTCAATTAAGGTAATGTAAATTTTATTTATTCAAATGTACAATAAAATGCTTAAAATATTTTGATAGTAATATAATTATTAATTATTAAAAATTTATATTAATCAATGAATTTTAATTATATCAATATTTTTGTCACGACCCGCCCTTAGGGCCCATGTTGTGACTACCCCAAGCCCGCCTTCCATAGGCCAGGGGCTGGAGACTAGCACCAAAGGCGTAAATCTAGATAAAAGGGAAGGCATTGCCTTTATATAAGGAAACAAACACTAAAGAGTATGCAAGCTAAAGTAAACACTAAGTAAACTGAGTACAAAAGTAAGTGCTGGAAAGTAAACGGGCCAGTATACAAACCCAACTGAAAGTACAGTACAACTGAGAAAAGAAAGTACAACAGCTGAAAGGTAAAGCAGCAACTACCAAATTGTCCTCCAGAAACCCCACCTGAAGGGTGGGTATAGATAGTCTTCTCTGCTCCTTGAATTCGTCTATCCACACCGTGTACGTCCCGCCTGATAGTCCACCTTCGGATACGGTCTTGCTCCACAATTCTCAACCACGATCAATGATGTCTGTCGTCTGCATCCAACACAGCGTAGTGCGGGCATAGCCCGTGCAGGGGTGAGTATCCGATACTCAATAGGGACCCCGAGACCCCTGAAGGCCTCCTAGAATCCACGAAGGATAAACCACAAAGGAAAGATACAAACACCAAGTATAAATCAAATCTACTTAGTTATATTCCCATACATATACTTAAGTCATCAATTACAGTTCGGCTCCAACTCCCGAGCCCAAGTTCAACCCAGTCCACACAGGAAAGTACAACTCAATCCACACAGAAAAGTACAACTCAGTCCACACAGGAAAGCAATACAATCATATCGAATATAATGATTGAAAGAAAATACTCAGCTCACATGGGTATACTACTCACGAAGAGGGGTGGAGATGATATATGTAGCCTCTGGATCATCTCCCCTACCGAACCCACGTAGGATCCAAGTACAGAAGTCGTCGCTGCCGAACCCACGTAGGATCCCAGTACAGTAACCATCGCTGTCGAACCCACGTAGGATCCAAGTACAGTCATCATCACTGCCGAACCCACGAAGGATCCAAGTAATGCCTTCCTCGCTTCCGAACCCACGGAGTATCCAAGTAAAGTCGTCATCGTCGTTGCAGTCGCAGCCAGCTCTAGGGTTCCCGCACAGAGCTCACTCGATTCTGGGAGGGTCCGCTCCACGAGTCAAAGTGGTGGATGCATCAACCATCACGAAGACTAGTGTTGATGTATCCCGAAGTTTCATCCCACATCATAGGGGAAAAACCAAGAAAAACATGCCCAAGTCACAGAGAACAAGACAACCAAGCCATTTTCTAAAAGTACACAACGTGTTGGTAAGCGATACACGTCATGTCATCAGACACCGGGTACTGCCCGTGTGATAGGGCTCGTGTCGCAGGGCTGGTCATGTAGATAAGTAAATACACGGTGTGTAGTATGGTTACACGCCATGTACAAACCTCTAGGTTCAGTTACATGTGCGCTGGTCATGCCTGGCTATGTGGTGGAGTACATGCCCGTGTACTCCATCTCGTGTTCGTGTATTTCCAGAATACACGCCGAGTCATCACGAAGTCGCTTCTGCCATGGTGAAGGTAGTACACGCCATGCCTCTTGGCTGTGTGTTTCTGCCCATGCCTTTGTATCTCCCAGATTACTCGCCGAGCCTCGCGAATCCTCTTCTGCCCTTCTATGAAGAGAATACACACCGTACCTCGTGGCCGTGTATTTCTATCTGTGTCCATGTATTTTCCCTAAATACATTCCATGTCCATCGAAGTCTCCTCTGACAGACAGTGTGGAGAGTACACTCCATGTGTCTTTAGACACATGCCGTGTACGACTTTTCTAACACCCGAAACAGAAGCCACAGTAGGCTTGTACTACACGGCGTGTGCTTCTGGAGTACACGCCGTGTATTCTGGAATTTTCCAAAAAAAACACCTCTGGATAGCACGCATCCCGAGGTGTCTGTTCTTTGTTCCGATGATCCTTTTGCTATGAAGCTTCCGCTTCTAGGTCACCCCGATGCTCTGAGGCCTTTTTCGGTGTTTTCAGGCCTCCGTTCGGCTCCGAAAACATGACTTTATTCACCATTCAAAGAACAGTAGGGGAACTCCATACAACAAGATCGGCGGAGGAATTGGACCATGTTAGTTTGGCATGGTTCCTTCTGTATTAGTTCAATAGCAAATGGTTTAGAGAGAACCAATAACATGGAAGGAAAAACAATGTTTCTCATTCATAAACACACCCCTACCTCGAAGGAAGTTCGCGGTTGTCAAGCGTCACGGATGATGGCGTCGATTCCATCGTCGTCGGTGTATCCTCCCTTGCCGCGGAGGAAGAAGAGGATAAAGAAACCAGGGCCGCCGAATCAACATTCTTCGTCGGATAGTTAGCGTTCTCCGTTGAAGTGGAGACATTCTTCGCAGGAAGATGAAGTTCTCCAAAAACTAGAGCTCTCTCTCCTCCAATTCCCAACACAACAAGCTAACCAAAATAAAATAAGGTTCTCCTTATTTTATTTTACTTTTCCAAGAATTTCAAAATTTAAAAAAATTCAAAACACTAGATCAATTAATTGAAGAGAAGTGTTGGCAAGATTAAAGAGGAGAGAGGGGAGAGTTACACAATTGAAGGATACCAAAAATTAATGGGGAGTTGCCATGTATTTATCATCAGAGTTCAAAGGGGTTAAGGGTTATGGAATGTGAAAAGATGGGGGCTTGTGTGGGCCCCACCTCCCTCATAACCACACATGGGAAGTTTGGTGGTTGTGGGCCCCACCAACAACTTCCCATGAGAGAGTTTAACTTCCAAGGATAATAAAATAAAATTGTACACAATTTTATTTACTTCTCACTTAAACCCCAAAATTTAACTTCTTCTCCCGAGAAAACGCATCAATGATAAAAGTCATCTTAAGAAAATACTGGCGTTTTGATTTCATCGGTGCCCTCGGATTTCAATTCCGAGCACCAGTTCAAAAGATAGAAAAACCCTCTCGTTCGTTCACTAAACGTACCCAAGCTAAACTTCGGAAATTGATTACGTGCACAACAGGCCTCAGAATCAGGTTCCGTCAGAAACTGTGTACTCGTAAAATCCCAAAGAATTTAAGAAAAAATTTTCCTTGAAATTTAAGTCTTTACAATTTCTCAGAATAAAAATTAGATCTATTAAAAGAAGTGTTTTTGAAGTTTGTACACCAAATACTTAATTTTGAAATAAAAAAAATTGTTTTTATTTAATAATTAAATTTCACATAAATATAAAATTATTTTCATAAAAAGTTATTTAAATTTAAAATTAACATATAGGAATCATTTTAGGCTGAGTTTTTGGGATTTTTTTAAAGAATTTTATTTTTTGGTGAATAGTAAAAAATACAGTTTTTAAGAATACTATAACTTTTATTAAATCATTATGATGTAAACATGTCTTGAAAATTTATGAAACATTTTTTTCAACCAAGAATTTATTTAAGGAGAAAAATAATAAATTTAAAAATATTCAGTTGAATTTAAAAACTTATATTTGACATTTTAGAACCCAAATTGCATTTTATCCTAATAAAAACTATTTTTTGTTATTTTCATTTAATGGAGTGGTTGGAAGGATCTAGTCAGGTTTGGATTTATTTAAATATCCAGTAACCCTATTTTTTAATAATAATCCAACTAATTAGATGATGAGCAATTATATTCAAAAGTAGTTGGTCTAAATAAAATAATAATAAATATTTTAACCCAAAAAATATCCCCCGTCCTCAAGTATAGATACCCACCAATTATATCATTACTCTCAAATATAAATCCAATTAGAATGAATTCCATCCCATTTTATCTATAAAGTGTCTCTCTAAAGATTTTTTTATGGTTATAAGGTGTTCCTATCAATATTTAATAAGCTACTTTTCAAGGTAAGGCTTCTTAACCTCTTCCCTACCTTAATTTTTACAATCCTTATAATTCCTTTTATTTTTAATGATAAATGTTATTATGCTTCATTATTATAAAATAATTATTATATTATCAATTATAGAACACCATTTCCTCTCATTATAATAACTTCATTGGCCATTATAATGCTCAAACACTCTCGTGGCCATTAAAAACTAAAATTTTGGTAAAGTAAAGAGTGTTTGGTTTCCTAGAAATAAAATCTCTATTTGGATACAAAAAAATGGATGCTATATCAAGATAAAATGAACCTATAGGTAATAACCATGAAAAATGTGGGTTGTGTATTACCCAAACCTTCACTCAGTGCATGGCTAATAGGTCCAACTACAAACATGGTTTGACACTCATGGGGGGTATGATTTGGATGATTCATGATCTATTTATGAATCATAAAGAAGGGTTGTTTTCTATTGATTTCCCTGCACCATAAAAGTACTCTTCACCACTAACTTGTTATTTTTTCTTTGATAAGGTTACTTTCTATTTCATTGTGAATATCCCATTAGTTCTAATTTGATTGTGGTATATTCATTTATATAACCATATTGTTCCATTTAATGGGGAAATGTTGATATTCCATATATATTTATTCCTACATGGAAAAATATTGATTGATTAGCCACAATTATATATGAGGTTCTATAGAAAACATTATGATGTATATTATTTAGTCATTCTATTCATGTTATGGATACATTGGAATCGTTATATGATGGTTGGGGCCCAAAATTATATAGACCCTTAATGCATCGGTAAGCTTCATGGGATAAAATAGTTTGGTATTTTGTATAATCCTTACCTACTTATGTATGATGTCTTACCACATGGCCTTGATGATATGTTTATGATGTCCAAAATTATGCATTCCATCACAATGAGATCCTTTATTCTTATCTGTGATTTTATTTTCTATTATGTAATCCATGTATATATTATTTTTTATGAAATTTATTTATTATAGATGTATTATTGATTACATGATTATGTATGATAGATTCCGCAACATTTTACCCCTTACTAAGCATATAAGATCACCCATTAATATTTTTTACCATTTACTTAGGAAACCAAGAGGAATACTACATGTGATATATATATTTTAAAGGATAAATAATAACATTTTGATGATTTCATATGATGTATCCTTACTTTTCAATTCAATGTAATGTTAATTTATGTATCTAATCTCCTGAGACTACTAAACTGCCAAAGAGCCCATACCCAAGTGGTAAGGGCTCCTACTTGGCATCAAAGAGACCCAGGTTCAAAACCAGGTGGAGGCTAATTTTTGGAACTGTAGTAGTTATTGTAGCAGGTACTGTAGCAATTACTATTCGGTACTGTAGGATCTGAAACTATTCACTTGATTTGGGCCTTCGGGCCACTGGTTTGGGCATACGGGTCTCAAGGGCCTTTGGGCCATCAAAGGCCTTCGGGCGCAGGGCCTTCGGGACATCAAAGGCCTTCAGGCGCAGGGCCTTCGGGCCATTGAGACCATGGAGTAACCCATTTCACACTGAGAAAGTCCCCTAAGAGGATCAGAGCAATAATAATAATAGTCACCAGAAGAAGAGCTAACCGGATTAGAAGAATGAGAGGGTATGACAACCTCCATCGGGACTAGGCACCATACAGCTTTGTACGGGGAAATGCTAGCCTATCAGCAATTCAAGGTGGGGATCTAGGTGATTAATGATGCAGAAGTTGGGGAGGGGTGGTTCTAGTGGGTTGGGCCTAAGGGTCATTTATTGGGCATGGTATGCCTCTGGGCCTTCGGGTCATGTATTGCAAGTCATGTCAGGCCTTATTCCTTGAGCCTACGGGTCATGTACGGGTTCCCCTTAAACCCTTAAAAGGGGGATTATCCATAATAAAATAAAAAATAAGGCCTTTGAGCCATTCAGGATCCTGGGACTACTAAACTATTAAATTATGTGATCCATGTATTTTGTACCAATGTAATAAAATAACCATCTACTTCAGGTTAATGGAGTCGGGTGCAACAATGAATATCAATAAAATATATTTATATTGTTCTTCATGAACACTAAATTGATTTCATGTATTTGTTAAGAAATATAATCAAAGAGAAAATAAATAAAATAATATAATATTTATTTTAAAATTAAAAATTAAGTATCATCTCCATCATTAAAATTTATACATCATAATAAGATTTTATACCTTCAATATGTATAAAGAAATATGATTATCAAGATTTTTAGACCATGGCATGATTAGAAAAGTTCACTTCAACATTTTATCATATGAAATGTGACTTCCCTAACCCATTTCACTCATAATTAATCAAAATAGGAGGTCACATGGCCTCAAGTGCACCTCCCTATATTTTATAGGCTATAGAATATCATTGAGGGTCTAATGATGGTATGTTGGGGTGACTATACCCTCTGGTTCAGTAATAAATAAAGTGGGAATAAATGAAATGAATAACAGGTCAATACTAGAAAAGTGGAAACCTATAAAGTTCTAAATAAAACAAACCATGTAGAAAATTATGATGATACATGTATAAGGATGTAAACTATATAGCAGGTGATACACATACAATGGTTCTAAGAAAAAATAAATAAATAAACAAGAATACCCAACCCCTATAGGCATTCTGAGTACATGCTTGGTCTACTAGCCCCATGAAAAGCCCTAACCCACAACCATTAATAGAAAAGAGGCACTGGCCAAGTCCTAAACTACAGCCATGATATCTGATCGAGTACTAAGAAGTGGACCAAATAAGGTGTGGGTAAAACCCAATAGTTCATCACTAATTATGTCTCATTCATTTCCAAACTATGAGTATAAAACATAATGGTGTGCAAAATATAATTAAGAAATAAATAAAATAGAGAAAATCAAGGAATACAACCTAATTTTTCCTAATTCATTTTTATTTGATCATGTTACCCAATAAGGGGTCATAGAACCCATTTCATATAACCCAAGAGTCCAAGAATAATAATAAAAAGTGAATCTATAGAGTGGATCTGGGAATTCCCATGCAACAAAACCACATAAATCTATGGAAAACTTCAAGGAATTATATGTGTAAAACTATATAGCCAGCCTGTGGTGATCAAGCCATGGTTTCTAGTTGTGGTGTATAACCCAATAGATGAACCCTCAATATTACACTTTCTAAAGGGGGTCTAATCAATCCCAAGGTAAAAGTACTTGGTAATTTTGGGAATAGGATTGATTGGTATAGAGACCAAAACTTTTATACATAGATATTATATCTAAATAGATGAATATTATTTACATAACATAATGATTCACACCAAAATCGTTTAGTTATAGTATATTTGGAAACTTGGAAACAAAAAAACTGGTTTATAAAATATATACATAGTCTCCCACTTTTTTTTCATAACTATCACCATTCTTATATATATCATACTTAATACCTTTCTTCATAACCTAGGTAGAGGAAACATAATAAAGGGTGAGATTTTATGTTTAGTAAGGGTAAAAAAGGGATATATTAATGATCATATAACTATAACTTGAGAAAAAGGGTATGAGAAAAAAAATCTTAACATTTGAAAACCATACCATATATATCATAGATCATAATTTTGAGTCATGGTATAAATCATGGTAGTTCAAAGGACATGAATCATAATGGAATCAAATAACATGGTCTATGAGAGTATAGCATTGACATAAGACATAGAATTGTGGCATACACATAAGAATATAAAATCACTTTCTTGGTAGTCAATGACCTTTTCCAATACTATCATAGTATAATTTGTTGACTCCCCCAACCATCATAGTAATAATGGTTTACTCCCAAGACTCTCATAGTGTAAAAAGTCCCATATTGAATTGGGTTCACTCTCCTTTCTAGTCCTATTTATCCCTTGAGATAACAATCATTACCCAATTCATTGGTGGGAGATATAGGTCCCACCCATCACATAATGAAAATAATACATATGTGTTCCAAAATACTATAAACCATTCATCATATCAAAATTTATGATATGAAATGGGTTTCATAAACATTTCATCATAGTATAACCCATGCAAAATAAATGGGTTTCATAAACATTTAATGTTTTCATCATAAACATAAACCATTTAGATAAAAAATAAGGATGGTATCATTGGATAATATACCCATTAAATATTAATTAATATTAAAGGATATCATTTTATATAGAAAATGATTTTAAATGATCACTTAGGATAATTCTTGAGGAAGATAACATTTCCATTTTTAAATCACTTATTTTTTTTTAATTTAGGAAATTATAAATGAAAAAAAAATATTTTAAAATAACCTTGTAAACTTGTAAAGTAAGATTTAAATAAAAAATATTCATGATGGAGGTAAAACCCATTCATGTCATATAAGTTAAAAAAATTCTTCTATATTTTTTTTGGAAAGGTCACAAAGTACCACATTTAGAAAATGACAAGATAATTTATTTCAAAAAAAATGAAAAAGTAAAACATTAGTAAAAATGACTTTAAACAATCATAGGAGAATGGTAAGAACATTTTTGAATTTTTTTATAAAAAATGGATATGGAATATAAATATGCCTTAACGGAGACTTAAACATAAACAATCCTGAATATTAATGATATTTTGAGATAAACCCTTAACTTCAGTCCTCCTTGATTAGAAATAACTATAAGATCTTGAATAATAAATTTAAATATAGTATAATTAAATAAAAGAGCCATTATCATAATAATAATATCATATATGATCCCTTTATAACCTTTCAACACCCCTTTCTATTAATAATTTATTATTAAAAGTTTCATTTCTAGGTGTTAACTGTTTCATTTATCATGATTATTTCAATTCAATAGATCTGATCCTTATACATTTATCATGATTAAATAATATAAAAAAATTTAGTCATGATATAAATATCATATATATTCACTATATACATATTTATATTCATCCATAAGATTTAGAGATAGAGAATTGAATTACATCGTTCATTGAGATAGTAAGTTCTACGTACACATGAACGCTATTTTCATTTTTCAATGGATGGAATGAAAAAAAAGGTAAATAAAAATTAACCTTTATATAGTCATTATTATATAATATATTTAATATATTTTAATTAAATATATCCTAATTATCATCCAAGTAAATTAAAAATGAAAAATAAATCACATCGCTTCGTGAAGGTGGTAGTCCATGCGTACGCACAAGCAATGTTATCATTTTCCAATAGATTGAAAGGTAAGAAGTTAGATGTTATATTATAATTTAATAATTTTAATTATTTCATAAGTATCATATATAAACATTAAACTGATCATAATACTCATACATAAAATATGGCGACGAGAAATCAATTGTATCACTATGTGGAGACAGTAAGTTGTACATACACATGAGTGATAATTTCACTTCTCATTTGATGGAAAGAGGGTATATAATGGTGTTTCAATAATCATAATAAAATTTTAGTATATTTAGGATAATTAAGTTATTATTTGATAAATAATATAAAAAATTAGAGTAGGTAAAATAAAAAAATTAAAATAAAGTGATCAGTTTAAGAGATTGTCTCTTCTTTGAAATGACGCCTTTAGATATCCTCTAAAGGGATATAGGGTTGGTATTTTGAAAATAAAAAAAACCTCTAGGATGTGGATAGGGAAGTTTATAAGAGTAATTTTTAGATTTCTTTTTGATCTATAAGGTTTAATGTTGTGTAAATAAGAGAAAGGAGTGGTGTTTTTATATAATTGACAGAAGGGGAATTCTTGGAATTTATTAAAATACTAAAATAATATAAATTAAATTTGATGTCCAAATAGCTCCAAATTGATAATATTATAAGATAATATTAGGATTATTTGAAATAATAACATATAATAAAAATTTTACAGGTTTTAATCACATTTTTACAATTATATTTTAGTTTTAACCCCCCATTAACCCTTTTGACAATTTCCATAATATTAAAGTTTTCAACCCTTTAAAGGTTAATAATGTTACTATAAAATTAAAGGAAAATTATAAATGTACCATGGTTGATGTTTACATCCATACCTCATTAATATTTATGAATTTTATATCATTTAATAAAATATTACTTATTATAAAATATTATTAATTTCATTTTTAACATTATTCATTTAATTTAACTTTAAATACATCAAGACAAAGGGGGAATTCGAATATAATTATTTCAAACCACCCAAATGTCATATAGATTTGAAAAATTTATGGAAAACAATAAATATTTTAAATTATATAAATTTTAATATTTTTAAAATCATTTATTATATTTTTTATTAAATGAAGAAATATTGCATCATTGTTGCATAAGAAATTAATGTCATTATACAATTACTAAAAATTTGAAAATAAATTTATATTAGGAAAATAATTTCATTAATATCAAAATAGATACTTATATTTGTTCATAAATTCATTTTTTCCATATGTGGACATATAAGAGATATTAAAAACAAAGTCAGTGATATTTTGTAACTTTCTATGATTTAAATATTATATAGGAAATTTTCATAGAAAAATTTCCATTAAAATAAAAAATTTATATCCTAAAGTTAAAAGGGTAGAATTAAATTCATAAAATAATAATTAGTATGAAAAATTATTGTTTTACCACTTAGTTTTAACCAATATTTTCCTGATTTATCCTTTATCGAGGTCATAAATTTTACCACGGTTACTATTCATATTGAGCAAAAATAAAGGGGGTATATTTAAAAAATTTAAACCAAATAATTAAAAATAAGTATTATATTTTATCAAATTCAATACCTATAAAAGGAATAAATTAATTTCAAATTAAGAATGAAAAATGCGACAAAAACTGCTTTTTAGAAAGAAAAAAAACACATTTTTAAGAATAAAACTAGATATATTTTAATCATATGCCTAGAAAAAATATTTTGTGAGAATTTAAAACATTTTTATAAATTAAATAATATATAAATATCATTAAAATAATTCACTAATAGTGATTAATTTAATTTATTAATATAAAAATAAATTACGTGTGTAAATATAATTTTTCAAAAAAAATAACTTTTATTTTCAAATAATTTTTATTTTTAATTATAATAATTTCATAACTAATTAATTAATTTTATAAATGTATATACTATATATTTTCCATAATTTAATTATTATTATTCATTCAATCCAATCCAATGACTAGGCTATAACATACATATAATATTTTAATAATGTTACGTGGTTAATCTAAACTCATTATTGTGTGTAATTAAAGATATCAAAGAAATAAAATTATTTAAAATAACTATTTCATAAAAATACCTGGGTGTTAAATTCTACCCCATCCCCCAAAAAAATTAATTTCACCCTCGAAATTCATCACTCTGGTATAAACAGATGAGGATACTTCTGGCTCATTACATCCTCAGGTTCCCATGTAACATTCTCAAATAGGCAGTTTCACCACGGGTGGAAGTTCCAATTGATAATATACCATCCCAATGTGATCAATAATTTAAAAATTAATAATATACCTAGGGATTATCTTTAAATTATTTCCAAATATCATCACCTTCTTCCATGCAGATATTCATAAGAATACATTATCACCAACTTCAAACTCTAGATCTTTCCAATGATTTTCAACATAATTTTTTTTAATGAATTTGAGCTTATTTTATGTGATGTTGAATGGATTTAACCTTATCTATATTTTCCTCATCTATATCAAGACCCAATTACTTTCTTTATCCAACTTTATTCCATCTTTTTGTAGTTTTGTACTTCCTACCATAGTGATCTTCACAAAGATCCATCTAAATACTGGAGTGAGAACTATTATTGTAATAAAATTCAACCAAAGGAATGTTTTGATCCCAAAAATATTTGAAATCCATAGATAAATCTCTCAACATGTATTCTAGATTTTGAACGGTCCTATCATACTAAAAATCTATCTAAGGATGATAAACAGTGCTGAAAATTAACTATGTATTTAGAGCCTGCTTAAGACTTCTCCCAAACTTCAAGGTAAACCTTGGATCCATGTTAGATATAATTGATAGCGGTACACCATGAAATATTATCACTTCCTTAATGTATAACTGAGTAATTTTATCAATATATAAATCTTATCTAATGGAAATGAAGTGTGCTGAATTCATAAGGAGATCGACTAAAACCCAAATTGCATTATGCCCTTTATATGTTTTGGGGAGTATGATGACAAAATCAATGGTGATGTTTCCCATTTCAATTTTGGTATGGGTAATTTTTTCAACATCCCTTATAATTTTGTCTCTTTGACTTAACTTGCTAACATACCAAGCACTGATAAACATACACTAAAATATCTCTCTTCATTTTATCCCACTATAAAGACTCTTTCAACTCTCTATACATATTTATACTTCCAAGATGAATAAATAATGTAGAACTATGGGATTTATCCATTAGCTCCTTATTTAGACCTGGTATCAATGGGTCACATACATGATTATTGAAACTTATTATTCCATCCAAATCAGGGTTGAACTCATGGATATTTATCACATTATTTTGGAGCTCTACATCTTCTTTTTGTGCCTCTTTAATATTCACTTGAATATATGGTTGAATGATCATTTGATTTAGATAATATTTATCCCATTCCTTTAATATTTATAGCTCCATCCTTTTCAAATCCAAAAATATTGGATCTTTTTTTATCCTCATGATAGATAAGCTAACATGATCCTTTTAACTTAGAGCATATTCCACCTTATCCTCTTTCCTAGGGTGGTAATGTATTGAGAAGTCATAATATTTAATCATTTATAACCATATTCTTTGGATCATAATCAACTATATTTGAGTTAAAATATACTTTAAACTTTTTCGATCATTATATATGTCATTCATTTTTCTATAGATATAATTCCTCAATATCTTTAATGAAAAAATTACCGCAGCTAACTCAAAATCATGAGTTGGGTAATTTATATCATAGACCATCAATTATCGTAAGGCATAAGCTAAAACAATATCATTATACATGAGGAATAATCATAGTCTATTATTTAATGCATCACTATATATTACAAACCCTTATCCATTATAGGGTGGTGTAAGAACAGGTGTGCTGACATGGTTTCTCTTCAATTCCTTAAAATATTCCTCAAATTTATCTATCCAAATTAATTTGGATACCTTTTAAGTTGATTTAGTCAGTGGATTTGATAGCCATGAAAATTATCTAAAAATCATTAATAATATTCATCCAAACCAGGAAAGCTATAGATCACAGTCACATTGGTTGGTCTCGACTAATGTTTAATAAGTTCTATCTTTGAAGGGTCTACTAATATACCCTCACTTGAGATTATATGACTCGAGAATGAAACTTTTCAAATATAAAAATTACAATTGGTAAATTTTTAATAAATATTATCCTTACTTGGGGTCTTCAACACAATTCTCAAATGATCTTCATACTCTTCCATCCACTTTGAATAAATAGTAATATAATCTATAAAGACAACGACAAACTTGTGAAGGTAATCTTTAAAGACTATACTTATTAAATACATGAATATAGTGTAGGTTCCAGGCGTAGATAAAGTGTGTAATGGTTCATTCCCAACTTTTTTTTTGTCACAATCGATGATCAATCCAAGATATATATGAAAATAAACATCATCATCAATGAAATTGAATCAAATAAAATAGACAGTGGATAAAACACTTGAACCAGAGGGAGGATCATCGCATATTATTCATAATTAATTTAATCAATTAGAGAATTGTCTTCATAAATTATTTCTTCATTTATTGATATGATAACTGATCTTCATTGTACCATCATTATGTTGTAAGAATCAAGGGCAGGTTCCCTCTAGTGGGGATTCACACATGTTCCATAAATCTCTGAATGTCACCTAAGGAATTTATTGGTGTTATCACAACAAATCCTATCACTTGTGTGGTCTGCCATTGATCGCCATGAAAATCACTTCCAAAGAGTTCTCCATAATCTCTCCAAAATTGAGAGTGGGAGGTAAAGGAATTTTGTTCTCTATTATTAGGATCATTCTTGGATAAGGGAGATCTCTATGGATTTAGAGGATTCTTTAAATTCATTTTGTACAACCAAACAAATGAATTGTCTCTCCTAGAAAATAATATAATTGGGTTTATATACCACTAAGGTTTAAATAAAATAATTAAACAAGTTCCGCTTTATTATTTATTTAATATGTGTGGAACCCCATGTAAAATAATAATAATATTATTATTATTATTTCTAAACATGTTCTTAAATTGTGAATTAAATTAAATATTATTTAATAAAATAATATTCAATATTTATTATTTCTCATTGCACCTAAAAACTCGTTCCTCCATTACTCCAAAATATTTATTGGGCCTTTAATAATGACTATTTATTTAATAAATAAATATCACTGCATTATTCATTAATAAATAAATAAATATTATATTCACTAAATAGAAAATAAATATTTACTAAATATTTCAATCACATTATATTCTCTCAAAAAAATGAATAACTATTAAGCCATATTAAGTAACAATATTTATTCAACCTATCAAATAGGAAATAATAATATATTATTTAACTAATATTATGAATACACTTAGTGTTTGACCCTCTTGGCCTCTTTATTAGTGTAATTAGTAAAAGCATCCTAAATTACAAGGTTAGAGTCTAACAACACATCAAGGCACCCATAGAGAAATAATTTAATACCGCAATGACATAATACCTCATACGGATGCTTAATGTGTAATGTAATCCCTTTATCAGGATATCTTTGATCAAGAAGGTTTCATGATGGTGCTATCAACCTATGTGCTCTATGTCTCTTTCTTTTACTTCCCATAAATTGAACCTTTCTATATAACACCGCAGTCATGGATTTATTTGGGCTATATCATTTCCATCAAAGGGAATGAGATACCAACTTCCATTAAATAATATAAGGTAAAATCCTTTCTCTCATTATTCATTAATGAAATATTACTCATGACGCACCCAATGTAGCCTACCTTACCACGAATGTATGTCATCATGGTTTTCATCAATAAATTAAAGTATGCGACTCATAATACTCATTTATAATAATCATAAATTATAAGGATCAATATGTGTATTTAGATAGAAACATCCAGTGACACATATAAATGTGGATTTCCTACTGGAGGGCCTCGTTCTCATAATATCACACACTAGATATTACTAAGTGTGCACAACATGATAAGGTGCCTTAATGTCCTATGAGTCTCCACCACTGATAGCATGTATCATTTGTATCCCTCAGGTTATATTATTCAGATATAGAAAATATATTTAATAATAGTGTTGTAGCATTTATGGGTTTTCATCATAGCGGTGAACTTCTATGACCTTTTAGCACAACAGCTACTCTTAGTACATTACCACATATTATGTTACACTGAATAAAAATCATGATGTGATAGGTAATTTACTAATATTAAAAACTATGAATATAGGTTATCACAAAGTACACATAAGTTGGTTCTTGGTCACCAACTCTAAAAGACTACCACTTAAACTAGATCCAACTTCTAACAACCTTTAGTTCGCTATCTCTCACATGATACTCATGCTTATACTAATATAGAAATTTAGTAAAGGGGTCTTCACATCCTCTTCCATGGGTACTCTTCTTACTATAACTTCACCACACTAATAAAAATCCATCAAGAGGTGATACTTATAAAGTATATTCTTTTTCTATTGGTGTGACCTTGGTTCGTTTACAAGATCCGTCGTTGTAGTATTATCACAATAAAATGTGATAGGTTATTTATTTATATATACCACATAAATATCCTAAAAAACGTTCCATATCCAAATGGTTTCACTGGCTACATTAGAAGCCACTATATACTAAGACTCTATTGTTGAATCAGCAACAATTGTCTGCTCTGAACTCTTCCAGCTCACAGCTCCTCTATTGAGACAGAAAACATATCTTGATTACAACTTCATATCATTTTGGTATTTTTGAGAATTATCACTAGTATAACTTTTAGTGACCTGCTTCTCATCACATCTATACACCAGGAATATATCCTTAGTTATTCTCATATACTTAAGAATAGCCTTAATATTAGAACAATAATGTTATCCTAGATCATTTTAATATCTTCCTACCATGATAAATTTATAGTTAACATCATGTCTAGTACATAACATGGAATACATGATTGATCCTATCGTTGAATCTTATGGGATCTTACTCATTCTCTCTTTATCCTATTGTGTCAGAGGACACATTTTCTTAGAAATATGTAAACCATGTGACACTAGAACCGATCCCCTATTGTATTGTTCTATACTAAATATATTTAGTATCTTGTTAATATATGTACTTTGAATTATTCCAAGAATCATCTTGGATCTATCACAAATGATCTTGATCCTTAGAATATAGGTTGTTTCACCTAATTCCTTCATGAAGAGACACTAGTTTAACTAGTCATTAACATATTGTAAGATCGATATGTCATTTCCAATAAGTAAAATATCATAAACAAATACTACTATGATAATGACTTCATTTCCACTAAACATATTGTAAACACATGGCTTGAATTCACTCTTAAGGAAACCAAATTATTTTATAGCTTCATCAAATCGAATGTTCCATGACTTGGATGCTTGATTCAATCTAAAAATGCATCCTTGCAACTTGAAAATTATTTTTTGAATCACTTGGATTCACAAACCCTTCTGGTTGTGTCATATATATATCTTCTTGAAGGTTCCCATTAAGGAATATAGTTTTGACATACATCTTCTAAATCTCATAATCATAGTAAGATATAATAGAAAGTATAATTATGATGGACTTGAACATAGAAACTAGTGAAAAAGGTTTCATCTTATTCAATTCCTTAATGTTATTTAAACCCTTTATATGCTAGTCTTTCTTTATAGGTATTTACTTTACCTTCTATTTCTAGTTTTCTCTTGAATACCCATTTTCACCCTATAGGATTTACATCAATCGGTGTGTCGAACAGAACCAAAACTTGGTTCTAATACATGGAATTCATTTTAGAGTCCATGGTTTCTTTTCATCTTGCAGCTTCTGATATCTCTAATTTCTATTTTTAGTATAGAGGTTCATCATTGACAACCAATAATGAGTCATCATATTAGGTGACTAGAAAACCATATCTCTCCAGTTCTCTTAACTCTCTTATGCTCCTATGTAGTACTTGTGTTTTAGGAACTACTTCTTCCACTAGGACTTGTGGAACATGTTCCTATACCAACTCTTTTTTATCTTTAACATCAACTTCATCGAAGTCAATATTTCTCTCACTATCCCTTTTGATGATGTTCTCCCTCTCAATAAATACAACTTGTTTGGCGATAGTCACATTATTGTCTGAGCAGTTTTATAGGAAGTATCCCTTTGTTTCCTTGGAATACCCTATAAAGATGCACTTTATGCCCCAAGGTTCTAGTTTTTTTCCGAAGAATACCTTAAAAGATTCCTCACAACCCCATAAATGTGTATGCCTCAAAATGGGTTTCTTTCCACTCCATAACTCAAAGATAATTCCATTTTTCACTTTAATTGGTACTCAATTTAATGTGTATGACATAGTTTATAATGAATATCCTTAAAAGGATAATGAAATATATGCATGACTCATCATCGATCTTACCATGTCCAAGAAGGTACAGTTCCTCATTTCACTAACACCATTCAAATGTGGTGTATAAGGTGGAATGAGTTGAGATATAATCTCAAATTCTAATATAAATTCGATAAACTCTTGGTTAATATGTTCACCACTTCAATACAATTGATGATTATTTATCTTCTTTCCAAGTTGATTACCTACTTCATTCTTGAATAACTTTAATTTCTCAAAGGAACCAGACTTGTACCTCATAAAGTATACATAACCATATATACTCAATTAATCAGTAAAAGTTATAAAGTAATAATACACACCTCTATATTCTATTAGAAATGGTCCACACACATCATTGTGTGCCAATCCTATAATCTATAAGTCCCTTTCACCCTATCCATTGAATGGCAGTTTGTTAATTTTTTCTTGTAAACAAGCATGACATATTTCAAGTGGTTTTAACTTAATAGAGTCTAAATAACCACATTGAAAAATACTTTTAAAATTTTTCTTGTTTACATTACCAAGATGGTGATTCCAAAGCTGAGGCTGAGTGTTATATAACTCATGTGAACATGATTTGTTATTAATTTTCAATACTTAGTTTTCATAATTTAATATATAAAGACCATTATTTAAATATACCATACCATAACATATGTTTTCTTTATAAAAGAAACAAATTTTTTTGAAAAATTGAAAATAAACCCATTTTTATCTAGGAATGATACAGAAATTATGTTCTTGGTAACTATTGGTACATAATAAAAATATTTTAAAACAAAAATCATTATCATTAGAAATGAAAGTTGGTAGTAACCAATGGCTAGAGCAGTCAACCTCACATCATTAGCAGCCCTCAAATCCACCTCACCTTTATAAATCTTTCAAAATCTACTTGGTTCCTATATTACGATACATATGTGATAACCACAAGCTATATCTAATACCCAATGTGTATATATTAAAATATTACACTTAATAAAAAATGCACCTTTATCTTCCTCTTGATTCTGGGTGAAGTTCATATTCCAGTGGCCTAGAATTCCACATGTAAAACATACTACCTCCTTTTCCTTTCCCTACCTCTGAATCTTCCTCTTCTTGGAAGGATAGATCTTGGAAGACTTAGACTTGTTATGAGTCTCGGGACCCTTCTCCTTGTTCTTCCTTTTCTTATTCACTATAAGGAACACAGGTTTATCATGCCCCATGTCATTATGAACATGAAGAATAAATGTAAGATGTTCTGAAATACTCTTCTCATTATTGCTCATATTTTAATTAATAATAAAATTGGAGAAGGTATTAGGTAGTGATGAAAGCATCAAATCTGTATTCAACTCATCTGGGAATTTAATCCTTAAGATTTCTAAGCATTCAATGTTTCCAATAATCTTGACTACATGAGGCCAAGCTGGTGCAGACTCTCCAAGCTTAGTTATAGGCAAATCATTAGATATCTTATATCTCTCCTATCTTTTATTCTCTTGATAGAGATCCCAAAGTCGATACATCATGCTCTATGCATCCATGTCTTCATGTTTCTTCAAAATATCATTATTCATGGATGATAACATGAAACATTGAACATATTTTTAATATTTCAAATGTTTATCATAGAGTGATAACTCTTCATCACTTGCCTTATTACTAGGTGAATCGGGAAAAGGTTCTTTCATCACATATAATTTCCTTTCATGGAACAAGATAATGCATAATCACCTTTTACACTATGGGAAATTTTTTATGGTGATAAGGTTATCCTTTTCAAGTATGGATCACAATGATATGTTTGATATCATTTTTATTTTTGTTTCTATAAATAAAATGATAAGAATTTTAGTACTTTATCTCATAAAATTTAGCCAAATAAATAAATATTATATTTTTTAATCTCCCATTATTTTATCAAAAACCAATATGCCTCACCATTGTCTTAGAAATATTAAATTTCTTGGATATTCTAGTGGCAAGGATCCATATTCCCATTCTCATTATCCCAACATTGGTTGTTCAATAAACCTGAATGGTTTTAGGTAGGAATTCCAAATGATGACTGTATTAAATCATAGTTCCTTGATCTATTTAGTGTACTCACCAATCCTAAAATCCATAAATTGTATTTTCAAAACCATTGCATCTAATTTACATGAATTCCTACTTGGGCAGTCCAATCTTGATGCTAAATAAGTTAATTTAACCCAAAATTTCATATTATAATTCCTAGATAATTGAAAGCATCCCAACTTTGGTTGGTCAAGAACTTTGAACTATAGTTCAATTTTAACTAAAGTAGTGGAAGGATATACTAAATGAATATATAATTTAGGGATTTTATATTTTATTCATAAATTTCCAATTATTATCTTTATCACATGCTTGTTAATATTAAGTGGATTTACTTAAGTTATTAGCCAAGTCTTAAATAGTATTTATGCATAATCCAATTTATTTTAGTTCTATCTTGAATGCTTGTTAATTCATTAATTCATGTGATTATGAAAAAAACATCCATAATTAAATAACCATGCAACTTGATAGAAATAAAATAATAAAGTGGTGTTATCATGATTTTTTACTAATGGTTAGTTTATCTAGCGGTTGATGAACTAATCGTTGATCTAGGGGGAAACACCTTGAACCAATTAAGGTTTGTGTTACATATTTCCACTTATCCCTCTATGTATCTCTCATGGATTGGTTTCACCTCATCTCCAAACTTGAACCTCCTCCACTATATTGGGAGCTCCGTCCATTTCATTTATTTTTACTCACATAGAGGTGAGGGGAAAAGGGTTTACATAAAAGAAACTATGGGAATACATGCCCTTATGTAATAACCTAAGAGAAGGAATATAGGACAACAATTTAATTTAATAATAAATTAAATGAAACCAATCACATACAAAGGTCTAGTTTATTCTCATGATCATCCACATTCATGTAATGAATCATGCATTTAATAAAACTAGCATCCAATTCTTAATCATTCTTATTTAAGATAAATATTTCTCAAATTAATTAATTTTCTTCTTTAATTAATCAATTATTTTATATTAATTCTCATCCAAATTTCTTTATGATTCCCATCCATCATAATTTTAAACAAATTAAATAAATTTATTTAAAATTAACTATGTACATAAATGCCTCTTAGAGGAAACACGGTGAATACCCATCATGTATTATAATCGTATATTGTTTACTCTTGTGAGATATGACATACATGAATTATCACGTCCTTTTATGACATGTAAAATCAACTTAACGATTACATGAATTGCATGATTTTTTGGTCATGTGTTATGCTTCTATGCATGTAGAGTAATAACTATAATACGAATCATACATGATATGTTGATCTGAATATTATGTATAAATTAATTAAACATTTATATTTGTATTAAAACTCATCACATGGTGTATCCTATCAATTTAATGACCACAAGTAAGCACATGTTGATAAGGTTTAGACAGTATAATAAATTAATTTTAATTCTGCATAATTCGGTATAAGTATATGGTGTGTACAAGTGAGCTACATGGTGTGTACGTCTCTCACCATCTATCTAAGACACGTTCCTAGGGACTCGGCGTATAAACCATGCCTTGAAAAAAATTGAGTGCACAACATGTACAAATGGATATACAGCGTGTAGTCTCTGAGTTACATGATCGCTAGTTAGGTAAGACATGTATGGAAATACATGTCCTATATGTGACTTAAATAACTACATGCCAAGTATGTGGGCTACATGAAATATACTATGCTTGAACATGTGCCACATTGACCTGATCAATACATGGTATAAGAAGTTAACTGCACCGCATGTATTCAATGCACACTATTTGAATTAATTCTAAATTAATTCCTAGTGAATTGAACACTAGTACATGGTGTATAACTCTAGTTACATAGCGTGTACTCTTGTGTTATCCATCTAGAATCCTTGGCACCTTCAGATGAGTTCTTTGATTTTATTTCATTCATAAAATTAATCGATTTGATTAGATCTATGAGAAATGAAAGAGGGATAATAAGATATCACAATTCGTATTAAAATAATGATTAAAATTTAATTTAAAACTAAATCACAAATGCATAAATCAATTGATGATCTGTAAATAATTATGTGACCCCTTCGATACCAATTATAGGTTCCAAGTGCAGTGGAAGCATGCAATGGGTCATGACCAACTTTTCCTTTTATCATGATCGATGATAAATATTAGATCTATATGATGATAAACATTGTCATCAATGGAATTAAATTAAAGAAAACTAAAAATGGATAAAATTATGAAACTAGAGGGAGAATCATCACATATTATTTATAATTAATTTAATCAATTAAATAATTACCTTGTGTAAATTCTTTCTTCATTGATAGATCTGACAATAGATCTGTGGTGTATCATCATTTATTTTTATGGATCAAGATCATATTCCATCTAGAAATGATCCAAACATGTTTCATAAATCTCTGAATGTCTCCATAGTAATATTCAGGTACTATCACGGTAGATTCTATCACTTGCGTCATCTGCCATTGATCACTATGAGAATCACTTCCAAATCATTCTCCTTTATCTCTCTAGACTTGAGAGTGGGAGGTGGAGGAATATCACTCTTCATTCTTCGAATCGTTCTTAGAGAAGGGAGCTCTCTAGGGCTTGAGGGGATTCTCCAAATTCATTGTGCACAACCAAAAAAATGAATTGTCTCTCTTAGAAAATAATATAATTGGGTTCATATAACACTATGGTTAAAATAAAATAATTTCACAGGTGACCATTTATTATTTATTTAAACCCTATAAAACCCCATATAAAATAATAATAATAATAATAATAATAATATTATTATTATTATTATTATTCAACATGCGCTTAACATTCAAATTAAATTAAATATTATTTAATCAAATAATTTTCAATATTTATTATTTATCAAAGGACCTAAAAACTCATCCCACTATTACTCTACAATATTTATCGGTCCTTGAATAATTGCTATTTATTTAATAAATAAATATCACTTCATTATTTTCTAATAAATAAAAAAATATTATATTCACTAAATAGAAAATAAATATTTATTAAATATTCTGCTCACGTTATATTCTCTATAATAACTAGTGATGGAATATATACGATCAAGAAAACATGAATAATTATTAAACTGTGTACAATAATAATATTTACTCAACATGTTAAATAATAAATTATAATATATTATTTAAATGAGATTCTCGATACAATTAGTGTGTAACCCTCTAGGCCACTTTCTTAGTGCCATTAGGCGAAGCAGCCTAAAGTCTAAGGTTTGCAGCTAAAAACATTCCAAGTTATCCATATAGAAATAATTTAATTCTTCAATGACATAATACCTCATATGGATTCTTACTATGTAATATAATCCCTTTATCACGATATCTCTAATCAAGCAGGTTGCATGTTGGTGCCATCAACTTATGTGCTTGATGTCTCTTTCTTTAAATTCCCATAAATTGAACTTTCATATAGAACACAATGATCATGGATTTATTTAGGCTATATCATTTCCATAAAAGGGACTCATATATAAAATTCCATTAAATGATAGAAGGGGAAAATCCTTTCTTGCATTATTCATTAATTCAATATTACTCGTGACGTACCTAACGTATCCTACATCACCATAAACATATGTCATCACAGTTTTCATCAATAAATAAAATTAAATGACTCATAATACTCATTAATAGTATTATTAGATTTTAAGGATCAATACACATGTCTGTATATAGGAACATCCAATGACACGTATAAATCTGTATTTTCTACTGGCAGTTCTCATTTTCATAATATCCTACACTAGATATTACCAAGGGTGTACACCATGAGAAGGTGCCTCAAAGTCCTTTAAGTCTCCACCCCTAATATCTTGTATCATTTGTGTCCCTAAAATTATATAATTATGCTATAGGACAAATATTTAAGAAAAGTTTCGTAACACTTCTCAGTTCTCATCATAGCGGGGAACTTCTATGATCTTTTCATGCAACGGCTACTCTTGGGACATTATCACATACTATGTTATGTATAATAACAATAATTATGTGATGATTAGTTTATTGTAATTAAAAAATGAATATAGGTTATCATAAAGTACATAGAAGTTGGTTCTAGGGAACCAACTCTAATAGATAGTGGGGGTATTAGTAAGAACAAATAAAATCACTATAAATGCAATGTGTACATACCTTATATAGAATGTTTTCTTGGGTATATACTCCTTCTTAACCATTAATTGATGATATACATAATGAAGATAAATATTGGAATGGTATTGAGCTCCACGCGGTTGATAAAACAAGTCATCAATATGGGGTAGATGATACTTGTTCTTGATAGTGATCTTGTTGAGTTCTCAATAATCAATGCATAATCACATCAATATATCTTTATTATTAACAAAAAGAATAGGTGAACACCAAGTTGATTCACTTGGATTAATGAATCCCTTTTCAATATTATCCAAGAGTTTCTTCTTCAATTATTATAACTAAATCAAGGAAATTCTATATGTAATATTGGAAATATGTGTAGCCCTAAGTATGAGTTCTATTGAAAACTCAACTTCACAATTCAATGGAAGACTGGGAAATTATTCCAGAAAGATATCAATAGACTCCCAAAAAATAGTAATATCATAAATATTGAGTTTATCTACAACCATATGAGATAAAGACACCTTTTGAATAGGAATCATGACCCATAATATGGGTGTAATTTCCTTCAAAAGTTCATTTTTTTCATCACACTGATAGACAACCATAGGTTGGTTTTTAATATCAAATATAGCTTACCTTCCTCAGAAATTGATGTGGGGGTTATTTGAAGAAATATAATTCATTCCCAAGATAAAATCAAATTTAACTAAATGATGAATGATAAGATTTTAAGGAAACACCTTCCCACAAGCTCCAACCGAAGAATAATCATAGAATTAGGATGCAGTCATAATACCCTTAGGTGTTTTTACTACTATCTTAACATCTAGTTTTTTAGGCGGTGTTGTGATACTCTTAGAAAAGTATTTATATATAAAAGAATGGTTAGATACATAAATAAATAATACATTAACAGTTCTATAGTGTATGGTAAGTGTACCTTGCACCATATTGTTATTGTACCCATCATTAGAAATAATGATAGTATGATATTTAAATTTGTCTCTAGGCTTAATAGGTTTTTAACATCAATCGTCATCATTAACCTTGATATTTGGGAACTTGATAGCATAATTACCATAATCATTGCATTTAAAAAAACCAAAGTTTGGGTGGTATATTTATGGTGATTTCTCTCTATTCACATCATTAGTCAACTTCTTCTCATCACTTCAGCATTTGATTGCCTGATGACCTTCCTTTCCACACTTGAAACATTTACCTATTCTCTTAAGATATTTTTTCCCATGTTTCCTTCCATATTTTAAGCATAAAATAAATATCATCTTCTTCTATCCATGGTTTATATATTTTCCTTTGAATCCCATTTTTCTTTTCTTATCAAAAACATGAGATTGATGGTAACTCAAATCTCCATCTCCACCTTGATAGTACATTTAATAATGTATTCATAAATATTGAAGTCCCTTATGGATAAATCCCTTTAGAGACTTGGTTTTAAGACACTAAATAATCAATCAACCTTGCTTTCAAGTTGGATGATAATACCAGAAGCATGACTCACAAGTCTTGTGAAATTTTCCTCCTAAGTACTAAAAAATTCAACATACTACTATTTTAACGCAAGTAGTTCCTTCTCCATTTTTGTACAAAGAATATAAAGAAAGTACTTATCAAAAAATAATCTTTTAAATTCATCCCAATACATAGAATAAATTTATTTTTATTCTCTCATGTTATTGATAATATTACACCACCGATCTAATTATCTTTACAAATAATAAACAACTAGAATAACTTTTTCATGTTTCAAACACTTAAGAATAGAAAATATATTTTCAATGGTACTGATCCATTTCTCAGTGACTAGTGGATCAGTGGACCCACTAAAAGAAGGAGGATGTTTCCTCATGAAGGACTCAATGAAATTTTATTCCCTCCTTTTCTCATTTATATGTTCAGCATGATTCATATCTTAGGAAAGTTTTTTTAGCATAGTAATAATATTTTTCAATCTATCTCTCATAACATTCAATTTCTCGAAAGGATAATTAGTTAATTTTCCATCATATTTATCATTAACACAATTTTTTTGGGTTCCAACCATTTAATAAAACCAAAAATCATATTTTGAGCAACAATAATCATGGTGGTAAACCCCATAATCATGAAAAAACATTTAAAGGATGTATAACATGTGACACATTCTTCTATTACACCTTAGGATTAACCTAGTTCATTCATGATCATTATCAAATATTTAGGATTTTATTCTATACTTAGACTTATCCCTAGGGTTATTACTAAATTTTTCTCATCCTAGTTTCAAAAGGGTAACTAAACCTTTCCCCAATACCAACTATATCACCCCCAAACGTTTTATGCATATATATTACATATAAATAGTTGAATATTCTTTATATAACATAACGATTCATGCCAGAATCATTTAGGTCCAGTATCTTTGGAAACCTGGAAACATAAACAACCAATTCCTAAAATATCTACATAGTCTTCATCTTATTTCTTCATAAATATCACCCTTATTAGACATATAATGCTTAATACCCTTCTTCATAACATGTGTAAAGGAAACCTAATAAAGGGTTATCTTTGATGCTCAATAAGGGTAAACAAGGGAGATATCAATGATTATATAATCAAAACATGATAAAGACGGTATGAGAACATGATATTAACATTTAAAACCCATAATTCACATATTATAGATCATAATTATTTATTCATGACATAAATATTGGCATTTCATAAGACATGAATCATAAAGGAATAAAATAACATGGGCCATGAGAGCATAACATAGACATAAGACATGGAAATGTGGTATACACATAAGTATAGAAAACAATTTCCTTAGTAATCAAGGAACTTTTAGAAGAATATCATAGTGGAATTGGTTCACTCCCCAAACCATTATAGTTTTTAAGTTTGAATCTCAAGACTATCATAGTGGACTAATCCCCTTACTAAACTGGGTACACTCCCCATTTTATCCTTGTTTATCTCATGATATATTAACATTTACCAAATGAATTTGAGGGAGATATCAGCCCCCCAATTACTTAATAAAAATCATAAATTTTTGTGTCATAAGATCATAAATCATTCATCATATCATAACCCGTTAAAATAAATGGGTTTTATAAACATTTCATCATAGCATACCCCATAGAAAAGAAATGTGTTTCATAAACATTTCATTTGTTCATCATAAACATAAACCATCAAAAAAATAAGGATGGTATAATTGGATCATATCCTCAATAAATCTTAAGTAATATCAGAATATTTCATCTTATATGTAAAATAATTTTGAAAGATCACTTGGAATAATTCCTAATGAAAATAACGTTTCCATTTTAAAATTTCTTCTTTTATTATAAAGTTGTGTAATTATAAAGGTAAACATTTTCTTTGGAAATTTTTTTTAAAAATTTAAAGGATTATTCAAAGAAAAAATTAGTCATGATTATGGGAAAAAAATTCATGTTATATAAGTTAAAAGCACATTCCTTCAAAAAAAAATTTAGAAAAGTCACGAAGTACCTCATTTGGAAAATAACAAGAAGTTTCCTTATAAACCATTTTTTAAAATGATGAAAATGGGTAAAAATAAATTTAAATAATCATAGGATAATGGTGAAAAAAATTAAAACATTTTTATAAAACATAGATATGGAATATAAATATTCCTCAATGGAGACTTAAACATAAACAGTCCCGAATATTGATGAGATTGTGAAATAAAACATCACCTGAAGTTAGCATTGCTTTAAAGCACTATAACCTCATTTATAATAAATTTAAATTTATTATAATTCTATACCAGAGTCATTATCATACTTATAATATCATATATGATTTATTTATAACATTTAGACACCCCTTTTATCAAACATTCTTTATTTAAATCATCATTTCTGGGTGTTAACTGTTTCATTTATCATGAGTATTTCAGTTTAGTAACTATGGTCCTTATATATTTATCTTAGTTATATCATATAAAGAATTTTAATAATGATATAAATATTATATAAATTCATTATATATGTATTTATAGTAATCCATAAAATTTAGTTACAGAAAAATGGATTACATCGTTCATGGAGATGATATGATGTACGTACGCATGTATGTTGTTTTAATTTGTCAACTGATGGAATGAAAGAAAGGTAAATTATAATTCATCTTTTCATAATCATTATTTTATCATATATATACAATATATTTCAATTATATTCATCCTTAATACCATCCAAGTTTAATATAAATGGAAAAAAATCACATTGTTTTGTGGAGGTGGTAGTCCACACGTATTTACGAGAAACATTATCGTTTTCCAATGGATTGAAAGGTAAGAAGGTAGATGTTTTATTATAATTTAATAATTTTAATAATTTCATAATTATAATATATAAACATTAAACACATCATAATACCCACCCATAAAATATGGTGATGATAAATGAATTGTATCATTATGTGGATATGGTAAGAAATACATACACAAGAGCGATAATTTAACTTCTCATTTAATGGAAAGAGGGTGTATAATGGTGTTTTTATAGTCATAATAACTTTTTAAGTATATTTAAGATACTAAAGATATTATTTCATTAAGAATATGATAGATTTAGATGAGGTTGAAATGACTCATTTAGATATCCCCTTAAAGGCTCTAGGTTTGGTATTTTAGGAATAAAAAAACCTCTAGGATGTGGATAGGTAAGCGGAGAAGATGATTTTTCAGATTTTTTTTGAGATATAAGGCTAAATGTGGTATTAATAAGAGAAATTATGGGTTCCCTTTTATAACTAAGGGAAAGGTCACTCTTGGAATTTATTAAAATATTAAATTAATATAAATTAATTTTGATTTCAAAATAAATAAAAAATTGATAATATTAAAATATAATATGATTATGAGTCAAAATAGTCACATAAAATAAAATCTGGAAAAGTTTGGATTACATTTTTACCCTTATCTTTTAGTTTTAATCCCTAGTTAACCCTTTTTAAAATTACCATAATATTAAAGGTTTGTACCCTTTAAGGGTTAATAATGTAACTATAAAATAATAAAAGACCCATAAATGGACCTTGTTTTATGTTTAAAACCTTATCTAATTCATTTTTTTAAACATAATATTTTTATGGATTTTATACCATTTAATAAAATATTATTTATTATAAAATATCATTAATGTCATTTTTAACACTATTCATTTAATTTAACTTTAAATACATCATGAAAAATGAGTAATTATAATATAATGCTTTAAAATGTCCCTAATATTTTATATAGATCTATAATTTTTAAAATCATTTATTATAATTTTTTATTAAATGGAGAAATATTGTATTAGTGTTACATTAGAAATTAAGGTCATTATATAATTAATAAAAACTAAAATTAAATTCATATATGGAAAATGATTTCATTAACCTCAAAATAGACACTTATACTCAATCATAACTATCTTTGGTCCCTATGTAGACACATAAAAGATATTAAAAACAAAGAGAGTGACATTTTGTAATTTTCATTAATTTAAATATTATATAGGTCATTTTCATGGAAAAATGCCCATTAAACTAATCAGTTTAGAGACTAAGGTGATAATGGTAAAATTAATTTCATACATTAATAATTATGATGAAAAATTATGGCCTTAGCACTTGGTTTTAACCTAGATGAACCTGATTTACCATTTACTGAGGTGATAGATTTTACCACAGTTACTATTCATATTGACTAAAAAAGGGGGTATATTTAAAAAAAATTGAACATCAGGATTATTAATATGGAATCAATTTTATATAATTAAATAACTATAAATTTTGGAAATTAATTTTAAATTAAGTGCACAAAATGCGACAAAAACTTCTTTCTAGAAAGAAAAAAAATAGTTTAAGCATAAAATTGAATTATTATTATACTATGCCTATAAAAATGTTTTTTGAGTGTTTAAAACATTTTATCAAGTAAATAATATATAAATTTCATTAAAATCAATCAAAAATAGTGATTAATTTAATTTATTAAGATAAAAATACATTATGTGCATTAAAACAATTTTTCAGAAGAAAAAATGAACACTTTAATTTTCAAATAATTTTTGTTTTTAGTTATAATTATTTAATAGCTAATGAATTCATTTTATAAATATTTAGAGAATATATTTTTCATAATTTAGTTATTACTATTCATGTCCACCAATCTAATGGTTGGGTGATAATGGACACATAATATTTTAAAAATGTTATGTGGTTCGTCTAGACTCAATGTTGTGTGTAACTTAAGCTATTGAATAAATAAAATTATTCAACCGGAAATATATCATAAAAATTTCATGGTGTTAAAATTGGGGGGTCCAAGGAGGTAATTTGAGGCATTCTATTTCTAAGTACATCAAGTCAAATCTAGGAACTTATCCTAGGAATTATAATATTTCTAGAGTTTCAAGGTGAATCAATGATGTTAAGTAGAGGAATTCATGAATGTAAGATGTTGACCAGATCCAAGGCATAATTTCCCATGGAATTCACATCAATGAATCATGTGAAATCTATTGGGTTCATTTTTTGCATTCAACACTAGAATCCATGGCTTACCCATGGTATGTCTCACTTTTACTTATATCCTAATCCATTTTGTAACCATGACTTAAAGCTTTAAATAAAAGAGATTAAAATAAATCAAGCATGTAATGAACTTAGACTCAAAGACATCCATCTGAAACACATCCAAGACTTCCATTAGGTATTATCCCATTAGTTTTCATATCCTCATTTCACATTTTACCATATTTAACTAAGGGTAACACAATCCACCAATACTACTACTTAATTTATTTACTTCAATGAAACCCAAAGAACCAACATTCATTTGTTAATTTTATTACTTAAATAGGTTATTTTAGAAGTTACCATTTTATTAACCAATAATTAGCCATACCATATACCTAAGGTATATAAGGATACTAGGTCTATGTTTTGGGTGAAGGTACCCCAATTCAGGCTAGGTTTAATATAATAAGTTAGTCCCTCATGGTATTCCCTTTACTTTCATGTTATTGGAATTTTGGTTCAATTAATTAGATTATGAGTTTATTAAACAAATCAAGTTCAAGACCCAAGGGAAATACCTTATTCCCCTATTAAGTTCATTCATGTAGTTTCCTTATCCATAACGCTTATGTAGATTTTACTTATCTAAATAGGAAAATATGATGAAGGGGAAACTCATATAAGACTCGTTTAATAGGTCAAGACTCTTCCATGGACCTTACTCAATCCATTGAATGAGTGAGTTAATTACTTATCCATTTTTATAGAGTTCATTTTAATGAGGGTCATAAATTCATCCAATTAATTTATAGGGTTAAGGTTAAGTCATTTCTCTTCCATGGATCATTCTTGTTCATGGATAGTTCATTAAGAATATGTATGACTAAGGGGTTATAAATTAACATAATCCATAAATTTAGGAAAGAAAACATTAGAAATTAAACTACAAGGCTGACATTGGATGTTGGATGATACACTGGAAATATGTTTTATGAAATGACAAGACTTTAATGGAAATAATTTACACTACCTACCTTGATTAAGAATATTTTCCATATAACTCTAGCTCAGAAACCCTCTTCTCAAACACATCCAAGAACCACATCCAACGACCCACCATGTGTGGCCCTAACTTGTAACAGAACAACCAATAAAAAATAATTATAATCAAATTATAATTAATATAGCAATTAAAATAGATACCCAAGATAAACTACTTTGGAATAAATTGAAAAACACTCATCCAATGCTCTAGGCACATCAGAATTGAGTCCAATTGTAACATCCCAACTCGGCTCACCTCTAAGACAGTGGTCGGACCAATGGGTTACATGTCCTCAAGCACATCTCCCTGAATACCAGAGGCTGCCGAATAGAAGTGAGGGCCTTTTTGTGTCCAAGGGGGAGACTATGCCCTCATAGTTATTAGGTATTATCACAGTGAAAGTAAACAACAATTAATAATAAATAACATGAGCATATAAATGAATGAACTGCAGCAGAAGCAATATGATCCAACTGAATAAGAATCAAGTGCGGAAGATCATAAAATAATTTCATGCCATGATGTATTTCTAAACTGAAAACATGAAAAATAGAAACCCAAGAACACTGTCAACTAAAAAGAAAAGACACAAAGTGTGAAAATTGCATGACCAAGGCTCAGTCCTCTAACCCAATCTCCATACTAAGCACCAAGAAACAATCAAGCATCGAAAGCAGCAAACTTCCCTTTGTCAATACCTACAAGCATGTAATATGCTCGGGTGTCAACGACGCCTGAGTAGGGTGTGAGATAAAATCTCAGTAGGTCATCACCCAAGGTGTCTAAACCTATCCATTTCATGCAATGATATAATGAAGTGTGTCATTATAACAATTTCAGATAATTAATTAAGTGAAATGAAATAAATAACTCGGCCCGGGTTCCAAACAGCACCCGTGCCTAATCACCTTCTTCAGCCTAAGTTGGAAGTATGAAAAGAGTACCTATAAGCAGAATGCACATACACATATATATAAAAACTAGAAAAGAAAGGTAAAATAAGGGAGAGGCATACCCAAAGCTTGTGATTTAACTTAAGGTCTAAGTCAAGTGTCAACCAGGTGTGCATCAACATACAAGAAGAATATTGCAAATCTCAAGAGGTTCAAGTGGCATTAATATAAACCTAAAGTGAATCATTAATAAGGTTCAAGTTGAGAGTTGGAGTCTGATCCCATCCCGAAGGTATCACTACAGAACATCCATCAAATTATCCAATACCACCAAGCATGTCCAAGGCAATATTTCAAAAGACCAAGTATCGCTCGAGGCATGGATTTACCCTGATTCTGTCCCGATCACACAAAAAAGGGGTTGAGCACCACCTGAGGCTGGCTTAGCCACATTTCCAATATATCCATCCTGATGGGCCCTTTTGGAACCGGTATCACTCATAAGTATTAGAAAGCCCGGGAAAGTCTCGATCTGGAAAAACCAATGACACCGCCCCCCGGCACATAGAGGTAACAAGTCAGGAATTGATGGTCTAAGTGTGGCCCTTAAAATGGGACCCACCTTCTTCCCCGCCCTGAATTTAATTAATGTTTTCACAGCAGTAGATATGACATCAACATATGTAATCACAGCTTGAAACTAAATAGGCACACCCATGCATCGCACAGTGAAAATTAAATATTTTAGCATAGAAATCTTAACAAGGAAAAGTACAGCATCAACATAAGAAGATAAATTCACTTTTAAATAAATAAATAAATAAGCACAACCAATTACCAAAGATCCAACAATTCAAAAGTTCATAATTAATATAAATTAATTATTTGAATTAAACACAACAAAATAGATTGTGTGACACATGTAGTTAATTAAATTAAATGCTTGGGCATGCACATTTAAATAAATAAATAATTCAGCATAAACAACTATCAAATATCCAAAAAATTTAGGTTCATAATTACTCTAAACTAATTATTTAAATTAAACACAACAAAAATAGGTTTCGAAACACATACAGTTAAATGAATTAAATATCTGAGCAAACAGAATTTATACCGACCATGTCGGCACACACAAAGGGGTTCTCGACCATGTTGCAACAATTAAAACAAATTAATTCATGATCAATGGGGCTCCAACAACTAGGCGAAAAAATAATTAAATAAATTGGGTGAATTTGCAAAAAGCCGGTAGGCACTGACTAATGGCACAACGGTGCATTTTTATAAATCGCAACGAAACGGAGGGAAAGAGATTAGATGACCTACCTTATGGTAGTAGATGATCCTATGATCCGCGGTAGGTTTTTATTTGACCTAAAACAGAAGAAGATGGATGATTTTAGAGAAACCCCAAAATATGGTAAAATCCTTCCATGGCGAACTGCGCAAAGGATTTGGAATGAGATCGCACGATTCTTAGTGCATGGGATAAGCCTTACTGAGTGGACCACAGTGCACCTGAAAGTGAAGAAAATTGATGATGAATGGAGGCGCGGTGATTTCCCAAATAGGGAGCAAGGTGGTGTGCACCACATGGGGAGAGGGGGTGCGCCACGCACAGGAGTGGGAGGAGAGGAAGAGAGGAGAAAAGAAATAAAAAGGAAAGGAAAGAAAAGAAAAAGGAAAAAAAATAAATAAAAAGTAGATAAAGAAAATAATAAAAATAAAATATTGGAAGAATGAAATAAATAATTAAAATGGGTTTACTCCATTTTAATTTTTTTTAATTTATCTCCAATCGTATCTATTTTATTATTTAATTTTATCCCTCTTTAAATTCCATTAATTTCCTTTAAACTATTTTTATTCTCTTTCAACTATTTTAAATTATATTTAGTTAGAACACAATGCTATGGCACAATTTAAAATTTTTAGATAAAATCTGATCAATTTTTTAATTAATTTAATAGCTTCTCGGGACCCGAAATAGGGTGCGCAAGCGCACGCCCTCTGTTGCATTAAAAATTTAGACAACAAAACTTAAATGGTATACACCTTGATTTAAGTTGAGACGTTAAAATAATTAAAATTATTTTTATTTAATATAACTCATTAATGACACCATTAATAATTTAAAAATAACAACCATTTAAAAACCAATAGCACCTATTAAATTAATATTGATTGCACATTTTTATTTTATTAGAACAATTAATATTATCACATTTATTACATTTATCAGTTATTATTTACACCACAACACAATTTATTAATTGTGAAAGCATATTTTTATTTGTTATCATCAACGCAAATAATAATATTAATAATAAAATTGTTATTATTATTTCTAACAGCCAACAAAAATATTTATAACCGAGATAAATTATCTTCGGGTATGATATGACCAAACATCTGATGCTCACAAAGTTTATACCCTGCCTAGAGTAAACCCCACGTCCTGAAACTATTGGTGGTCTTGTATTTCTCATTTGATGCACCTTTTGTGAGAAAATAATTATTTATTATATAAAAAATGGAATAATTAATTAATTAAAAATAAATAGGGTATTATCATATGTGAGGGTGCCAAACACCCGATGTGAATCAATGTTATACCCTTTCTAGGGTAAAATTGGTGTTCTAGACCTAATGGTGGTATCAAATTTCTCATACAATGCACCATTTTAGATTTATTTCTTTTTTTTTTGAAATAAAACACACATGCGTATGAATAAAATAAATTAAATATTTTTATTCTATCAACGTCGAGAGTCTACGGGTCATGGAACCTCGTGGTGACTCATTGTTTAACTCTGAAAATATTTCATAGAAAATTCCAAAGTTTTAATAATGCTTTTACCCTTCATTTAATTAGTTTACATTTTTATTTTAATATAATTAATTTAATAAAATTTATTTAAAAGACAATCGTAGTGTCAACTATCAGAAAAAAAAAGTTATGATGCTCGGTTTTAAAACTGACCTGCCCAGTTAACGAAAAAAATTTATTTCATGCATTTCTTTTTCATTCGGTTCAAAACACGGAACGTTACACCAATGAACCACTGAAGGTTTGTACTATACCCCCATCATAACCCTAGGCTAAATTCCTAATAAAAAAACCAAAAACATAAGTTCTAGGAAAAAAATTGGACCAAAACCCTTGAAAAACTTACCCAACCACATACCTTTATCGAAATGAGTGGTGGTGACATACAGAATTAGTCTTGGGATACCCTCTCACTAGAATGAAAGTAGGTTCCATCATCTCTGGATTATTTCACCATTCTCTAGTGGATTCATCACCCAAAATTGTAGTTAGAATATCCAAGATATGAGAGAAAACATAAGGAGAAAGAAATGGAGTCTAAGCCTTATCATAGGATCTCGATCTCAAGCAATGGTATCTGAATCCACCATATATTAAATGAGATCTCTCAAGGCATCCAAAGGGGAGGAAAAGGTATGGGAGAGGATCTATTGGGGGTAATGAGACCCAAAAACCTAAGTGCGGTATTAAATGGGTGGCCCTGGTAACATTATTGGGTTAACCCTCTTTAAAAACCACACATGGGGGGGAACTGGCTAGACAATGGCCCCCCACTAGCTAGTTGTTGTGTACATAATACCTATTTGGGATATTGTACATTCCACTAGCTATCCATTAGCTCTGTACTGGCTAGCCGGTTTCCCTATACCAGATAGCCAGTGGCACTACGGTAGCTTTCTGCAAGCCTCATCCCCTCTTCAGCCCTCCAAACACTTCTAAAACAACCCAAAACCCCCATTCCATGTCTAAAAACACCATTTGGAGGGGTCCAAGACTTTAATATCCACAACTAAACCTCAACTCTCAAAATTACCTAACCTATAAATGAAAGCTCCAAATTTCCACTGGAAAGTCAATCATGTCTTCTTACACGTATGGATATAGGGTTTTATAACCACCCCAAATTATAATAGATCATCCTTGAGTTATCCCAATGTTTTTCTAAAAATACTCATCGACCTAAATCAATCACCTGATCTTCTATAGGGATGCATTCTAACACTGAATTCTTAACTCACTTCTACGGTGAAACCTTAATTTTTCAGTGCTTAAACCATTGAACACAAGACACCACTTGAATTCATATATAAAACAAAAAGATAGTTCTCACTCATGATCATCTACACTAAGTCACACTCGAGGAATTTCCATCCAACTACTCACCTAACCCATGGTTCTCCTCACCAAAGGAATGATCTAAAAGGGGTTAATTACAATCCATGACGTTTCCAACATTGAAATTTCCTACTAGAACATGACCCTAACATTACAACGACACCCCCTTAATGTAGTTCCTAGATCAATGCACCCAACATCAGTGAAATGATCAGTATAAAAATGGTAATTCCCATAACTCTCAATTTCACAAATAATCGAACACATATAAAATGTCCAAACACCACTCCAACGAGCTATCCCCTTTCCTCGAAATACCCCAGATTAACACACATAACTTAATCATCATTCCCCATGATTCACCCACTATGGTTTTCGACCCACCACATCCAAATATTCCCAAGAACAAAATCAGAACCCACCCTAGACTACTTTACCTAAAGTGCTAGGATTTAGCTTCTAATGCACCATTAACCCACTCGATCATAATATCGCAAACCCCAAGGGAATTCTGTGATTGTTTATACATGAACTTTAAATATCGTACCTAAATTCTAGTGATACTTTAAGGTCATACCATTTTCCATCTATTTCCTCCATCATCATAGTATGACCACCAACAAACCATTGACCCAAATCCCACTTGGATCACTTCAACTGATACCACATCTATCTCCATACCCGACATTAACCAAAAATTTCATATGTATTCAGCTCTATTTATTCATCGGCATCCCAAGATCAACATCATTCTCCCCACCTTATAAGCATCCATACTACTAAGTCACTAAACTATTCCTAACTCCCATGGACTATGCTTCATCCATCATCAAACCAGATGGCTAAATAGGGCTGAGACTGCCCACCCCTGAGCCTCTTTCTAAAACACAACCATCTTCTGCTCACGACTCATGGAAACATCATCCAATAATTTATTGAAAAACCTATAGAAAACAAGAGGTTCAACTTAAAAAGTATGATCGAGTATCCCACACCATATGGATCATCATTACCACTTTCAAATCACTGACCTAGAGGGATCTAACTAAAAACATATGAATATTTCTTCTCCCGATCTGTAGTGTCCCACCCTATAAGCCACTAAGTGGTTACCTGAGATGGTTATCCACATTACCTCAAGAATTTTTTTCCCATATGACATAGGCTTTAGACTAGTAGCGTGGTCATAGGGTGTGTCTGTGGGGAGACTATTCCCTCATGGGTCAGAGTGTAGAACAACAGTAGATAATAATTATAAGCATCGAAAATAGAATTAAATAAGTAGAAGTAGGGTAATAATAAACATCCAGACAAATAAATAGGTGAAATTTGAATCATAAATAGATACAAAAATGATGATGATGGTTATGACATGTATCTATAAAAAATTAGGTTCACAGGAAATAAGGGAGAAGGCATATACCATATTATATACAAAAATAAAAAAAGACCAAAATCTATTACTACTATCATCATGATCATAGGATCTATACTCTACCACCATACTCCATCCTAGTATTGAAAATCAATCATCAGAAGTCGAATGCTTCCTATTATATACGCCTGTAATCATGAGGTCTACTTGGGTACCAAGGGTAGCCCAATTAGGGTGTGAGATATACTCAGTAGGACACCAATAATGGCATCGAGATAAATATATTCTATGCATATAAAATTATTGGTGAATAGATACATAATAAATTCAATGAAATAAATAAATATACATATCGTTTTTGGATCCTCATGGATACCCAGCTGACACTACCTACTTTGGCCTAAGCTGGATGTCTCTGAACCAAGGTGAACCTATACAGATATATAGTATGGTTGTAATAATGGTTCATCATAAAATAAGCATAAAGATTGGATTGAACCCAAGAATTTGATTTGGATTGGAAGACATACCCCTAGGATAACATATTTGCATTCTTTATCTTTAATATAAAATTCATCATTATAATTTAATAAGAGGTAATCTAAGACCATACAAGGTGATCATGAAAGGAATCCCAAGTATCACTCCAGGGGCACTATAAATTCCTATTACTATAATATTTTTTCTAAGGTGATACATAATTTGAATCCCAAATATCACTTTCGGTATGGCGTAAAGACAAAACCCTCTGAGCTCATCCCAAGTATCTCACATAGGGGACTGAGTATCACTCATGTCATAGTATAATAATCTAGCCACTAAGCTCGTCCATAGTATCTACCCTAGGGAATAGGTATCATCCATTTGGAGGTATGGAAAATGCATGGTGATCTCTTCCAGGGCATAACAAGTATCACTCCCAACATATTTACAATTCATCAAAAAAATCTAATTATAAATCATGATGAGCCCATCCAAGGAATCTCATAAGGATAAAAATATATACTTCATCTTGTACATGAGTTATGTATTAGTTTTCACAATTCATACCATTTATAAAGGAATTTTATTTATAAAATTTTAATCAAGTTTTAAAAAACATTTAAATTAAGTGAATCTATTCAAATTATAGAATAAGGAATAGGGGCCTAAACACATGGGAACTCAATTAATTAGTATAAATTATGATTCAAGGGAATCATTTATTACATGGAAACACACACTTAAAAAGGTCTTTAAAGAATTTAATACAAGGGGAACCTAATACCTTAAGAAAGGACACACCCATAGGGGTGGATCGTGTCAAGGGAAACACCCAATGACATTGATTCGCAGGTATATAGGGTCCCATTACAAATGGAAAACGCCTTCGATTTAATTAATTTAAAATTATAGAGGTGACTCCAAAAGGTTTAGTGGATGGCACAACAACGCATAGTAAAAATTCCACAATACTTGAGGGAATGAAACTAAACCACCTACTATAGACCTGTAGTGCTCTCCTCGTCCAGTTTCAACCCTTGAATCGAGCTAGAATGGAAGAATTTGGAAGAATAGATCAATATACTAAAAATAGGGTATATAATATCACACAAAAATATCATAGAATATGGAAATATAAACAAAGAATGGAAATAATATTATTATAGATCTTACTACTGCAGATCCAATACACCAGACAGTGAAGAAAATAGAGATCGGACGAAGGAGAAATGGGAAATCCTAGTTTGGATTTAGGGAGGAGAGATAACATGAGGAGGTTTTCCATTAGAGGAGGAAGTAAGGAAGGTTAAGTTATTTTAAACATTTTATGGAAATAAGTGTCATTTTCCTATTATTAATAGTTCATGTGGTTTGGTCGCACAGTTGGCCAAACCGTGCGCCAACCGTGTGGAAGCTACTGCCCAAGGAACCCCCTCGCATGGGCTAAGTGCATGGTTTGACTAACCATGCACAAGATGTGTGAAATGGATCTATCATAAAATTTTGCAACACTACATGGGTATGCATCTTGGCTTGTATAGTTGTAGATAAATTGTGAATCCACTTGTTGTGCATTGAGTGCCCCACAAGGTTAGCACTAACCATGTACTAATCATGCGGCTCATTTTGCCTCCTTGAATTATGGAGATTTGGGATCCGATGGAACCTCGGACTCTCCTGAACCACTCCTTATCCTTTAAATTACATTACTAGTATAAAATGAGAGTCTCTAAATAGTAGAATAAGTGTTTTTACCTCTGTAAAAATTTTATTTGTTACAACCTCCCCTCCTAAAAAGAACTCATCCCCAAGTTTCCCTTCTGAGGGTGGTAAAGAGTCATATGGGGAAAGTTTTGACCACTGAACATGTATATTGGTCTTTTTCTCTCGAGTATCATACTACACACAGAAATGATACCATATCTCCAAGACTAGTGGAATTGACCAGCCTCAGATAGAATTCATGATCTGATCAATGATATGTATTGGATTCTCCTCAAAGGATGCATCCTCATCCAACTCAATATCCTCCGGAACAAATGAATGAGATGGGTCAGAATTATACCAGTAAAGACACGATACATGGAAGATAATATTCATGGCATGGTACCTCTGAGGTAACTAAAACTGATAGGCTATCATCCCAACTCTCTCTATGATCTTGAATGTACTAACATAATAAGGTGATAGCTTTCTCTGTCTTTGAATACATCTATAGCCCAATCTAGGAGAAACTCATAGGAAGACCTGATGCCCCACCTTGAACTCTAGAGGTCAAAGATGATGATTAGTGTAAGACTTATACCTAGATTTAGCATTATCCATATGGTTCAGAATCAGCTATAATAGATATGAATTATCTTGAATGGGATGACCCAGTAGTGTTTCCTTATCTGCCTCTAACTAGCATAGAGGTGAATAGAACATCCTACCATATAGGGCCTCATAAGGATCCATCTGAATCATTTCTTGAAAAAATGTTATTATAGGGAAACTAGACAAGAGGTAGATGTTTTTCCCATGAGCCTCTGGAATCAATGACACATTCCTAGAGCATCTATTTTAATACCCACATCATGCACTTGGACTGACCATCAATCAGAGGTTGATACGGTGTGCTTGAGGGAACCTGTGAACCCAGTTACTTATGAATCCCCTACTAGAAACATGATGTAAATCGTAAATATTAATCTAATATGATGGAATGGGAAACACCATGAAGGCACATAATCTTCTAGATATAAATCCTCCCAATATCATCAACTAAGAAGGTCTCTCATATAGGTGGTAAGTGTGTGACCTTGGTCGACCTTTCGATGATAACCCATACCACATCACTACCTTAAGTGGATATCAACAAACCCATCATGAAATATATAGTGAAATAATTATATTTCTACTCTGGAATGGATAGAGGATGTGTAAGTTTAGAAGGTTGCTGGTGTTATGCCTTCAACTGCTGACAGGTGGAACACATCATGATGAAACCTGCAATCTGATTCTTTATACCTAGCCACCAATACTAATGACATATGTGTCAGTGCATATTGGTAATCCTAGAGTGAACTTCCCAAATAGAGGCATGAGATTCCCACATAAAATCTTCCCATATATCAGTAGGCACCCACACACTCTCTCAGAAGAGAAGGATATCATTCTCATAAACAACCTAACCAGATGGTGGGTTATCACCTAAGACACTATCCTTCAGGACAAGGCCCTTAGGATCTGATAGTTGTCTCATACACACTCATTCCATAAGGGAGTATTTCACTGCCAAAGATTCCAAAACAGTTTTCCCATGACATTCCTAAACCTCCAGGTGCATCTTAGAAAATTAGGCCATTAACTACTACTCACTACTGGCCTCATAGATGGCACATGTCTGAGTCTTCTAGTTGAGGGTTTCAACTACTACATAACCATTTCTAGGTGTATAATCAATCTCAAAATCAAAAGATTGATGGTATTCTACCCACCTGAGTTGTCTTAAATTCAATTCATGATGTGTGAAGATGTATTTGATACTTTTTTGATCTGTGTAAACAATGAACCACTCATCCAATATATAATGTCTCCAACATCATAAATCATGAACCATGGCTACTATATTGAGGTCATGCATAGGGTAATTCCACTTGTGAGGTTTTAACTAGTGGGACTCATACGCTAAAACTTGATCTCACTACATCATAACTACTCCTAGACCAATTCCTGAAGCATCATAATAGACTATATAGATTATTCCCATCTTTGGAAGAATTGGGAATGACACTGAATTCAGCCTCCCTTTAAACTCCTAAAAGGCTATTTCACAAGATTTGTATGAGAATAAATTCACACCTTTTTTATTCAATCCTATAAGAGGCACTTCTAAGCATGATAAATCCTCGATGAATTGCATGTAATAGCCATCCAACCTCAAGAAAATTCATATTTCAAATACATTCTTGGGATTCTCCCAGAAAACCATGGCTCTCACCTTCTTTGTGTCAATGGATATACCTGCCTATGAAATAATATGACCCAATAATTTATCTTTATCAATAAAAAAGTGTAATTTTCTATGCTTCGCATATAGCTGGTTCTCTCTCATTGTATTCAGTATAATCTCAAGATGTTTTTCATAGTCATGTCTAGTGTGATAATACACCAATATTTCATCCAAAAATGCTACCAAAAATGAATCCAAGTATGGGTGGAAACCCCTATTAATCAAGGCCATGAAAATGGTGGGCATGTTATTAAGGTAAAACAATATAAATTGGTACTTTTACAAGCTATATTTACTCTAAAATGTAATATGTGGTATGTATAATAGTCTAACATGCACCTAATGGTATCCTAACCTGAAATGGATCTTAGAGCTGGTTGAATAGGTCATCTATATGAGGTAGTGGATACCATCTCTTCATTTTAATCTAGTTAAACTATCAGTAATCCATGCAAAACCTGAGGGTACCGTCTACCTTCTTGGTGAAAAATATAGTTGAACCCCATAACTAGGTACTGGGTTATATAAAATATTTTTCCTCTCAGTCTTCCATATACTTCTTGTGTTCCTAGAGCTTATTAGGTGCCATAATATATAGGGGAATGGAAATTGGTGCTACTCCTAGAACTATATTAATGGTGAACTATACCCCTCTCACATGAGGTAATCCAGAGAAATCTCTAGGGAAGACATCTCTAAAATGATCCACCATAGGATGGAATTCTAAAATTTGTATGCCTTGAATCTCATAAAGAAACTATCCATTTGGGCTATCACTACACATCCAATGAAACTTGGGTCTAGCTCGACTTTCCTAGATATCCCATTCACCCTTATGAGTATACATGTTTCCCTCAGGTGATGTAAATAACACCCTCTTGTGATAAAAATCAATGCGGGAATGGTATGGGACTAGCCAGTTCATTTCAAGAATGACATTTAAACTGGTCATCTATAGGATAAATAAATTCCACAAGAAACAGTACCCACCTATCTCAAGGGGTTACTCTTTTAATTGGAATATACTCTCTGATCGAACCCCCAATAGTGTGTCAAGAGTAATAACACCATATAATTGCTCCATATCTAGGCCCAGACTTTCTATAATTACTATAGATATAAAGGAGTGTGATTCACCTGTATCAAATAATTAAGAAACTAAATTAGAGGCTACTGGAATAGTACCCCATACTGTATAAGGCCCTAGACTATGTTCCTCATGTGTAGGCTATAATGAATAGAGATGGCCCGATCCACAACCCTGAGATGTACCTAACTAACTTGGGTAGGTCCACTCTTCTAGTTCTAAACCTATGATTTATGAATACCTATACCATGACCACATACTTGGATGGATCAACTGGTAATAGACCCTCTCCCATCCTAATGAAAAATTACTGATCCTATACCTAAATGCGGCATCGGTAAAGATCCCTTCTCACTGGGTACATGATATAAAGTTTGGAACCAACACTATAGGTGACCCATATTACTAAAATCTTGGAACTATATCAATTTCCTTATACTATGGGGATTCTTATACCCTTTCCTACCGCACTAGTGTCACACCACGTAGTTATCGGTGCATATCATCTAGATAAAACTACCCCCATGTGAACCCTTGTAATGATGTTTCCTACTACTAGACAAACCATCCCCCTATCTGAAAGCTAAACCTCCCTAGAACACATTGCTAGATTCCCTCAAGTTCTTATCTTTGATGAGGTCTTGGTTTACTATCTCTAAGGCAGTGGTCAATCGGAATATGTTCACTTGAGATTATATGGAATATGAAATATCATCCAAAAATTTTCTCATAGTTGTCAACATGTCACTGGTAAGAGTAAGTGAAAAACACTAATGCTCAGTGAAATGATATGAGTACTCCATCACCAACATGAAGCTCTGCTATAGGTGCATAAACTCTCTAGCATCGTCTACTCTCAAGGTCTGTGGAAAGAAGTAGTCATATAATTCCATCTATAAGTCCACCCAAACCATACCGTGAAAACAATCATCCTAAGAGATAACATCCCACCAATTCTTGGTTAATTCATAAATAATATAGGTTTATATCTTGACCCTTAACTTTGGTGGAATCTCTATATACTCAAAGATTAAAATCATGGCCTCTATCCAAGACTCGATAGCCATAGGATTGTTATCCCCCAAGAAGGTGGGAGGATTTTTCTGCTAGAATTCATGTGTCAGCTCTATCATAGTGGAGGAATGTTGGGGATCACCCTTTATCTACTATATAAAGTGATATAAGCTATTTATAAAATGAGAATCAATGCCCAGTGAAAGATCAACAGGTGATGCCTCAGGTGGAACTACTATAGGTAATATTGGTGGCTCAAGAACCACCAACTTCGGAGCATTGTTGTCGCCACCCTCCTGGTGTATGAATCGAGAAATTCATGGTGTCATAAATCTAAAATTTCAAATTACATGCCTTATATAAGATTTTATAGTGGATATGAAATAGTGAAAGTAGAAAAGGATAGGTACCTATACTTTCTATAATAAGTCACACCTCTCATACTACTCCTAAATCTAGGTTTATGTGATAATGAAGATCATAGGAGTCTTAGGAGACACTACCTACTTCCCACAACTAAGGACGGGTCAAGATCAAGGCCTCATACACTACAGTATAGGCTTCAGTATATGGAGTTTCAATTACAAGGTATATAGAAAAACACCCTTTAATTTGCAATTGGAATCCCCATTTAGTGGTAACTATTTCATTTTAAAACTTTAATTTATTAAAGTTCATTATTATTTATTTGGATGTAGATATCTCAATCCATCTAAATGCATCATCATTCCAATTTTAAAGTCCCATACTCTTTATAAATTGCAATTGGTATGTCAAGTAACTATGATCCAACCTTTACATCCCATATCAAGATATAACAGGTCATGTGTAGTGATTTTATTGAATGAACTAACATTCCAAATTTATAGAATTACTTCCTTCATAAAATAAATTGGCATTCATCCATAAAATAAACTAATATATCATCCTATAGAACCATTTTTTCTTAGCTCAACCCGGGAATAATTGGTTAGTTAAGGTATCACCATCAATCTATGTGGGAAAATACCATTTAGATTTATGTAGGAACTTTAATTAATCAAATTATGTTATCCCTACAAGAAACATCAGAACATTTATATATATATAAATCAAGGCACTCACAACAATCACATAAAATACAGGCAATGCACACAGTAATATAAATATGGAATGGAATAATGCATGACATGTGAATCCTCTAGTGCCTAATATGATGCATAATAAGATTCATCCTCACCGTACTAGGCCAAGGTAATAGATTCATAAGAATAATAATAATATTAATAATGTCACAAAAAATGTGGGCTACCCAATGATGAAATAAGTACAACCATAATAGGAAAAAATAGAATAACAATAACCCATCCTAGGTAATTTGAGTTTCCCCTATATGTGGGTTAGTTACTCCCAATCATAGGATCATTACCAAATTTTGATACATCATAGTATCCTTTTTAATACCAAAATAGTAATACAAATTGAAAAAAGTTCTCTCATACCACTTTGTAGTGTCCCACTGTAGAATTCACTAAGTTGTGCCCGGAGATTGTTGGTCACATGCCCTCAATCACACCTCCCTATACACTAGAGGTATCTGACTATTAGAGAGGGACTAGAGTGTTTCTTTGGGGAGGATATTCCCTCATGGGTAAAAGTATGTAATGGAGCTAGAAAATAATTACAATAAGTGGAAATAGAATTAAACAAGTATCAATAGAATAATAATAAACATACAGATAAATAAACAAGCATAAGCTGAATCATAAATAGATACAAAAATGATGATGATATTCATGAAATGTAGCTAAAAATGATTTATACAGGACACTAGGGAGAATAAATATTCCACATGCTATAAAAAAATAAAAAAAAATACCAAAATCTATCATTATTATCATCATGGGTAAAGGTTGGGTCCTCTTATCCTATACTCTGTCCTAGTACTGAAAATCAAGCATCAGAAGTCGGATTCTTCCCTTTATCTACACCTTTAATCATGAAGTATACTCAGGTTCCAAGGGAGTCCTGAGTAGGATCTGATATATACTAAGTAGGATACCGCTAATGGTTTCTAGATCAATCCTGTTTGTGCAAATAAAATGAGTAGTGTGTAGGTATGTAACAAATGAAAGGAAATAAATAAATAAATATATCAGTCTTGGATCCTCATGGAGACCCAACCAACACTACCTGCTTTAGCCTAATCCAAATGTATCTTAACCAAGGTGAACCTATAAAAATATATAGTATGGGTGTAATAAAGGGTCAACATAAAATAACCACCAAGAGTGAACCAAACTCAAGCATGTGATTTGGCTTGGTGGATGCGTCCCTAGTATAACAACTTTTTATTCTTTTTCTTTAATATAAAATTCGTCATTATAATTTAATAAGAGGCACCCTGAACCCATCTAAGGTGATCTAGAAATTAATTTTAAGTATCTCTCCATGGTCACTATAAATGCTCGATTTCGTAAGAGTCCATTAAAGGTGATTCATAAATGGAATCCCCAGTATCACTCTTGACATGGTGTAAAGAAAAAACCTTATAAGACCACTGTATTATCTCATATAGGGGACCGAGTATCACTTGTGTCCTAGTATAACCATCTAGACATCAAGCCCATCCCTAGTTTCTCCCCTATGGAATTAGTATCACTCATGCAGAGTTAGGGAAAACACACAGTGATCTTGTCTAAGGAAAATTAATTATCTCTCCCATCATATTTACAATTCATCAACAAATCTAATTGTAAATCATGATGAAGCCATCAAAGTACTCCCATAAGTATCCATGTATCACCCTCATCTTGGAAATTAGGTATGGATTAGCTATCACAATTTATACCACTTAACAAGGCATTTCATTTATAATATTTTAATCAAGTTTTCTAAAAGATTTAAATCAAGTGAAGCCATTAAAATTATAGCATAAGTCATAGGGACCTAAACACATGGAAACTCATTTCCTTATTTTAAATTACAATTCAATAGAATCATTTATTACATGGAAACACACACCTAAAAATATGGTTAAACAATTTGAATCAAGGGGAACCTAAGTCCTTAAGGAAGGGAACACCCATATGGGTGGCTTGTGTTGAGGAAACACCCAACGACATTTATCTACAGGTAGCTAGGGTCCTATTATACAGGGAAAAACCTTTAATTTAACTAATTTAACATTTAATAGGTGACCTAGGAAGTTCCGATTCATGGAACAAATACTCATAGTAAAAATGATACAATACTTGAGGGAAAGTAAGTAGACCACCTACCTTGGACTCGTAGCGCTCTCCTTGCCCAGTCTCATCCCTTGAATCGAGCTAGAACGGGAGAATTAGGAAGAATGGATCAATAAACTGTAAATAGTGTATATAATTTCACATCAAAATAGCATATAATATGGTAAGATAAATAAATAATGGAAGAAAGGGTATTATATATCTTACCTTTGTGGATCTAACTCACTTGATGACAAAGAAAATAGAGATTGGATGGTGGAGCAATGGAAATGCTTAGCTTTGATTGAGGGAGGAGAGATCACAAGAGGAGGTTTTTCATTGGATAAGGAAGGAAGGAATTTTAAGGGATTTAAAACTTTTAGGGTAAAAGTTTATTTCCACCTTATTAATGGTTCGCACAGTTTGGTTGTATGGTTTTCCAAACCATACCGCAGCCACTGCCCAAGGACCCCCCCCCCCCCCTCCCCTGCACGATCTAGGTGCACAGTTTGGCTAACCATGCATAATCCATGAAAAATGGGTTAATAAAAGAAGTATGAAACACTATATGGTCATTCATCTTAACTTAAACAGTTTCATAAAAACCGTGCAACCACTTTCTATGCACTGAGTTCCCCACACGGTTGAGTTTCATGATTAGCACTAATTGTGCGCTAACTGTGCATCTCATTATTCATCCTCATATTCTAGATATTTGGGATTCAAATGATCCCGAGACTCCCCTAAACCACTCCTTATCATTTAAAGTACATTAATATAATAAAACGAGAGGTTCTGAACAATAACACAAGTGTATGTACAACTTTGAAATGTTTTGATGTTACACAATCCATGCTTCCCCATTAGGTATGTCAAACTCTATTGCATCCACTGAGGTTCCACCTAGACTAGTCATACCTTCATACCTGATCATTCCATGTTCTAATTACCACTCTCAAAACATCAGAATTTTCACCTAAGATTCTCATGTCATCTTGTCTATAAGGCTCTCATTATACCTACATCAGTTGTCAGCTTAAACGCGCAGCTACTTACAAGTTAAGAACCATGAACATACACCCTCATACCGCCCATCCAAGTTTCAAATAGAATAATGAATTATTAAATGTGTGATTTACTCTTATATTCCATTGAAACTCAATGGTTTCATGCTGGTGTGAAATCTAGCCATGACATCTTGCCTCAAGCCCTAGTGAGCCTTGTTTTGTCTGAACCAAGCCCATATGCCCAATCCACTAGCCATGGCTTTCTCATATACCAATTTCACCCAACATGAAGAACCCTTTGTGTCTTCTTGAAAAAAATATCATCTCACCAATACAAAACTAATAATGTGACCACTCAACCCTAAGCATCATTCTAGGATTCCTCTAATTCTTTTTACATTCCCAATGTATTCTTAAAGGAGAACTTTAAACTGATGCATCCAAGTACCTTAACTGGTTCTACCCTCATAAACCACACATGCTTGTAAACCAAAACATATTTTTTAATGATAAACATCTATGAAAATGTTTAATGCCTCAATATTACTTCAATACAATGATCATTCCCATTTCGTATGATTCACATGCCCAACAACACTACACATTCTTGGTATGTGCTAGCCTTCTTAAAACATAAAATCCAAGTTCATGTTATCCTACATGAATATTTAACCTAGTTGATAACTTCTTGAGCCATACATCACCAAAATTAATCTCACACAACTAACTAAATGGTAGACCATGCCCTTGGAATATCATCCCCATTAAACTCAAGAATCAAAGATGCTCACAACACTCAGAAGTTTCACTTTAGCCATGACCACCCACCTACTCAGGAATCATTCCATAACTAAAGAGTCCTACTCAAACTAATACATCATAAGAACAATACTTTTCATTCCTAAAAACTTGACACAATCACCCACTGATGTATATTATCCCCAAGGATTCAACAAAAATCAGTTTAACCCTCCACTTAACATGGTTCATTAACTCTATAGCTAGGGTTATGCCTAAAAAGGTCACTAAGATCTCTCACATGCCCTCTATGTCTAATGAAAAAGTCATCAACTAAGACTCATGGACAACATCCATGTTTCTATCCAAGGAATGACTAAAACTATCCCCCATACTAGGGTCTTTTATAAAAATATAATTATAAGATGTTATTTAATCCATTTTTTCAGTTAATATTTATTTTAAGCGTTAAGGATGTTTTTTAAGCCACAATACCAAAAAAAATTATTACACAAATAGGTTAGTAATATGAAAAAATTTTATTCATTAACTATTTTTTTATATAAGTATAGTGGAATTTCTCTAGATGATTCATCTCAAGCAAGTGAATTCATAAGATTCAGATATGTATAATGATGCCAAGAATGTATATGGGAAAACACTATTTAGATTATTTTTGAAATTTTAAACAACCAAATTCATTTAATACATATACCCCCAAGGGGTTAATTTCTAATAAACATAAAGAAAATATTGACCCATGAAGGTCATTTCATACCATTATGGGTTTAGTTATATGAGATTTCATTCCTGGGTTATGGAGGTAACCACTCTATATATTTCAATTAGCATCTCATTTAAGTGTGACCCATTAATAGGTGATTAATTTAGTTAAATAGTATTTTATTATATGCCATCAAGGGGTTTACTATATACATATGATGAAAAGATCGACCTAAAAGGGTCGAATAAAGCATACAAGGATTCAGTTATATGGGTTTTTATTCTCAATTTATAAGTTAAAAGACTTATAAGTTGCAGTTGGCATGCCATTTAACTAACATCCATCATTAACCACTTGAATTTATTAAAAGAAAAATAATTCCTTTAAATACAAGAAATAAATTAATAGTACAAATGGAATGTGAATCCTAGGTTCCTGAATGATGCATGAACACATTCCCTCATACTGTACCAGTCCATGATTATAAATCCCATAAATTAATATTCATAAGAAAAATGAATAATCACTCAAGGTGAAATCAAATAAACTGTAATATAAAACAACATGAACAATAGTCCCATCCCTAAAAACTTGGTCTTTCCCAGGGCATGGGTTAAAAATTCCTATAAATGAGTTATTTACCAATTTTTGACACATTTCTAGTCTCCTATATACCAACCCAAAATAGTAAGGCAAAGGAAAAAAAATAAAGCTATGATACCACTTCGTGACATCCCTAGCCTAATTCACTCATAAGTAAATAAACTAGAGGGCCACATGGCCTCAAGTGACCCTCACTATATGTCATAGGCTTTCGACTAGAAGCAATGGTCTAATAATGCTACGGTGGAGAGACTATACCTGTTGGTTCAGTAATAAATATAATATAAATAAATGAAATTAATAGAAGGTAAATAATAATAAACTGAAAACTTAGAAAGTTCTGACAAAACCAACGATGAAGAAAAGTATGATACTACATGTACAAGGTAGTCAGGTATGCATATATCAGTGATAGGTAAAAGTAAATAAACAAACAAGAAGACCCAAACCCTGTAGGTAGTTTGAGTACATGCTTGGTCCACTACTCCAATTCTAAGCCCTAGCCCATAACCAGTGACAGCAAAGAGGCACCATCCAAGTCCTAACCTATAGCTATGATATATTCTTAGGTACGAAGTAGCGGCTTAAACAGGGTGTGAGTAAAACTCATTAGGATACCACCAACGGAGTCTAATTCATTTCCAATATGTGAGTATAAAACATAATGGTGTGTAATATATAAGAAATAAATAAGTAAAGTGGATACATATCAAGGAATTCCACCTACTTCGGTTTAATATGATTTTATATGTTCATGTGACCCAATAAGGGGTTATAGGACCCATAGCACATATCCTAGGCATCCAAGAATAAGAAAAAAGGTGAATCCATGAAGTGGGTCTAGGAATTCCCACATTATGAAACCATACTAATATAATGAAAAATCTTATGAATTTTATGTGTGGAACTGAAGATACAACTCATGGTGATCAAGACATGGTTTCTAGCTCTGGTACATAATCCAAGGGATGAACCCTCAGCATTCCACTTTATAATGGGTCTCTAACCAAACCCAAGACAGAAGTCCTTGGTAATTTTAGGTAGGGGGTTGATTGGGATCTAAGGTGGTAATATAGGAATTCTATATCTGTGGACATCAATTTGAACCTGGGAACTTATCCCAAGAACTCTAATATTTTTTTCATTTTTAGGTGAATCAACAACATCAAGCCAAGGAATTCATGAATGTAGGACATTAACCAAATCCAAGGATTAATTTCCTCCAGCATTCACATCAATGAATCATGGGACATCCATTAGTTCCATGCTTGGAATTAAATTTTAGGATCTAAGTATTAACCTTGGCATGTCTCACGTTTACTTATATCCCAATCCATTATGTAACCATAGCTTAAAACATTAAATAAAATATAGAAAAATAAATAAAACAAGTAATGCACTTAGGCTCAAGGCCATCCATCTAAAACAAACCCAATACTTCCATTATTTATTGGAATATTAGTTTCTATATCCTCATTTAACATTTTACCATATTTAACTAAGGGTATCACAACCCACCAACACTATTTCTTAATTTATTTACTTCAAGGAAACCCAAATCATCAGCATCCCTTTGTTAATTTTATTACTTAAATGAGGGATTTTAGAAGTTTCCATTTTATTAACCAACAACTTTTCACGCCCTATACCGAAGGTACATAAGTTTACTGGGTCCATTCTCTGGGTGAAGTTACCTCAATTCAGAAAAGTTTTAATATAATAAGTTGAGTCCCTCATGGTCATCCCTTTACTTACATGTTATTCCACATTGGGTTCAATTAATTTTATTGTGATTGTATTAAACAAATAAAGTTCAAGACCCGGGGGAAAGACCCTAATGTTATAATAAGTTATTTTGAGTATTTTCCTATTCCATTATTATCCTAGTGATGGTACCTATCTAAATAGGAAACTATAAATAAGGGGTACCTCATGGGTGACTCATTTAATACATCAGACTCTTCCATGGGACTTACTTGGTCCATGGAATGAGTGAGTTAATTACTTAACCATTTTTAGTGAGCACATTTTAATGAGGGTATAAATTCATCATATTAATTTCTAGTTCCAAGTTTAATATATTATTATTCCATGGATTAGTCTCAGTAAAAGTTAGTTTTATAATCTATTGGTGAAACTAAGGGATGATAAATTAACCTGATACCATGAATTTAGGCAAGAAAACATTAGAAATTAAAATACAAGGCCAACTCTAGATTCCAACTTGATGTGCTACCAATATTTTTTTGAAAGGGAAGGATTTTAATGGAAATAATTTAGACTACCTACCTTTATTAAGAAGCTTTTATAAATAACTATATCCCAAAATCCCACTAATCAGACTCATCCAAGACCCATGGAAAAATACGCACCATTTTTTTCCCTAACTCATAACCAAACAACCAAGACTGAATAATTATATTCAATTTATAGTTAATTTAGATGTTAAAATAGATACCCAAGTTAAACCACTTTGGAATAAATGAAAAAACACTCACTAGATGCTCCCAACACACCTAAACCAAGTCCAACGATCCACCAAAGGTCCGTATTGTGCCATGTGGAACAACCCCAAGCTAAATACATAATAACCAGAACCAAAATCATAAGCAAAAAAATGTAAACCAAAACCCTTTAAAAACTCACTTGGACACATACCTTCATCGAAACAAGTGGTGAAGCCATGTATGCATAGTATTGGGACACCCTCTCACTAGGTACCAAGGAGGTTGCATCATCTTAGGATGATTCCAATATTATTTAGTGGAATCATCATCCAAAACCCTTATAGGAACAATGAAGTGGTGATAAAAAATGTTGGGAGGAAGAAACAGAGTCGAAGCCTTATTATAGGCTCTCATTCACAAGAAATATCATCTGAATCCACCATGGATTGAAAGAAATCTCTCAAGTACTATAAAGGGGAGGAAATTCATGGGAGAGGAGCTAATGGGGGTAATGTGTCCCAAAAACCCAAGTGGTGTATTAGGGGGGCTCTAGTAAAATTATGAAGATTTCCCCATTTTTTAAAACCACATTGGGGTCCACTGACTAGCCACTAGCCCCCCCCCCCCACACCAACTATATAGTGTTTCCAGAATCCCTCATTAAGCTATTGGACATGCCATCGGCAAGTTGGTGGAACTGTAGTAACTTTCTGTAAGCCCTATCTCCTCTTGAGCCCTCCAAATTCTTATGTGACCACCCTGAACCCCCATTACAAGTCCAAAAACACCATTTGGAGGGGTTTAAGACTTTAGTATCCACAACTTAACCTCAGTTATCAAAATGACCTAACCTATAAATTAAATATAAAACTTTCTATTTAGAATTAAAGCCTATTTGTACACGCATATAAACATAGGGTTCTACAAAATAGATATGTGATGTTCATAATTCAACCAATTCAAGTGACATCATTTTATATTTTGATTTGATGAATGATGTTTATATTTACATCAAATACATTAATTATAAACATAATTTTGATAATAACTAATCACATTTAGTTAGGGGAACGAAGTGTAATTTGACTATCATGAGTCTTTACTATTTGTCAGGAAATCGTTTAACTATAAAAATATATGATATAGAAAAATAATATTTTCCCTTCACATGCAATACAATGATAGTGATGGAGACAGTATCTTCATGATGTACAATTCATGGAAAAAATCATACCAATAACATGTTATTAAACTGATCATGTCAATTGAATCGATGAGGAATTCAAAATTGGAAACACGTGATCAGTCATAGGCAAAACATATCATTGACAAAAATGAACCACATAATTAAGCTAAAATTTCTCCTTTACATTAACATATTATCAGGTGTCTGTGTTGTAAAAAAAATCAAATAAACAACCATGAAAAGGTTATATAATCTTTAACACTAGAATTTTACATGGATAAAAAAATTAGGAAATACCACAGGTACTGGTAGAGCCAAATTTCACTATGATATAGAGTTTATACAATATTCCTCATAGGGATACAGAAAAACATAAAAATAGAGTAATTGTTTCCCAATATTTGTAACAACCCATATTTTATAAATGATATTTTTTATCTTGAAATAAATGTGTGTTATAATATAATATATAGTATTATACACATAAAGAAACTGAAAAAAAAATATATTTCATTAATAAATACTATTAAATTAATACAAAAAAACAATTAAAATTATAAACATTATAATGGAACAAAAAATATAAAATAGGTAAGCTAAAATGGGAGAATATAGATCACCCCAATCTACTAGAATCTTCACCCCCACTGCCAACACTATAGAAAAGAAACAAAATATTAGTAAACCAATCAACATCTTAGAAAATAGAAATATAGAACCTTGAGAGGAATTGAGTTGAATATTGAGTGAAGTAATGAATTGGTATTTATAGGGGATAATGTGGCTATTAGAATAGTAATGTGACCATTGGAATAGTAACCTGACCATTGGGAATAACAACCTGGCCATTGGGAATAGTAACATGACCGTTGGAATAGTAATTTGACATAGAAATAAAAAAATATAGAATAAATAATATTTATCATGATTAATATATGAAAATATAAATATTATAATTATGAAAAATAAATACCATGATTAAAAGAATCAAAGAAAATATAAGCACATTTTTTTATACTATATTTTAACGTATTTCGTAAAAATCATAATTTTTATATTAAAAATTAAAATTACATATTTTAGAAATTTATTTTGATAAAATGAATATAATTTTTGAATAATCACATTGAAATATCATATAATTATTCTTCCCTTTTCTTTTTGGTATATACATGTTTCCACCTTGAATTATAATCCAAATACAATGATTTTTTAAAAAGTCTTTTCTTTAAAAAACACATCTTCTACACCTCTTGAGTTGTTTCTTCTTCACTCAATAAATAATATGATGTTCATTCCAAATATTTTATTCATTTTTCATTTTTGAATCCCATGTTTATTAAATAAATCATTGTTTATGAAATCCTTATAAAACCCATTCCTTTACATGGGTTATTTCATGACTATGATTGTTATAGTTTCTATGCGGAATGCATGATTATGTAAATATTATGATATGACAGGTGGTTCCAGAATTATATATCCCTCTAATTCATTGTGTAATGTGATGTATCTCATGAGATAATGTGTAATATGCATGAACATGATGCTATATTTTTTCATAAGGATGATGTTATGATTATTCACATATTTTATGTGTGAATAGGATGCTAGCTTTGTTCAAAACTATGTGTGGTATTTGACCACTATGACATGATGTTTCATTTTTAATATATTTGTACATTACATGAATTTATCGCATGTTTCCATCATGATATTAATGATGATCATATGCTTATGATGTTATTATTATTATTATTCTCACCCATGTTATATTTATTCATGTCCCTTATTCATCCTCCTACTGGTATTTTAGATCACCCCTTTCTTTGATGTATATCCTCATGTGATTACATGTACTGATTAAAATGTGATCTTTTAAGGATAAAGATGAAGGATTTAAATAAATTTTTATGTTTTATTATGTTCAAGTTATGTATGAGCCTAATTTTCCCAATACACTAAACCTTTTGATCCTGGATTTATATCTCTATTATGTTGTTAATATTAAAAATGATGTAATAGTTATATAATGAAAAGTAGGGTCACTATAGTTGGTATCATAGTGTGTTTTAGTTAATTTGAGAATTAGGATAAGAAAATAAGAGTGAAAACCATAATTATAATCCTATGTACTGGTAAAACATCTTAGAAGAATATTTTTAGAAAATGATAAACATAGGGATCCTATAAGATATTCCTTTAGTTTTAATTGTATAAAAGAATAAATTATTCATGCTTTGTTGACTTACATTTTGTTCAAACCTTTTTTATTTTAGAAAATGGTGGGAACCAGGAGAAACCAGGACAATAACCCATGTGAGGGAAAATGTAACTATTGTCGTAATGATATGCCCAATGCAATAGGAGGTGGAGTTAAAAACTTTATGGTGATGTTTACCCAACTATATTAGGATATGAACAATAACATGAACCATATGGAACGTCTGTACTCGCCTAATAAATAGAAACTAGACATTGATTCCTTTATGAGGTAATGACCACCGACCTTTAGTGGAACTTTTAATCCACTTTTCATGGAACATTAGGTTAACATGATAGAGAAAATCTTTTTTGTGATCCATTTTTCTGAGAAGGAGAAGGTGACTATGGTCGTCTATTATTTAGATAGAGAGAATGATCAATGGTGGGCATTGATTAAGAACACAAAGCTGAAGGATGAAATAGATGAGATGCAGTGGAAAGAATTTAAGAAAATATTTCTTAACAAGTATTTCCCTCGAACTCTTTGAACAAATATGGAGAGATAATTCATAGATATAAAGCAAAATAAAGGTGAATTTGTCATATCTTATGAGAAAAAATCACAAGGATTTCAAGATACACCTCATGTTTTTTTCACAATGATATCAAAATAGATAGATTCTTTAGTGGTTAAAAACCACGCCTTTGAAATTCTTTGTCTATATGATATTTCTAGAGTTATGAATAATTGGTTTTATGGATATAAGAAGATAAAAATAGAGTTTCAAGATGGTGTGTCAAATGAAAAAGTAGGAAAGAGGATCCAACTACCCACATTTCAAAAATATGGGAAGAAACATTATGGGAATTGTCTAAAAGGGATGGGTAAATTATTCAAGTGCAAGATATAAGGACACCAAGCTCATGAATTTTGAATATACATGAAGAATTCATCCAACATAATAGAGGAAAATAAGGAACCACCTAATGTACCACCCATGGTTAAATGATTAAACTATAGGGAGCAAGGGCACTATACAATACAGTGCACTAAACCATGGTTCCTTGAGGATAATCAGTGTCAGCAACCACCAAATCCAAAGTATCAAGGGAAATATTATTCAATCACTACTACTAAAGTGGATCATGAAAATGAAGTCCTATAAGTTACACTTTCTATCCACTCAATAATGAAAAAAGTTTTATTTTATTGTAGTTATATACATTCCTTTATATCCTTTAAGTTTTCTAGAAATGTTTAATCGAAGCCTTGATACCTTGAAGTAAAGATATCTATAAAATCACCTAGTGGTTAAATCATTGAAACCCAAGTGTTAGACTCTTCTCATGTAAGCATGTGTGGGAAGATCCTTCCATGGAATCTCATAATACTTTACTTTGTGTAATTAAATGCTATATCAGGCATGGATTGGATCTTATTCTATATAGAAAACATCAACTTTAAGGAAAAGGAAATCTATTTTCATATTCATAACCATCCAATTATCCTTTAAAAATTCAAGGAAGATCATGAATCTCCTTTAGAAAATACATCAATGGTGTGGGTATTGATACCCTATAAAGAATCATACCTTGTATAAATGGTTGAGTTAATGGATGGTATCAAACTAGAGGAAATGACCATTGTTAGGGAATATAGTGATGTATTTTCTAAATAGTTACCTAAAATTATCTCAGATCATGTGGTAAAGTACTCAATAGAACACGTACCTGATGCCACTTCTATCTCCAAATTCCCCTATCGAATGGCCCCAATCGAACTGGAGTAGTTAAAGAAACAAGTTCAATATTATTGGGACAAAGGGTTTATATGCCCCAGTGCATCACCTTGAGATGTTATAGTGCTCTTTGTCAAGAAGTAGAATGGATAAATGCGTTTGTGTATCGATTATCAGGAGATCAACATGGTCACCATAAAGAAATAGTGTCATCTTTCAATGATTGATGACTTGTTCAATCAAATATGAGGATCTAAATGCTTATCAAAGGTGCATCTTAGTTTTTGATATCATAAAATGAAGGTAAATAATGAATATATTTAGAAGACTATTTCTGTAAAAAGTATGGGCACTATGAGTTCATTGTGATGCCCTTCAGACTTACTAATTCCCCTAAAATATTCATGGATTTGATGAATAGATTCGTTAGTGAATACCTCAAAAAAATTGGTAGTGTTTATAAATGATATTCTCATTTACTCCAATAACATGGAGGAACATGGAGAGTATATGAGTATTTTGTTAGTGATGTTAAGGAAGGATAAAATGTATGCTAAGTTCAGAAAGTGTGACTTTTGGATGCATCAACTCACGTTATTGTGGCAAGTGATCACAAGTGAGGGAATTTTTGTGGACCCTTCAAAGAAAAATGAAATTGAGTAATGGCCCAGACCCACTAGTTTCATGGAAATATGTAGTTTTATTGGATTAACTAGGTACTACTGATGTTTTTTGATAAATTTATCATTATTTTCTATCCTGATGACTAAATTAACACAGGAAGGGATAAATTATGTATGGAAAAAATAGTGTGAATAAATATTTAATATCTCAAGAAGATTCTAATCACTATGCATGTACTCACACTTCCTGAAAGTGGAGAAGGTTTTGTGATATATAGTGATACATCAAAGAAAGACTTGTATTGTGTACCCATGAATAATGATAAAGTGATAGCATATGCCTCATAATAGTTGAAGATACATGAGAATAACTACTCAGTGCATGATGTGGAGTTAGTATCTATGATATTTTCTCTAAAGATTTAGTGAAACTATCTCTATGGTGAAAAGTGTGATATATATACTAATCATAAGAGTATGAAGTATATGTTCACATATAAGGGTCTCAACATGCATCAAAGAATATGGTTAGAGATAATCAAGGACTTTGATTTCTCTATTCACTACCATTTAGGAAAGGTGAACAAGGTAGCTAATGCTCTTATCATAAAAGAACCTACTACTTTATCCATGATGAAGATTGATAAAGGCCCTATCTTTATGGATATGCAAAGGATGGATCTTGAAATCATAATGGTATAGAATACATACTACCTTTCCTAAATTATTTCCCAACCACATATCTAAGTGAAGATCAAGGAGGTACAAAGGGATGATCTAGAGCTATAAAATAAGGTGAAAGCAGTAAAGTAAGGGAAGCTACACCACATCGATGGTGGTGGTGTGATTCAGTTTGGAATGAGTCTTTGTGTGACTTAATCACCTGAGATAAAGAAGGATCTATTGGATAATTCACATAGATCATCTTTCTCTATCCATCTTGAAATTACCAATATGTACCATGATCATCGATAAAACTTTTGGTGGGACAACATGAATAAGGAGATTATGGAGTACATCTCAAGTTGTTTGGTATGTCATAAAGTTATAGAAACATAAGTCTAAATGTATGATACAACCATCACCTATACCCACATGGAAATGGGAGAATGTCACTATGAACTTTGTCACTAGTCACCCGAAGAAATCCAAAGGAAATAATTTTATATGTTTTGTGGTAGATTGACTCACCTAGACTGCCCACTTCATTTTTATTCAATAAGATTTATCGCTTGAGAAACTTTCCAAGATATATGTGAAAGAATTGGTGAGGCTGAATGGGGTTCTAATTTTGATCATCTCTGATCATGATCTAAGGTTCACATATAAATTATGTAGAATTATTAAACATGAGTTGTGTATTGAATTAAATTTTAGCATGGCCTATCACCCCTAAACTAATGGACAATCTGAAAGGACTATTAATACGATTAAGTAAATTATAAGGTTCTACTCAATAGAATTCAAAGGTGTATGGTATTAACATCTCCAATTGTTTGAGTTCTCATATAACAATATATTCCACTCGAGTATTCAAATGGATATATATGAATCTTTGTATGGGAAGTGATGTAGAACTTAAACTTGTTGGGATGTAGTTAGAGAAAAAAAAAATCTACTTATACTTGACATTGTGCTATAGATGACAGAGAAGGTTCAAACCATCCAATGGAATATAAAATATACTTAGAGTTGGGAAAATAATTATGCTAACAACCATCTAAGAGACTTGGATTTTGATATTGGAGACAAATTTTCCCTTCAAATATCACCATCGAAAAGATTCATGTGATTTGGAAATAAAGGGGATCTTATCCCAAGGTATATTGGACCCTTTAAGATCCTAAATTTCATAGGAGTAGTGTCATATCAGCTTGAACTTCCACCAAGTATGTCTCAAGTTCATGACATGTTCCATGTATCACTCTTTAGGAAGTACATACATGATCCCTTACATGTGTTGAATCTAGAGGTGGTACAACTGGAGAATGACCTCTTATATGAAGAGCAGCCGATGAAGATCATGGATCATAGAGAAAAAGTTCCATGCAATAAGAAAACTCACCTTGTCAAAGTATTTTTGAGGAACCATAAGTATGAAGAGGTGACGTGGGGACCATAGGAAATAATGAAATATAAGTACCCTCATATATTCTCAACTAAGAATATGAATTGAAATTTTGGGGAAGAAATTTCTAAAGGTGGGATAATGTAACAACATGAAGTTTATAAATGATATTTATCTCTTGAAATAAATGTATGTTATAATATACAATATAGTATTATACACATAAAGAAACCAATAAAAATTTATTTTATTAATAAATATTATTACATTAATCAGAAATGAAACTAATTAAAATCCCAAACATTAAAATTGGACAAAAAAAATAAAATAGAAAAGATAAAATGGAAAAATATGGATTTCCCCAATCTACTAGAATCGTCATCTCCACTTCCAACACTATAGAAAAGAAACAAAATATTAGTAAACCAATCAACATCTTAGAAAATGGAAATATAGAAACTTGAGAGGAATTGATTTGAATATTGAGTGAAAGAATGATGTGGTATTTATAGGAGGTAAGGTAACCATTGGAATAGTAATGTGACCGTTGGGAATAGTAACTTGACCATTGGGAATAGTAACCTCGCCCTTGGGAATAGTAACCTGGCTGTTGGAATAGTAATTTGACCTCGAAATAATAAAATAGAAAATAAATAATATTTATCATGATTAATATAAGTAAATATAAATATTATAATTTTGAAAAATAAATACCATGATTAAAAAATCTCAAAGAAAATATAAGCACATTTTTTATAAATAGTATTTTAAAGTATTTCATAATAAATCATAATTTTTATATTAAAAATTAAAATTACATATGTTAGAAGTTTATTATGATAAAATGAAATTTTCCAAGGGTTGTTTTTTGGTAATTTTCTGAAATACAATAATTTTCATGTGAATAGTAACAATATAGTTTTTCACATAACTAATGTATCTTGAATTGAATCATTCAAGATTTAATAATGGCATAATCTTTTATAGAACTTTAGGTTCATCCATGATATATTTTATTTCATAAATGATTCATTAAAATAAAATAAAATCAATTTAAAAACATAAAAAATACATTCCAAAACTTAAAGTCAAAAGTGATTCCTTAAAATAACAATTTCTCTTTTTTTTACACTTTCCTTTTTAATAAACTAATGAATTCTAATTATAAAGGGGATTTAAATTATTAAACCCATTATATTATATTGATATATGATTTATATTTTCAAAAATTAACTATTACATGTTCTATGTTTGATATAATATTTTATTCAATATTTTATTCTAAAAATACCTCTCTCTTCAAGTTTAAATAACCCCTCTCCATCCCCTTATAAAACAACTCATTACCCACCTTCCAAAACCGAACCTGTATCACCCCTCCCCTCCTCATTGTTTTTGGAAGAGATGAAGTGGTACTGGCCTTAGGTGGCATCCCCAAGGCACCAAAGGCTAGAAATAAATGCCAAGGGAAGTAGAGGACAGTGGGGGAAAATTTCCCCTGAAAACACAAAATTTATCAAGAGACATACAACATCCCAGAATATACTAAATTATGTATATAAATGAACCATATAACACAATACAATACCAATATATAAAAACATCAGAGTACATCAGAAAAAGAAAGTAAATATTGAAGTTAATACTCCAAGTAAAAAAGACATCAGCACCAAAGTGGCACCATCCCAGACCAAGATGAAGACACTTCCAAGCTCCAACTTCAGTAACCAAACTATGATGTCGAGTATCACCACTAGAGAATTATGACATGTTACCCTTCCTTGTATCTCTATAGATGACATCTACAAACACAAAAAAGTTCCCAAATAGGGGTTAAGTATAAAACTCAGCAATATTTCCCCAAATACTTCCCATCACACACCATTAGGAAAATAATAGGTTATCACATTTTAAATAAACTGGAGAAAACTTATATAAGAAAAACATACCAGACTATAATAGCTTTCATATAATAAAACATCAAGATAAAGTTCTTAAACCTGTTTATATTCCATTAGCATAAACAATTCAATTCACACCCATGCACACAAAAAATGCATACAACCATAGACCTCCCTATACTCGCGAGTAGTGATTCATCCTATCACCATTCATTGCTTGGTGACCAACTTGATGGTGGTACTTCTGACCATGATTCTTCCCAAATTATCATTTATTTTATAGTGGTACTTCCGACCATTACTCATCCCAAATTACTATCATTTTATGGTGGTACTTCCAACCATTATCCATCCCACATGATCATGAAAAAACACCGCAATTTTATTCTATAGTTACCAATAAACATTCATTTAAAAAATATCGTCTTTCAAAATCCACCCTGTTGAAATCACATCACCATGGGTTTTTCAATAAATTTCAAAAGATATTTCAAACACAACATAAATATTATTTATAAAATATCAATACAAAAAGTTATAGAATGATATACTATGAGATAATCCACCTACCTTGATAAGATTAGTGCAAAGGATCCAATATGATTCCACGGATTAAACCCTTTGTCTCTCATTCCTTTACCAAAATCCAAGAAGATCTCACCAACACATCTCTGACACATATATCCAGGTATAAAAACATTGATCTATAGTTCCAATCAAGAAAAAATGAGATGATCCAACATGAGAAGGGGGAAAAGAACCCTAACCATTTTATTCCACAAATAACCACTCAAAGATTCAATGTCACCATAGTTAGGACATCAAAAATCACTAGAAATTGCCTATAGAAACCCTAGGAGTTGAGATGAAGAATAATAGAATGTGTGATGAAAAAATACATGTTGGTCATAAATTAACTTATAGGGCACAAAAATTTACATGATGTGTGGCTCATATACACTTCATGTATTTTATTGAGACCACATACACCAAAAATCGGGTTGCCTCAAATCTATTTTCAGGAAAAACTAATTGCACAATGTGTAACTTTTATGTGTTGTATATTTGTTTTTCTGGGTTTTCTAGCATCCATTCTAATTGTTCACCCTTCTAATTAAAATAAACCATGACCCCAGTAAAAATAAAATTCATTAAATGGTGGAATACCTCAAACTGAGGGTGCTACATTCTCCCCAATATTGGGATTTCCATCCTCAAGAATCTAGAATAAATGTGGCAATTTATCCCGCATGAACTTTTCCCTTTCCCTTGTTTCCTCTTGAACCTAGACATGCTGCCATTTCACTTGCACCAAGGAAAAATATCTCCCTTGAAGGGTCTTTTCCTACCTATACATAACCTGTACTAGTTTATAGATAAAAGTCACATTTTTCTCAAGAGTAACATGATCCCATGTGACCACATGTTAAGGATTTAGGTGATACTTATTTAGTTGAGAAACATGGAAGATGTTAAGAACAACACTGAATATTGGTAGTAATGTTAACCAATACACAATAGTTTTGATCTATTCTATAACCTCGAATATTCTCACATACCATGGTGATAACTTCCCTTATTTCCCCAAGAGTTGATGACCAAGTATCATAAACAATTTCAAGAAAACATGGTCACTGACATCAAAAGATAAATTTTGGAAAAGATTATCTGCATACGACTTATGTATGCTTTGTGCCATTTCCATTCACTTCATAATCATCTAGATTTTCTCTATAGTATCATGTAAAATACTCAGTCCAATCATGGATGATTCTCCTATTTCCACCCAACATAAAGGATAATTACAAGGATATCCATACAAAGCTTCAAACAGTGGATGATATATTGTGCTCAAGGTCAGTTGACTACTAAGAGATTTTTGTAAGGATTTCCAAAATCAAGAATTGAATTAGGGATCTCTATCAGATAAAATTAAAACTAGTACTTCATGTAACCCGTACACTTCTAAGATATGTAACTTTTTTAAATCCTATACTTTTTTGGATTCTTTGATAGGGATAAATTGTGCTAACTTAGTAATTTGATCCACTTCTACCCATATATCATCATGTGTGTGTAACGTTCTTAGTAGGCCTATGATAAAATTCATCACAATATGTTCCCACTTCCATATAGGTATATACATAGAATAAAATATATCATCTAGACTTTTATTCTCTACCTTTACCTATTGACAATTTAATCATTTCATCGCATACTTTGTGATCCTAAATTTCTTCCCTTCCCACCAGAAATGTGCTTCCATTGCCTTGTACATTTTCTGAACACCTTGATGAATAGACCATTTTGAATTTTGATATGTTGAAAGAATATGTTCCTTATAATATTGTGGAACTGTGATTTTTTTTTTTTTTTTGAAAACATAACAAGGATTTATCATCAATTTAAAAATTATCCAGAGTCTCCCCACAATTTAGGTTTGACCTAATGGTGATGCAGTCAAAATCAGATGTTTAAGCTTCTTTTAAAAAATTTACCTAGCCTTTAACAAGACTTAATAGAAATAAAATTTCATATTAACCTTGTGAAGCACAATATAAATTCATATCAGCTATTATGATCATCAACTACCATTGTTCATGAGATTCTCAGACCACTTCTCTATACGATTTTTGAATAAATACATAAGCCCCAAAATTTCATTTATCGGGTGTGTATATCAAGTCAAAATCAAACATCTAGAGATATTCCATCCATCTTCATTTCCTCAAGTTCAAGTCTTTCTAAGAAAATATGTATTTCAAACTCTTATAATTAGTGAAAATTGTGGACTTTTCTCCAAAGATAATGCCTCCATGTTTTTGAGGCATATAAACCGTAACTAATTATAGTTCATGCGTAGGATAATTCTTCTCATGCACTCATAACTATCTCAACCCATAGGCCATGCCATGGTCTCCCTTCAAGAGAATACAACCAAGACCGGATCCATATGCATCACAATATACCACATAGTTGTTGCCTAATTCTAACAAGATTAGGTTGGGTGTCGAGGTTAGATGAGTCTTAAGTTTCAAAAAGAATCTTTGACATTCATCATTCCATATGAATGTAACACCTTTCCTTTTCAGAATAGTCATGGGAGAAGCAAGCCTATAAAAATCCTGAAAAAAGTGGAGATAGTAACCTGATAATCCTAGAAAACTACATACTTAAAAAACATTATTTGTTGTCTACCAAGATACCATTTCTTCTATATTTTCAGGATCAACAGATATTCTTACTTTGGAAATGACATACCCGAGGAAACTAACTTCTTATATCCAGAAGTCTCACTTAGAAAAATTAGCATACAAAATATGTTCTCTCAATGTACTCAGTACAATTCCCAAGTGATCCTCATGGTCATTCCTAGTTCAGGAATAAACTATAATATCATCGATAAACACCAAAGAAATGAATCAAGGTACTTATAGAAGATATGGTTCATTAAATCCATGAAAGCTTCTAGTGTGTTTGTTAGATAAAAAGGCATGATGAAATATTCATAATGTCTATAGTGACTCTAAAATGTTTATTTTGTGAAATCCTCACTTATAAATCTAAGTTGATGATATCTTGAGTGTAGATCAATTTTTTAGAACCATTTTTCTCCGTTCAATTGGTCATATGGTTCATAAATACAAGGAAGAGGATACTAATTTTTAATCATAGATTGAATTAATTTATGATAATTAATGCATAACCAGAGATTACTATATTTATTCTTTACAAATAAAATAGTTATAGCTCAAGGTGATGTACTAGTTCTAATAAATCCTTTACTTTACAACTCTTCAAACTAAGCCTTTAGCTCTCCCAACTCTTCCAGATCCATTCTGTAAGATGATAAATAAATAGTACTTGTTCCTGGGAGTAGGTCGATAGTAAATTTGATTTCCCACTTAGGTGGTAACCCAAATAAATCATTTGGAAAAACATATGGTTATCGATCCACTATGACAGGAAGAATCCCATTCTCTATTTCATTAGCAGATGTCAAGGTCATTGTCACTAACTAGCCTGAAATTACTCCATCTACTATCACTATAGTTTCTGGTCTTCCTGAATTTATATCCCAATATCCCTTTAATACATGCATAGTCCATCTAGGGATATAAATTTCACATGCCGAGCATAGTAGCCTATATAGGATTTAAACCCTTCCATCCATTCCATAATAAAGATAAAATCAAATACATCCATCTTCAGGACTATAAAATCCTAGAGAAACTGCACCGTGTCAATGGTAATGTAACATTCTGGGAATTTAAATCCTCTATACTCCCATTTTCTAATGGGTGTCTTGATATTCATGACATGAGGCATCATTTCTATGTGAAATCCAAATTTTTTAACCACATAAGAATCAATTAAAGAATGAGATACACTAGTATCAAATAAGGCATGCATAAGAGTGGAGTTTAGAAGAATAGTACCACACACTATAGAGGGACTTGGTTTATCTCTCAAAATATCCTTCTCTACTCCATAAAGTTTTCTCTTAGTTTGTCACGGGATATCTCTCGCTTCCCTACCGAGGTGTCGACTGAACAACCAAAGTTTTCCTAGAAACTTCCTAATTTATATATGTCTATGAACACTAACTAGTATTATAGGACTATTCTACCCAGAATACAAAATTTGAGGCTAATCTAAGCCCACTCCACCTACTGATCTTAGAATTTTATGACAATACTTCTTGATATGTACTTTCTTTACATAGTGGTGAAAATTCCTTAGTGGTGCAGTACATTCCTTCAACCCGTGCGTCAACTACCCACACTGGAAACAACCTAGTTTGATATTGGATATTGGAGGAAAATTAATTGATTTTGTAGTTAGAGTCTAAGGTGCACTACCTCCATGAGAATAGACATCCCTTCTTCTCTTATTTCCAGCACTATAGTTGCAACCAGTCCCCATGGGTACATACAGACTACCTCCAATAGAATTCATAACAATATCCCTTTTGGCCATTGTTTCCCTATTAACCATATTTGTATAATCTTTAATACAAGGAATAACTATTTTGATCGAATCTCTGGTCATAATCCTGACTCAAAGATGCACGCCTTCAAGGACACACTAGAAACTACCTATAGAGCAAAACGAACCAAGTTCATAAACTTTGTTGCATGTTCTATCACAGAGATGTTTTCTTGTTTTAAGCTTAAGAAGCCTATGGTTCTTTATATTTTTAAAGTGTAGAGATATAATTGTTTATTGAACATTTCCTCAAAGTCATCCCATATAATTAACTCATTGCATTTATCTTGAAAATCCAAATCCCACCATTGGTGTGAAAGATCTTCTAACATATAGGTTTTCAAATTAATCTTCAGCTCTAATGGTGTGCCAATATACTCAAAAATTCTATTTATTCAATCGAGTTTCCTTGGTTCTCATTTTTATTTCCTCTATCAACGGTTTGAAATGCTTGCACGATGCTCTATACAAGTTGTTAGTTAACCTTTGGTTTAGGTGCAACAACATTTTCAGTAGCTTCTTGTTGCTTATTTCTATAATATATTCCTAGTTCCATTTTCTATAAGTAGGACAATACTTCATTTAGACTATTTCTCTCTAGTAACTGAAGGCTTTACTAAATTCTAACACATCATAAAAAATTATCACTATCATACTCAATAACTAGTGAAACCATAATTTCCAAGATAAACCATTTTATTTGTTTTTTTAAAAAAATTAAATAGTAGATGAACAATAAAATCCTAGTGGTAAGTCTTATCATAATGAATAGTACGCAAAACTCATCAGCTAAACCTACAAAGATGAGATAAAAACACTTCTAGAAGTGTGTTAAACACTTTTGTACCCAAAAAACCCTGGTAACTTAAAGTTTAGTATAAAAAGGTTATATATGTCTTTTAGACTATACATCTCAAGTTCTAATAGTCTTATATCCTTGCTACCAACCCAACATAAGTACTAAAAAAAGTAGGACCATGTGAAACTCAAGGGATGAAAAAATTAATACCATTTGTCCCCAAAAAAAATATTCAGACCGACCAAAAATGATATCATTTGTAACACTCCACCCCTCCTCATTGTCTTGGGAAGAGATGAAGTGGAACTTTCCTTAGGTGACATCCACAAGACACCAAATACTGGATGTTAATGATAAGGGCATTAGAGGAAAGTGAGGGTGATTTTCTCTGAAAAACACACAACCTATCAAGATACATACAACATCCTAGAATAGACTAAATAATTCATGTAAATGAACCACATAACTCAATAAATTACCAATATAGAAAATCATCAAAGTACAACATAAAAATAAAGGAAATTGAAAAGATAAGACTCCAAGTAAAAAATACATTGGTAATAAATTAGTATCGTCCAAAACCAAGATACAAACACTCCCAAGCTCCAACTTTAGTAACCAAACCATGATGTATAGGATCACCACTAGAGAAGTATGACACATGACCCTTCCCTATATCTCAGTAGATGACATATGAAAATTCACAAAAGATCCCAAGAAGGGGGTGAGTATAAAACTCAATAGGTTTTTTCTAAAGACTTCCCATAACACACCACTAGGACAAGAATAGTTTAGCACATTTTAAATAAATATGAGTAAATCAAATAAGAAAAATAGTCCAAACTATAACAAAATTAATATAATAAAACATCAAGATAAAGTTATTAAACCCATTTCATTTACATTGGCATAAATAATTCATTTCACACCCATGAACGCACATAATGCATGAAACCATGGACCTCCCTATACTCACAAGTGGTGAGTTATCCTATAACCAAGTTGTCACTCGGTGAACAATTAACGGTGGTACTTTCAAACATGATCTATCCAAAATTATAATTTATTTGATGGTGGTACTTTTTCCCATTACTCATCCCAAATTATTATCATTTGATAGTGGTAATTTTGACCATTATCTATCCCACATAATCATGAATACACACCACAATTTTATGCCAAAAAAACCAATAAACATTCATTTAACAAAATCCCATCTTTCAAAACCCACCCTATTGAAATCACATCACCAGAGGTTTTCCAATCAATTTTAAAATATATTTCCAACATAACATAAATATTTTTTAGAAAAGATCAATCCAACATGTTCTAGAATTCTAGACTGTGGGAGAAGCCACCTGCCTCGATAAGATTAGCATAAAGGATCCAAGATGATCCCACAGATTAAACCCTTTGTCTCTCATTACTTTACCAAAATCCAAGAAGATATCATCAACACAACTCCAAACACATGGATCTGAGTATAAAAACACTTATCTAAGGTTCCAATCAAGACAACATGAGAAGATCCAACAGGATAAGGGAAAACGAATCCCTAAACTTTTAATTCCACAAACGACTACTCAAAGATTCGATGACACCATAGTTCGGATGTCAAAAATAATCATAAATCTTCTATGGAAACCCTAGGATTAAATTGGGGGAATAATTTAATGTGTGAGGAAAAAATACACATTGAACGTAACTTATCTTGTTGGGTGTAGGAATTTACACAACGTGTAACTCATATACACGTCGTATATTTTCTCGAGACCTCATATGCCAAAAATTGCATCACCTCAACTCTATTTTTTAGATAAACCAATTACACGATATATAAATTTTACATTCCATGTATTTTTTCTACTGAGTTTTCTTGTTGTCTTCCCAATTGTTCACACTTCCAATTAAAATAAACCATAACCCCGAGAAAAAGAAAACAAATTAAATAGTGCCATACCTCAAACCAGGGTTGATACATAACCTATACCAAAAGCCTTTCTCCTAATACCCTTATAATACCTTGGTACATTATAGATTAAACCAACTCCAAACATCAAGGGAGTTGTAGTGGCATATAAGAGAAGATACGCTAATGATTAAGTAAGTTTTGATCAACTCTTCTTCTTTTCATTTCTTCTTATTATATTTTTTTCACAACCCCTTTCACAAACAAACTATATAGGATTAATTAGGTATTAATTTAACATTATAATAATGATTTTAACCTACTATAAGTATCATATTTACTATATATATAAATTTCAAACTTCCCTTTCCTGCTCTCCCAACAATGTCTCGTCGAAGTTTGGTTAACCACCTATGGAGACATTTCAATGTCGACACATATAAATATCATCATGGATGGATATTATAAACTATATATAATATATACATGTAATTATATGTATTATAATCTTATGGAATTAATTATACTAATGTATAAATTATATTGAACAAAGTAGCAAAATCAAGGGAAAATGGGGAATTTTTAAGTAAAACATGATACCAAAATGACTACCCATAACCAAGGAAATTAAGAAATATAATAAAATGGATATAATTGATAAATAGTGGTAAAAATTAAAATAATTCACTTCTAGATAAATGTTTTAATAAATCTAATTTTATTATTTAGGATGCGTGAAACTGAAGAAATAAAGCAGGAATAAAGATAAGGGGATTCTCGAACCCAACTCCCTTTCTTTGGGTTATCCTTTTTTCATGTTATTTTTTATATGTATATTCCTATGATATTACTTAAATATAATCTAATTATTCTTATATTTTATTTTTATGGATATACATGTTTCCACCTTGAATTATAAACCAAATACAATGATTTTACAAAAAAACTTTTCTTTCCAAAACACATCTTTTACACCTCTTGAGTTGTTTCTTATTCACTCAAGAATGATGATGTTTATGAAAAATATGTTTTCTATTTTAGATTTGAGTACCCCAAGTTTATTCAAGAAATCATTTTTTATGAAATCCTTATGAAACCCATTCCTTAACATGGGTTATTTAATGATTATGATTATTATAGGTTATATGTGGCATGTATGATTATGTAAATATTATGATGTGATGGGTGGTCCTGGAATTATATATCCCTCAAATGTATTGGGTAATGTGATGTATATCATTATATAATGTGTAATATATGTGAAAATTATTATATATATTTTTACAATGATGATGTTATGATTATACACATATGTTATGCATGAACATGATTCTATTTTTTTCACAACTATGTGTGGTATTTTACCACTATGACATGATGTTTCATTTTTATGAATTTCCACATTCCATTAACTTATCACATGTTTCCCTAATGATATTAATGATGATATTATTCTTATGATATGATTATTATGATTATGATCACCCATGTTATATTGATTCATGTCCCTTGTTTGTCCTCTTAAGGGGATTTTAGCTCACCCCTTTCTTTGATGTATATCCTAAGATGATTGCATGTACTAAGAAGAATGTGAGATTTTAAGGATAAAGATAAAGGATTTAAATAAATGTATATGTTTTATTATGTTAAATTTATGTATGAGCCTAATTTTCCAAAGACACTAAACCTTTTGATCCTGGATTTGTATCTTTATTATGTTGTTTATCTTAAAAATGATGTAACAGTTATGTAATGAAAAGTAGGGTCACTATAATATTAATGGAGTGATTTTATACATATTAATAGAGGTGTTATTATCATTATTAATGATCATAATAAAGGGATGTTGATAATATTTAGGGTAGCATGTGAGAACTGTTGAGAAGAATTTGGGTCGTGACACCAACAATCTACACCTTAATCTAAATCCTCTACATGAAGTAAAAAACCTCTTATCTCTAGAATCATATACTCCACCTCTTCCACTGAATCCTCTTAAAGAAAAACTCAACATTAGAGACCAACCAAGTCCAAGCAATGATCAAACTTGTAAATACGAAGAGATTTGTTACATCATGCCTATAGGATTGTCATGAGTTTTGACCTTGCTCATAAAAATATCACCATGAGAAATAACATCACTCAAAAAATGATATTTCACTTTGACTATCATAATAGAGTGAAGAAATATGCATATATGTACTAAGTTTACCAATCATTCCCATTAACTAAATAGATTCTTTAATATCCTCTATAATAGTCATATACTCGGCCTCAATGGTAGATAAAGCAATAGTATTCTATAATTTTTATTTCCAACTAATATAATGCCCACAAAAGGTAAATATATAACCTATAAAATATCTTCTCCTATCAATATATCCTATAAAATTAGATTTTACATAACCAATCACATCATTATATGATCACCCAAAATGACAACATACAACATTAGTCCCACATATATATCTGAAGATCCATTGGACTACCTTCCAATGTTCCTTACCAAGATTATCCATATATATGCTAACTAAACCGATTCTATGTGATAAATATGGACAGGTTAATACCATAAGATACATAAAAGAACCCACTACACTAGAATATAGAACTTGAGACATATATTCAACCTCAACATATGGATAGGTATATAAAGAATATGAATGTATCAAAAGATAGGCTAAAGGAGTACTTATAGGATTGGTATTCTTAATATTGAACCTATCAAGAACTTTTTCAATGTATTGATTCTGACTCAAATGAAATATGCCCAAATTTTTGTCCCTTTGTGTCTCCATGCCAAGAATTTTCTTTATATCTCTAAAATCTTTTATTTCAAATTCTGAATTCAATAGATGTTTAACTTATTTAATATCTATATTATCCTTAGTTTAAATCTATAGGTTCTGGGCACAACATAAGTGTGTGATGGGTTGTTCCCAACTTTACTTTTTGTCATGTTTAATGATAAATCTGAGATCTACATGATGATAAACACCATGTTCAACGGAATTGAATCAAAGAAGACAGACAACATGAATCATGCTAGAACCAGAGAGAGAGGATCATCACATATTATTTATAATTAATTTAATTAAATAAGAATTACCTTGATGGAAATATTTCTTCATTGATGGATCCGGTAACAGATCTGTGACGCACCATCGTTGAGTTGTAGGAATCAAGTGCATATTCCCTCTAACAATGATCCACACTTGTTATAAGAATCTCCATACATTTCCAAAAGAATATTTAGGTGTTATTACTATAGATCCTTGCGTTTGTGTCATCCTCCTTTGATTGGTACGATAATTTCTTCCAAAATCATTCTCCTTGCTCTAATGGAGTAATATTTCTATCTATTTTTAGGGGAAATCTTAGAGAAGAGTGATATCAAGAGCTTGAGATAATTCTCCAATTCTATTGTTTGTAACCCAAAAAATGAATTGGATCTATGAGAAAATAATATAATTGGGTTTATACATCGATAGGTGTAACGTACCGGTTCTGGAAGCCACCCAGAGGCGCCCCGTACCCGGTTGGTCACATGGCCTCAAGCGCATTTCCCCAAACTCCAGAGGCTGCCGACTAGAAGCGACGGACTTGGGTGTGATGGTAGGGAAACTATACCCTCATTGGTAGAGAACACAGTGGAAGAAAAACAAATAGACAACAGTAGAAATCGTAACCATCCATACAAGAGCAAATGATAAACAGCGGAAGACTAACAGTAAACAACTGGAGAACACACTCACATCTATATAAATGATGCATGATACATATGTCTAGGAAAGCAGCCAAACAAGTCACAATATTGAATACAATACTAAACCAAAGTGAAAAAGAAAACAGGTAAACTCCTCAGCGTCGCAAGCCATAGCTTGGTCCCATGATCTCCAGCTCCACAGCAAGTCAAGTACCTAAAGTAGAAGGGCGCTTTCCCTTATCTATACATGCAACAATATAATCTGTTTGGGCCCAAAAGCATGGCCCAAACAGGGTGTGAGACAAGGTCCCAGTAGGCAACCACCCAAATATCTATGCCTAATAGTCAGTGAATACATGGAAGTAAAAATACAGGAAGTAGTAAACAGAAAACACACAGTAGCTACAATCCACGGAGTCTAGCATATAAAGTACACAAGTAACAGCCAATCAACAAGATGAACAACAGGTAACCCCCTAGTTAGTTCTCACAGCCTAACTCTTATGGTTCAACCTACAAGTACTATAAACCCTCTGGGAGGCACACACAGTCTCACCCCTCTGTTTCAGCTAAAGAATAGACTCTCTAAGTAAGCACTCACCGTCAATTCCCCCTATAGTCTCGTATCGTTCTAAAGGCTCTCTGGGGAAGCACTCAACGTTAATTCCCCTTGTGTCCCACGTCGAGGAACTAGAGACTCTCTGAGGAAGCACTCAACGTCAATTCCCCCTGTGGTCTCGTATCATAAATTAAAGACACTCTAGAGAAGCCCTTACGTCCATTCTTCCTATGGTTCACTACACTAGGTTCTCTCAGCCCTGTGTAAAACAAACATGAATAGCACACATATCACCCCAAGTAAACCTCATGAACTACTTGGCTATCATTATAAGGCACAACAGCATAATAGTACAATAGTTCCACTATCCTATAACTAGGCATGGAAACTGGAAAAATTCCGAAAAAGAAAAACATGCATGGAAAAACATCCACAGCACAGTAAAAATTACCTTATTAACAAGCATTTACCTCTACTCAAACAATCAAGAAAAACAGGCAACAACAGGGCAAAAATATGAAACACACACAATACCCCGTTCAAGGGAATTGGTGGAATTGCACAAAATATTCAATGACTTCCTAAAGAAAGTCACAAACCACCTACCTCGATGCTAGGAGATCGATATACTTGAACCACGATGATTGATTCTCCTTAGAACATCGAAGATCTGAGTAAAAATCCAAAATTCTCAACCCACGATATCTTGAGAAAGTGGAGGAATTGGAAAACAAGGCTCTAGGAGAAGGGAGAACTCACCACTGCAGTTCCAACGCAATCGACGGCGGCTGAAACGGAGATCGGATGGAAGCTCGGGGGCTCGGAGAAGATCTGTGGTTGTACGGAACACTCTCGGTCGAACGAGACCTAAAAGAAGTGTGTTCTGTCCATCAGGCGTGACCCCGGTCCGTTTAATGAAAAAAAAATATACGGTGTGTACTTCTGGGGTACACGGAGTGTACTCTGTTTTCCATACTCCACTTTAAGCGGACTCCACATCACCCCCACACACCGTGTGTGTGGCCTGGACACGGCCAACACACGGCTTCGAGCGGCAAGGGAGTACACCGCATGTACTCATAAAGTACACGGTGTGTACTTCAAAAATTTCCAGAAACTCCCCTTTTCTCAAAAACTCTATAAAAAGGATAGAAATACCTGAAACGAAGATCTGGGTTCTTAAAAACTTCCCCCCTTAAAGAAATTCATCCCTGAATTTCCCTAATGAGGCGTAGAAGAAGAAACCCCGAACAGCTCCGGCCACTACGATCATACATCAGCCTCCCTCTCCCAGGTCTCGTCCAATACTTTCTCGTGCTGCCATAGCACCCATAATAGAGGAACAGACCACCCACAGAGAACCTTCGTACTGGAATCGAAAATCCGGATAGGATGCTCCTCAAACGATTTATCCGCTTCGAGCTCAACCTCCTTGGGCTGAAAGACATTAGACGAGTCTAAAAATTAACATCGGAGCTGAGAGACATGGAAGATGTCATGCATAGCCCGGTACCTCTGAGGTAACTACAACCGATAGGAAACTGGTCCAACTCTCTCCAATACCTTAAACAGCCCGACGTACCGCGGTGAAATCTTACCCTATCTCTGAATCCTCTTGTGTCCCAACCTCAGTGCGACACGCAGGAAAACCTGATCCCCGACCTCGAACTCCAAAGGTCGTCTCCGACGATCACCATAAGACTTCTGTCGAGACTGTGTTGTATACATCCTCTTCCGAATAAACTCTATCTGCTCTGAGGTCCCCTAAACAAGACGAGGTCCCAATAAAGCTGCCTCTCCTACCTCCATCCAGCATAAAGGTGATCGGCATGGCCTACCGTACAAGGCCTCATAAGGTGTCATCTAAATAGTCACCTAAAAACTATCGTTGTAGGTGAACTCCACAAGAGGGATATGCTTCTCCCAAGAACCTCCAAAGTCTATAATGCAAGCTCAGATCATATCCTCAAGCACCTGGATCGTACGCTCAGACTGGTCATATGTCTGGGGACAGTATGTTGTACTCAAAAGTACTTGTGTACCCCAAGCCCTCTGAAGCCCCTGCCAGAACCGAGAAGTAAAGCGTGCATCTCTGTCTGAAACAATGGAGTGTGGAACTCCATGTAGATGTACAATATCTCAGATTTATAGTCATCCCAGATCATCAACACTGAAGGTCTCCTTGATCGGTAATAATTGAGAAACCTTCATAAGTCTGTCAACGACAACCCAAACAGTATCATTCCCTTGAGGTGACCTCGGCAATTCGGTCACGAATTCCATCACGACATCGTTCCACTTCCACTCCGGAATGGGTAACTACTGTAAAAGGTCTGCTGGTCACTGATGCTCCGCCTTCACCTCCTGACAAGTAGAACACCTCAAGACGAAACCAGCAACATCTCTCTTCATACCTGGCCACCAGTACTGGCGATGAAGATCCCGATACATCTTGGTGACGCCAGGATGAACTTCCCAAACTGGGGAATGAAAATTTGGCATCAGCTCCTCTCTTATGTCTGTTGGCACCCATACGCGTCCCTGGAAACGCAAGATTTCATCCTCGCCCATTGTCCATCCAGGAAGAGGGTCCTCTCCTGACACACTCTCCCACAGGACTAAGTCTTCTGAGTCTGATAGCTGCCTCATTCGTACCCGATCAAGAAGTGTAGAGGTAACATCTACATAAGATAGGAAAGTCTATCCCTGTCTGTCATGCACCTCTAGATGCATCTCAGAGAACCGAGCCATAAGCCGCCACTCACTGCTAGCCTCCTGAACTGCCTGAATCTGAGTTCTCCTTATCAATGCATCTGCCACTAAATTGCCCTTTCCCAGCGTATAGGCAAGCTCGAAATCAAAATACTGAAGATACTCAACCCACCTATGTTGTCTCAGATTCAGATCATAATGAGTGAAGATGTACTTGAGACTCTTGTGGTCAGTGAAAACCACAAAGTGCTCTCCCAGAAGGGAATGTCTCCAACAGTGCAAGGCATGAACGAAAGTTGCCAACTCCAGATTGTACATCAGGTAATTTCTCTCATGTGGCCTCAACTACCGAGACCTGTATGCAATGACTCCATCTCCCTGCTTAAGCACAGTGCCCAGCCCGATACCTGAAGCATCACAATAAACATTATAGCTCTTGCCTGGCTCTAGCAAGACTAGCATCGGTGCTGATTTCAACCTTCCCTTCAGCTCCTAAAAGGCTGACTCACAAGAATCTGACCATAAGAACTTCATCCCATTCTTGGTCAGACCTGTCAATGGTGCTTCTAGGCGTGAAAAGTCCTGAATGAAGCATCTATAGTATCCAGCCAGCCCTAGGAAACTCCGTACCTCAAAAAAGTTCTTCGGCTACTCCCAGGAAACTACAGCTCTCACTTTCTCTAGATCCACAGATACTCCTGCCTCTGAGATGACGTGACCCAAGAAGTGAATCTGATCCATCCAAAAGTGGAACTTCAAGAGTTTAGCATAAAGTCGATGCTCTCTCAGTGTACTCATAACGATCTCAAGATGGGTATCATGGTCGTGTCGAGTGTGAGAGTACACCAAGATATCACCCACGAAGACCATGACGAAAGAATCCAAGTAAGGATGGAACACTCGGTTCATCAGTGCCATGAAAACTGCTGGCACATTCGTGAGACCAAACGGCATAAACGTATACTCATAGAGACCATACCTGCTCCTGAAGGCTGTCATAGGGATATCTGATGGTCTAATGTGCAACTGATGATAACCGGACCTCAAATCGATCTTCAAGAACACCTGGGCTCCTCAAAGCTGATCGAAAATATCATTAATCCTTGGAAAGGGATATCGGTTATTGACCGTCAACTGGTTAAACTTCCGATAATCCACACATAGTCTAAGGGTACCGTCTGCCTTTGCAAATAGGACAAGCGAACCCCAAGGAGAAGTATTGGGTCGGATGAAACTCTTTGCCTGAAACTCCTCAAACTACTTCTTGAGCTCCTACAACTCAGGTGTATCCATCCTATAAGGAGGAATGGACACCAGTGCCGCTCCTGGAATGAGCTCAATAGAGAATTATACCTCACGCTCCAGAGGAAAGCCTGAAAATTCCTCTAGAAAGACGTCCCTGAAATGATCCACCACAGGAGGAAAGTCTAACTGTGAAGTCCCCTGGTCATCCAGATAAAGACTAGCAATCTGGGTCGTAACCCCTCCTAGCCCATGATGCTCGAGTCCTTCTCGACTCGCCCGAACATCCCATTCGCCTCTATGAAGAAAAGATTCACCCTCTGGTGAAATGAAACTCACCCTGCAGTGATAACAGTCAACGACTACCTGTAAGGGAACCAACCAGTCCATCCCGAGAATGAAATCATAGCCTGTCATCTCTAGGACATAGAGATCCCATAAAAAACGATACCCTGCAACCTCGAGAGGGCACTCTCTACACTAACGTACACTAGATTTCCGTATCCCCAAAGTTTTGTCTAATGTCAACAATTCACCAGAAGAAAGGATATAGAGCCCAAGGCTCTCCACAACAGCAATAGAGATAAAGCTATGCGTAGAACCAGTATCAAAAAGAGCTGAAGATAAAACTAAGGCTACTAAAATCGTACCTTGAACTGTAGAAGGTCCGGGATCCTGATCTTGCTGGGTCTGCTCCAATGAAAAGGCCTGACCTGTACCATGGCCCTATGGCCCTTCCTAACTTCTCTGAGCTGATCTGCCCTGCTGTCACTGATAGACCAGTGACTGACCACGCCGGCCACGACCTCCACCTCGGCCTGAACGGCCGGAAGAACTCCAGTTCCCAGACTGGTGATAAACTGGTGGCGCTGCTCCTGAACAAGGAGTCATGGAAGAACCCCTATCACCAGTTATTGGTGAGAAAACTTGGCAGAAAAGCTGAAGGTGACCCATCTTGCTACAAGATCAGCACTCCACTTGGTCTCTCTGGCACTGCGGCCTTGTCCGCCCTTCCCTTCCACACTAGTAGCATACTACCTGGCTACCTGAAGATGTATCTCGCATCCTCGGATCACCACACGTAGACTCCCTATGGTGCTTCCTGCTATCAACTGGAGGAAAACTAGCTCTAGAAGCGGAACCTCCCTAGCTCGCAGCTCCGAAGTCTCTCAGATTGCGCTCCGCAATCAGTGCCTAGTTGACGATGGAAGTGATGGAAGTCAACTGGAAGATATTCACCTGCGAGCATATCTCCCGCCTGAGACCATCCTTAAACTTCCTTGCTAAGAACACCCCTTCTCCACCCTGGAGGGGTGTGAAATGCTGCAGCTCGGTGAAACGAGAGGAATACTCCATAACATAAATAGTACCCTACTCTAGACTCATGAACTCTCGGGCTCAATCGGCCCTCAGGGTCTCCGGGTAGAAGTAGTCATAGAACATGTGCTGGAACTCCTCCCAAGACATAATCTGCTGATGACCTGCCTGTGAGATCACATCCCACCACCTCTTGGTGGATTCTCATAGTATATAGGTATCAAGCTTGACCCGCCTCTCTGGAGGTGCTTCTAGATGCTCAAAGATAGTCAGTATGGCTTCCAGCCATGACTCTGTAGCCTGTGGTCCTCCTTCCCCTGAGAAAGTAGGAGGAGGAGGATGCTGGAAAACCCACATCAAGTCTTCCATAGACGTGGAAGGAGGCGGTGCTCCCTGAAAGGTCTGCATCATCCTCATAGAGCCTTCCCTGAACTATGCATTAGCGCCTGCAACTGGTATGACAGCTGGTTCCAAGGCTGGCCCGACTGGAGGATCGGCAGGAAGTCCCTGATCATCCATATCTGGCGTCTGATCACCATCCTGTGACTAACGCACAACCGGAGGACATCTCGGAGGCATAGCTCTGAAATATCAAAGCATACCTTAGATCAGGAATATCAAAGACAGAGAAAAAAGGAGTATAAAACGGAAACAGGAGAAGGAAACACTCAAGTTTTACAAAACATGACCACATGGCGTGTATAAAGTCTACACGGCGTGTACTTAACTCTATTACCCTGCCCGAGTCTCCTTGCACGGCTAACCCACACGGTCTTCTTAAACTGAGACTACATGGCGTGTTCCCTGTGGACACAGTGTGTAGTAGACAAGGTTTCAGCGACCCGTGTTGTTAGTTACACAGCTAGTTACGCGGATGAAACTACATGGAGTGTTCCAAACAAACACGGCGTGTACTTGAAGGCTTTTCCTGACCTGTGTTGTTAGCGACACGGTCGGGTACATGGATGACCCTTACACGGCTTGTTCTGAACAAACACGACATGTATAGGAGGAGATAATACCATCCCGTGTTGTTCGTGACATGGCCGGATACCGAGAACAAGGCTACACGGCGTGTTCATACAAAACACGGCGTGCATTACACGAGCTTACCCGGCCCGTGTTGTTAGTGACACGGCTGGGTACACGGCTCACTACTACACGGCATGTACCTACCGTACACGGCGTGTTCCTGGATATTTTTCACAACCCGTGTTTCTGCTCACACATTCAGTGACACGGTTTAAAACTACACGGCGTGTATATATAAAGTACACACCGTGTATTCTGGGTTTTTCCGGGCAGTAACTCTGAAACTTCACCAAAGCCCAGAAAACACTGAAAAACAAGCATAATGATGCCAAATTCCAATTTTTGAGGGCCCGTACTCCCCAAGAACCAAAGCTTGGCATCCAATACAGTCATATTTAAGGAGAAACAGGTCAATGATGCACCAATTTCCTATTCAAGAGGGCCCATAACACCTCAAGAACCAAAATTTGGCGTTCATTTAAGCAAGTACAATACAAAAAACCTCTCTATAAAACTATAGGGATTCTATCAAAGCATATACCACAACTGCATGCATAATCTACACAACTTCTATCACAACAACATGCAATTGCTAATGCACCCTAGATGGCATTGCAAGAATTCATGGCATGTGATTTCTAACAAGTGCCTATATGATACATGATATGGCATACCCTCATCTCATCAGGTTGCGATATAAATAGAACCACAATATCAACAATAATAACAACATAAGGAATGTAAATCACTCTAGGTGAAATCAGATCAACTATAACATAGAAAAACCAGAAAACTGTAATAAGTGAGGTAGATTGGCTTTTCCCTATACACGAGTCAGCTAGTCCCGAGCATAGCTTAATACCAAGTACTGAATCCGTTATATACCTAGAAAAAGGCTCCAAACAGTAAATTAAGAGAAAAGAACCCCTCTGATACCACTTTGTAACGTCCCGGTTCTGGAATCCACCCAAAGGCACCCTGTACCCGGTTGGTCACATGGCCTCAAGCGCATTTCCCCAAACGCCAGAGGCTTCCGACTAGCAGTGAGGGCATTGGGTGTGATGGTGGGGAAACTATGACCTCATTGGAAGAGTACACAGTGGAAGAAAAAAAATAGACAACAGCAGAAACCGTAACCATCCATACAAGAGCAAATGATAAACAGCGGAAGACTAACAGTAAAAAATTGGAGCACACGCTCACATATATATAAATGGTGCATGATACATATGTCTAGGAAAGTGGCCAAACAAGTCACAATGCTGAATACAATACTAAACCAAAGTTCAAAAGAAAATAGGTAAACTTATTAGAATCGCAATCCATAGCTTGGTCCCATGCTCTCCAGCACCACAGCAAGTCAAGTACTTGAAGTAGAAGGGTGCTTACCCTTATCTATACCTACAACAATATAATCTGTTTGGGCCCAAAAGCATGGCCCAAACAGGGTGTGAGACAAGGTCCTAGTATGCAACCACCCAAGGATCTGTGCCTAATAGTCAGTGAATACATGGCAGTAAAAATACAGGAAGCAGTAAACAGGAAAACACACAGTAGCTACAATACAAAGAGTCTAGCATATAAAGTACACAAGTAACATCCAATCAACAAGATGAAAAACAAGTAACCCCCTGGGTAGTTCTCACATCCTAACCCTTATGGTTCAACCTACAAGTACTAGAAACCCTCTAGGAGGCACACACAGTCTCACCCCTCTATTTCAGCTAAAGAATAGACTCTCTGAGGAAGCACTCACCGTCAATTCCCCCTATAGTCTCGTATCGTACTAAAGGCTCTCTAGGGAAGAACTCAACATCAATTCCCCCTGTGGCCTGCGTCGAGGAACTACAGACTCTCTGAGGAGGCACTCAACGTCAATTCCCCTTGTGGCATCGCATCGTAAATTAAAGACACTCTGGAGAATCCCTTACGTCCATTCTCCCTATGGTCCACTACACTAGGTTCTCTCAGCCCTGTGTAAAACAAACATGCATAGCGTGCATATCACCCCAAGTAAACCTTATGAACTACTTGGATATCATTCTAAGGCACAACAACATAACAGTTCCACTATCCTACAACTAGGCATGGAAACTGGAAAAACGCCTAACAAGCAAAACATGCATGGAAAAACATCCAGAGCACAGTAAAAATTACCCTATTCACAAGCATTTACCTCTACTCAAACAATCAAGCAAAGAAGGCAACAACAGGGTAAAAATATGAAACACACACAATACCTCGTTCAAGGAAATTGGTGGAATTGCAAAAAATATTCAAATACTTCCTACAGAAAGTCACAAACCACCTACCTCGATGATAGGAGATCGATATACTTGAACAATAATGATTGATTCTCCTTAGAATGTCGAAGATCTGAGAAAACGTCCAAAATTCTCAACCCACGATATCTTGAGAAAGTGGAGGAATTGGAAAACAAAGCTCTAGGATAAGGGAGAACTCACCGCTGCGGTTCCAACGCAATCGATGGCGGCTGAAATGGAGATCGGATGGAAGCTCAGGGGCTCGGAGAAGATCCATGGCCGTACGGAATGCTCTCGGTCAAACGAGACCTAAAAGAAGTGTGTGTTTTCCATCAGGCGCGACCCAGGTCCGTTTAATGAAAAAAAAAAAAGAAAATACACGGCATGTACTTCTGGGGTACATGGCATGTACTCTGTTTTCTGTACTCTGCTTTAAGCGGCCTCCACATCACCCCCACACACCATGTGTGTGGCCTGGACATGGCCAGTACACGTCTTCGAGCGACAAGGGAGTACATGGCGTGTACTCATAAAGTACACGGTGTGTACTTAATAAATTTCCAGAAACTCCCCTTTTCTCAAAAACTCCAGAAAAAGGAAAGACATACCTGAAACAAAGATCCGGGTTCTTACACTAGGGTTAGAAATAAATAATTTCAAAAGTTCCCCTTAATATGAATTTAATCCCTATGGAACCCCATGTCTAATAATAGTAATATTATTATTATTATTATTTCTCAACATGCGCTTAACTTTTGAATTAAATTAAATATTATTTAATCAAATAATATTCAATATTTATTATTTCTCATGGGACCATTAAACTTGATCCGTCATTCCTCCACAATTTTTATCGGGCCTTGAATAATTAATATTTATTTATTAAATAAACATCATTGCATTATTCTCTAATAAATAAATATATATTATATGCACTAAATAGAAAATAAATATTTATTAAATATTACACTCACATTATATTATCTCAAATAACTGGTGACGTAATATCTGTGATCAAGAATATATTAATAATTATTAAACCACTTCCAATATTAATATTTATTTAACTTAGTGTGTGACCCTCTAGGCCCCTTTCTCAGTGGAATTAGGAGAAGCATCCTAAAGTCCAAGGTTAGTGTCTAGTAACACACCAATTCACTCATAGAGAAAGAAAATAATTCTGCAACAACACGATACCTCATATGAATGATTACTATGTAATATAATCTATTTATCATGATATCTCAAATCAAGCAGGTTTCATGCTAGTGCCATCAACCTATGTGCTCGATGCCTCTTTATTTGACTTCTTGAAAATTGAACTTTCCTATTGAACACCATGGACATGGATTTATTTAGGATATATCATTTTTATAAAAGGTCCTGAGATATCAACTTCCATTAAAGAACATAAAGGAAAAATCTTTTCTCGTATTATTCATTAATGCAATATTACTCGTGAAATACCCAACATATCCTACCTCACCACAAAAATTTATCATCATGGTTTTTATCAATACATAAAATTATGTGACTAATAATACTCATTAATAATAATCTTAAAGTCTAAGGACCAATATACACATCCACATATAGGAATATCCAATGACACATATAAATGTGGATTTCCTACTGACAGGTCTTATTCTCATAATATCCTACCAAATATCATTAAGGGCATGCACCATGAGAAGGTGTCTAAAAGTACTATGAGTTTACACCCCTGATATATTGTATCATGTGTGTCCCTCAAATGATATCATCCAACTATATAACATATATTTAAGAATAGTTTCATAGAACTTTTGGGTTATCATCATAGCAGAGAACTGTTATGACCTTTTAGTGTGACATATACTCTTAGGACATTATCACATACTATGTCACACATAAGAAAAATCATGATGTGATAAGTATTTTATTAATATTCAAAACAATTAATACATGTTATCATAAATTACACAAAAGTTGGTTTTAGGGCACCAACTCTAATAGACTCTCGCTTGCACTAGATCCAATTTCTAACAACCTTCAATCTGTTAGCTCTCACATGATACTCATGATTCTACTAAAATAGTCCTTTAGTCAAGGGTTCCACCATGTTATCTTCTGTGTGTACTCTGATTACTACAACTTCACCCCTCTGAGGAAAATCCCTCAAGATGTGATATTTCTAGAGTATATGATTTTTTCATTGGTGTGACCTTGGCTCTTTTGTAAGATCTACCGCTACAGCATTATCACAATACAATGTGATGGTATATTTACTTCTAGGTACAACATAAAGATCTTAGACAAAGTTTTGAATCTAAATGACTTCCTTGGCTGCATCAGAAGCCAATATATACTCAGACTCCATTGTGAAATCAGCAAAAACTGATAGTTTTGAACTCTTCCAGCTCACAACTCCTCCATTGAGATAGAAAAAATATCTTGATTGCAATTTCAAATCATGTTGATCTGTATGAAAAATATCATCAGCATAACCCTTGATGACTACCTCCTCATCTTCTCCATACTCCAGGAACATTTCCTTAGATCTTCTCAAATACTAAAGGATATTCTTAACAACATTCCAATGTTGTTCTCTTGGATCTTCTTGATATCTATAGCGACCCGGCCTTTTCTTACATTACTATTACATCATTTCAGAGATAAAAAACATAATAGTATTACACATGGAGGATACATAGGTTTAGTTTCTTGGTCAAACTAGGACTACACATAACAAGTACAACATCAAGCATAAAAATTCATTTAATCTCTTCTTGTATAGCTTCTTAGTAGCACTTGTCCTCTCCTTAGTACATGTATCCACCTGAGAATATACATCAAAAGGGGTGAGATAAAAGCCCAGTAAGAGGATAGATAAGAACAATATAGCATGGGGTGAGCATAATCATGACATAGGAAGAAGATCTTGAACATGAGAGGAGCATAAACAATAGACTTGAAATGTGGCAAAGCATAAAAATGAAACATTATGTCTTAGTGGTTAACTACCACACATACTTGTGAACAAAGCTAGCATCATGTTCACGCATCATTTCACATTTACTCATGAGATTCATCACTTTACCCAATGCATTGGAGCGCTATATAATTCCGGGCGCACCCGTCACATTTAAACATTCATATTGCGCTATATAATTCTGGGCGCACCCGTCACATCATAACATTATCATTATCATGCTTGCCACATAGAACACATATCAAACATATACATAAATAACCCATGGAAAGGAATGGTTTTCATCTCATAATAACACATTCATAAGCTTTGGGTTCCCAAAAGAAAGAGGGAACAACATACTTGATATAAGAACCATCAACCTTGAATGAGAGGTAAAAGGTGAGATCTTGAAAGAAGAGTTCTTTTGGAAAACATTTTGATGGACATAAAAACCAGTGACAAACATGTATATCCCAGAAAAGTAAATTAAATGATTAACAAATGATCTTTTAGGAGTAACCATATCAAAAATGGAGTGAAAGAGGGAGAACCCGAAGGAAGAAAATTGGGTTCGAGATTTCCCCTTACCTTGTACTCGAATGCCTCCTTCTCTTTAATGTCCTGTATAATGACATTATATTCATTAATTATAAATTACAGAACCTTTTATAAATTAATAGGGTTCATTATGGTTTCATTATTTCATATTATGTTCCTTTGGATGACTTATAGAGTTTAAAAACATTGTTTGGGGATGTTCTTTTTCATGGTTTTCTTGAGCGGTCCACTTGTATTCTTAATTTGATGTTTGGGTAGATCATGGGTAAACATCCAGAACTGATATTACATGTAATTAATGATATTACAGAATCTTGAATGATTTTATAATGAGTTATATTAGATCCATGTGGCCGAATCATTAGAAAAGAATTAAATGGAGATTATTTGGGCTAATTTGAGCGGTTTTTGGATCACAACCAACTCATTTTAACTTTTCACTTAGTTGTATGGAAATAGGTTATTTCCAGAACTTAAAATAGAACATAATACATATAAAAAATTCTGGTTCAACCATAAAAATGGTTTCATGACCATATTGAAGGTATAAATGGAAGAAGAGAGCATGTTGTTTTTGAAGGTGATAAATTATCACCACATGAACAACGTTCTCTTTAATAAAATAAAAGGAAGGGGAAAGGGTGTGGGGTGATATAATATAACATTAGAATCATAATATTACAGTATACATATAATACTGGATTTACATAACAATTTGGATGAAGATAGATAGAGATAGATCAAGAAAGGAACTTGAACTTGAAAAGAAATTAAAGGAGAAGAGAGAGAGAAATTACCTTTAGAATCCTTCTCTTGAGATCCTCTTTAAGGAAGCTAGGCCTGGTCTTTTTATGAGACCAGAAGCTTTTGGACGTGGGAGATGATCTAGGGAAGGTGTTTGGGCAGAATTTAGAGAAGGCTTGGAGCTTGAGAGGTGTGAGGAAAAGAGGGAGTGAAGGGTGGCTTTTATAGTGGAGGGGAGAGGGGTTTCCTTAATATAAAATTGATTAGTTTATTAATTTCACCCAAGACAAGGAATATTGAGTCTTGGATGACCAATAATAGTAATTTTATAATGTAATCCCGAAACAAGTGGGCTTACATCAGCATAACATCATCAATGACTCAATTAATACATTATTTAGCTTTTATTGTGAATTATCGGATTCCACTATTCATCAAAAATTCAAGTATCTCAGAAAAATCCCAAACTTTTACCCCAACCATTTTTCGACGTGTAGAATCCAAAAATGAAATCCATTTTTCAAAAATAATTTTCTAAATATTATTAATTTAATATTTAATTAAAATCATAATTTACTTAAAAAAACAGTTTTTAAAGTTAAAACTGATTTTTCAATTCTTTCAAAAATTACTTAGGGTCTTATAAAATTATATAAAAACTATTAGACATTGATTCAATAATTTATGAATATATTTCAGGAAAATAAATATTCTTTTAAATTAATTAATTAATTATAATTAATTATTTATGACTTATAAAATACCAAAAAACGTATACTAAGGTCAAAATATCACTTTTTATGATGTCTAAATTTTATTTTATTATTCATAGGTAATGTTACTCTTATTTACTATTCATAAGGGTAGGTTACTATTCATAAGGGTAGGTTACTATTCATAAGGGTAGGTTACTATTCACCAAAAATTATTTTTGTTTCATTAGACTCCAAAAACTATCTTGAACAAAACCGTGTATGTTGGATTTTTAAAATTCCAAACATAGGGGTGACAAAATTATGTTTAAAGGTCACTTATCACTTAGTAGTTCATTATTTTGTGTTTTTATGACATAGATATAATAAGGTAATTTTCTATTGAAAACCTTTGGGTCGTTACATTCTTCCCCCCTTAAGAAATTTCGCCCCCAAAATTTCACTTTACACAAATAGGTGAGGGTACTTCTCCTTCATTGCCCCTTCCGGTTCCCAAGTTGCTTCCTCAAACTTTTGGTTCATCCACAACACTTTAACAAGGCGGGTTGTCTTGTTGCGTAGAACCTTATCACTTCGGTCCAGAATTTTTACCGGCTGCTCCTCATATGAGAGATCATCTTCCAACTGTACCACCTCTGAGTTTAGTACATGTGAGGGGTCTGGAATGTACTTCCTCGGTAGTGATACGTGAAACACGTCATGAACTTGAGCCATATTCGGTGGAAGTGCCAGATGATAGGCCACGGCTCCTATACGATCAAGGATCTCAAAGGGGCCAATGTACCTTGGACTTAGCTTCCCTTTCTTCCCGAATCGCATGACTCTCTTCCATGGAGATATTCGAAGGAAGACTTTATCTCCAACGTCGAACTCCAAGTCCCTTCGATGATTGTCAGCATAGCTCTTTTGCCGACTTTGAGCAGCTTTGATATGTTTCTGGATGACTTGAACCTTCTCTGTCATCTCTTAAACAAGATCGGGACCAAGTAGTTTTCATTCTCCAACTTCATCCCAATAGGTTGGAGTTCTACATCGCTTCCCATAAAGAGCTTCATACGGAGCCATCTGAATACTCGAGTGGAAGCTATTGTTGTATGAGAACTCAACCAATGGAAGGTGCTGATCCCAACCACCTTTGAATTCAAGAGAGCAGGATCTTATCATATCTTCAAGTTTCTGAATAGTCCTTTCAGACTGGCCATCAGTTTGGGGGTGATATGCCGTGCTGAAATTTAATTCAGTACTCAAAGCATGTTGAAGGCTCCTCCAAAATTTAGAAGTGAACCTTGGATCACGGTCAGAGACAATCGAGAGCGGAACACCGTGAAATCTCACTACTTCCTTCACATATATCCTTGCAAGTTTTTCAAGTGAGAGGTCTTCCCGAATAGCGATAAAATGGGCAGCCTTGGTGAGTCGGTCAACCACAACCCATATCGCATTATTTCCTCTTGACGTTTTTGGAAGACCCATGACAAAGTCCATAGTAACATTTTCCCATTTCCACATGGGTATAGGCAATGGCTGCATCGTACCTTTGGACTTTTTCCGCTCAGCTTTAATTTTCTGACATACCAAGCACCTTGATATATATTCCGCAATCTCCTTCTTCATGTTATCCCACCAGAAGTGTTCTCGGAGATCACGATACATCTTGGTACTTCCAGGATGAATAGAGAAAGTTGAGCTATGTGCATTATCCAATAGATCCTTCTTTATTCTGGGTGATGAAGGCACACAAAGCCGCGTTCCAAACCGAATCACACCATCATCGTCGATATGGAACTCTTGCAGCTTTCCTTCCTTTACTGCATTCACCCTCTTTTGTATCTCCACATCATCCCTTTGTGCTTCCTTGATCTTCTTTTGGATGGATGGTTGCGCAATCATTTGGGAAAGGTAGGATGTATCCCCTGCCCTTACGATTCCCAAATCCATCCTTTGCATATCCAAGAAGATAGGGTCTTTCTCAATCCTCAACATGGATAGAGTAGCAGGTTCTTTCCTGCTTAGAGCATCAGCTACCTTGTTCGCCTTTCCAGGATGATAGTGAATAGAGCAATCGTAATCCTTGATTAGCTCTAACCATCTCCTTTGACGCATGTTGAGCTCCTTTTGTGTGAATATATACTTTAGGCTCTTGTGGTCGGTGTATATGTCACACTTCTCACCATAAAGGTAGTGCCGCCATATTTTCAAGGCAAAAATCACGGTTGCCAGCTCTAGATCATGCGTCGGGTAGTTCTTCTCATGGATATTCAACTGTCGTGAGGTGTAGGCTATCACATTATCATTTTGCATGAGTACACAACCCAAGCCTTTCTTTGAAGCATCACTGTATATCACAAAACATTCTCCACTTTTCGGTAGTGTGAGTACAGGTGCAGTGATTAGCCTTATCTTTAGCTCTTTGAAGCTTCCCTCACATTCTTCCGTCCATACATACTTTACCCCTTTCCTTGTTAACTTAGTTAGCGGGCTTGACAATCGTGAGAAGTTTCTCACAAAACGTCGGTAGTACCCAGCTAATCCAAGAAAACTACGGATTTCTATGACACTAGAGGGCCTGGGCCATTCTTCAATTGCCTTTGTCTTTAAAGGGTCCACAGAAATTACCTTGCTTGTGATCACATGTCCCAAGAACGTGACTTGATTCATCCAAAAGTCACACTTGCTGAACTTGGCGTACAACTTCTCCTTTCTCAATGTCGCCAACACAAGTCTTAGATGTTCTTCATGTTCCTCCTTGCTCTTGGAGTAGATGAGAATATCATCGATAAACACTACCACAAATTTGTCGAGGTAATGTCTAAAGACTCTATTCATCAAATCCATGAAGATTGCAGGGGAATTAGTAAGTCTGAAGGGCATCACCAAAAACTCATAGTGCCCATACCTTGTACGGAAGGCAGTCTTCTGAATATCTTCCTTCTTCACCTTTACTTGATGATATCCAGAACGAAGATCCACCTTTGAGAAGTATTGAGCTCCTCTTAACTGGTCGAACAAGTCATCAATCCTTGGGAGAGGATACTTGTTCTTTATGGTGATCTTGTTGAGTTCCCGATAATCGATACACAGCCGCATGGTACCATCCTTCTTCTTTACAAAGAGCACTGGCGCACCCCAAGGTGATGCACTAGGGCGTATGAACCCTTTGTCCAGATGCTCTTGCAGCTGCTTCTTTAACTCCTCCAGTTCGATAGGATCCATCCTATAGGGGAACTTCGAGATAGGAGTAGCTCCGGGTATGAGTTAAATTGAGAAATCTACCTCACGATCCGGGGGAATTCCGGGTAACTCTTCGGGAAATACATCGTCGTATTCCCTTATGATGGGCATTTCCTCAAGGTTGGAACTTTCCTTCGACTCAAACATTTGGGTGAGGTATTCTTCTTCATAGGGAATCATCACCCACACCATTGAAGGATTTCTCAAAGGAGATTCATGATCTTCCTTGAATTTGTAGAGGAGCATGGGATGGTTTGGAATATGAAAATATATTTCCTTTTCCCGACAATTGATATGTGCTCTATATAACAAGAGCCAATCCATTCCCATTATAGCGTCGAATTCCACCAAGGGAAGTATTACGAGATTTGCCAGAAGAATCTTCCCACATACGTCAACAGGAGAAGAATCAAACACTTGGGTTGCAATGATTGCACCACTTGGTGTTTTTACAGATATCTCTACTTCAAGGTTTCGGGGTTTCGATTCTATAGTTCTAGCAAACTTGCAAGATATAAAGGAATGCATAGAACCAGAATCAAATAAGACTTTTTCCATTCTTGAGTGAATAGGAAGTGTACCTTGTACGACTTCATTATCATGTTCCACCTCCGCAGTAGTGATGTCATAAGTCTTCCCTTGTTCCTTTGGCTTTGGTGGTTGTTGGCACTGATTACCCTCGAAAGCTCGAGGTTTAGTGCACTGGTTTGAATAGTGCCCTAGCTCCTTACAGTTGTAGCATTGAACCACGAGTGGTTCTCTCCTTTCATCGGCTACATTATCCTTCCTTTTCATGTCTCTTCGACACTCGTGAGCTAGGTGTCCTTCTTTCCCACACTTGAAGCATTTCCCCGTCCCTTTGAGGCAGTTCCCATTGTGCAACTTCCCACATTTTTGGCAAGTGGGTCATTGTGTTTTCTTCCCATCTTTATCACTAGATCCACCAGCTTGAAACTCCATCTTTCTTTTCCTATCACCATAGCCATGGGACCATTCTCCAAACTCCATCTCCACTTTGAGAGCACACCGAACAACTTCTTCATAACTCCCAAAGTATCTAATTGCAAGAGCTTTTCGAAGATGTGGTTTTAATCCACTAAAGAATCTATCAATTTTGCTATCATTGTTGATAACAAAACCCGAAGCATACCTTGCGAGCCTTGTGAAATTTGATTCATAGGTTGTGATAGATTCTCCTTCTTTTTGCTTGAGCTCTATGAATTCTCTCTCCATCTTCGTGCGAAGAGTTCGTGGGAAGTACTTATTAAGAAACATTATCTTAAAGTCTTTCCATTCCATCTCTTCAATTTCATCCCTTGGCTTGGTGTTCTTAATCAAATCCCACCATTGATCAGCTTCTCCATCTAGACGATAAACGGCTAGAGTCACCTTCTCTGTCTCGGAACAGTGAAGAACATAAAAGATCTTCTCCATGGAGTTGACCCACTGTTCCGCAACTAGTGGATCGGAAGATCCACAAAACGTCGGTGGTCGTTGCTGCATAAAACTTTCGATAGCTAGCTGCTCCCTCTTTGGTGAAGGAGGACGTTCCCCATTATTATGGTTATTATTCATAACCCGGGATAATTGGGTAAGCATCATCATGAAGTTTTGAACTCCACCTCCAAAATCATTGGGGATGTCGTTCGGGCAATCGTTGCATTGGCCTTCGCAAGAGTTGTTGGCCTGATTTCTCCTGGTTCCCACCATTTTCTAAAATAGAAAAGGTTAGAACAAAACATAAGTAAACAAGTCATGAATAACATATCCTTTTAAACAATTATACCAAAAACATAACATATGGTATCCCTAGGTAAATATCCTTGTGTGCATATTTGTACTTAGTCTCATGCTAGAGGTTTTCTTTAGGGTTCACTAATCCTAATTCCCAAATTAACTAAACCTTTCCTCTGATGCCAACTATAGCGACCCGGCCTTTTCTTACATTACTATTACATCATTTCAGAGATAAACAACATAATAGTATTACACATGGAGGATACATAGGTTTAGTGTCTTGGGCAAACTAGGACTACACATAACAAGTACAACATCAAGCATAAAAATTCATTTAATCTCTTCTTGTATAGCTTCTTAGTAGCACTTGTCCTCTCCTTAGTACATGTAGCCACATGAGGATATACATCAAAAGGGGTGAGCTAAAAGCCCAGTAAGAGGATAGATAAGAACAATATAGCATGGGGTGAGCATAATCATGACATAGGAAGAAGATCTTGAACATGATAGGAGCATAAACAATAGACTTGAAATGTGGCAAAGCATAAAAATGAAACATCATGTCTTAGTGGTTAACTACCACACATACTTGTGAAAAAAGATAGCATCATGTTCACACATCATTTCACATTTACTCATGAGATTCATCACTTTACCCAATGCATTGGAGCGCTATATAATTCCAAGCGCACCTGTCACATTTAAACATTCATATTGCGCTATATAATTCTGGGCGCACCCGTCACATCATAACATTATCATTATCATGCTTGCCACATAGAACACATATCAAACATATACATAAATAACCCATGGAAAGGAATGGGTTTCATCTCATAATAACACATTCATAAGCTTTGGGTTCCCAAAATAAAGAGGGAACAACATACTTGATATAAGAACCATCAACCTTGAATGAGAGGTAAAAGGTGAGATCTTGAAAGAAGAGTTCTTTTGGAAAACATTTTGATGGACATAAAAACCAGTGAAAAACATGTATATCCCATAAAAGTAAAGTAAATGATGAACAAATGATCTTTGAGGAGTAACCATATCAAAAATGGAGTGAAAGATGGAGAACCCGAAGGAAGAAAATTGGGTTCGAGATTTCCCCTTACCTTGTACTCGAATGCCTCCTTCTCTTTAATGTCCTGTATAATGACATTATATTCATTAATTAGAAATTCCAGAACCTTTTATACATTAATAGGATTCATTATGGTTTCATTATTTCATATTATGTTCCTTTGGATGACTTATAGAGTTTAAAAACATTGTTTGGGATATTCTTTTTCATGGTTTTCTTGAGCGGTCCACTTGTATTCTTAATTTGATGTTTGGGTAGATCATGGGTAAACATCCAAAACTGATATTACATGTAATTAATGATATTACAGAATCTTGAATGATTTTATAATGAGTTATATTAGATCCATGTGGCCGAATCATTAGATAAGAATTAAATGAAGATTATTTGGGCTAATTTGAGCGGTTTTTGGATCACAACCAACTCATTTTAACTTTTCACTTATTTGTATGGACATAGGTTATTTCCAGAAATTAAAATAGAACATAATACATATAAAACATTCTGGTTCAACCATAAAAATGGTTTCATGACCAGATTGAATGTATAAATGGAAGAAGAGAGCATGTTGTTTTTGAAGGTGATAAATTATCACCACATGAACAACGTTCTCTTTAATAAAATAAAAGGAAGGGGAAAGGGTGTGGGGTGATATAATATAACATTAGAATCATAATATTAAATTATACATATAATAATGGATTTACAGAACAATTTGGATGAATATAGATAGAGAGAGATCAAGAAAGGAACTTGAACTTGAAAAGAAATTAAAGGAGAAGAGAGAGAGAAATTACCTTTAGAATCCTTCTCTTGAGATCCTCTTTAAGGAAGCTAGGCCTGGTCTTTTGATGAGACCAGAAGCTTTTGGACGTGGGGGATGATCTAGGGAAGGTTTTTGGGCAGAATTTAGAGAAGGCTTGGAGCTTGAGAGGTGTGAGGAAAAGAGGGAGTGAAGGGTGGCTTTTATAGTGGAGGGGAGAGGGGTTTCCTTAATATAAAATTGATTAGTTTATTAATTTCACCCAAGACAAGGAATAGTGAGTCTTGGATGACCAATAATAGTAATTTTATAATTTAATCCCGAACCAAGTGGGTTTACATCAGCAGAACATCATCAATGACTCAATTAATACATTATTTAGCTTTTATTGTGAATTATCGGATTCCACTATTCATCAAAAATTCATGTATCTCAGAAAAATCCCAAAATTTTACCCCAACCATTTTTCGACGTGTAGAATCCAAAAATGAAGTCCATTTTTCAAAAATAATTTTCTAACTATTATTAATTTAATATTTAATTAAAATCATAATTTACTTAAAAACAGTTTTTAAAGTTAAAACTGATTTTGCAATTCTTTCAAAAATTACTTAGGGTCTTATAAAATTATCTAAAAACTATTAGTCATTGATTCAATAATTTATGAATATATTTCAGGAAAATAAATATTCTTTTAAATTAATTAATTAATTATAATTATTTATTTATGACTTATAAAATACCAAAAACGTTTACTAAGGTCAAAATATCACTTTTTATGATGTCTAAATTTTATTTTATTATTCATAGGTAATGTTACTCTTACTTACTATTCATAATGGTAGGTTACTATTCATAAGGGTAGGTTACTATTCATAAGGGTAGGTTACTATTCACCAAAAATTATTTTTGTTTCATTAGACTCCAAAAACTATCTTGAACAAAACCGTGTATGTTGGATTTTTAAAATTCCAAACATAGGGGTGACAAAATTATGTTTAAAGGTCACTTATCACTTAGTAGTTCATTATTTTGTGTTTTTATGACATAGATATAATAAGGGAATTTTCTATTGAAAACCTTTGGGTCGTTACAATATCTACCTACCATGCTCAATGCATAGGCCACATAAAGTCTAGTACATAACATAGCATACATGATTGATCTTATTGCTGAAGTATATGGGATCTTACTCATTCTCTCTTTCTCATGTTATGTTTGAGGGCCCATTTTCTTAGAAATATGTAAACCATGTGACACTATAACCAATCCCCTGTTGGATTGTTCCATATTAAATCTATTTAGAATTTGGTCAATATATTTACTTTGACTTAATCCAAGAAGCCTCTTGGATCTATCATGAATGATCTTGATCCCTAGAATATAGGTTGCTTCACCTAAGTCTTTCATGAAGAAACATTTATTTAACTAATCCTTAAGAAACTATAAGACTGTTATGAAATTTCCAATAAGTAATATGTCATCAATATTCCTACTAAACCTCATGTAAACACAAAACTCATATTCATTCTTAATGAAACTAAATTATTTTATGGATTCATCGAATCGAATGTTCTATGATCTGGATGCTTTCTTTAATCCAGAAAGAGATCTCTAAAACTTGAAAATCCTTTTGGTATCACTTGGAGTCACAAAACATTTTGGTTTTGTTATATAAACATATTCTTGAAGGTTCCCATTAAGGAATGTAGTTTTAACATCCATCTTCCAAATATCATGGTCAAGGTAAGATGCTATGTAAAGTAGAATTCAGATGGATTTAAACATGGAAACTGGTGAAAAGGTTTCATCATAGTCAATTCCTTGACAATGCTTAAACCCTTTAGACACTGGCCGTGATTTGGAGGTATTTAATTTACCTTCCATGTCCATTTTTCTCTTGAATAGTCATTTGCACCCAATGGTATTTTCATCAACTGGCACATCAAACAAAACCCAAGCTTTGTTCTGATACATAGAATCAATTTTAGAATTCATGGATTTTTTCCATCTTGCATCTTTTTATATCTCTAGTGCCTCCTTGTATGATATTTGTTTATCATTTTCAACTAATAATGAGTCACCAGATTTGGTAAATAGAAAACCATATATATATGGTTCTCTTACCTCTCTTATGCTTCTATGTAGTACTTGTTTTTCAGGAACTACTTCTTCCATGGGGACCTATGGAACTTGTTCATACTCCAATTATTATGTATCTTAATCATCAACTTCATCTAATTAAATCTTTCCCCCACTATCATTTTTTAGGATTCTCTCCCTCTCAAGAAATACGACTTGTTTAGAGACAATCACTTTCTTGTTTGAGGGGTTGTATAGGTAGTATCCCTTTATTTCCTTAGGATACCCTATAAATATACACTTTTTGCCTTGGGGTGCAAGTTTTTTTTCCTAATAAGGTCTTAAAAAACACCTATCAACCCCATACATGTGAATGCGACAAAACTGGTCTCTTTCCACTCCATAACTCAAAGGGAAATATGTTTTTCACTTAAGTTGAAACCTGGTTTAATGTGTATTCCACATTTTGTAATTCATATCTCCAAAAGGATAATGGGGGATCTGCATGACTCATCATCGACCTTACCATGTCTAACTAGGTTTGGTTCCTCCTTTCACTAACACCACTCTATTGTGGTGTGTAAGGTGGAGTGAGTTGAGATAGAATCCCAAAATCCCATATAAATTTGATAAACTCTTGGTTAATATATTCACCATATCGATCTAATATAAAATTATTTATCTTCTTACCAAGTTGATTCTCTACTTCATTATTTAATTCCTTGAATTTCTCAAAGGACGTGGACTTATACCTCATCAAGTAGACATATCCATATCTAATTAAGTCAACAGTAAAAGTTATGAAGTAAGAATATCCACCTCTATATTCTACTAGAAATATTCTACATACATCAGTGTGTACCAATCCTAGAAGCTCTATGTCCCTTTCACCCTATCCACCAAATATTAGATTGGTCATTTTTCCTTTTAAACAAGCATGAAATATTTCAAGTGGTTTTATCTCAGAAGATTCTAAATAAACATCTTGATAGAGCTTTATTAAACGCTTCTTGTTTACATGACCAAGATGGTGATGCCAAAGATGGGTGTTATATGAGTCATGTGAATATGATTCATTATCAATTGCCAACACTTGGTTTTATTAATTTAATACATAAATAACATTATTTAAATGTTTCATACAATAACATATGTTGTCCTTATAAAATAACCAACTTTTATTTCCAAACTTGAAAATAAACTCATCTGCATCTAGGCATGATACATAAATTATGTTCTTGGTAATCGTAGGTACATAATAACAATATTTTAAAACCAAAATCATTCCCATTAGAAATGAAATGTGTTCATCACCAATGGATAGGGAATACATCCTCACTCCATTAGCATCTCTCATATCCACCTCTCCTCTATCAATATTTTGAAATCTACTTGGCTCATGCATTTGGATATAGATTTGAGCCCCACAACATATATCTAATACACAATATGTAGATATTGAAATATTACACTTAATAATGAATGAACCTTTATCTTCCTCTAGATTCTGGGTGTGTTTCCTCTTCCAGTGGCCTGGCTTGTCACATGAAAAACATATTGCCTTATTTTCCTTACCTTTCCTTTAGATATTCTTCTTCTTGGATGGATAGTGCTCAGGAGATTTAGATTATTTATAAGTCTTGGGACCCTTTTCCTTGATCTTCCTTTTCTTATTCACCATAAGGACCACAGGTTTATCATTCCCCATGTCTTTATCCACTTGGAGAATCAGAGTAAGAAGTTCTGAAAGACTCTTCTCATTATTACTCATATTTTAATTAATAATAAAGCTAGATAAGGTCTTGGGAAGTGATGAAATTATGAGATCTGTATGCAAATCATCTGGTAATTTAATCCTTAATATGTCTAAGCATTCAATGTATCCAATAATCTTGACTACATGAGGCCTAGCTGGAACAGACTCTCTAATTTTAGTTGTAAAAAAAGAATTGGAGATCTCATACCCCTCTTGTCTTTCCTTCTCTTGATAGAGATGTCGAAGGTGAGACATCATTCTATGCGCATCCATGCCCTCATGTTGCTTTAAAATATCATTGTAAATGGATTATATCATGAAACATTGAACATATGTAACATCATTTATATGTTTCTCATAGAGATATAGCTCTTCATCACTTACCTCATTAATAGGCTCTTTAGTAAAATGTTCTTCCATCACATATAATTTACTTTCATGGAGAAGGATGACATGTAGGCACCTTTTCCATTCTTAAAAATTTGTTCCAGTGAGAAGGTTGTCCTTCTCAAGTATGGATCACAATGATATGTTTGATGTCATTTTTATTAGTGTTTCTATAGATAAGATAATCATAATTTTAGTACTTTATCTAATAAATTTTATACAAATAAATAAATAAATATTATATTTATTAGTCTCTTTCTATTTTATTAAAACTCAATATCCCTCACTATTAGATTCAGAATATCCTATTGTTTGAACATCCTAATGGAAAGGATCCATATTCCCCTTCTCATTACCCCAACTTTGGTTGGTCAAGAAACTTGAATGGTTTTAGGTAGTCATTCCAAATGTCAACTTCATTAACTCACATTTCCTATATCTATTAAGTGGAATCCCCAATCCTAAAATCCTTAAATTGGATTTACTCAACCTTTTACTCTTAGTTACACCAAGTCCTTCTTTATAAGTCAACCCTTGATGTGAAATAATTTAATTCAACCCAAAATTTCAAGTTATAATTCCTCGATAATTGAAAGCACCCCAACTTTGGTTGGTCAATCACTTTGAACTATGGTTCGATTTTAACTGAAGTTGTGGATAGTTGTACCAACTTAATATATATAATTGAGGTATTTTATCCTTTTATGTGTAAATTTCCAATTATTATTTGTATCACACGCTTTTTAATATTAAGTGGGTTTACTTAAGTGATTAACCATGTCTTAAATAATATTTACACATAAAATAGTTTATTTTAGTTCTATATTGCATGATCATTAATTCATTAATTATGTTATCATGACAAAAACATTCATAATGAAATAACCATGAAACTTTACAGAAATAAAATAATAAAGTGTTATGATCATGAGCTTTACTAATGGTTAGTTTATCTAGTGGTTCATAAACTAACTGTTGGCCTAGGGGAAAAACACCTTGAACCTATTAAGGTTCGTGTTGTAGCTTTTCACTTGTCCACCAATGTATCTCTCTTGGATTAGTTTCACCTCAACTTCAAACTTGAACTACCTCCACTAGCTTGATATCTCCATCCATTACATATTCTTTTACTCACACACAGGTGAGGGAAAAGGGTTTATATAAAAGAAATCATGGGCACGTAGTCCCTACATAATAAGAGGAGATAAGTAACGCAGGCCAAAAATTTAATTTAATAATAAATTAAATGAAACCAATCACATACAAAGTTATGGTCTGTTCTCATGATCATCCACATGCATACAATGAATTACGCATTTAATAAAACTAGCATTCAATTATTAATCGTTCTTATTTAAGATAAATCACACTTAAATCAATTAATAATTATCTTTAATTAATAAATTAGTTTATATTAATTGTTCTCCAAATTTCATTGAGATTATCATCCATTATAATTTTAAATAAATTCATTTAAAATTAGATGTTTGCATAAATGTACCTTGGAGGCAATACGGTGAATACCTATCTGATTCTACCCAACATGTATTATACTGATATACTTGTTTACTCTTGTAATATATGGCATACACGACTTATCACGTACTTTCATGACATGTACTATTAACTTAATGATTACATGAATTACATGATTTTTCAGTCATGTGTTATTATTTAATGCATGTAGAGTAATAATTGTATTATGATTTATACATGATATGTAGATATGAACATTACGTAGATATTGATTAAACATTTATATGTGTAAATATTAAAACCCAACACATGGTGTGTCCTATCAACTTAATGATCACACGTAAGAACATGTCTCAAGGTTTACATAATATAATAAATAAATTTTAAATCTACGTAATTTGGTATAAGTACACAGAGTGTACAGGAAAGCTATAAGGTGTGTATATATATCACCATCTATCTGAGGTACACACCTAGGGACTCAGCGTATAAATCATACCTCGGAAAAATATAGTACACGGAATGTAAAAGGGACTACACAGTGTGTGGACTCCAAGTTACATGGTCACCAGTTAGGTGGGCCGTGTATAAAATACACGACCTGTGTTTTACTCAAAGGGACTACACACTGTATACATGGGATACATAGTGTGTACTCTGGTTGACCGTGTGCCACCCTATCCAATCAATACATAGTGTAATTAAAAAATTCACCATGTGTCATCAATGCACATGGTTTGAATTAATTTCCAAATTAATTCATGATGCATTGAACACAAGTACATGACATGTACTCTTGTGTTACTCAGACAGAATCATTGGCACCTCCAGATGTGTTACTGAATTTTATTTTAATCATAAAATTAATCATTTTGATTAGATCTATGAGAAAATAAGGAGGAAGAAGAAGATCTTGTGATTCATATTAAAATAATGATTAAACATAAATTGAAAAACTAAATTAAAATGTGTAAATCATCAATGATCTTTAAATAATTATAAATAATTATGTGACTACTCTGATACCACTTTTAGGTTTTGGATGCAACAGAAGCATGTGATGGGTCATGCCCATCTTTTCTTTTTGTCATGTTTAATGATCAATCTAAGATCTATACAATGATAAACATTTTGCTCAATGAAATTGAAGCAAAGAAGACAAACAACATAAATCACACTGGATCTAGAGAGAGAGGATCATCACATAGTATTTATAATTAATTTAATTAAATAAGAATTACCTTGATGGAATTATTTCTTTGTTGATGGATTTGGTAACAGATCTATAATTCACCACCATTGTGTTGTAAGTATCAAGTGAAGATTCCTTCAGCAGTGACCAACACATGTTCCATGAATCTTCATACATTTCCGAAAGAATCTTCAGGTGCTAGCATGGAAGATCCTTGTGCTTGTGTTTTCCACCTCTGATTGCTATGATAATTGCTTCCAAAAGAATTCTTCTTGATCTGGTGGAGGAATATTACTCTTCATTCTTGTGAGTGATATTGGAGAAGAGAGGTCTCAAGGTCTTGAGAGAATTATCCAATTTCGTTTTTCACAACCCAAACAAATGAATTGGCTCTGTGAGAAAATAATGTAATTGGGTTTATATATTGCTAGGGTTAGAAATAAATAATTTCACAAGTGCCCCTTATTATTTATTTAATTCCTACATAAACCCATGTCAAATAATAATAATATTATTATTATTATTATTATTATTATTTCTCGACATGCGCTTAACTTGCAAATTAAATTAAATATTATTTAATAAAATAATATTCAATATTTATTATTTCCCATTGGAACATTAAACATGGTTCTTTATTTCTCCACAATATTTATCAAGTATTGAATAATGACTATTTATTTATTAAATAAATATCACTGCATTATTCTTCAATAAATAAATAATATATTATATTCACTAAATAGAAAATAAATATTTATTAAATATTTTACTCACATTATATTCACTTGAATAAATGGTGATGGAATATATATGATCAAGCATACATGAATAATTATTAAACCACTTTCGGGATTAATATTTATTTAACTTGTTAAATAATAAATAATAATATATTATTTAACTGAGATTCTGGATACACTTATTGTGTGACCCTCTAGGTCCCTTTCTTAGTGGTATTAGGAAAAACAGCCTAAATTCCAAGGTTAGAGTCTAGAAATATGTCAAGGCACCAATAGAGAAACAAGTTAATATCACAACAACATGATACCTCATATGAATGCTTACTCTGTAATATAATCTCTTTATCATGATATCTCAAATCAAGTAAGTAGCATGCTGGTTCCATCAACCTATGTGCTCAATGTCTCTTTCTTTGATTTCTCAAAAATTAAACTTGCCTATTGAACACCATATCCATGTATTTATTTAGGCTATATCATTTCCATCAAAGGGACTGAGATATCAACTTTCATTAAAGAATATAATTGACAAATCCTTTCTCGCATTATTCATTAATGCAATATTACTCATGATGTACCCAACGTATCCTACCTCACCACGAACATATGTCATCATGGTTTTCATCAATAAATCAAATTTAATGTCTCATAATACTCATTAATAATAATATTAAAGTATAAGGACCAATACACACATCCATAGATAGGAACATCCAATGACACATATAAATGTGGATTTCCTACTAGAGGGTCTCATTCTCATAATATCCTACCGGATATCACCAAGGGCGTACACCATGAGAAGGTGCCTAAAATTCCTATGAGTCTCCAACCATGATAGAATGTATCATTTATGTCCCTCAAATGATATCATCGAGGTATAGAACATATATTCAAGATTAGTTTCGTAGCACTTTCTGGTTTTCATCATAGCGAGGAACTTCTGTGAACTTTTAGTGTGAAAACTACTCTTAGGAAATTATCACATACTATGTAACATATAAGAACAATAATGATGTGATAAGTAGTATATTAATATTCAAAACAATGAATACATGGTATCATAAAGTACAGAGAAGTTGGTTCTAGGGAACCAACTTTAACAAAATCAATGTCATTGACATAAAATAGTAGATAAATAAAAGATCCATCACAACATTTATTAAGATAAATACAACTATCATAACTGCACCTTCAAAAACCATGAGAGGTAATAAAATATTCAACCCTCTTATACTATTATATGGGTGACTATTTTAGGCCATAAAGATATTTTTTCAATGAACATATTTATTTCCTTACCTAAAACTATAAAACTATCTAGCTACTTCATATGGATATTTTCCTCAAGCTATCTATGAATAAAAGAGATTTTCACATCCAACTTCTCAAACTCATGATTAATCAAAACCATAATACCTAACATAACTCAAATAGAGATATGATTTACAACTGGAGAGAATACATCTTTGAATTCAACACCTAGAACCTAACTGTAACATTTATCAATTAATCATGTTTTATATCTTTCTTTTTCAACTCTTGGGATACCATATTTCTTATTGAACACTCATTTTCATTAGAAATTTTTTTTAACCTTATGTAATTTCACTAACTCCCATGTAGAATTTCTATAAAGTGACTTAATCTCTTCTTACATGGCTAGCATCCATAATCATTACAACTAACTGCATATAAATGATTCACAGGTGCTTCATTTGAATCAATGCCTTCAACCACATTTAGTGCATAAGCAACCAATTTAGCCTCACCATACCTCTATGGATGTCTAATATTTCTCTTGGGTCTGTCTATTGGAATAGAATATTATGATAGTGGTGGAGAAGGAGAAATATCCCCCGATGTCTCAAATTTATCAAGACATAAGGAATTCGGTGAAGAATATGACTGGATCTCAACTTCAACATGAGTTATATATTTATGCCATCTCATGTCATCATAAGGTGTGGAACTTGGAATAAAATTTTCACTAAATATTACATTCTTTATGACAATAACTTTGTTACTTTCAGGAAACCAAAACTTTTATCCTTTAACCCCTTATTTATAAGCAAGAAAGATACATTTTTTGGATCTGGGTTCTAATTTAACTTTATCTGTATGAGTATAAGTAACACATTAGAATGTTTTCAATTTAGATAAATATACAGGAGTATCAGATCATACCTATTCTGGATTCTTCTTTCCAATATCAATTTAGAGAGATTTATTGATTAACAAACATGAAATCACAACAACTTCAACCTAAAATGATTTGGTTAAAAGGGAGGTAGAGAGAATACATCATACCTTCTACATAAATATCATGTTCATCTGTTATGTCATGCCGTTTTTCTAGAGTACCAGGAACTGTAAAATGCCACAAAATTCCTTCATATTTGGGAAATAAATTAAATTCATGAGAACAAAATTCAAGGTCATTATTGGTGTAAATATGCTTCACTTTTTTCTTAGTTGTTTTTTTCAATCATAATCTTCCACTGGTTAAAAGTTTCAAAGACTGCATTTTTCTACTTCAATAAGAAAACCCATAATTTACTAGAAAAAAACATCAATAATTGTTAACATGTAGCTTGTACCGCCTTTAAAAGGAACTCTAGCTAGACCTCAAATATTAGAATGAATATAGTCGAGTGTCCCATTTGAATTATGAGAGCCCTTTCTGAAGTTAACTCTTTTAGGATTCCCAAATATAAAGTACTCGCAAAATTTCAACTTGTTAATACCCCGACCATCAAGAAGACCTCTCTTTATTAATTCAATTAGTCCATTTTGACTCATATTCCCAAGTCATGTATTCTATAATTTGGAAATATCATTATGAGATAAAGGACTATAAATAGTTGCATCACTAATGAAAGTAAAACCTTGAAAAACATACAACCTGCCAAATTTTTTATGCCCTTTCATCACAACAAGCGGTCCTTTACTAAACATTAAAACCCCACATTCAACAGTATACTTGTACCTATTTTAATCAAGGGTACTCAAATAAATTAAATTTCTTTTCAGATCATGTACAAGCTTCACATTGGCAAGAGTTCTTATAATTTCATCAAACATCTTAATTCTAATGGTTCCAATTATAGAAATCCTACAAGATGCATAATTTCTTGCCAAAAAATGCCTTTTTATCACAATTTAATATATTGAAAACAAGTCCTGATTGGTACATAATTGTAAAGTACATGTTGAATCAAGAATCCAACTATCACACAATTTGGATTCACTATTAAAAAATCAGAAGTTCTCTATCACTATTATTATCCTCTTCTACACTAGTTTTAGTAGAATTTTATACTTTCTTTCCTTTATAATTATCCCTTATTCTTGTAATTATTTTACATCTTAAAACATTCAGATTTAATATGCCCATTTTCTTACAATAATTACAGGTTTTATATTTATCTCTTGATTTTGACCAACCCTTTTTAAAAAATTCTTTTCACATGTTTTTCCACTGACAACCAAACCCTTTGTCTGGGATTCATATTCAAGCACAAGCTATTTTATTTTCTCATTTGAAAATAAAGCATCACAAATATCATTAAGAGTAATTGTATCATTATTATAGAGAATTGTATATCTAAAGGTCACTTGTGAAGGATGTGGAGAGAATGGAAAAATTAAGTCAAATTTTCTTCATCACATTTCACCTTCATATTTTTTATAATAGAAACAATTTATTTAAAAATAGATAAATGATTTGCAATAAATGTATCTTCTGACATGTGTTGGGAGTATATTATTTATTTCAGATGCAACTTGCAAGTATTACTATTCATCATACAAAACTGCTCTAATATTAGTCATAACGAATCAACATTTTTCTCTTTCAAAACATTCTACAAAATTTTATTTGATAGATGTAGTTGGAATTGTGAGAGAGACATATGATCCTTATGTTTCTTTTCCACTGTGCTCAATGAATTAGGCATATTGTCGAATTCCAACAACACATCATCCAGTTTTATCTGTGTGAGAAAACCCCGCATCTTAACCTTCTATAACAAAAATTTGTTACTCCGATCTAAAATTAGAATATCAAACTTCATGGTTGTTGGTGCAAGAAAGAGAAATAAGATCACGAAAGTTGATCAAATCTTCAAAGTTCTCTGAATCATGAAAACCCGATCGAATCTAGGATTGATTAAACTAGAATCTCTGATGCCATTTTTCTGTGAAAAACATCGAATACACAACCATGGAAAAGGGAGAAACATGAAAAATAGAATTGTACATAGAAAACCCAAATCAGGAAAAACCACTAGTAGAGGTAGTTCCAAATTAAATTTGTAAAATATGTCTTATAGATCTACCACTACCACAAATCCCCATTTTAACTGCACTATAAATCTCTTTTATCATTGCTAGAAAAGCGTTGAAAATCTAAGTGTTATAACAACCCTGGTCTTTATTACACATTTAAACATTCTTTATTACATAAACTTTCACTTAATACAACCCAGAAGATCGAGAGGTATAGTTTCTTTGGGTCTTAGTAACATTACATAACAACTTAGAACATGAAATGCATATCTTTATTGAAAAATTCTTTTACATGACCACAACATTCCTTCATACTTAGCATTGCATGGGACAACCTGAGGACATACATAAGAAAAGGGTGATCTATAAAGCTCAGTAAGGGAGTAAACAAGGCATAACATGAATAATACAATACATGTTAGGAAATATAAATATCAATGGATCACAATAGAAACATGAACATAAATTCATGATGTAGCATTATTATCATAACATGGAAATGTGGCAATATCTTATAACATTGCATCATTAACATAAAGGAATCAGGTAAACCCCTGTCCCAACATGCTGGAAAAAAGTACTATAAAGGAATCAGGTAAACCTATATCCCAACATGATGTATCATGATACTAAACATTACCCAATGCATTGGAGCACTATCAAGGCACACCCTTCATGAACATTTTAATCTCATGTTTAAGGGTGCCACATAGATCATATAACATGGATTCATTCAACATTATCATTTATTCCACGATAAAGAAATGTGGAATACATATATGAAAGTATATAATCAATAATTATATGTGCATAAAGGTGAATACCCTTGATAGAGAAATTGGCATAGTATTCACTACATGATGATTTTGGTATGGAAAATCACGGTGTAATTTCAGCAGCATAACAACATCACATGGGGATTCATAAAATGGGTTGATGAGAGAGAAAGGGGTCTATCATCATTTAGAAATGAAATGGAAAGTAAGGGGATCATGTAGTATAATATCCCAATATATTAAATGGAATCTTAGATGCATAGTATAAGAGAAATGTTTGAATAGAAATGAGGAGAGATAAATCTCTTACAGAATTTCGGCATGGTAATAGGTGTACATGGGAGGGATTAATGAGAGTGAAAGGGGTCTTCCATCATTCAAACATAATAAGGGAAGTATGGGAGAGGTTTTAAAACATACACTATAATTTTTAATTGAAAAATAAGGGTATAACAATATAAGTAAACTTGGAAAAAAATGATGAAGGAAAGTGAGGATCCCTTACTTGGATGTGTGATCCCAAAGACTTGGGAGAGGCTTCTTAGGGGATTGGGGAACCTTGGGATGACTCTAGGGAGTGTAGAACTATAAGTACCCGGCCTTAGTACAATACATATTCTTGAATTAAATGAATAATTCACATTTAGGATCTTTTCAGGTTTAGAGTTTTAGAGAATTAGGACATAACTATTACATCTCAAAGATTACAAAGTAGGCACATCTACTCAGTTTCCATTTTTTTCACAAAATAAAAACTCTTGAACAAAATAGTCATGTCTAGTTCCTTGTTTTAGATATTATAACATTTCCTTGATCCCATCCTTGACCCTATTCCACTTTATGTCCTGTGAAAAACATTTCAAAAAAACTTGGGATGAGCATAAAAAGCTCAGTAAGGGTTATAACAATACGGAGAGAAAACATTAGCCCATGTATACATAAGAATCAATGAAATCATAATTTAATCATAAAACATAAGCACTTTAACATACCTCATTAAATCATAAGATTTAGGAATAACACATAGAAATCATAAGACGTAAAGGTAACTTGAGGCATTCATAACATTCTTACGTAGGGAGTAACCCTCATGGTTACATTTGGAATACTCATCACAGTATATTCCCTAAATCTCTTCGTATAAACCTTAGCGTTTAACCCTTTTGCGTTACCCAATGCATTGGAGAGCTATATCGGGCTCACCCGCCCTTAGTTTATCACGGAACCACCCGATTTCATAAACATTGCCCAAGAACCATAACATAATCATAACACTTAAAACATGCATAAAAGAAACATAACATTTCCACATTTCAATCACAATAGATCACATCATGATATTAACATAAAAAAATCTACTAAAATCATTACAACTCTATGAGAGAAATATCCCTTTATACTTTGAAAATATTAAAAGAAGACATTTAAAAGAGATTTTAGAATCAAAGTGTCCCATACCACTTCGAAACTTTTGAAAAGGTTTTCAAACATTCATGTCCATATAAATAAATCCTTAAAACAATTTTTAAAACATGGACATGGATGATAAATGTTTAAAATAATAAATCTTTAAAACCATTTAAAATAATGTTTTAATAAAAGAGTTATTTTCCATTTTGAACATTTAAATTATAAGCCACATGAAATTAGACCATTTTCAAAACTTTTAAATGACTTGAGTATAGACATAATATGTATATCTAATGTCAAAGGGGTTGTATATACACTTTAAAAAGAATAAAAGTACATATCATCAAGAAGTGTCTCAAGGAAGAGAAATTGAGACGTAATCTCATTCAAAGATCATGTCATTAGTGAAAGGATAAATAAATGACATAATTATGTGTGACAAGTATAAATACACCCAATATAAGTGGATATCAAGTGTAAAACAATCATAGGTCATTCACACATACTCTTTGAAAAACAAAACCAATGACATAGATATTTAAATCAATGAAATGAGATTGAGTTATGATTTCCCATGCAAGTTCATATAAATGATGTAAGAATTTATCAATGAGATGATTATGTGTATAAATAGTATATCCACACAAAGGTTTGTGGAAATTAAAACATAGAGATTCCACACATAATCTTGGCATAATAAAATTAAGAAATATAGTTTTAACCCAAATAATTGAAAGTGGGTTAAGAAGATCCCTTACAGAAATTTGACATCCTAACAGCGTCACTTTAGAATTCATAAAATGAGACGATGAGAGATAAAAAGGGGTATCTCATCACTTAGACATAACATTTATATCAATAAGGATATATAAGAACATATCCCATCATAATAAGATTAAAATACCTAAAAAAGAAGTCTTTTAAAATGAGGAGGGTGAAAGGTTCCCTTACCAATTTGGGTAACTTTTGAAATGTACACCCCATGGAAGAAGGGTCATACAATGAAGATGTAAATACCAATTAAATTATATTACATAAATAGTAGAATAATGGTTATTAAATATACCACTCAAAGTAAATAGTGGCAAATGTAGCATAGATCTCACGGGAATAAAAGTGAGATGAAAAATCCCTTACAAAAACTCTGCAGCCTAACGGCGCCACTTAAAAATTCTTAAAATGAATTGATGAGAGTAAGAGGGGTATCTCATCATATTAAAATACAAATTACAGTATGGTGAATATAAAAGAACATCCTCCAACATAAGAACATGGATCATAAAAGAAATTACATAAAAGAGAGTACTTGAAAAGAAAGAGAGAGGTTGGATCCCTTACCTCGTGTCCGACTTGACTCGATCGTTCTTTAATATCCTGAATAATAAACTATAGTTAATTTATACTTTCTTAAGAACCTTTTTTTAAGTTCATTATTCCTTTTATATCAATTTTTACCATTTTATGAACATTATGTAATTATTTAAGTTAATAACGGTCGTTTTGTCGATCATTGGTACTTGAGTCAAAAACGAACTTCTTATAATTACAAGTTGTTCATGTGGTAAAATATCCATTATATACAGAATTATATTCATGATGTAGATATCATATATATCATATATATCCAGTAAATACTTTCATTTATAATATCACATAACATTTAGAGGTAAGAAATGAAATGCACCGTTCATGGAGACGGTAAGCCGTTCGTACGCATGAACGCTACTTTCATTTCTATTTCATATTTAATGAAATTAAAACTAAATGAGAGGTATATATATTATAATTACGGTATAATATATATGTTATATATGTCACATAAGTTTATTAATTTCATTCTTTATACATTCCATGTATTTCATGAACGAGTCACATCACTTGATGGGGTGGTAGTCCACACTTCCTCAAATGAAATTATCGCATTTTCACAACAAGAAAAGAAAAAAGGTATGTTTTAAATTTAAAATACAAAAGTGTATAGAGGAAATAAATATAATATATATCATAAATAAATATAGTTCCATCATAATGGCCACCATGAGAGGTGTTAGGAGAAGATAGAACAATCATCGTTTTGTGAGGCAGTAATTCGCCATCCACGGAAACAGTATGTTCTTTAACCATTAGACAGAGGTTTGTGTAAGTGTAACTAGAATCCCTCTCATAATAACATCCTAGTATATTGACGATATTGGTTCTATTACAAAATAAAGTAATAAAAAGATTTTATTGGGTTGGAGAAGCAAAATAAAACAAAAGAACATAAGAGAGGACATTACCTTTAAATCGGGTAACTCCCTTTGGTTTGAACCAAAAGGGTTTCTTGAAGAGCTTTCTGCCTAAGGTAAGGATTCTAGGATGAAGATAGGGATGTGGAGAGATAAAATGAGCAGAGTTTGGTCGAGTCAAAGGCTTGAGAGGTGTGGGTAATGGGGTAGAGGTGGGGGCCTTTTATAAGAGGGGGGAGGGGCACTCTTGGAATGTCTTAAAAAGTTACTTTATTATAAGATGATTTTCAGATATTAAAGGTCCCACAATTATATATTTCAAGGATAAGGTGATAAGGGTTCGAAATCCACCCATCCAATAGGTTTTTGACAAGTGTAAGTCTTATATATTACCTTATCTTCTTATTTTATTTAAATCGTTCATTAATGAGGTAATCACTGCATCATCATGGTGTCATAAATAAATTTATTTATTTAATGTCTAAAAATTATAAAAAAATAATAATTATGTAGGAAATCTTTTTAGCTTTCTAATGAATATTTATAGTCAAAAATATAACTTGTATAACCTCATGTAAAAATTGTTTTAGTAAAACAATACATGTTTGTGACATTTTTATTTTAACTTTAAATAAAAAGTTATTAATGTCATTTTCCTACCAAAGTGCCTCCATGGGGTCCTCAAGTTGACCCATGGATTGTCTTGGTCGGACATGACTCATCCAATAATGGTAGGACATGTTTCAAGGTCATTTCATATTATTATAACATTATCTTTACCTTAAATTACACTAATTACCTTTAATCGCGATTAATAAAACTTAAAAGTTACTATTCACCAACAAATTATTTTAATCTCATTGAACCACATTTTACATCCTAATGACAACCATGTATATCGGATTTTTGAAATTCAAATCACATAAGTGGTAAAGTTTCATTTAAACGAAAAAATAGTTTTTTAATTACCACTTAGTGGTTTCACTATTCATCAAAAATTGAAATTTTTCAGAAAAATACCAAAAATTCACCCTAAGCTATATTTTATATTCCGAATTCAAAAATGATGTCTATTTTACAAAATTCAAAACATATAAGTTGCATTAATTAATTTAATAATTAATTCCCGCTGTCAAAACAAATAGCGTGTTTTTAAGAAACAATATCTATTAAAAGATTGATACTAGTTTAAGTCCAATTTCAAAGTGAAATTAATTCCAATGACCACCATTGGATTAAATGGTAAAAATATATTCTAATTTCACTTTAAAACCAATTCAAAATATGATATAATCATATAAATAAATTAGATTAAAAAGAGGTTTTGAATTAAAATACAACATTTTTCACTTATTCATTAAAAAATGGACTTTATCAAAAAAAATAACAAAAACCTACACAAAGTAAATTTTGATATCCCGATTCTAAAGAAGGATTTTATTTGGTCCAATATAACATATAAAATTGTCAACAAGTGGATTTAAAAAGGGTTCGCCATCAAAAGGCGGTTAATCGACCTTTTAAAGAATATTAGAATATTTACGCTTAAAATTGGATTCATTCGCATTTTAAGCCTCTAACATTTATTGGATAAAAGTAAAAATATTTGACAAAAATATATAATCATTTTTTAGTTAGTTCTGTTCATTCCCGCCATTACAACGGCTAGGCGTTAACTACCATTTAAAATTATTTTATTATTAGAGTGCAACGTAAGATTTCCAAGAAACTCGTTGTTGTGTATTGGGTACGCCATCGAGCATAGCGTTCCCTTTAAATTAATATTAGCATTTTATTCACAAATATGGATAAATATAAAAATGTCATATTCTTTATTTACCTGGGGTGTTACAAGAACAGAGTGAGGACGAGCTCCAAAGAGTTTGAGTGAAGAGTAATGGGTGATTGGGTAAGTTTATATAGGAAAGGTGAGGGAATTCTTTATTATTTTGGTTTTGGACCCTACACACTAAAATATTCAAAATCACAAACCATCTCATGGTTTTTGCCCATGATTTATGGAATAGGGGAGTGGAAAACATTATTTTATAAGGCCAAGGGGAAAAGACATTAAAATATTAATCTTTCTTATGTGGAGGTGAGTCACACCCTCAAGGAAATGAATTTAAAATCATAATTTATATTATACATTTTGGAGGATTCACTAAGGCATTATAAAATAAGTCAAATAAATCTAAAATCACATTATTTTAAAGTTTGGTCTAAGATCTATTTTATGGTATTTATTACATCACTAATGGGTCATTATGATGTCATAAAACACACTATATATTTATATATTATTTAATTTTTATCCAAAAATTTGACTGTCTCAGAAAATTATGAAGAGATAATTTTGACATCCTGATTCCAAAAATAATATTCATTTTATCTAAATAATTTTCTAAATATATGAATTTTTACTTTTAAAATGAGAACCGACATTTATTGAAAATTGTTTGGTTTTTGACAAAAACAGTTTTTAAACCTTAATAAATTTTACACTTGACTTCATAAAAATTATATACTCGTTTATTATTAATAAAATTAATTTAATAATAATATTTTATTAAAATATTAATTATTTCAAAAATTCATTAATTATTTAAAATAAATTATTTAAAAATACACTTTATGTTTTATCATACAAAAATATAACTCTTATCAAACTGATTACCTAATCATTTACAGATAAGGAACTGATATAATCATCATTTATAAGAATTTTTTTTATAATATTATTAATAAAAACCATATTTTAATATAATAATGTATATATTTCTCAAAAGTATCATTTTTACCTGAAAAATCAATTTATCAAATTCATCATTTTTGTAAGAAAGACTATTCTCATAAAGGAATTGATGGAATGAGACTTTAATTTATAAAAAGGTATTACACAATAAGTAACTAATACCTTGTTATATAACCCCTTATAACACTCACATAATACCTAAGGGTAAGGTGTGTGGTGGTGACATACTCTTGGGCGGCTCAGATAACATCACCTGGGTGGTAATCTTTATTAACTTGAACTTCTCCCATAGGCGATTTCGTTCAAACTTAACGTGTTGAAGCTCATCTTGGGATTGATCAAGAATGAAGTCCAGTAACACTACCTCCTTTCTGAGCTCCGACAATTGAGTTTCATACGGCCCGAGTCTAATGGATGAGGTCATCATCTCCTTTGTTTGTGTCGAAAGGATTTGATATAACCTTATATTTATATTAGTTGTGTGATCACTATTCAACGGCTATATTGTCAATGGTAATGATACTTAACGGTCATTTAAAAACAATTGGATATAATAAAACAAAAGGATTGCATGTGTTTTCTATATCCATAAGAAATTAAAAGAAGGGGAATTTTATTCATAAATGTTCCAGTCATTACAAGCATCGTTAAAAGGGGGTCCCTTTTATCAGTGCTAAAAAACACTGATAAAGACCCATTTTATCAACGCCAAAAAAACATTGATAAAAGACAAAAAAATAATTTTTTAAAAGGATTTTTTTTTGCAAATCGGAGGGTGGACCACGCCCACTTTTATCAGCGCCCGACCTCCCCTTTTAACAGGGTTCGTTTAGCCTCTCCACTCCTTTAACAGCACTAGAATCCCCTCTTTTAACAGTGTTAGGCCACCTACTTCACACGCCCATATGCCCCTTAACTTTGCTGGGTTTTGAACCTAAGACATCCCCCTCACATGTTCGCGCTTTTTCCACTCCTATATTGTTTTGTTCTTTGTTTTATGATATATCTGTATATTTATTTATATTTCATTACATTTTTTATCCATATATATATATATATATATATAATTTTTTTAAATACAAATATAAAATATGTTTTTTTGTGTGTTTATAAATAAATAAATAAATACATACATATATACATATATATTATATGTGTGTCTATAAATATAATTATACATATTTACATTTATTTGCATTTATTATATATTAATATCTATATACATATATTTGAAGATATAGATAATATATATTAGTTTGTTAATACACACACAAAGATATGTTTATATTAATAGATATACACATTATATATACAATGTATAGGTATATAAATATTCATACATTTTTATTTTAAATAAAATGGATATTATTATTATTTATATATGGTTTATATATATAGAAATATATTTTTTATATAAATATGTTGACATATTTATTTATAAAATTAATTTTTTATGTGTGAATATATACAAATATGTATACATGTGTATATATTTAATTATAAATAAAACTAAATTATGAAGAACAATAAAAATTAAAAACCATAATATGTGTGTGTGTATGTGTGTGTGTGAATGTAAGCCCTGAGAATAAATTCAATCTTCACTGAAAATGGGTAAGAAAACTCTCTTAAATGAAGCTGAAAGACTATCGAATATTAAAAAAATAGGGTATCTCAATTAAAAAAACTCATTTTTAGAGGCCTACTAGGACTTTTTTGCCTCGAAAAAAAGTGGTTGGGGTTCCCCCAGGTCACCAAGGCATAGATATTTTTGCAAGCTTTGATTTGATATGTGGTAGAGCTCAAACGAGCAACCAAATCAAAAGTTATTGTCGTTTAGAGTTTGAGTTATGTTTTCAACTTATTTTAGATCGTTTATTAATTTATTGAATTTTTATATCATCAAATTGTTATTAAATGACTAATACTTAATAATAATTAGCAAATTTTTAATTAGTATTATTTTTTAATTATTTTCTAAATCATTTTCCACTAAATATCTTATATATTAAGTGTGATTACATATTTTGTATTATATAAATCATATTTTATAAAATATATTATATTTTTATATCAATATATGATTTATAATGATATGTAACATTTTTATGAAATATAACTTGTATCAGCGTTAAAAACTGTTGTTTTAACGCTGATAAAGGGGTACCTTTATGAGCGCTTGAAGAGATTTTACCCACATTAATAGAAGATTTATTCTTAACATTAATGAACATAAAACATAAAAAAGGGTATGTGTGTGTGAGTGTGTGTGTGTGTGATACATGTGTAATTATTGCTCTAGATTAATCCCTATATCCGATACCAAATTTAACAATTTACAAATGATGAGAAAATGTGTCATCGGTCATGTGAATTATTGTGTTGTAAATTGAAGTCATCAAATGGTTAATATTAATATTAATGAGGTCCAAGGGTGTAGCCTAGTGGTAACTATTTTAGGGGGTCATGTGGGAGGTCTCATGATCAGTCTCCTTGAAGGTGAATTTGGGAGGGTGGTTTTATATAATTATAAATATTTATTTATAGTGATATATTTGTAATTATATTTATTATTTTTATATATATATACATATATTTATAAATATATATTTTTAATTATATATTTGTTATATTTATTTATAATTCTTATTATAATATATATATTATAAATCTATCTTTATAAATAAATATTTATAATTATATATTAATACAATAAATAAATAATTGTAAATATATAAATATTTATTTTATATTTATAATATATTTATTATATTTATAATTATATAATTATAAATATATTATATTTTAAGTATATAATTAATATAATTAATATATTATAAATATAGAAAATTTATTATAAATATAAAATATAATAAATATACAATTAAAAATATAATAAATATATAAGTGTAAATATAATAATAAATATACAATAAATATATAATTGTAAATATAATGATAGATATAATAAATATATAATAAATATATAATTGTAAGAATCTATTATAATTATATATAATTATATTATAAATATAATAAATATCTTATAAATATAATAAATACATTATAAATATAGTGAATATATTATGAATATATTAAATATAAAATATTATACATATTATAAATATATTAGATTGGTAACTATATTTATATTGATTATATTTTTAATTATATTTTTATTATATTTTTATTTATTGTAAATTTATGGTATCTATAATATATTTATTCATATATTTATATAAATATATTTCATAACAGATTGCAATTATAATTACTAATAAATCCCGTCTTATTGCAGCAATGGGGCCGCTCATCACGGGAGCCGCGAAGTTCACCGACCGCAAACACGAACACCTCCATCCCCGTCACGTCCAGTCCGGCGTCAGCGCGCCGTAAGTAACCGGAGCATCCGCAGTCGCCGGAGCTTCGCCGGAATCCCCCTCTGGATTCGACGATAGGCGGCACGGCAAGTACGTGTACCTCCATTTCTCCTCCGAACACGGCCACGGCCTCGAGAAAAACTCGCTGCACTCCGCCCTCGGCCGCTGCGACGGCAGCCCCAGAATGCAGTTCATCTGCACGTCGATCTTCTTCCTCCGCACCAGCTTCCGGCACTCCGGCCCTAGCTCCGTCAAATAATTGAACGCCAACGACAGGGTCGTCAACCGAGGCAACAGGCACACCTCCTCCGGGAATGTCCCGTACAACCGATTCCGCTCCAGGTTCAGGACCTGCAGCTTTTTCAGGCACCCGAACGCGCGGGGAACCGGGCCGGTGACCTGATTGGACCGGACGTCGAAGAGCTTCAGCAACCCCAGATCCGCGATCTCGTAAGGCAGGCAGCCGGAGAGCTGGTTGCCCAGGAGGAGGATCTCCAGTAAAGTCCGGGAGGCCCTCCCGATGCTCCGGGGGATGCCGCCGGTGAACTGGTTGTTGGCCAGGGTGAGGTACCGCGCCTTGGTGTTCCCGAGGTTCGCCGGAATCTCCCCGCCGAAGTGGTTGTTGTTGAGGAAGAGGGCGTCCAGGTCGAGCTCGAAGGCCTGCGGCGGGACGGCGCCGCGGAAGAAGTTGAATCGGAGGTCGATGAAGGTCAGATTTCGGGCGGCGAGGACCTCCGTCGGGAACCCGCCGGAGAACTTGTTGTTGCTGATGTCGAGCTCGTAGAGGAAGGGGATGTCCTTGATCGTGGCGGGGACCTGGCCGGTGAAGTTGTTGGAGTTGGCGTGGAAGAAGGCCAGCTGCTGGGTCAGGATGCCGGCGAGGCTGAGGCGGCCGTTCCGGCCGCCGAAGCCGAACCCGTTGAAACTCACCCCCGCCACAGCGGTGCGCCCGCCGTTGGGGTAGCGGTCGCAGATGAAGCCCCTGTACTGGCATGAATCGGAGCCCATCCATGTTTTTGTGATTCCTTGAGGGTCGGATACGATCGTCTTCCCGAAGCTCTGGATCGATTTAGAGGCTTCGACAACCAGGGGGCTTATGCTGGTGGGCGGCAGCGAGGGATTCCGGGGCTTCGGGGCCGGCACGACCGGCGTGGGAGGAGGAGGGCAGTTCTGAGAGGAAGGCGGGCGGCGAGGATAGCCGCCGCCGCCGCCGATGATGATCTCCAGCGCCACCCGGTTTTTGCCGGCCGGGGAATCAGAGACGGCGGAACGGATGGACGGGAGGAGCAAGACGAGGAGCGAAGCGATGACTGCGCCCCGGCCCATTATCGGCGTCCACGGCCCGCCGTCGCGCGTGGAGTTGTTGGCGGGGCAGCGCTTGGAGTATTTATTGCGGGGAGACGGCGGGGGCGCGTGGCCCACCGGTTCCGGATGGAGGCGGGTATTTGTTGGGTTCACATGACCGGCGTTACCACGTGGCCCGTCAAATCCCGAAATCGCCGGTAGCCAATAGGAAGGCGGCGAGGCCGGCCAACACGATCACGCGCGCGGGTTGTTCCGTACGAATATCGGCCCCGGGGCATGACCCGTCCATGAACGTCCCACTTTGATCCAAGTAAATTATTTTTAGTGTCACCCTCCCCGACCCAGATGCAGCTGGCGAATCACGATTAAAAACTAATATTGCTAATGGTTATCTTTATTAGTTTTTTTTGTTAGTGAGAACAAATGATATTTGTCATAAAAAAACTATATTTATTATTAAATATCGTAATTTAATATTTGGATATATTTACATTGATATAAAATTTAATGTATTTACTTAAATATGATTTATATACTACTAAATATGTATTTACATTTAATATATAATATACTTATTTAAATACAAATAATAAAACAATTAATAATTAATATTAATTAAATTTTTGCTAATTAGTATTGAGTAATGCATATTCAATAACAATTTGACAGTAAAATAAATAAATAATTAATTAATATTCTAAGAAAACTTGAAAATATGAACTTCAAAAGAATCTGGGCATACTTTTGAACTCTCAAACGACCATGACTTTTGACATTAGGGAGATCTTATGCCTCGTTTTTTTCTTGGTCAAAAGAAGCTCAACAGTTGTGGTGGTGAGAGTGGGATGAGGTTTGGAGCGTGGTCGCGAGGCCGAGTCCCCGGGTGTCACGACCCGCCTTCACTAAGATGACGGAAGGGACAACAGATTGTCAAACCCTTCTTCAAGTTGAAAAAGAGATAATGACCCACGAGACCCGTCTTCAATAGGTCTCGGAGTGACGACTAGCACCAATGGTATAGAATCACACACAAAATGGAAGACATTACCCTTTTTATTTTGGTAGGATCAGGAGATAAGATAGTAAATCTCAAACAACACCAAAACTAGAGGTAAAAGTAAAGCAAAAAACAAACTATTCCCATATGCATGTTCTAAAAGTAAGTGCTAAAAGGTACAAGAAAACTCTAAGGGTAAATACTAAAGAAAGGAAAAACAACAACAACAACTGTCCCAACGTCCTAACTAGTATGGTCCCGCACGATCCTCGAAGTTCTCCTAGAAACCTGAAAGCAATTTTATATACGTAGGGTGAGTATACGGGTATACTCAGTAGGGAAAACCGAAAACTCTCGTGCACAAGTGAGGAGACATTCTAATGCCCTGTGATAAAAGGAGACAACCAAACATCTAATAAGGAAACTATCCACGCAAACTTCACCAAGGCACACTCCCCAAATAACGCAAGTCAAGTAAAGTAATGGTAATAGTACATCAATACTTAGGTACCCCGCACCACTTTCCCACTGGTTATTGAAGACATTCTACGCATCGGACCTCTCTCGCCATTCTCACCGCAGTCCCACTGCCATACCCCGCCCACACACACCCGAAGACACCTGAGCCTCATCCCGATGACACTTGGGAAACAACCTGCCCGCACACACCTAGGCCAACCACCACAACGTACCCTGCCCGAAGAATCTTGGGCTACTCGAGAAAGGGAGCAGCAAAGGAGCTAATAGCCAGCCACTCATAGGAGTGTTAGGAAAAACAACATCCCCTATGAAATGAGGGTGTTCGGCACAGAGTGCTCAACTTGGGTGGGACGCGAATAAGAAACATAAGAACTAAATTATACATATAGGTAAACAAGCACTCATCCCAATTTAGGGGTTCCAAAACCAGCTTATGCACAGACACCCTCGTTACTATTCATTCATAAAAAGCACACCACCCACAGTCAAGTCACAACTATTCCTCAGAACAATTCCCCACTGAACCCGTTCTTGTTATCACATTCCAGTGGTTCCTTTTTAAAGAATTCTTCACTACCGGGCAACTAACAGACATAGCCATAAGCCAAGGAAGGAGAAACATCCAAACAACACTTTAAGCATTCACACCCGATTCTCTTGTAAAGTCACAACAACAAAAGGGGTCCGTGAGATCCCTCGATGTACTTGAACCAAACCAAGCCCCACCATACGACCCCACACGACCTTAGATCCACCAACCAACAACTGCACCACAACAGGGGATCCCATCCCCATCCATATCACCCCACAAGAATCAAGCAGAACAACCACACATACTACCAAGACAGAGCAAGGGGGGTTTCCAGATTCAAGTACACCATTCATTAAGTTCTTTCTTTCTGTTTGGTTAACCGGGGTGATCACACAAGGATTGTTGTTCACTGGGTATTCATTTAATCAACCGAGTTTACGTGATTAACCAATTTCGATGTTACACCCATTCAATCATCACAGAAGATAGGGGTTCATTAGTACGCAAAGAAGGACCACCAACAACTACAATTTCCAGTGGACATAAGCCCGTATAATTCACAGCATATAAAAGAAGACAAAAGAGTACAACAGAATCAGCAACACACCCCTTCATTCTTTAAAAGTCCGTTTATTATCTTCATTAAGGTTTGGTTTCATCCATTCCCGTAGAAACATTAGCAGACCCGCCCCGCATGATACACAGTAAAGAGAGACGAAAGAAAACCCCTACTTGGATGATTAACGATCAAAGTTTCTCTCCACGTGCCAAGAACCGGGGATGCACGACTTGCAAGGGAGGAACTTCGGGGACTCCAAGGGTGAGTAGGAAAGATCCAGTACAGACGCACCACTAGCCTCGGGAAGTGGGACTCCAAACGCACAAGGAAAGAAAAGAGACCAGTCAATAAGAAGAAGAAGAAGAAGAATTTCCCGTGCGATAAAAAGGTGAGATCCTGGAGTTATGGGATACGGAATTTGAACGACTTTAAAGGCGGGTCATGGTTTCACCACGCGGTTGGGTGGCTACACATGATGGTATTAATTGTCATTTAATAATTCTCATCGGTGAGGTGGCCATAACAATCACGCGTTAAACAATTTCCTTTAATCAAAAGAAAACACGCAACAGGGGCGGAACTAGAAAGTATGGGAAAAGTGCGTGACACCGAGAAAAAGCCACACGTTTTGGTAAGTCAAGGGTCGCCCGACTCTTGGGGGATTTTAGATATCATTTATGAGATTTTAAATGGCTTCGAAAGGGGTATTAAAACACTTTTATGTCAAAAGATAAGTTGCGGGAGCGGAAAAAGTCGGAAACTGTAAAAAGAACGAAGGGTGGGACACCGTTCGGTGAGATACCATAACAGTGCCACAGTCACGATGCCACCATGAGCGGTGCCACCGTTTTGGTGTGCGACCGTCACGGTGGCATCGTCACGGTGCCACCATTTCGGCTTGCGACCGTGACCGGTGCCACCGTTTTGGTGGAACCGTTTGATGGAACAGAGTTTTTGGCAAACTCATCAATGAGCCACTGCTTGGGCCATTACACCGGTCCACCGATTTCTTTGCATTCTTCGTTGTAGCGTCGTGTGCCGCTTTGCGGTTGTACCCAACCTTTTAAAGAGGCTCAACAGATCTCAAAAACTAAGTTTTAAATTAAAGTACTCTAATTTTAGAACTTTTGAGGAAATTTTAGTTTCTTTTAAGAAGGTTTTCTTATCCTTTTTGGGTAAAGACTTAATTTATTCCTCGAGTTTACATTTATATTGATTTGATGGTGTTGAAATTTCCTCATTTTCACGTAATTGTGTTTTTTATAAATAAATATGTAAAATATATAAATATAATTGCATCCATTGATATATAAAATTTTAATAATATAAATTAACATTTAAGCATATAAATTTATAAACATATTTACATATAAAACGAGTATTTAAATGTACAAATCATATTAAACACACAAACACCAACACACACATAAATGTATTTCAATATATTTAAACATATATAATGTTTATATAATAATATAGATGTAAATACACACACATAAATATATTAATAAATGCATTTAAGTATATGTATTCTAATATATGTGTGTGCACACGTGTGTTAAAATAAGTATATAGCAAAAAATACACACACACACACACACACACATATATATATATTAATATATCATTATATAACATGTAAAATTGTGTGGCACAATGGCAAGACTTTCTTGTTGGGAATGTTCAAGGTGGAGATTCAAATTACTGCAGAATTAATTTCAACTTTCACATTTGTGTGGTTTGGTGCGTGGGATTTCCGTGTGTGTGGGGTTGCGTGTCTATGGTTGCGTGTGTGTGGTGCACTTGTGTTGCCTTAGGATGTGGTGGTTACGTGACATTTTTTTTACCCGAAAAAAGTTTTAATTTTTTTTAAAGATTTTAGCAATTATATTTTTTAGTGTTAATAAAAACATATTTTATCAGTGATAAGACTAGTGCAGATAAAAGTTTTACCCCTTTTATCAGCACTCGACAAACATTGATAAATGGTGTCTTTGAGTGCTAATAAAATGAGGTTTTGTAGTAGCTATGAAGAGTTTGTGATGAATTCTCAATTTCAAATTAAAGATGCAATTTAATGGATGTGATGATTTCATGCTCCAATACTTTGATGGTTATCATTTTCATGTTTACATGAATCATGATTTAATGATGATGTATTGGTGGTTTGAGTAACTTGGTTAGTAGTGTGACGGTGGGGACATATTTAGATACATATTAGACTATTATATGTGAGGTTGTTACACGATAGGTAGATGATGTAGTTATTGTTAGTTAACAATGTGAGGGTGATTCAATGGTTGCATATAGTTAGCAAATGTTGTATGATACAGTGAAAATAAAGAGATCGGTATGTGAGTACTATATGCATTTTCTTTTTTGTTTTAAGAGGACTTGTTTATATGCATTTTCTTTTTGTGTTGGAAAAAAGGTTGAGTGTGTCTCCCTAAACATGCCTCCAATAAGGTAAGGATCGGTAACTAGCACCAAGAGGGTAAATACAAAATGAGAGGGATTCACCCAATGAACCTACAATAAAAAATCAAAATACACACAATATATTAAACAAACAAACATATTTGAAACCATGAATACATGAATAAATATACATGTGACATATCATTCCCTAACCATGAAGTCTCTAGGTACAACAAAAGTGGTGATTGGAGTGCTTGTTTAAATGTTTATTATATAAATATCAAGATTCAAACAAATAATATCTAAATTCATTAATATAATCATCATAAAAAATCTATAATTAATTATTAAATAAAAATTAATATAATATTCCTTTGACATAGGTGAAAATGCAGGTAATTAGGTGGACCGTTACTCTTGTGGATGTTGATGTTGAACCCATTTGAGGATGATGTTGCATTTTTTATCAATACACATGAATGAGGTTTGATATATTTGAGTTGAGTTGAAGTAGGAGGAAATGCCTTGAGAAAGGTTGTGATAAGGGTTAATGATGATTTTAGCTAAGTTGAAGAAGTTTTGAAATTAAGGGTGCATAATTATCAAAGGCAAAGTATTCACTAGGTTAAATAACAAACTTTGATGATACAAAAGATATTTCAAGTGATATAGAAGATATTCCAAGTAATGCATACAATTTTTAAATCATAAATAAGGTAATGTAGTACAGACATAAGATATGCCTTGGAGATTAGACTGAAATGCAGTAGAGGCATGATTGTACTGTGATGCACAATATATATCAAAGCATACTAAAGTGTTGGAATCAAGTCTTGTATTGTTGGATTTTTTGTCCACTGGGATTTGTTTTCAATTTGAGGAATTTTAGAAATCGGTAAGTATTGAAATCTCCTTGTGCATGTATGACTTTACTTCATCTCATAAGACTTCGGGTGTACTCAAATTTTGTCTAAGGATAGAAGTTTCCTTATGAGCATATGACTTTATTTAAGTTTGGAATTTTGAGAATCGGAAAATTCTAACACTTTCCTTGTGTGCGTCAGACTTACTTCAGTTTGTAATTCATTGGATGGACTTGATATTTGGAAAAGGTTAGAAGCCTCCTTGTGCACATGAGAATTTATTTATACCTTTGAAGACTTTTTAGTGTTGGGTTTTCATAAGACTTTTGTTCTTAGAAGACTTCTTTGGATTCCATAAGACTTATTAGTAAACCGCGTAAGATATTATTCATTTCTTAAGAAACTGGTGAATTCTGTAAGACTTTGTTCTTTTCCATAATACCTTTTCAATTTTCATAAGACTTAAATTTTATAAGGTTTTTGAAATTTCATAAGACATGTCTGTAAGCCACGTAAGACTTATCAACGAGTCATGGAAAACTTTTGGAGGAAATAATAAGGATTTGTGAAGTCCATCAATTTTTTTATATTTCCATAAGACCCTTTCCTTTGTGAAAATGGAAAAGTGTAGAGGTACCCTATGGCATGTAAGAATCATAAGAGGTATTCCTAAGGATCTTTTCCTTTTGTGTTTTTGGTGAATACCTAGTTCAAATAGAACATGGACGAGTTATTCTTTTGGATAGTTTGGTCTATTAACAATCATGATTCCAGTGACCATTCCATGTTGAAGAAGTCTGTATCAAGATTAAAAGTGGAAGAAGTTATGATGATGTTAGTGATTTAAAATGCAGTTCAAGTTCTTGACAGAGATTACAATGGAACTCAAAGCCTCCGACCACATGTCAACATTCATGCGAATATTATTAATATTGTCAAAGAGAAAAATAAAACTCACATATTTTATGGAGAAGTGAAGACCATGATTGATGAGGAAGATCATGAGGATTATAGAGCATTAAAATAAGCATTACCTAGTGGTGACTTCATGGAATTTCCATAATAAAAATATGGAAATTATCATGTATAAAAATTCAAAAGAGAATATTGTTGTGGATTTCATAGGGGTTCTATATAAAAAATATGGGAAATATTTTTGGTAAAAAACTTAGGGTATAAAAAGTGAAGATGAAGAAAAGAGAATTGATCATCAATAATACTATTGAAAACATCTGTTAGAAGAAGAATAATTGGATATTACAAAGAAAAAAAAGGAAAACTCTTATAGATCTGGAGCTAAAGGAGTAGAGAAAAAATAATGATAACACCCACACTATTCTAGTGTTCATTTCCGCTCTTAAAAATATCATAATCAACCTTTATGTTACATACTTTCTTTATAAACCTTGACGTGTAACGGTGCATGAGAGGTTAAGAAGAGGTTGTGCGATCTATAGTGTGTCCTTCCCAAAATTTTATAATACCTATAGTGGATAATATTACCTCATGATACTCTGATACACTATCGATATATACTCCTTAGACTAGCCCATTGTTGTGAACCAAGTAAAATTCCAGTTTCCATGAATTTACTTTCAATATATGGAATGTGTGTGTGTTTATAAACAAATGACAGAATCAGATTGTTCTTTCTAACACGAGGAAAAGATCATGTGAAAAATATAAAAACTTAAATACCCAAATTCACCCCTCTTAGGGTGTATTGAGTTTCTGGTTGTAACATGTGGTATCAAAGCCATAGTTTTTAGCTGTTGAATCTGTCATCTCTTTCTTGGATTTATGGATAATATAGTGAATGCAAAGAGAGTTCCTTTATTTGATAGGTGTAATTACCAAATCTATAAGAATAGAATATATCTCATATGGTCTCTTGGTCTTGAATTTTTCTCCACTATTGTTCATTGAATATTGGTTAGATATTCTTCTGAATCATTTATGACTGAAGGACAAAGAAAGATGTTTCATGATGACTCCAAATACCATAATTCTTTGTATGGTTCATTGTAAAACCATATCAATATGAAGATGATGAGGTGAACCACTATAAAGGAAACGTGGGATAATTTGGATAATATCTATGAAGGTGACAACAAGGTTAAATAATTAAAGCTTCAAGTTCTATATAATAAGTTCGATGATCTAAAGATGTATCTAGATGAAAATATGGATGGGTTTTTCAATCACTTTATTGAGGTTTTTTTAGAAATTCAAGTACTTAAGAAACAAAGGTAGTGAATGTTATGAAAAATGGTTTTAAAGAGGCTTCCACCCCTTGAAAATCTAACTATGTTTTCCCTTGAAGAAAGAAACATGGCTTAACTATCACTAGATGACTTGAACAAAAAATTGGTGGCCTATGAAATGTGATTCAAGCTAGAAGGGACATCAAATCACAAAAATAAAAAATTCATTTCAAAGACATGGAAATTATTAACATTACTAAATATATAGATGAAGAGGAAGATACAAATGTTGAGATTTTATCTTCAGCGGCAAGAAATTTCAAAAGAGGAAAAAGAAAATTTGAAGTCAATCCGCCCTTGTCTTGATTTTAATATAAAAAGGATAGACACATTGCAATGAGGTGTCCAAGGAAATTCAATGGTGAAAAAGATGAGATGAAAAGTATATAAAAGTTGTGAAGGAGGTTTCCCACTAAAAGAGAATTCAAACCAAGAAGCCCTTATGTGAATAAGTTTCAAAGAATTTGTAATCAAGGGAAGAGGAAGATGATGGAGATTACTTAGAAGAAAAAGAAAATAAATTTAAATATGATACAGAAGATTCCATGATAGCCACTGTTGAAAAATAAAAATATAAAATTGAAAATGACCATTAATCTATGGGTATTGTGGACCTCAAGGTGGAATTGGAAGGATCCCTTGAATATCTTGATATTCAAAGAAATAAAAATTAAAAAATTAGTGTATTATTAAAATAATCACCCAAATATATGGATTAACTTGAGGTTGAGATAGATTGATTATAGAAGGATTTGAAAGATCAATAAAAAATCCATGAATCCTTAGAAGAAATAGTATAGTTCATTGAAAATTAAAGAACAAGATAAGATAATTGATTGCCTTAATTCTTGTTTTTAGAAAATATAAAATAGAGTTAAAGCTCTTGAATAAGAAGTGGTTACTTTGGAAGTAAAATTTAAACAAAAATAAACATAGATGATCCAAAGAAGAAGTTGTATCTTGGAATGTTTAAAGATGCAAAATCATTAGAAAGGGATAAATGAGGCACTGAAGGTGTTGAAAAAATTAAAAATGATCAAAGACCTAGGAACATAAATAAGAGTGGTATTGGATATGATTTTGAGACATTAAAAACTAAAATAACATAAAATAGTAAAAATGGAAGAAAAAAATGGAAGATAATCCTCAGAATCTAAGGAAAAATCAACAACCGAGAAGTTTCTCAAAATATGAAAACATATGAAGAGGTGAAGGTGGAAAGAAATTTCCCCTTATGAGGTTTCAGTTTTGTGGCTTCCTCAGTCATACCATGTCCTACTATGGATAGGCTAAAACTTACTTATAGGGAGAAACACTTGGAAGTAGAAAGAGAATAATGAGGTTGTATCATTCAACATAGAGAATAAACTCTTTTATGAATATTGTTGTAAATTTTCTAATTTTATGAATAAGGATGTTGATTGCAGGAAAAGAAGAAATGAAGGTTTAAATCATGAAAGAAAGGGACAAATGATTAATGGACTGCCTAGTGAAATTATATTGGGAAATAGATTCTCTCTATTGGAAGAAGAAAGTGAGAATAATTATACTATCAGTGATGGAAAGAGATAGGATACTTTATCTACTATCAACCCATGTGTGGGTATGTAGAGACCCGAATCTTGACGTACATAGACATTACATTACTTTTTCGGAATACTTAATACATAAAAAAACCAAAAATCAAGAATCATAATAGTTTAGTGTCTTTGGAAACTCGGAATATAATATTCTAATATTGGTGAAAGATCTTAAACAACTCCCATAAAGATCTTCCCATTTTTGTTTCCTTACCTAAAACCTTTCTTTTAATCCTGGGGGAAAAAAATATTAAAAGGGTGAGCTCAAATGCTCAGTAAGGGTAAGCATGGAGAAAATAAAACAAACCATATACATTTGAACTTAAAAACATGAACATAATGTTTAAACATCAAGATCTTGAGCAATGATAAAAAACATGGCAGTACATAAGGCATAGATCATAATGGAACATTAATAATGATAAAATAGAATGGGAATAAAACATGTAATTGTGGCAAAACATTAAGCACATGATATGATTTCCATAGTAGCCAAAGCATTGCTGCCAAGACCATCTTAGTGGACAAAGTCCCTTACTGAACCGAGTTTACTTGCCGTTCCAGCCCTGTATTACTGAACCAGATTTACTTTCCGTTCTAGCCATGTCTATCTCATGAGATATAATTCCTTACCCAATGCATTGGAGGGAGATATAGGTCCCACCCATCTCATAATGAAATCATTCTTACTTGTGCCACAAAATAAACATACATCATTCATAATAACCCAATGAATAAAATGGGTGTCATAAACATCATCCCATCATCACATAATCCATATAAAAAAAATGGATATCATTTCATAATAAGAAAAGTGAAACCATGTAAATCATAGAAACACATATGAAATAATGTCATCTTAGATGGAAAATGGTTTTGATAAAACACTTGAAATGAATTCTTGAGGAAAATATCCTTTCTTCTTCAAAATCATTTTCTTTACACAAAATGTCATGAAATTATAAAAGAAAAGGATTTTTTTGAAAATGGTAATGAAATCTTTTGGAGGAAGCTCCATGAAAATAAGGCTTTATAAAACCATAAAAAAATCCTTTCATGCCGTATAAGTTAAAAAAACATTCTTCTCGTACTTTTGCCGGAAAAGTCAAAAAGTACCTCGTAACAGAAAGATTCTTTACATACCATGTAGTAAAAATCAAAATGGGTAAAAAAGAATTTAAACATACATGAAATCATTTTTAGAAAACAGGGACGTGTATGATAAATATAACCCCAGTAAATACTTACGAATAAACAATCTCGGATAAAAACGAGATTGGAAAAGTTATCCCTTACCTTAGGTCTGATATGCTTCGTACGTATCCAAACCTCATGTATAATGATTTAAATAATGTCATTGACTTATTAAAGAATCATATTCATTGTTATGATATCATATATGGTTTACTTATGACTTTATATTACCCGTTCTTTTGTAAATCCCATGTTAAAGCAACGTTTTGGGTAAAATCATCTTATTTATCGTACGTGTTTGGACTTGTTTTTATTGATGTTATTATTACTTATATCATTATTTAATTACTTCCAGAATGTAAATCATGATTTATATATCATATATATTCATTATATATCTAGCCTATACATGTATTTATAATGGTACATAACATATGGAGGTAAGAAATGAAATGCACCATTCATGGAGACGGTAAGCCGTACGTACGCATGAACGCTACTTTTATTTCTATTTATTATTTTAATGGAATAATTATATTATAATTCCAGTATAATATCATATATAATATCATTAACTCCATCCTTTATACATCCCACATAAGTCATTAACGAATCACATCACTTTGAGGAGCGGTAGTCCGCACTTCCTCAAATGAGATCATCGTATTTACCCACCATGGAAACCATAAAGGCGTGATATAATTGGGAATTAAAGAAGAATAAGGAAATAATAAACATAATATATATCATATATAAATACATTTCCATTATAATGGCCACCATGAGAGGCGGTAGGAGAAAATCGAACAATCATCGTTTCGTGAGGCGTTAGTTTACCATCCACAGAAACATTATGTTCTTCATCCATTAGATGGAGCTGTGTGTAAGTTTAGTTAGAATAATTATCATAACAAAATCCTATTATATTTAGGATACTGGTGTTGTTACAAAATAAAGTATTAAAAATAGTTTAGGGGTTGGAGAAGTAGAATAAAAGAAAACAACTTAAGAGAAACTGTTACCTTTAATTTGGGTAACTTCATTTGGATTAAACCAAAAGGACTTCTTGGAGCGCCTTATGCCTAATGTAAGGCTTCAAGGGAGAGGAGAGGGATGTAGAGAGATTAATTGGGCAGAGTTTGGATGATCCAAATGTATTGAGAGGTGTGTGGAATTGCATAGAAGTGGTCTCCTTTTATAATGGAGAGGAGAGGCTCTTTAGGAAAGTGTGAAAACATTATTTTATTATAAACTTATATTCGGTTTAAAGAGGTCCAAAACACATTAATTTAGAATATAAGATGACTCATATTCGAAATAAAATCATCCAATAGGAATTGGATAGGTTTTGGATAATATTTTAATCATTATAATCTTATTTATTTAAATAATTTATTAATGAGGTAAATACTGCATCATTATTGTGTCATAAATAATTTAATTTATTTGATGTCTAAAAATTATAAAAAAAATACCAACATGTAGGAAATATTTTTATATTTCCAATTAATATTTATAGTCAAAAAGATAATTTATATATCCCCTTATAAAAATTAATTACTAAAAGATTTTTGTTAATGCCAATTTTGTCTTTACATTAAATTAATTAATCTAATGTGTCATTGTCTTTCATAAGTGGATCCATGGGGTCCAAAAATCTACCCAAGGATTCCCATGGTCGTCCATTACTCATCCAATAAGGTTAGGATAAGTGTCAAGGTAATTTTGAATTATTATAATATTCTTTTAACCTTGAATTACCCTATTTACCTTTAACCGTGGTAAATAAAAGTAAAAAGTTACTATTTACAAAAAATTATTTTTATCTAATTGAACCACATTTTACTCCCTGATATTAACCGCGTATCTTGAATTTTCTAAATTCTACTCACGGAAGCGGTAAAATTAAGTTTTATGAACAAATGCAAAAGCTCCTAGGAGGTGGGTAAAAGATGGTGAAAAGTTCAATACAATTATTATAAATCTAAAAATATTATAAAATGACTCCAATTAATTTCATTTAACTTATATAAGTATTATGTATCTATTTTTACCTAAAATAAATTTAAATCAAATAAATTATTATTTAAATAAAAAGTCGGTTTTAACCAAAAACTCAGTGTTTTCACTATTCATCAAAAATCGAAGATTTTCAGAAAAATACCAAAAATTCAGCCTAAGCTATATTTGATATTCTGAATTAAAAAATTATGTATATTTTTCCAAATTCAAAACATAGAAGTGGCGTTAATTAATTTTAAAATTAATTACCGTTATCAAAACAAATAGCGTGTTTTTAAGAAACAATAACTATCAAAAGATTGATACTTGTTTATGTCCAATTTCAAAGTGAAATTAATTCCAATGACCAACATTGGATTAAATGGTAAAAATATATTCTAATTACACTTTAAATCCAATTAAAAAGATTATCTAACCATATAAATTATTGCGATGAAAAAAGTTGTTTTTAATTAAAATATAGCGTGTTTTTACTATCCATCAAAATATGAAAGTTATCAGAATAATATGAAAAATTTATCCAAATTAAATTTTTATATCCTGATTCCAAGGGAGAATTTTATTTTGTCAAATTTAACTTATAAAAATGTCAAAAACTAGATTTAAAGTGGGTGCTCCATCAAAAGGTAGCAAAACTACATTTTTTGAAAAATACTTATTTTACTCGAAAAATTGATTTTGTTCTCATACCATGTTCTAGAAAATGTGTAAGATGAATAATAATGTTATAAAATTCAAAATTTAGTTGACACTATTCATAACGTCTAGTTCATAATAATATTATAATAATATATCGTTGTTTATTGAAACCCGGTATTGCATACTACACACGCTATCGAGGAAAGTCGCGATTGTGTGTAATGCAAGCCAAGTCAGGGTTGCTTGTTTTGAAAGACTCCTTTATTGTTTAGTTATAACAGAATCCAACCATTTTTCATTTATACATTGAATATATATATATATACACTCAATGTTGCATAGAATGACTATTATCAAACGAACTTGAAATTGTGTGTAACACAATCTAAGAATAGTGTTGCGTATACTGCAAGCTAATACGGTGTTGCGTATAGCACAAGATAATCTTGGTGTAGCATAAAACACATGACATCAAATAAAATAAAAATAATACTTATCATAAAATCTCAGAGTGTTACAAGTTATACCTTATAAAGAAAATAATATGAGAGAGAAACAAAACCTGATTTAAATTTCAGTCAAAGAAACAACAAATAATATCACATGGATCCTTAATAATGAGTGTTCATCCCACATGACTATAAATATAAGTATCCTTAAAAACATGAAGGAGAGAGTCGATGGTACTATTATTTTTAGAAATGATGGAGATTTAAAAATAGAGGGAAGTAACAAGATGTGACTGGTAGGATATGAACTCAGTAGCATCAAATTACTCCTTATGGATAGCTTGAGGCACACAATTTTAAGCATGAGTCAGTTGTGTAACTTTGGTATTGATTTCACCTTCAACCAAAAAGAATACTTGATCAAAATTAAAGTAGGTAATTATATCTTGAAAGGTTGGAGAAGAAGAAACAACCTTTACCAGGTGGACAACAAAGAGAACATGTTTTTCCTTATGGTAGAGGAAGAGACTAGTTTGTGGAAATGAATGCTGGGTCATATTCACCTTTAAACCATGAATAATCCATCCAAGATAAAAGATATATGGGTAATACCAAACTTTAAGAATTAATGAGAGTGTATGTGTGATGCATTCATGTAGGGAAAGATGGTGTGTAACCCTCATTGATGGAAGAAGAAGTGGGTATATCCAACTTGCTTGATCTGGTGAAAATTGACGTTTGTGGCCCAATAAATCTATTATGAATACATAGAGAAAGGTACTTCATTATATTTGTTGATGATTACATTATAATGACATGTTTTCTTTTCATGTAGATAAAGAATATGGTTATGGAGTGCATGAAGAGGTACTAGAGGAAAGTGTAAAATGAGACTAGTTACACCTGTATAATACAATGACCATATAATAGAACAGAGTACACACACATTTATGTAAATATTTATCTATAAAATAATGACATTAATCAATAGGTATCCTCTATATGCACTCCATAGTATAATGGGGTTTTTGAGCAGTGAAATCTAATGGTAAAAAACATGCATACGACAAAACTTATTGAAAATAGTGCCCCTCACCATTATTGGAATAAGGCAGTTCAGGTTGTGGTATACAATCAAATAGGTCTTTTATAATCCATAGATAAGAATAAGCTCCCTATGAAATTTTTCATTCAAGGAAGACAACACTAAATCACTTATGTGTTTTTTGGGAGCATATGATACATTCAGAATATGTAAGGAAATTAAGGAAAATATGGCTATGTAACAGATGAAGGGTTATTCTTAGGATACTCAATAAAGACTAACACCTATAAATTCTTTAAGAAAAGGTCGAATAAGATTGTAGAAAGTAATTATATAAAGTTTATTGATGAAAAATAAGGAAATAATTCTGGGAGCACTAACATGGATGGAGTCTTTAAAGAAGATGAGGAAGTTGATACAAAAAATGAGATAGTACAAAGTCACTCAAAAGATGATGATTATGAGGTAGATTTAGATGAATAGATAGCTTCTAATGATATTAATCCTACACCTTTGAGAATAATTAGAAGTAAATAAGTTGATTCAACCAATATAATTAGCGAAAAGGTTACACTAACTCAGGCATGAAGGATGTGGATAGTTGTAACATCTCATTACCGATCTGACTGGTACGCCTCAAACCTTGTCATGGTTTTTGCTTTTTGTTGAATAGGTAGGGTTTATAATGAATTGGGAGGATATCTATAGTGGTGAAGTTAGAGTTTTTTTGGACTCTCAGCTTTAACTGGTCTTTTCTACAGGCCGCTGAAGGGTTACACGCTGTGTAACTGGGTTACACGATGTGTATTGGTCGCCAGATGCATGTCATGAGAGGTTCACACTGTGAAGGGTACATGATTCAATGAGTTATTACACATCGTGAATTAATTAATGATTTTTTTTAATTCGATGCAATGGTTTTTTCGGTGGTTTCTTATTTTGACTATTTCATGATGTGAAATGGTATTACACGTCGTGAAATACCCCGAATGTGGTTTTTAAACAGGCAGTGCGACTGTGTTTCTATTTTCTCCTTCACTCCAGTTACTTCTCGCTCAATCCAAATCCTTTCCCATGTGATCTTGAATCTCTCTAACCCTTCCAGATCCATTTGTTCGGCATTCGATCATAGTTGTTCTTGCGGTGTGATTCCTGGGTAAGCGTCCTTTCTTTTTCTTTATCTTTCTCTCTTTATCCTCCTTTGAGATTTCTGTGGATCATCATAAAATTTATGGATTCATGACTTGTGGTGTTGGATCTCATTTCTAGGTTGGGTTTTGAGGTCTTATACACCTTCATTCTCATTGATAGGTGTCGTCGCGAGTGTTGAGTTTTGAGATAAAGGTAAGTGATTCTGTCCCGTTTGGACAAAGTGATTATGTAAAGACCCAAAAATTCTATATATATATATTTTTAAATTATATGGAATAATTTTGAGGCCAGTAGGTGAGACAGCGTGTGATTTCGAGGCTCGGAATGCCCAAAATGACCCATAAAAAAATGTTAAGCTTTAAATAACGTGCATGAGTGGTTTTCCTGAAAAAGTGGAATAACTCTTAAATGGGTGCCTAGATAAAAAATATGAGGGCACTGTTGTGTACAGGATGATAGGTTTACCCTAGAAGCGACTTAAGTTTAGTCGACACAGGCCTCCGGTGAGAAAACCAAAAAATGGCATAACCGTAAATAAAATAATAAAATAAAATAATTTTATTTTTAAAATACTTATAACTCACGAATGGTGACTTAGATTAACAATATGAGACCACCACTGAGCTCGTGAGGGTATGCTTTCCTTAGGAAAATCCTAACATTGGCCGGTGTGGGCCAACTGTGGAAGTTAGTTTTTAGTCGTAAATAAAATAATTAAGTAATAATTATTTTATTGTTAAATCCTTATAACTTATAAATAGTAACTCAGATTGAAAATCTGAGAGTACTATTGATCTCATGGGGGCGTATTCCCCTTAGGCGGAGCCTAACCTTGACTGGCACAGATTGAGGGTGAATGTTATTTATTTTTGAACTTTTTTTAAGGTACGTTTAGTAAACGTGCGAGCGGGTTTTTCTATCTTTTGAACCGGTGCTCGGATTGAAAATCTAAGGGCATTGTTGAATTCGCAGCATCGGGATTCACTTAGGCAAATCTTAACTTTGACAGGTAAAGGTCGGATAGAAAATTTAATTTTCAGACTTTCAGAAAAAAATAATAAAATAACTATAAGTTATTTTATTCTTTTCTTCCACCGGTTAAGCATGTCACGACCCGTCCCCCAAGGCCCGTGCCGTGACTACCCCAAGCCCACCTTCCATAGTCCATGGGTTGGAAAATAGCACCTAAAGGCATACCCCTATAAATGGGAAGACATTGCCTTTAAACCTACAAACACATAGACTAAGTATACTACAGGATGAAAACCATGAAGTAAATCTGTACAGTAAAAGGGGGGGGGGGTGTACTGTAAGTAAAGGGGGCTGGAATACAAGCCCAACTGAAAAGTACAACTACAACAGAAAAAATCTCTCAGAATCGTCTGCCAGGGTTCCTACCTGAAGGGTAGGTACAAATCACGGTCGGTCGTCACTATGGCTCGTCACGTTTAAAGGTCCACCTCCGAGCACCGTCCAGTCCTGGCTCCCAAATCTTAGTCAAAGCTGTCCGTTGTCTGCACAAGACACAACAAGGTGCGGGCGAAGCCCGTGCATGGGTGAGTATAACAATACTCAGTAGGGACCCTGAGACCCTCAAAGGTCTCCCAGAGTTCCATAAAGGAAAAACCACAAAGCAAGACCTCACTCACAAAGCACGAAGCAATAGTCATCTCACACCAGGTATACAACTCAGAGACCAGGAATATAGATGATTATTCTTAAGCTATATCATCTTATTCCATTTAGAAGTTCCATAAATGATCCACAAGAAGTTATTCTATTATCGATCCACTCTTGGACGTAATTCACTATTCCATGACAGGCCACTATAAGGCTGGTCCTCATTGGGTCATGATACTGATGATCCACACAGGGTCGCTAGAATGTTGATCCACACAGGGTCGCTGGAATGCTGATCCACACAGGGTCACTGGAATGCTGATCCACACAGGGTCACTCAATGCTGATCCACTCAGGGTCACTCAATGCTGATCCTCGATGGGCCGCTCTAAAACTATTCCTCATCAGGTAGCTACGATGCTGATCCACACAAGGTCACTATGACACTGATCCACACATGGTCGCTACTTCAAAGACAACCAGTCACAGGATTCCCCGCACCCGGTGCAATTGAGTTCTGTAAAATCTGCTCCTCGAGATATCAGTCATACCTCGATTGCCACTAATCTCCACAAAGGAGTAACCTAAAGGACCTCCATGTCGTAAGGGTTCCAATGCGACAGACGGTGCATCAATTAGACGCCCGATATGTGAGTTATAAGCGTTTTAGTACCGAGGGCCCGGTTGGATTCAGGTTCGATCCAACCCGGCCGCACTCCAACTTTCTCCAAAATTCGAGTGGAGTATACCAAAAGGAATGTCTCTCTCCAGGGATCCCAGTGCCGTAGACAGTTCTTCAAATGGACATCTGGATTTCAAGTTATGGAATTTTAAGCGAAACTGGGCCTGGATGGGTCCGAGTCCGGTCCGACCGGCCCGACCTGAATCGGCCTGGGCCGCGGCGGGTGCAGCCCACTGGGCCGCAGTCTGGCCCACAGGGGGGGTGCGACCCGACCCTTTGGGGGGTGCGGCCCGGCCTGCAGGGGGGCGCGGCCCAGCCCGCAGGGGGGCACGGCCCGACGCGCAGGGGTGTGCGACGCAGCATGCAGGGGGCGCCGTCTAGCCCGCGGGGGGGTGCCGCCCAGCCCGCAGGGGGGTAGCGCTCAGCCTGTAGGAGAGCGCGGGGCCCTCCCTAGCTGGAATGGGAGGAAACATCCCCCATTTTCCCAAATAGCTAAGCTGTTCAAGATTTGGAGCGGCGGCGCCACGTGACGTCGCCTGGTCGCCTGTGGGACCCGCAGGGAGGGAGTCCCTGCCTCCGCTGCGACCGGCCGGTGCCGGATGCCTGCTGACCGCCGCGACCTAGTGATGCAGCCTTCTCCTCCTATGGTGTACAACGGCGCCCCGCCACCATCGCGATCGGCCGATGCCGACTGCTGCCATCGCCTGCCGGCACCGGTCGCCAGTGCCGCCGCGCTGGTGTCGTGCCGACGGTCTTCTACGGGCCACTGGGTGAGCCCCGATGGTCCGTTTTTTCCATCCATTTGCACCTACGGGATTACTGGGTTGTCTCCTTCACTGATTTATCCTCAGATTTGGGTTCCTTCCAACCCAAAAATTCACTCGCGTAGAACAAAATGATAAAACAAGAGGCGGAGGGACCGAACCTTGTTTGTTTGGCCCGCGGCCTCCGCGTTAGCATCTTAAAAAGGAAGAAGATAATTAATTCAATAACTCTTGAAATTTAAACAAGACAAAACCCTACCTCGTGAGTCATTGGAGAGCATCCTGCGTTTGAAGATGGGTTGGTGTTCGTCGATCCCGAAGCAAGCCTCCAACGATGCTGCTCAAACGATGATCTTCGGTTCTTGCTTGATGGATCCGTTCCTTGTCAAGAGGCTCCTCTAAAATCCTCCTCTCCAAAACACCACTCCTTTGCCAATGATTTCAAAAACCAAAAAGAGAGAAGAGGGTAGTTACCTTTACAACACATAATTAAGAGAGGTTCATTAATTGGTGTAATTAATGAACCTCCATAATTGCATGGAGGGTGGTTACACATTTTTGTGTAACCGGGAATTTGATGTCCTGCATTAAATGCCCGACCACCCCTTATGGTCCCCTTCAGCAAAACCTAAAATAGAGGTGGAAGATACTTAAAATAAATTAGATTTATTTTATTAATCCTCCATGAAAACTGAAAAAACCAACTTCCTCTCTCAACCCACTACGGTCGAAGTTAAGGATCCCTTAAGAAAATCCCAGTGCTGCGATTCCAAAGGTGCCCTTAGATTTCAATTTAAAGCACCGGTTCAAAAGTTAGGATTTCCCACTCTCACGTTTTCTGAACATACCTTAATAAAGTTTAAAATTCCATTCCGGGAACAACGGGCATTGGAATTTTCAGCCTCGAAATAGTTCCATATAAAAAAAATTACATGCAAAATACGGGTCCTTACATTCTCCCCACCTTAGGGATTTTCATCCTCGAAAGCCACAACATAGACTAAGGAAACAAATGGTAGTACTGAGCACAAATCTGAGCCTCCCGCTCCCATGTTCTCTCCTGGAGGTTCCCATGCTGCCAGCGAACGTGCACTAGAGGTATCGATAATCCACAAAGGACCCACTCCTGTCGATCCTCAATCTCCACTAGATCCTCTGTAAACATCTCCCCATCATCAATGTCCGGCTTTCCCTAGTCAATAACGTGCGATGGATCATGCACATACTTCCTCAGCTGCGACACGTGGAAAACTTCATGCACCCGATGCATATGTGGGGGAAGAGCTAGGTGATACACCACCTTGCCTACTCTACTGAGAACCTGAAAGGGTTCGATGAAACTTGGAGATAGCTTGCCGCCCCAGCCAAATCTCCACAAACCTCGTCGAGGTGAGACCCGTAGGAAGACATGGTCTCCCTCCTCGAACTCCAAAGGTCTCCATCTCCTGTCAGCATAAGATTTATGCCTGCTCTGTGCAGTCTTCATCTGCTCATGGATGATCTACACCTTCTCAGTGGTAGCCCATACCAACTCTGGACCCATAAGTGCTGACTCCCCTGGGTCTGTCCAACATAGAGGTGATATGCATGGTCGACCATACAAGGCCTCAAATAGTTCCATACCGATGGTGGAGTGATAACTTTTGTTGTATGAGAACTCCACCGAGGGAAAGTGATCCTCCCAACTACAACCAAAATCTAGGACGCAAGCACAAAGCATATCCTCCAGTGTCTGAATGGTCCGCTCCATCTGACAATCCGTCCGAGGATGAAAGGTAGTGCTCAAACGTAGCTAAGTCCCAAACTCATCCTGCAATCCTTTCCAAAACCGGGATGTAAAACATGCATCATGATCAGAGACGATCGCCGATGGTACCCCATGAAGTCGTATAATCTTCTGTATATAGAGGCATCCCAAGCCCTCTACTGATCCCTGCTCTTGGATGGGTAGGAAGTGGGCTGACTTGGTGAGTTGGTCAATGATCACCCAGATGGAATCGTATCCCCTGGACATATGTGGTAGCCCTATCATGAAATCCATATAAATTCCATCCCACTTCCACTCTGGAACCTCTAGTGGCTGCGTTAAGACTTCTGAAACTTGATGCTTGGCCTTCACTTGCTAACAAGTGAGGCATCTTGAAACAAAATCTACCACTTTTTTCTTCATCCCTGACCACCAGTGTTGACGTCGGAGGTCCTAGTACATCTTCGACACACCAAGATGTACCACCAGAGGGGACGTATGGAACTCCCTCAAAACCTCCTCCCATAGCACCACTAGTACCAGGGTGTATCCTCTGAAGAGGATGAAGTTCTCCCCACCTTCAAAAAATCTATCAGGTGCCTATCCTGAGGATATCTGAGCACGTCGAGCCTTGTAGTCAATGTACCCAAGATGCGCCTCCCTGACTCGCTGAAGGAGTGTGGAGTGACTGTCATGGACTGGAGGTAAGCTGCTCCATCTCTATCCATGAAAGATATCTACAACGCGACCAGCTGCTCTGTCACCTCACTCAGCAACTGTAGAACAGACCTCCTACTGAGTGCATCTGCTACCACATTTCCCTTCCCAGGAGTATAGACTATCTCAAAGTCATAGTCCTGAAGGAACTCTATCCATCACCACTATTTCAGGTTCAGGTCCTTCTGTGAGAAGATATACCTGAGACTCTTGTGATCAGAGTAGACTGTAAAACTTTCACCTATCTAGTAGTGTCACCACATCTTCAAGGAGAATACCACTACTGCTAACTCTAGGTCATGGGTAGCATAGTTCTGCTCATGCTGTCTCAGTTGTCGTGATCTATAAGCGATCACTTCTTGCTTCTTCATCAGGATATATCCAATTCCCACCCCTGATGTGTCACAATAGACTACATACCCAACGCCCTCTTCTGGTAGCCTCAAGATGGGGGCACTCATCAGTATTTACCTCAGCTCCTGAAAACTCTATTGGCATCTCTCCATCCACACGAAGGGCTGGTCCTTCTTCATCAATGCTGACAAGGGTGTCACAACTCTGGAAAAGTCAGGTACGAATCTCCAGTAATACCCATCCAACCCCAAGAAACTCCACACCTCGGTCACACTCCTAAGTGGCTCCCAAGAAAGAATAGACTCTATCTTCTCTAGATCCATTGCAACTCCAGTCTCCGAGATAATGTGTCCCAGAAAGTGGACCTCCCATATCTAGAACTGGAACTTCGAGATCTTACCATAAAGATGGTTCTCTTGGAGTGTATCCAGAACTATCTACAGATGATAGGAATGATTCTACTTCATCACTGAGTACACCAAGATTTCATCAATGATGACCAACATGAAGCAATTGAGGTATGGATGGAAGATCCTATTCATGAGTCCCATGAACACTGTAGGGGCATTGGTTATGCCGAATGGCATAACCAAGAACTCATAGTGGCCATACTGACATCTGAAGGCTGTCTTCTGCACATCCTCATCTCGTACCCTGAGCTGATGATAGCCTGATCTGAGGTCTATCTTCAAAAAACAATGAGATACCTTCAGCTGATCGAAGAGATCATCAATCCTCAGATGTGGATACTTATTCTTCACAGTCACCTAGTTCAGGAGAAGATAATCCACACAGAGCCTCAAACTCCCATCTTTCTTCTTGGTGAACAAAATCGGGGCTGCCCATGGAGAAACACTGGGCCTTATGAACCCCTTCTTCTACAAGTTCTCCAGCTGTACCCATAATTCTCAAAGCTGCACGGGAGCTATCTGATATGATGGTGTAGATATCGGTGCCATCCCGGGGTACAGGTCGATGTATAAGTCCACCTCTATACGAGGAGGTAGTCCCGAAACATCATTATGGAAGACATCAACATACTGGTCCACCACTATAAGATAGCTCAGACTCTCAACATCAACTGTTCTGAGGGTAAGGCTAGCCAACTGATGTGTGATCGGCTACACCCTCCTCTGGGTAAGTCCATCTTATGCTACAAAGGTTCCCTTCTCGCTGGTGAAGGAAAACCTAGTCCCATCCTCATAGAAACACCTCACTTTGCACTTAATGCAGTCAATCTGAGCATGGACTATAGATAACCAGTCCATACCCAAGATGACATCGTAAGGCCTCGACGCCGCTACTAGAAGATCCTAGACCAAGCTCTCACCTCCTAGAGTAAGCTCACACTTCCAACACCAGTTTGTAATTGTCGAATCCCCTCCCGTAGGAGTATCTACCCGTAAGGATCGATCCAATGACTCCACTGGAATCTCCGAGATCCGAACGAGGGCTGTGGAAATGAAAGAGTTACTGAAATCTATGTCTATAAGTACTGCAACTAAGGTGGAGTAGACATATATCGTACCTCAAATCATCTCTAGAGAGCCGTGGTCATAGGCCTCAGCTGCCTAAATCTGAGCTCATCCTTTTCCACCTGCTCCTTGTGTTTGGGTGGACCACCTGGAGGTGGTGGTGGTAGAACCTCAAATCGCCGCCCACTGCCTACTACACGACCAACTCCTCTACCAAGTCCGCCTACTGCCTGCGGACCTCCCTGCTCGAATCTATGCCTCTACCTCATCAGTCCCTCGAAATATACCCAGGTGAGGGTTGACTCGTCATGTATATAGAGTGTCAGGATCCACCATCTCTATGTTGATCCTTGGAAAAGACTGGCAGCTAGGATCACCATCTGGTCAGCTGGTGTCCCAACCAGGTGAAAAACTTTGTCCATAGCCTCCAGCCAGTCCTCAGCTGCCTACAGATCCATCTCACCTTGAAACCTCAAAGGCATCTACCACTGAAACTCATACAACGCGCTCAGTCGGAGTGCACTATCTTCTAGTAGGGTTGGTGGAAATGGATGCCCAACAGGTAGTAGTGCTTCTAGTACACCACCCAATGGTACTATCACCGTAAGAGGGCCCTGTACTGAAGTCTCATCGCTTGGTGGGCCATCATTGAAAACTCTCACTGGAACCCTGGTTGGCTTTCTACGCGGAGGCATCCTGAAAGAAAAAAGATGCACTATGATCAATAAATTATACCTGGTGAACTGACTCAAAAGAGATCAAAAGGAAACAAACTTTTCAAACACACATGCAATCGGTGTTTTTGTGTAATGAGTCGAAATTCATAATTTAGGGTCCTGGTGTATGGATACGTCGCCTGCCGCACCAACACTAGATTCCACAAACTGAAAACCACACTTATAATACTTAACACTATTTCCCATGAAAATATCAAAGTCCTAGTTCTTTGATAGAACCAACTCCTCTAATACTACTTTGTCATGAACCATCCCCCGAGACCCATGCCGTGACTACCCCAATCCTGCCTTCCATAGGCCATGGGTTGGCGACTAGCACTGAAAGGAATATCCCTATAAATGGGAAGAAATTGCCTTTAAACTTGGAAACACACAGACTAAGTATATGACAGGATGCAAACCACGAAGTAAATCTGTATTGTAAAAAGGGGGGTGTGTACTGTAACTAAAGGGAGCCGGAATACAATCCCATATGAAAAGTACAACTACAATAGAAAAAAATCTCCCAGAATCGTCCGCCAGGGTTCCTACCTGAAGGGTAGGTACAGCTCACGGTCGGTCGTCACTGTAGATCGTTACATCTAAAGGTCCACCTCTGAGCACCGTCCAGTCCTAGATCCCAAAACTCAGTCAAATCTATCTGTCATCTGTATAAGAAACAACAAGATGCGGGCGAAGCTCGTGTAGGGGTGAGTATAACAATACTTAGTAAGGACCCCGAGACCCTGAAGGTCTCCCAGACTTCCACAAAGTAAAAACCACAAATAAAGACCTCATTCACAAATCATGAAGAAATAGTAAGCTCACACCAGGTATACAACTCAGAGATCAAGAATATAGATGATTAGTCTTAAGCTATATCATCTTATTCCATTTAGAAGTTCCACAACTAATCCAAAAGAAGTTGTGCTATTATCGATTCACTCTTGGATGTAAGTCACTATTCCACAATTGGCCACTATAAGGATGGTCCTCATTGGGTCACGCTACTGATGATCCACACAGGGTCGTAGAATGTTGATCTAGATAGGGTTGCTGGAATGCTGATCCACACAGGGTCACTGGAATGCTGATCCACACAGGGTCACTCAATGCTGATCCACTTAGTGTCGCTTGATGCTGATCCTCGATGGGCCACTCTAAAACTAGTCTTCATCAGGTATTTATGATAATGATCCACAAAGGGTTGCTATGATGTTGATCCACATAGGGTCACTACTTCAAAGATAGTAGTCATAGGATTCCCCGCACCCAGTGCGCTCGAGTTCCGTAGAATCTGATCCTTGAGATATCGGTCATACCTCGACCGCCACTAACCTCCAAAAAGGAGTAACCTAAAGAACCACTATGTTGTAAGGGTTTCAATGCGACAGATGACACGTCAATCAAACACCCAATTTGTGAGTTATAAGCATTTTAGTACTGCGGGCCTGGTTGGATTTGGGTTCGATCGAACCCGGCCATACTCCAAATTCTAAAAAATTTGATTGGAGTATACCAAAAGGACCTTCTTGCTCCAAGGATCCTAGTGCCGTAGACAGTTTGTCAAACAGATGTCTGAATTTCAAGTTATGACATTTTAAGCGAAACTGGGCCTGGATGGGTCCAGGTCCGATCCGACCCAGCCTGACCCGGTTCAGGTCGACCCAAATCATCTCGGGTCTAACCTAGCCTGAACTGGCCCGGGTAAGACCCGACCCGAACCGGCTTGGGCCATCCCGGTTGGGCTGGGCCGCAGCGGGCTTGGCCCACTGGGCCACAGTCCGGCCTGGCCCGCTGGGGGGTCGCGGCCCGACTTGTAGGGGGGCATGGCCCGACCCACAGGGGGGGAAACCCCACCTGTAGGAGGGCTCATCCCAGCCCATAGGAGGGCGCATGGCCTGCCCTAGCTATCACTGGGGGAAACGTCCCCCCTTTTCCCGAACGGCTAAGTCATTCGGGATTTGGAGCGGCGACGCTACGTGGCGCCGCCTGGTCACCCGCGGGACCCATAGGGGTGGGTCCCTACCTTCTCCGCAGCTTCGAGCAGCGGCCACCTTCAGCGGCGCGTGACGACATGCTGCTCTGCCTCTGCAGCCGGTCAGTGCCGACCGCCCTGCTCAACCGCCGCGGCTGAAAAGATGTGACCTACTCCTCTTGCGGCGTGCAATGGCGCGCCGCCACCATCTCCGCGGTAGGCCGGTGCCAGCCACCTACTGACCGCCATGACCTAGTGCCGCAATCTCCCCCTCCTATGGCACGTGACGGTGCACCGCCACCACCACAGCTGGTCGGTGCTGGTCGCCGCCATCGCCTGCCGGCACCGGTCGCTGGTGCCGTCGCACCGGTGCCGCGCCGAAGGTCTTCCACGGGCCACTGGGTGAACCCTGGTGGCCCGTTTTTCCATCAGTTCTCACCTACATGCTTTTCGGGTCGTCTCCTTCACTACTTGACCATCAGATTTGGGTTCCTTCCAACCCGAAAATTCACCCGCGTAGAACGCAATGATAAAACAAGAGGCGGAGGGAGCGAGCCTTGTTCGTTTGGCCCGCGCCCTCCGCGTTATAATCTTAACAAGGAAGAAGATAATTGATTCAAAAACTCTTTAAATTTTAAAAAGAAAAAACCCTACCTCATGAGTCCTTAGAGAGCATCCCACGTTTGAAGATGGGTCGATGTTCGTCGATCCCGAAGCAAGCCTCCAAGGATGCTACTCAAACGATGATCTTCAATTCTTGCTTGATGGATCTGTTTCTTCATCAAGAGGCTCCTCCAAAATCCTCCTCTCCAAAAACACCATTCCTTTGCCAACAAATTAAAAAACCAAAAATAGAGAAGAGGGGAGTTATCTTTACAACACTTAATTAAGAGAGGTTCATTAATTGGTGAAATTAATGAACCTCCTTAACTGCATGGAAGGTGGTTACACATTTTTGGGTAACCGGGAATTTAATGTCCTACATCAAATGACCAACCACCCCTTGTGGTCCCCACCACAAAAACCTAAAATATATGTGGAAGATACTTAAAATAAATTATATTTATTTTATTAATCCTCCATGAAAACTGCAAAAACCAACTTACTCTCTCAACCCACTACGGTCGGGGTTAAGGCTCCCTTAAGTGAATCACGGCGCTGCGAGTCCAACGGTGTCCTCAGATTTTAATTCCGAGCATTGGTTCAAAATTTAGGATTTCCCACTCGCACGTTTACTGAACGTACCTTAAGAAAGGTTAAAATTCCGTTCTGGGCACACTGGGCATCAAAATCAAACGCCGTCAGATTTCGCAGCCTTAGAATGGTTCCATATAAAATAAATTACATGGAAAATCCGGGTCTTTACAAAGCATCGATTGGCGGAACCGCAACATAACAAAAGACAATAAATGAAGATCAATAAATGAAATGTTACTTTTATTGTGTAACCACAATGCTTTTGTGATTAATTGGTTCATTAATTAAGGTTCATTAATGAACTACATTAATAAACCTATTGTTAAGATCTTTAAATCTTTATTTAATCAATCCATTGGTGGAACAATTTGGGAACCCCGGGGAAAGATCTAACGAAATGCCGACGACATCACCAACAAAGAATGGTGATCGAATGACATCCATTGGAGGATTCAATCCGAAGGGTGATGAATGACGATGAACGTCAACGAACGTAGAATTCCTTTTTTCATCCGCAGAGGATTCCACCAAATCCAGGTAGGGGATTTAATTTATTCTAAGTGAATAATGAATTATATCTTGTCTCGTTCTTGGAAAATTATGTAGAACGCGGGTCAATTGGCTAACAGGTTGATCCGCGATTCATACTTTACTGCAGGTGGTTGTTGCGGGATTTGTTTTGGGGACAATCTTAAAATATTTGATGATTATTCCACCCCTATGACAAAACAGTAAACATAGAGGGAAAAGGCCAATATGAACAAGTCCGGGACCCTATTCTGCTCTTGGTTTTCGAACGTTCTGTAACACCCCAAGCTTCCACGGTACGTTTCCCTTTGAATAATGAAATAACTTGCATTGTACACAACTTTGAGATTCTAACACACTACGACCAAGCAAAGTAGCCGTTATGAGTAGTAATACCCACTTTTTGAAATTTTATAAATTTTATCTCTCAATATGGACTTAATTTTTGGATTCGGAATATCGAAATTATCCTAGGGTGAAATTTTTGTACTTTTCGGATAACTTTTATATTTTGATGAATAGTGGAAATTACTAAATTTTAATTAAAAACAAATTTTTTAATCAAAATAATTAATAGTGATAAATTATGAATTTGAGTGGTTTTAAAGTATATTTAGAATATATTTTTACCATTTAATACAATGTTGGTCATTGGACATAATTTCACATTTAAACCGGACATAAACAAGTGTCAATCTTTTGATAGTTATTATCTCTTAAAAACACACTTTTTGTTTTAACAACGGGAATTAATTTTAAATTAATTTCTGCCACTTCTGTGTTTTGAATTTAGAAAAATAGATTCCATATTTAAAATTAGGAGTTCCAAATTGTGTAAATAGGTAACTTTTATTTTTAGACATTTTGAATAATTACTTCGGTAAATATTTTATTTACCATGGTTAAATGGTAAATCCGGTAAATAAGGGTAAAAAATAATATTATAATAATAATAAATTACCCTAAAACATGTCCTAACTCTATTGTTTGATACATTTCCGACCATGGTCATATTTGGGTCAATTTTGGGACCCCATGGATCCACTTGTAAGTGATAATGACACTTTATATTAATTAAGTTAAAGTAAATACAAAAATGACATAAGCATATATCTTTTAGAAAAACAATTTTTACATAGGGTTATATATGTTATATTTTAGACTATAAATATTAATTAGAAATATAAAAATATTTCCTAAATAATGGTATTTTATTTATAATTTTTATACATGGAATAATTAAATTTATTTATGACACAATAATGATGCAGTATTTTCCATATTAATAAAAGAATAAAATAATTAGTGTTATAAATGTTAAAATAAATATAATTTGTAAGTTTTTATGACATAAAAGAATTTTATTGGTTAATATTACATGTTAGGATTTCTTAAATTAATTTATTTTGAATTAATAAAGTTTTTAAGACTTTAACAAAAATAAATTATTAAATATTGTCAAAATTGACATAAATGAGTTTTTAAAACAAATATTATATTATTAATTGATATTCTATTCCTAAAAGTATAAGGTTCAACCAAAGGACTTATATCATGATAGGTGTATCATTAATGGAACACTTGGGGGTCGCTTGGATGTATATAGTAAGTTTATTAACTATATAATATAAAAATACAAAGTGACATGGTAAATGTCAAACTAATTAACTAAGAGTTAAAACTAAAAGATAAGGTTAATATAATGACACAAACATATCTAAAATATATTGGTTTAAAGGATTTAGACCCATCCCCACCTTATACTTTGAATAGTACACTTTGGATCCATTAGAAACTGAATATGAATTTATTATAAATTAATACTTTAAGTTTTTCCTAAAGAGCCCCTCCTCCCCCTTATAAAAGGACACTACTTCTAACCAATTCTTCACACATTAAAAGCCTTTTGGTTCAGCCAAAACCTACCAAAATATTCTCTGAACTTAACTAACTTAAACATATAGTCCTTAGTTTGATCAGAAAGCCAACCTAAGGATCTCTTTTGATCAAATCAAAAGGAAGAACCCGAAGAAGAGGTAATGTTTTCACCACCCTCTTTCAAGTTCTTTTCTTCTTCAAATTATTCTTTCTTTGTTATTTAAATTCTAAAATAATAACTCCAATATATTCTATATACTGTGATGTTATTATAAATATGGTACAACCATATTCAGTATTCTATCCATCTCTTGAATGATATGTCACCATACGTGCGTACGTACGACTTACCGTCTCCACGTCGTGGTGTAATTGTTATTCAATAAATTATTATTTGGATGGGTATAATAATGATGTGTAATTCATGTAAATATTAAATATAACATGATAATGATTCTATATATATGATACATCATCCAATTATATATTATTTTAATATCAAAAGAATGATATTATCGCTCGTGCGTACGTACGGACTACCGTCTCCATGAACGCGATGAGATTCATTCCCCATCATATCCATTCAAGAATAATTTTCATTTTTATGGTTAAAAATAATGTTTAAAGACTTAATATCATGCTGGATATGAATAAGATACAACCTATCCATAACAAACATAACTTACGTAACAAATCATATAAAGGAAAACGAGTGAGTTAACACCCGAAACGATGATAATACTAATATATTATTAAAAAATCAATGTTAAAAGATAATATATGATATCATATTAATGTATATTATTCTTTTATAATTTAATAACAATTATTTCACCATTGTACAGGAGGTTAACCTACCCTCAACCAATGAAAATTACAAGGTAATGGTTTATTTCACAATCTCTTCATTATCCGAGGTTGTTTATACGCAATTATCTACTGGGACCTCTTTATCATCACATCCATGTTTCTTAAAAATGAATTTCAAAACATTCTTACTATTTTACATAATATGGGATAAAGTCATTTATACCCTTGTTGACTTTTTATAAGATGTTTATAAAGGAATCTTTCTGTCATTTTCCAAACAAGGTCCTTTTAATCTTTTCGACAAAATTAAGGTAAGAATGTCTTTTTTAACTTATATGGAGGGTGCGGCTATTTTCTACCATTATAAACTCATATAAGCTTACCTTACAAGATTATAAGAATATTTTCAAAGTAAATGTTTTATTTTATAATTATGTGACTCTTAAATGATTTCAAAAATAGAAAGAGATATTTCTCTAAAAAGGGTTTTGATTTCATCAATGTCAACATCCTTGATGGATTTTAAGTATATTTGAAGTTGATTTATTATGATACAAAACATCCATATTGTATTGAAGGTTTTTTGATATGTTTGACTGTGGATGTGCTATTTTTATACCATTCATGGTTTATGGTTAAAGTATTGACATTTCATAGGCTAGTTTTAATACGAATGTTTATGATATGTTTAAACCTTTTCATATGAGGAATGTATTGGACTTAGTAAGTGATGGGTGGAGCCTGATATAGCTCCTCAATGCATCGGTAGGTCTCATGAGACAACTAGACATGGAATTTTCCGAGGCCCTTTCTCAATTTGATTTATGGTTTTGGCCGAGGCCTTAATCATTTTTAGACGTCTTGGCCGAGGCCTTGACAAAATGTTTCAGAATGTCCGACATTATACATTCCCTCATTATGAAAATAATATTGATGGTTCATGTGGTCATTCGACTAGTAGAATACCAAATATTATTTTTTATTATGGAATTATTTACTCAGCTCATATTCCTACCATAAAAGTATTCTTGTTTATTATTGGTAAAGGCATGTGGTTTCAATTATTCACCATGAATAATATTTATGTTATCTTCCGCTGTATTGCTTACCCTTACTGAGCGTTTGAGCTCACCCCTTTCTTATGTTTCATTTTCCCAGGATTCCATGAAGTGTATTGTGATTGATATGTAGGGTTAATCCAAGGGAATAATGGAGTTCATAAAGGATTATTTATGTTGTTTTGTATGTTATAAAGTGTAATGTAACATTCATGTATGTAATCTATTTTCCAAGACTGCTAAACCGATCGGTCCTTCGGGACTTGATTCCTTGTAATCATGCCAATGTATTAAAATAATTCGCCGACTCTAGGTAACTGGGGTCGGGGCGTTACAGTTGGTATCATAGGAAGTTTAGTACGAACCTTGGAAACTAGATTTAGATAAACTCTAATTAGAGCACATATCCCTAAGATAGACTTTGAGGATTAGTATAGACGAACTTCATAGAATTTTGGTATTGTAGAGATTTTGTGAGTTTTCCAAGAAATAAATCCCTGTTTGGATACGAGCAGGTAGAGGCGGATCTGGCACAGATGTACCTAGGGGTAAAACCCGAAAACACCGCTTTGATCTAGACTCGAACGGGAACTAGTGCATGACAATGGGCCCTGCTTTACTCTTGGTTACGACACTCCTGGGGGATATGTTTAGGATAATTCTCATTTTCTTTACAAACCATTATGAAGGGTTTATGAGTATATACTTCCTCAAAGAAAACATTTTTTATGATTATGGATTATATCCGTAAACTGTTTAATTTATGTTAAGTGTTTCAAAAGTTTCAGATTAGGTATTTCTATTCATAAACTAATCTAGTGTATGCCATTGTTTAGAAATGGTGCCTAGTATAAGGAATGAGAACTCCAACAATACGCATGATCCAAAGAGTAAGAAGGATCACATCTTTCATGGTCTTAATCCAGAATTTAGAAGGGAAATAGTCTCCCATGTATTATCATCATATGAAGAAATAGTATCATGTGTTGATAAGATAAGTAAAGAATTCTCGGAGTATTATGGCTTTGAAGGGAAGCCAGATAAGAAAAGGATGGTAGAGAGAAGGACAAATAAAGGGAAGAAGGTAAAGAAGGATTTTCCCATATGTGATAAAAGTGGAAAGAATCACCTTGGAAAATGCTTGAAGGGAATGAGAGTATGTTATAAGTGTAGATAAAAAGGACACCAAGTAGGTGACTGCAAGGGTAAGAAAAATGTTTCAAATGTACAATGCTTCATCTGCAAGAAGTTTGGACACCACGCGAACCAATGTCCCATTAATCAGACTATGTCACAAATGATGCTATTGGATAATAATCAAGTTATGATACTACCACAGATGAAGAGGAATGAATAGTGTTCTTATGTTGTTATTTTGGAATTATTTCATTGAAGTGTTGTATCAATGATTTACTAGAAATAAATAAGGATTGTACTGCAGTACTATTTCATTAAGGATTTGAGATTTTATGGTACTAAGAAAAGTGACTCTACAACGAGTTAAACTTTTTGGAAATTACATGGTTGAAGGATAGATAAACCTTAATATGGTCCTAATATCGAGGTACTAATTTTGGAATAAGATATGGTTGATTTGGGTAAATTATATTGGATATTCTTGACTTCCTTGAAACTGATTAAAGATTTGTATATTCCATCATTATTGGAGTTTACAATATTTTTGGATGGATGAAGTATATATAGTATTATATAAGGAATAAGGGAGCATGAATGTAATCAATAAGGTTTTATGGTAATTCAGGATGTTTCAGTGTTTTAAAAGAATACATGATGAAGGTATTTACGTGTTATTACGGGGTAAAAAGGATCTACATTATGTTTAACTTTCATATAAAATTTGGACTGAGAGTTTACAAAAGTATTTTGGATAAGTATAAAGGTTGGAATGGATTATATTTTACATTGTATACTATTGTTAAATTTATTTTTTGGATATTTATAAAAAGGACAACACGCAGACCGTGTGACAACCCATTGCGTCGGACAAAGCTGCGGGAATCGAACCCACAAACATAGTGCAATTGGGATTTATTGCCTACCAATAGACTATGTGAAGTCCCTGGAGTGTATAATGTAGTTTTTTTTAAAATTTATGATAGATGAATTATAAATTTATTTTTTGAACCAGATACGGTTAGGATAAATAGAATATTTTTGAGTTCTATTACCTTTTGGAGTGAAAGATGAGTTTGTGGTAAAAAATTATTAAAGAATGAAAGTATGCATGACAAGTAAGTATATTTCCTTACATTCTTAGTAAATCTTATAAATAAATTCCTCAACTTTATGAAAGGTAACTTAAAACAAAAATGTTTTCGGTTAACTTTTCCTACTGGGGAATCAAAGACCGTTTAACCAATCACAAGTTTGTGATTTTCTTGTAGTTAAATTTCTCCTAATCTTGTTTTCTACAACTCTCCATAAGACCTTGATGGTTTTTTTCTCCTACATATCCATGTTTTCATAGAATCCTATTATGGGCTATCTCGGATGACCTTTATACTTCTCTTTGTTTCTTTTAAAGTCATATTTTTATTAACCCTATTTCCGATATGGGTTTTCCACAAAGGTATTTTCTATTTTCAACCTTTTATTTTTGAAGAACATTTTCAAATTGCGAGGACGAAATTTATTGAAGGAGGGGAGAATGTAACACCCAAAGCTTCCACATCACGTTTCCCTTTGAATAATGCAATAGCTTTCATTGTATGCAACTTCCAGATTCTAACACACCGCGACCAATCAAAGTAGCCGTTATGAATAGTAATACCCACTTTTTGAAATTTTATAAATTTTATCTCTCAAAATGGAATTCATATTTGGATTCATAATATCGAAATTATCCTAGAGTGAAATCTTGGTACTTTTTGGATAACTTTTATATTTTGATGAATAGTGAAAATTACTAAATTTTAATTAAAAGAAACTTTTTTAATCAAAATAATTAATAGTGATAAATTATTAATTTGAGTGGTTTTAAAGTATATTTATAATATATTTTTACCATTTAATACAATTTTAGTCATTGGAAATAATTTCATATTTAAACTGGACATAAACAAGTGTCAATCTTTTGATAGTTATTATCTCTTAAAAACACGCTTTTTGTTTTAACAACGAGAATTAATTTTATATTAATTTCTGCCACTTCTGTGTTTTGAATTTTGAAAAATGGATTCTATATTTAGAATCAATAGGTCCAAATTGTTTAAATAGGTAAATTTTATTTTTAGACATTTTGAATAATTACTTCGGTAAATATTTTATTTACCATGGTTAAAGGGTAAATCCGGTAAATAAGGGTAAAAAATAATATTATAATAATAATAAATTACCCTAAAATGTGTCCTAACCATATTGGTTGATACATGTACGACCATGGACATATTTGGATCGATTTTGGGACCCCATGGATCCACTTGTAAGTGATAATGACACTTTATATTAATTAAGTTAAAGTAAATACAAAAATGACAAAAACATATATCTTTTAGGAAAACAATTTTTATATAGGGTCATATATGTTATATTTTAGACTATAAATATTCATTAGAAATATAAAATGATTTCCTATATAATTTTATTTTATTTATAATTTTTAGACATGGAATAATTAAATTTATTTATGACACAATAATGATGTAGTATTTTCCTTATTAATGTAAGAATCAAATAATTAGTATTATAAATGTTAAAATAAAGATAATTTGAAAGTTTTGATGCCATAAACCAATTTTATTGGTTAATATGACATTTCAGGATTGATTAAATGAATTTTGTTAGAATTAATAAAGTTGTTAAGACTTTAACAAAAATAAATTATTAAATATTGTCAAAATTGACATAAATGAGTTTTTAAAACAAATATTATATTATTAATTAAAATTCTATTCCTAAAAATCTAAGGTTCATCAAAAGGACTTATATCATGATAGGTGTATCATTAATTGACCACTTGGGGGTTTATTGGATGTATATAGTAAGTTTATTAACTATATAATATAAAAATACAATGTGACATGGTAAATGTCAAACTAATTAACTAAGAGTTAAAACTAAAAGATAAGGTTAATATAATGACAAAAACCTGTATAAAATTTATTGGTTTAAAGGATTTAGACCCATCCCCTCCTTAGACTTTGAATATTATACTTTGGAGCCATTATAAACCGAATATGAATTTATTATAAATTAATACTTTAAGTTTTTTCTAAAGAGCCCCTCCTCCCCCTTATAAAAGGACATCACTTACAACCAATTCTTCACACATTCAAAGCCTTTTGGTTCGAACAAACCCTGACCAAATATTCTCTCAAATTACCTAACTTCAACCTAGATTCCTTATTTTGATCAGAAATCCAACCTAAGGAGCCCTTTTGATCAAATCAAAAGGAAGAACCCGAAGAAGAGGTAATGTTTTCACCACCCTCTTTCAAGTTCTTTTCTTCTTCAACTTCTTATTTCTTTGTTATTTACATTATAAAATAATAACTCCAGTATCTTCTATATACTGTGATGTTATTATAAATATGGTACAACCATATTTATTATTCTATCCATCTCTTGAATGACATGTCACCATACGTGCGTACGTGCGACTTACCGTCTCCACGTCGTGGTGTAATTGTTATTCAATAAATTATTATTTGGATGGGTAAAATAATGATGTGTAATTCATGTAAATAATAAATATAACATGATAATTATTATTTATATATGATACACCATCCAATTATATATTATTTTAATATCAAAAGAATGATATTGTCGCTCGTGCGTACGTACGGACTACCGTCTCCACGAACGCGATGAGATTCATTCCCCATCGTATCCATTCAAGAATAATTTTCATTTTTATGGTTAAAAATAATGTTTAAAGACTTAATATCATTCTGTATATGAATAAGATACAACCTATCCATAACAAACACGGCTTACGTAACAAAGAATATAAAGGAAAACAAGTGAGTTAACACCCGAAATGATGATAATACTAAGATATTATTAACAAATAAATGTTAAAAGATCATATATGATATCATATTAATGTATATGATTCTTGTATAATTTAACAAAACTTATTTCACCATTATACAGGAGGTTAACCTACCCTCAACAAAGGAAAATTACAAGGTAAGGGTTTATTTCACAATCTCTTCATTATCCGAGGTTGTTTATACGTAATTATCTACTGGGACCTCTTTATCATCCACATCCATGTTTCTTAAAAATGAATTTCAAAACATTCTTACTATTTTAAAGAATATGGGTTAAATTCATTTATACCCTTTTTGACTTTTTATAAGATGTTTATAAAGGAATCTTTCTGTCATTTTCCAAACAAGGTCCTTTTAACCTTTTCGACAAAATTAAGGTAAGAATGTCTTTTTTTAACTTATACGGCGGGTGTGGCTATTTTATACCATTATAAGCTCTTAGAAGCTTCCCTTACAAGATTATAAGAATATTTTCAAAGTAAATGTTTTATTTTATAATTATGTGACTCTTAAATGATTTCAAAATAGAAAGAGATATTTCTCTAAAAAGGGTTTTGATTTCATCTATGTCAATATCCTTGATGGATTTTAAGTATATTTGAAGTTGATTTATTATGATACAAAACATACATATTGTATTGAAGGTTTTGTGATATGTTTGACTGTGTATATGCTATTTTTATACCATTCATGGTTTATGGTTAAAGTATTGACGTTTCGTATTCTAGTTTTAATATGAATTTTTATGATATGTTAAACCTTTTCATATGAGGAATGTATTGGACTTAGTAAGTGATGGGTGGAGCCCGCTATAGCTCCTCGATGCATCGGTAGGTCTCATGAGACAAATAGACATGGAATTGTCTGAGGCCCTTTCTTAATTTGATTTATGGTTTTGGCCGAGTCCTTAATCATTTTTAGACGTCTTGGCTGAGGCCTTGAAAAAATGTTTCAGAATGTCTGACATTATACATTCCCTCATTATGAAAATAATATTGATGGTTCATGTGGTCATTAAACTAGTATAATACCAAAGATTATGTTTTATTATGGCATTATTTACCCATCTCATATTCCTTCCATAAAAGCATTCATGTTTATTATTGGTAAAGGCATGTGGTTTCAATTATTCACCATGCATAATATTTATATTATCTTCCACTATATTGCTAACCCTTACTGAGCACTTGAGCTTACCCCTTTCTTATGTTTCATTTTCCCAGGATTCCATGAAGTGTATTGTGAGTGATATGCAGGGTTAAGCCAAGGGAATAATGGAGTTCATAAAGGATTATTTATATTGTTTTGTATGTTATAAAGTGTAATGTAACATTCATGTATATAATCTATTTTCCAAGACTGCTAAACCGATTGGTCCTTCGGGACTTGATTTCTTGTAATCATGCTAATGTATTAAAATAATGCACCGACTTTGAGTAACTGGAGTTGAGGCGTTACATGTTCTTTGTGGGTGACCGAGCAATGTGATGGCAAGGCGATTCCGTGGGCTTCACAGTGAAGGTGGAAACCCGGGAGGCCCGTAGGCGCTGGCATAAAGGAAAACAGACCACCAGAGCATCTCTGGTGGCCCGTAGAAGGTGCTGATGGAACAACAGTGGCCATGTGGAGAAACGACATCCGTAGGTGCCGACATGCCGCGTGGGAGATGGAGCAGCCCACTCATTCATTTCGGTAGGTGGGGAGGCGCCCCGTTGGCACTACCAGCTGGGAGAACCGGACGTGTTGCGTCTGGTCCAAAACAACCAGCCCGCATGCAGGCTGAGTTTTCTAGGTGGGACAAACCTGTGAGTCGGGTTGGACCCGCAGGACCAACGGGCCGGCCGGACCAGACCCTTACTGGACCTGAACTCAACCGGCCCCGTTTCACTAATTTTGACGTAACTCGCAAACCGGGCGTCCGATTGACGCGTTGTTTGTAGCGTGAGGACCCTTGCGACTAGGTGGTCCTTTTGAGATACTCCTCTTGAGTTTTGAAAAAAATTTGGAGTACAGCTGGGTTGGTTCAGACTCGAATCCAACCAGGCCCTATTTTACCCTTTTGCCTATATCTTACAGACCAGATGTTCGATTGACGCGCCGTCTATCGTGTTGTAACCCTTAAAACAAGACAATCATTTGGGTTACTCCTAAGTGGGACTTAATGGATGTTGAAATATGACCAGTGTCTTGAGGAGCGGATCCTCCAGAAATCAAGTGTGCTAAATGCGGGAATCCTGTGGTTGGTTGTCAAGTGAAGAGAGACCCTCTGTGGATCGACATGGGAGAGACCCTTAGTGAATTGATAGCAGTGCGACCCTTCATGGATCAACAATGACGCGACCCTCTATGGATCAGCATGAGAGCTACCCTTCATGGATTTGGAGTAGTGCGACCCTCTATGGATCGACAGTAGTGCGGCCCTCTATGGATCGACAGTAGTGCGACCCTCTGTGGATCAATAGTAGCACGACCCGATGTGGGAAAACTATAGAGATACCCATCGAGGATTAGTGGTAGAGTGGCCCTTTGGGGATCAACATGAGAGAAACCCTTCTCAGATCAGTAGCTGAGCCACTTAATAGAATAAAATGATCTAGATTAAGACTAATCATCTTTATTCTTGTTCTCTAAGTTTTATACCTGGTGTGAGATTTATTTTACTTTATAATTTGTGAATGAGATTGTGCTTTGTGGTTTTTCCTTTGTGGAATTATGGGAGACCATCGGGGGTCTTGGGGTCCCTACTGGGTATTGTTATACTCACCCATACATGGGCTTCACCCGCACCTTGTCGTGTATTGTGCAGACGGTAGATAGCTTGACTGAGACTTGGGAAGCCAAGACTAGACAGTGCTCGGAGGTGATTGATATATGTAGTGAGCAATGGTGGCGATGGACGACGAGTTGTTCCTACCCTTCAGGTAGGATCCTGGATGGATGACATTCAGAGCACATTTTCCCCTTTTTTCTGTACTTTCTTTCCAGTTGGGCTTGTATACTGTCCCCTTTTTCTTTCAGTACTTACTTTTACTCTTAGTGGTGGTTTTTATTAGTGGTTGTACTTTTCCTTTTCCATTGTGTTTTACTTGTGCTAAATGTGCCTTGTATTTGTGTGTACAGGTTTAAAGGCAATTCATTCCCATTTTTGGGGTTTTACTTTCCAATGTTAGTCACAAGCCCTTGGCCTATGGAAGGCAGGCTAGGGTAGTCACAACATGGGCCCCGAGGGACGTATCATGACAAAGTGGTATCAGAGGGCGATCGTTTCTACCAGAAGAACTAAGAGTCTATATTTTCAATGGAGGAAATAGTGTTAAGTGTCTTGAGTTCAGATTTCAGTCCAGGGAGTCCAGTGTTGGTGCGGCGGCCGACATGTCCATACACCAGGACCCTAAATTATGTTTTCTGACTCTGTACATGAAAACACTAGCTGCATGTATTTTGATTTTTTTCTATTGATATATTTTGAGTTAGCTCACCAGGTATGACCTTTTGACCATGGTTCATCTTGATTCTCTTTCAAGATGCCTCCACATAGACATCCAACCAGGATTCCTATGCATGACCATGAGAATATTCCATAGAGTGATGAGGATTCAGTGCAGGGACTATTGCCCGATATGGTACCTTCAGGAAGTGTCCCAGCGATACCACTACTCATTGGTCAGTAGTTACTACCAGCGCTACCGGTAGAGGACACATGTAGTCTCAATGCCTTACACGAGTTTCAGTGAAAAATACCCCTTAGGTTTCGAGGTGATCCCAACTCACAGGCAGCTAAGGACTGGCTTGAGGTGGTGAACAAGTTTCCATCTAGTCAGGACACTATTATATTAGATGGTGGTCTTGGTAGTGATCATTCTACATAGCTCAGTAGGGTGATGACAGGGTTTAGATTACCCCTATCTTACGATGAGGTGAATTTTCTGTGGACAGAGCTTGAGAACCTTCCTCAGAGAAGGGGTCTCTTGCCATTAAAAAAGCTAAGGGGTATGTGTTCCCAAGAGCTTCTACAACTTCAGTAGGATGACATATCGGTAGCTGAGTATTCGTGGAGGCGTATCGACCATTCTAGGTACTCGATGAATACGATATGACTATTTCTTCAGGGATTGAACCTATGAGCGAGATGTGTTTAGGGACATCCGAGCCATCACTATTCCTCTGTGCATTCCTTATTATGTTAGGGTTCTAGAGAGGACCTTTTGTGGTTGAAAGTTTTTTGGCTGAGTAGATACAACCAATGAATGTCAGTAGTGGGAAAGCAGGAAACCAACGTTAGTCTCAGAGACTTTGGTGTGTAAAATATTTCGGGAAGAGGAATTGATAGGGAAATATGAATATGTAGGTAAACAGACATGTAAGAGGATCTAGGAGAGCAGCAGGAGGTGGTATACATTTTGACATGTTAAAACCACCACCCTAATGTGGTCCCCACCAGGCTCAGGGAGCTGGAGGACAAGGGAAGGGAGTAGCTGCATGCGGTCAAGGAGTGTGACACAAGGGCTCCGAGAATGATTCGAGGTATGGTCTATGTATAATACTAGCTATCATATTAATAGACATAGGTACTAATCATTCCTTATTGTTACGAATCTTTTTCAAGACCTAGATTTTACAGTTAAACCGTTGACTTGACCCTTACGTCTGGAGATACCTATGGGAGGAGACTCGATAATCACACTTATGCTAATGGTGTGATATGACCCTTGAGGAAAGAGTTTTTGTTGGAACCTCTTGGTGGTAGTGTTGAGGCCTTACGAACTTAGTTTGGGTATGGACTGGTCATCAACAATTCATGATCAGATTGACTGTTTTAGAAAAAAGGATGTGGTATATCTACAGCATTGGAATGAGGTTTTCCTTGGTCGGGAAAAAAAGGAAACCCAGGAAACACGGGATAAACTCATGTATAGAAGGGTGCAACCAATCACTCTTGAGTCATCCAACCTTACCCTCATGGCAGCAAGTGTTTTGAGTTTTCAGTTCCCAACAGTAGTGGAAGAGTGTGGGAAAATCCTTTCAAAAGATGTTTCCAATATTAAATACTCATAGGGAGAGGTAATTTTTCATTGGCTTGTACCTAGGGATGACACCGATATCTACAACTGCATATCGGATGGCTCCCACGAAGCTCCAGGAGCTGAGAGTATTGTTGGGGGACTTTCAAAGGAAGGGCTTAGTAAGACCCAGTGTTCGAGGTTATGTGTGGATTGCCAGAACTTTAACCAAGTGACCGTGGATAATGAGAAACCACTACTAAAGGGTCAATGGTCATATGAATTAGTTAAAATGGGTAGCCTTTTGCGTGGATGTAAAGGTGCCCTTAGGCTTTTCAGTAGTTGAAACAGTGGTGATGGCTGGATTTCCTCCAGGACTATGACTTTGAGAGAGTCTATACTCCTGGGAAGGGGAACGTGGTGGAAAATGCACTCATCAGGAGGTCTGGTTTACAGCTACTGAGTGAGGTGACAGAGTAGCTAGCCATAATGAAGATATCCTTCGTGGATAGTGATGGAGAAGCTTACCTCAAGTCTATAACTGTCACTTCCCAAATCTTACAGCAAGTTAGGGAGGCACAACTTATAGATGTTGACTGTGAGGCCCAACGTGCTCAGATATCCTCAGGACATTCTTCTGATGGATTTTCTATAGGCGTAGAGCATGTCATCATTTTTATAGGATGCACCTTAGTACTAGTGACATCATGAGTTGAGGTGTTGAGGGGGGGGGGGGGTTCCATACATCCCCTTTGGTGATACATCTTGGTGTGAAAAATATGTAACAGGACCTCCGATGCCAATACTAGTGTCGAGGGATGAAGAAAGTGGTGGCCGAGTTCGTTTCACGATGCCTCACTTATCAGAAAGTGAAAGATGAGAATTAGGTTCCTGCATGCTTGAACATAGCTTTTACCCCCAGACAAATGGTTACACGGAGTGGACCATATAGACCTTGGAGGACATGATTCGTACTTGTGTCCTGGATTTTTGTCATAGTTTGGAGGAACACTTACCACTAGTGGAGTTTGCATATAGCAATAGCTATCACTCCACCATTGGCATGTCACCATTTGAGGACTTGTACGAGCGGCCATATAGATCACCTCTATTCTAAATAGACCCAAGGTAGTCAACACTCATGGATCTAGAGTTGGTACGAGCTACCACTGAGAAGGTTCAGATCATCTAGGAGAAGATGAAGACTGCATAGAGAAGACATAAGTCTTATGCCGTCAGGAGACGAAGACCCTTGGAGTTTGAGGAGGGAGACCATGTTTTTTCTTTGGGTCTCACCCCAATGAGGATTTCGGAGATTTTTCCGGGGTGGAAAGCTATCTCCGAGGTTCATCAGATCTTTTCAGATCCTCAGCAAAGTTGGTGAGGTGGTGTACTTCCTAGTTCTTCCCCCATAGATGCACCAAGTGCACAATGTTTTTCATGTGTCAGAGTTAAGGAGGTACATGGATGATCCATCGCACGTCATCGACTGGGAAAAGCTGAACATTGATGATGGGGTAACGCTTGAGGAGTTCCCGGTGGAGATATAGGATTGAAAAGAGTAGGTCCTTCATGGATGGTCGATTCCTCTAGTGTGCCTTCAGTGGAAGCATGAGAATCTCCAGGAGAGCACATGAGAGTGGGAGACTCAGATTCGTGATCATTACCCCCATTTTTTTTCTTATATTTTGTTGTGGATTTCGGGGACATAAATCCCTATGGTGGGGAGAATGTAAAGCGGAAATTCCGTATATATATTTTTAAATTATATGGAATTATTTTGAGACCATGCGCTAAGACCACGTGCGATTCTGAGTCCCGAAGTGCCCGAAATGATTCGTCGAAAAATGTTAAGCTTTAAATAGCGTGCATTAGTGGTTTTCCTGAAAAAGTGGAATAACTCTTAAAAGGGTTCCCAGATCAGAAATCCAAGGGCACCGTTGTGTAGGGGATGACGATTTTACCCTAGGCGTGACTTAAGTTTAGTCGGCGTAGGCCTCCAGTGAGAAAACCTGAAAATGACATAACCGTAAATAAAATAATTAAATTAAATTATTTTATTTTTCAAATACTTATAACTCACTAACGGTGACTCAGATTAAAAATATAAGACCACCATTGAGCTCGTGAGGGTATTCTTTCCTTAGGAAGATCCTAACATTGGTCGGTGCAGGACAACAGTGGAAGTTAGTTTTTGGCCACAAATAAAATAATTAAGTAAAAATTATTTTATTGTTAAATCCTTATAACTTCTAAAAAGTAACTCAGATTAAAAATCTAAGAGTACCATTGATCTTTTGGGGGCGTGTTCCCCTTAGGTGGAGCCTAACCTCGACCGGCGCGGGTCGAGGGTGAATGCTATTTATTTTTGAACTTTTTTTAAGGCACGTTCAGTAAACATGTGAGCATGTTTTTCTATCTTTTGAAACAATACTCGGATTGAAAATATTAGGGCACTGTTGAATTCACAGTGTCAGGATTCTCTTAGGTGAAGCTTAACTTTGACCAGAATAGGCTGGATAGAAAATTCAATTTTCAGACTTTCGGAAAAAATAATAAAATAGCTATAAGTTATTTTATTCTTTTCTTCCACCGGTTAAGCATCGGTTGGCGGAACCGTGACATAACAGAAGGCAATAAATGAATATCAAAAAATGACATGTTACTTTTATTGTGTAACTGCAATGCTCGTGTGATTAATTGGTTCATTAGTTAAGGTTCATTAATGAACCACATTAATGAACCTATAATTAAGATCTTTAACTCTTTATTTAATCAATCCATTGGCAGAATGATTTGGGAACCCTGAAGAAAGCTCTGATGAAACGCCAATGACGTCACCAATGAAGAACTGTGATCGAACAACGTCTATTGGAGGATTCAATCTGGAGGGAGATGAAGGATGATAGACATCAACCAATGCATAATTCCTTCATCTGTAACAGATTCCACCAAATCCAGGAAGTGGATTTAATTTATTCTAAGTGAATAATGATTTATATCTTGTATCATTCTTGGAAAATTATTTACAACGTGGATCAATCGACTAATGGGTTGATCCGCGATTTGTACTTTATTGCGAGTGGTTGTTGCAGGATTCGTTTTGGGGATAATATTAAATTTTTTGATGATTATTCCACCCCTATGATAAAACACTAAATCCGGAGGGTGCAGGCCAATCCAAATAAGGCCTGGACCCTCCTCCACTCTTGGTTTTTGTGCATTATTTGTAGGAGGTCGAGCAATTTGGCGACAATGAAATTCTATGGGATTCGTAGTGAAGGCAGTGACCTAGGAGGACCGTAGGTGCAGGAGGAATGGAAAATGGTCCACCAGAGCATCTTCGGTGGCCCACGGAAGGTGCCACCGGTGACAGAAGTTGACCCATGCCAGCCGCGTGGAGAAGCGGAGCCCACAGGTGCCGCGACGGTAGGAGCTACGACCGAAAGAACATAGAGGGTGGAAGTCTTGGCGCCAAAGCGCCACACGGGTGATGGAGTAGCCCGCTCGGGCCACTCGGTTGGCGCAACGGCTGGCTCGTGCTGGCCATTTTGGGAGGAGGGGCGGTGCCCCACAGGCGCCGCTAGTTGGGAGAACTGGACGCGTTGCATCCGGTCCAGCACAACTGGCCCGTATGCGGGCCAGGTTTTCTAGGAGGGCTAGAATTGACATCCGGGCCGGTCCTGCGAGTCAAGCTGGACCCACGGTCCCAACGGGCCGGCCAGATCGGTGCCCTACCAGACCCAGACCCGACCGACCCTGTTTCACTAATTCTGACGTAACTCACAAACCGGGTGTCCGATTGATGCGCCATCTACAGAGTGAGAACCCTTGAGATGAGGAGGTCATTTTGAGATACTCTACTTGGGTTTTGGAAGAAGTTGGAGTATGGCTGAGTTGGATCGGACTCGAATCCAACCGAACCCTATTTACCCTTTTGCCTATATCTTACAGACCGAGCGTCCGATTAACGTGTCGTATGTCACATTGGAACCCTTAAAACAAGACGGTCCTTTGGGTTACTTATAAGTGGGACTTCATGGAGTTTGAAATAATACTAGTGGCTTGAGGATCAGATCCTCCAGAAATCAAGTGTGCTAAGTGCGGAACTCCTGTGGTTGGCTGTCAAGTGAAGAGCGACCCTCTGTGGATCGGTATGAGAGAGACCCTTCGTGGATCAGTAGTAGTGCGAACCTCTGTGGATCAGAAATGGCGCGACCCTTTGTAGATCAGCAATGGCGCGAACCTCCATGGATTGGCATGAGAGCGACCCTTCGTGGATCGACACCAGTGCGACCCTATGTGGATCAATAGTAGTGCGACCCTCTGTGGATCAGTAGTAGCACGACCCGACGTGAGCCGAACGTAGAGAGACCCATTGAGGATCATTGGAAGAGCGACCCTTTTTGGATCGAAAAAAGAGAAACCCTTCTTGGATCAGTAGCTGAGACACTTAACAGAATAAAATAATCTAGCTTAAGACTAATAATCTTTATTCCTGATCTATAAGTTGTATACCTGGTGTGAGCTGTCTTTTAATTTATGCTTTGTGATTGAGATTGTGCTTTGTGGTTTTTACTTTGTTGAATTATGGGAGACCATCGTGGGTCTCAGGGTCCCTATTGGGTATTTTTATACTCACCCCTACATTGGCTTTGCCCACACCTTGTTGTGTCTTGTGCTGATGACAGACAGTTTGACTGAGACTTGGGGAGCCAAGACTAGTCAGTGCTCGGAGGTGATTGATAGACGTGGTGAGTAGTAGTGACAATAGATGACAATCTATACCTACCCTTCAGGTAGGATCCCTGGTGGAAAACCATCGAAGCATGTTTTTCCCTTTTTGTTGTACTTTCTTTCCAGTTGGACTTGTATACTAGCCCCTTTTTCTCTCAGTACTTACTTTTACTCTCAGTGGTGGTTTTTAGTAGTGGTTGTACTTTTACTTTTCCGTTGTGTTTTACTTGTGAGCAGTGTGCGCTGTCTCTGTGTGTACAGGTTTAAAAGCAATGCCTTCCCATTTTTGGGTTTCACCTTTCTGGTGCTAGTCACCATCCCCTGGCCTATGGAAGGCGGGCTTGGGGTAGTCACAACACGGGCCCTGAGGGACGAGTCTTGATATATTAACCTTGAATTGATTTATTTATTTCAATTACTAATTTAAATTCAATTTCTCAAACTTTCTTTCAATTTACTTGATAAAACCCAATTATAGTGAATTGGGAGATTTGAAATAGTTTTGGCATGAAAATTGGGAAAACCCCCAATTCCATTGAATCGAGAAGTGTTTATGGAAATTAGTTGATTTAAATTATAGGATTTAAATTATAGATTTGATGGAAATGATTTCAATTAAATTGTTGAATTTAATTATGAAAATTAATTTTGAAATTGATAGAATTGGTTTATAATGGATTTCAAACTTGTGAAACTGGATTAAAAAGTTTTGATAGAAACCCGGTGGTTTTATCTTGTTAAAGAGTCTTGTTTGTGATTAGAAATCATTTTGGTTTTAAATGAAAAATTGGCATTGAAATGGAAGAATGAGATTTTATTTTATTTTAAGTAGTCTTAAAATAAATTTTCCACAATTGATTGTGTAAGAGCACATGAAATCATTAGGTACTTGGTGAGTTATTTGGACACACTCTACACTATTACAACATTCTAAAACATACATTCAGGGGGTCACATCCCCGGTGGGAGGGTGACAAGTTTCATTTGGCTAGTTTCAGGGGGATGTGTGTATACACATATTGTTGAGATTACTTAGAGAGTGAAAAGTCCTATATCCAGAATACTATCTTACCTATTTGGAAGATGACCATGTTGCTCACTTGTTATTTATATTTGTGATATAAATGTATGGCAATGTTGTAAAACTGCTTTACGTGCCTTTTAAATTTATATAAACTATTTTATATAAATGTTTTATTTAATCTATTATTTTAGAAATATTCCATCACTTGTAAATCCTTTTCTTAAATTACTTTCCATCATTTGAACTGTATGACATGATTTGTTTAAATATTCTGTAAAATTATAAACCTATTTAATTTTAAAATTAAAATCATACTTTTTGGTTAAAAAAACAAACATATTAGGGTGACCTTAAACCTTGTTTTTTATTGATCAAAAGAGGATTAGTAGACCTTAAAAACTAAGTTTTAAATTAAGGTACCCTAATGTTAGAAACTTTGATAAAATTTTAGTTTCATTTAAGAAGGTTTTATTATCATTTTTGGGTATAGACTTAATTTATTCCCCGGGTTTACATTTCTATTGATTTGATGGTGTAGAAATTTCCTCATTTTCACATAATTGTATTTTCTAAAAATAAATATTTAAAATATATAAATATAATTGCATCCATTGATATATAATAATTTAATAATATAAATTAACATTTAAGCATATAAATATATAAACATATTTACATATAAAATGAGTATTTAAATGTACAAATCATATTAAACACACAAAAAAATAAACACACACACATAAATGTATTTCGATATATTTAAACATATATAATGTTTATATATTAATATAGATGTAAATACACACACATAAATATATTAATAAACAAATATGTATTTAAGTATATGTACTATAATATATGTGTGTGCATGCACATGTGTTAAAATAAGTATATATCAAAACACACACGCACACACAAATGCACACACACATATATTAATATATCATTATATAATAGGTAAAATTGTGTGGCTCAATGGTAAGGATTTTTTTTGGGAATGGGAAAGGTGGAGATTCAAACCACTTCAACTTAGAATTAATTTCAAATTTCACATTTGTGGGTTTTGGTGTGTGGGGTTTCATGTCTAGGGTTGTGTGTGTGTGTGGTGCACTTGTGTTGCCTCAGAATGTGGTGGTAACATGAATTTTTTTTACCCGAAAACGTTTTAAACATATTTTTAAAGATTTTAGAAATGAAAATTTTTAGTGCTAATAAAAACACATTTTATCAGTGATAAGACTAGAGCTGATAAAAGTCTCACCCCTTTTATCAGTACTTGAAAAGAATTGATAAATGGTCTCTTTGAGTGCTAATAAAATGCAGTTTTGTAGTAGTGATGAAGAGTTTGTGATGAATTATCAATTTCAAATTAAAGATTTTATTTAATGGATGTGATTATGTCATACTCCAATAATTTTATGTTTATCATTTTCATGTTTACAAAACTCATGATTTAATGATTATGTATTGGTAGTTTGAGTAACTTGGTTAGTAGTGTGATGGTGGGGACATATTTATATCCATGTTAGACTATTAGATGTGAGATTGTTACATGATGGGGAGATGATGAATTTATTGTTACTTAACAATGTGAGGGTGGTTCAATGGTTGCATATAGTTAGAAAATGTTGTATGATACTATGAAAATAAATAGATCAGTATGTGAGTTCTATATACATTTTCTTTTTTGTTTTAATAGGAATTGTTTATATCCCTTACACAAAATTATAACATTTGTGTTGGAAAAAGGTTGAGTGTGTCTCCCTAAACATATCTCCAATAAGGTAAGAATTGGTAACTAGCACCAAGAGGGTAAACACAAAATGATAGGGATTCACCCAATGAACCAACAATAACAAATCCCAATACACACAATATATTACAGAAACAAACATATTAGAAATCATGAATACATGAATAAATATATATGTGACATATCATTCCCTAACCATGAAGTCTCTAGGTACAATGGAAGCAGTGATTAGAGTGATCATTTAAAAGTTTATTGTATAAATATCAAGATTCAAACAAATAATATCTAAATTAATTAATATAATAATCATACAAAATCCATAATTAATTATTAAATACAAATTTCTTTAATATTCCTTTTACATAGGTGAAAATGATGGTAATTAGGTGGACCCTTTCTCTTGTGGCTGTTGATGTTGAACCCATTTGAGGATGATGTTGTATTTGTTATCAATACACATGAATGAGGTTTGATATATTTTAGTTGAGTTGAAGGAGTAAATTCCTTGATAAAGGTTGTGAGAAGGGTTAATGATGATTTTAGCTAAGTTGAAGAAGTTCTAAAATTATGAGGAAGATTTGGGATTTTGAAAAAGGTATATGTATGATGTTAAGGGTGTAGAGTTATCAAAGGAGAAGTATTCACTGGGTTAAATAATTTTTTTTGATGATGTAGAATATATTTCAAGTGATATAGAAGATATTCCAAGTAATGCATACCATTTTCAAATCATAAATAAGGTAATTCAGTACATACATAAGATATTCCTTGGGTATTAGACTGAAATGTGATAGAGGCATGATTTTACTGTGATTCACAATATATATCGAAGCATACAAAAGTGTTGGAATCAAGGATTATATTTTTGGATTTTTTGTCCATTAGGATTTGTTTTCAATTGGAGGAATTCTAGAATTCTAGAAATTGGATCAGTATTGAAGTCTCCTTAATCATGCATGAATTTGCTTCATCTCATAGGACTTTGGGTGTACTCAAATTTTGTCTAAGGTTTAAGTTTCCTTATGAACGTATGAATTTCCTTAAGTCTGGAATTCTGAGAATCATAAAATTCTGACGCTTTCCTTATGTGCATCAGACTTACTTCAGTTCATAATTCATTGGATGGACTTGATATTTGGAAAATTTTAGAAGCCTCATTTTGCACATGAGACTTAATTTATACCTTTTAATACTTTTCAGTGTTGGGTGTTCATAATACTTTTATTCTCATAAGACTTTTTTGGATTCCATAATACTTTATTTTCATAAAACTTATCAGTGAACCACATAAGAAATTATTCATTTCTTAAGAAACTGGTGAATTCTGTAAGACTTTGTTCTTTTCCATAAGAATTTTTTAATTTTCATACGACTTAAATTTCATAAGGTTTTTGGAATTTTGTAAGACATGTTAGAAAGCCATTTAAGACTTGTCAATGAGTCATGTAAAACTTTTGGTGGAAATAATAAGGATTTGTGAAGTCTATAAAACTTTTTATGTTTCCAAAATACTTTTTCCTTTGTGAAAAATGGAAAAGTGTAGAGGTACCCTATGATTGTAAGAATCATCAGAGGGATTCCTAAGGATCTTTTACATTTGTGTTTTTAGTGAAGTCTTAGTTAGAAAACAATAGGGATGAGTTATTATTTTGGATAGTTCGGTTTATTAACAATCATGATTCCAGTGACCATGCCATGATAAAGAAGTTTGTATCAATATTAAAATAGGACGAAGTTGCGATGATGTTAGTGATTTAAAATGCAGTTTAAGTTCTTGATAGAGATTACAATGGAACTCAAACCCTATGACCGCATGTAAAAATTCATGAGAATATTATTAATCATAATACATGATTATTAATCTTGTCAAATATAAAAATAAAACTCTTAGATTTTATGGAGAAGTAAAGACCATGATTTATGAGGAAGATCATGAAGATTATAGAGCATTAAAATAAGGATTACCTGGTGCTGACTTTATAGAATTTCCATAATAAAAATATTGAAATTATCATGCATAAAAATTCAAAATAGAATATTGTCGCAGATTTCATAGGGGTTCTATATAAAAAATATGGGAAATATTTTTGGTATAAAACTCAGGGTATAAAAAGGTGAAGATTTAGAAAAGATAATTAGTCATCAATAATACTATTGAAAACATCTGTTTGAAGAAGTAGAAGTACATATTTAAATGAAGGAAAAAAGGAACACTCTTAGAGATCTGAATCTAAAGGATTAGAGAGAAAAATAATGATAACACCCACACTAGTCTAGTGTTCACTTTCTGCTCTTAAAAATATTGTAAGCAACCTGTGTGTTACATGATTTATTTGTAACCCTTGAACTGTAATAGTGAATTAGAGGTTAAGAATAGGTTGTGCGATTGATGTCCTCTGTGTGGTGGTGTCATTACTTCCTCTGGTGTGAATCAAATTTGAATTTATAGTTTGTCCCAAACTTTCACCAACTACTAATACGTAGTTTAGTGGGAGTATAGGGTCGAATCCACAGGGAGACTACTATTAAATTTTGAGAGGATCTGGTTTCTAAAATTATAAGGGAGTCATTTCTATAAGTATTTTTTGAGAGTTTGTTCTAATTTATATTTTTGGATGACTTTAAATTGATAAACGAGGGGTCAGGATCAAGTCGTGTATCTGGTTGAAGGATGTCCTTTTAATTGTAACCTTGGAAAGATCCTATGTCTTAGTCTGTGAAGCAAACAATGATCACTAATTGACTTTGGTATTAGCCTCCTAGTTCTATCTAGGAAGTATCTATTTCATGGTCAAGAGATAATGACAACCTAGGTGCATTAAGTTTGGATTCTTTAAGGAATAAAGTCCCCTAAGCTAGTGGTCATAGCTTAGTCTACTCCAATTAGGATAGGTTCGTTTGTTTGACCATCCCATGGTCAGGAACGTTTGTACAAATGAGATATATTATAGTTTCATATCCTAGTTACTAACTCAATTAGGCTTTCCATGTTTATATTAAAAGGTATATTTAGTTATACAGATACATTTCTTGATCCTGAACCCTAAAAAATTTAGCTACTCATGGAAGGGTAAGACGCAATTAAATAACTGAAAGACAACATGCTTGATGGATTGATTAATGGAATTGAGATCATGAAAAGGTTTAGGAATGGCATTGAAATAATCATGAACAAAGTGAATTATGATTATAAATAAAATACTTACTTAACAAAGAGAAATAGGAATTGAAACTAAACATAATGGAGGGAATTTAATTCATTGAATAATGGAGGATCAACAACTCTTGGATTAATAAAAATACAAAAATACTAAGAGTTTGAGAGTTTGAGAGGGGGAAAGAGTGGAACTATTCGAAAAGGATATGAAAGGGAGAATAGAAGAACGTCCCAAATTTTTTTCAATACTCTGCCGCTCCACTATTTATATAGGAGTTTTTGGTCATGACATATACCTATGGTACACAACATGTACCCTCAATCTGTGTCATTTTCCTTTGGATCTACAGCATGGCATGCAGTTCTCATGGATAAGGATGTTTGACTGGTTACACAACATGAATAGGTCATTCATGATGTGTACCTTGTCTCTATTTGATTTTTCCACGGATTCTTAGCGGATTTCTCACCCGGGGATTTTAATGGATTCATGACATGTCTAGTCTAGTAACGACGTGTATCATTCTTTTGTTCAAGTTTCTTGGCATGGTCACAGCTTGGCCCCACGACTTTGGTTAGGCTGTGATCCTCAGGTACACAACGTGAACTTTGTAATCAAAACATGTACTTTTCCAGTTTTTTTATTTTTCTGCCTTTTCTTTCTTTAAAACTTATGAAACTTTTATTCCTACAAAATTATACAAATAAAACACGCATTATCGAATAAGTAAATGAGAAACTATGAATAAATGACATCAAAGTCTAAATACAAATTAGTCTTATCAAACCCCCACACTTGAACAACTAATTTTCCTAAAGTAAGAACGTATCAACAAAGATTTTGTGAATGATAACCAATTTGCAAAGCAAGAAATATTCATTATGTTCATACAATTCAATTAGGTGTAAGAAAAAAAGGGTTAAGTTCCATATTTATCCCTGTATAGAAAGTTAGTCATTCCTCATAGCCTAGATTTTCAAAACCAATTCTAGTCTTCTAATCATAACCTCTTAACCGTTCCTTTGGTTATATGCTCAATTTTAATCTACCTCACCACTCTTTTCTCTCATCACTCAGGGTAGAAAATGCAAGTAGGGGTATGATCATACCCCGAGTACATGTTCCTAACCATAGGCTTGCACTGGTTCTATCATCCCCACTGTGTAACGACAAGCATAAGATTACTCTTGAGGGATTTAAGCAATCAGGTTATTTTGACTCTGCGGCTGTGGGTAGGTGGGTAAAATGTAAAAAATCAGGCTCAAATATAAGGGTAAGCTCTGTAGTAAAATGAAAAAATGTTAAAGGACAAGTGTGATGAAGTTCCTCCTTCTGGATGGTCAATTACGTACTCCATCTGCTCGGGTTGGATCCATATGTATGGAAAGTACGTATACAAATAATTGATTCATCTCCTTTCCTTTTTCTTTTTCTTTTTTATTTTTTGAAATTTATGCCTAGGATAGATCTCACATCCATCACATAATCACATATGATCCTTCAAGGGTTTCATCAGTCTGGAAAATGGTGATTTTTGACCCTCCTAGTGCACAACCCAAATCAAATTTTTTTCTTTTCTATTTGTATTTTTAAATGGAACAAAATATGGATGAAATACAAAAAATGGTAAATGGATCACAACCTTATAGTTAGGTGAGCATACCATACATCTCTAGAAATGGAAGTATCCTATGTTGTCTGAATGCCTCTCCCAAACTTGTTCAAAGATATCCATAAGCATTGTACAAGGAGAAGGGTTGGAAGGGAAATAGGCTTAAAATAGCTTCATTCTAATAGGTAATTCATGGAAACTATGGGCTGAACGAGGGATGGATTTTAGGTGGGTATCAGGGAAAATTGGCTATCAAAGAGCGCCTCAATCATTTTAGTTTTATACTTGTTTAGTCATCGCTTTGATAATATATTAGTGCAAGTTCTAGTCGATTTACATGCCCTAGGTATATCTCAAGAAATATAACCAGATAAGAGTATGAAATTTAAGTCTTAGAGTCCTCTCATTTAGTGAGAATAAAAAACAAACTGGAAATCACAAAGGGCATAAATCCCAATTAATAGGTCAATTAGTCATTATTTTGAATATTTTGAATTTGAATTAATTCCCTAAACTCAACAATCATTCTAAAAAAATCTAATCAAGAGTGAAATATGGTCCTTGAAACTTTTCTACTTAACTTTTTCTTTAATTATAAGGTCATAATGATTCTAAGGTTTAAAACATGCTTATTATTTTGAAAAATGTCTCATAGAGAAGTGAGAACAATAAAAAAATCCAAGTGCATCACAAGTGAAACTTTGAGACCCCCCACACTTAAAATGAGATAATGTCCCTACTATTAATGGAATACAGGTGGGAGTTGTGTGGTAATGATTTTTTAAAGTTTTTTGAAATGGCCTATTGAAAAAAAAAGAAAATAAGAGGGAGTCAAGAGCTCCCTGGGAAAAGTGGTATGCCATGGGGGGTGTTTTGTGCTGTCATAACATGAATATCTAGTGTACCTAAAAAAGTTTTAGAGAATTAAATCTTGCACTAGATAAAAAATATTATTTTATAGGGATAAATGGTTGGAATAGTAGATCAAAGGGCAGACATATAGAGTGAGAAACTGAGAGAGTCATTTTATTGAAATGTTGATAATTTTGCAATGTAGCTTCATGAAATACTAAAATGAAAAATGAAAAGGGTATGAACTAGACATAGAAACCATGAAGTGAAAAAACAGAGATTAACTATGGGTTTCCTCCCATAAAGTGCTAACTAAATTTCATCATCTAGACGGGTGGACAAAGATTGTGTTAGAAGGTCCACCAGCTTAATTGCTCCTTCGCCTTTTACGGTTGCTAGAGGCTGTATCTGCAAGATCGTGTGGTCGCTTCAGTGGGTTAAGCACTTCACCTACAACTGTGAGAGCATGAATGAGGTGTGGTAAGAATGGAATCATTGTTCATAGTGGTTGTTTATGGTGGTGAATAACGAGTGAGAGATCATGAAGCTGTCGGGAAATGTCGATGACTTGCTCGAGTACCCTTTTTTCTTAGACTGTTGGCGGGATTGGACCATTGAGGATGGAAGAGGATTCCGAGGAGATTAATATTCTAAAGAAAAGACATGAAAATAAAAATAGAGTAGAATGTAATAACGAATTCCCAAGTATATATAGATATTAAAAAGTTTGTACAAGGTTGGGAAATAAAATGATGAAAATAAAACTAGCCCAAGTACATGGAAAGGTCCAAAAAATCCCAAAAAAATAGAGAAAAATCAGATCAGAGATCCACCCCAAAAATATTCTTGAGCGTCATACCACTTCCTAGTGTATCAATCAACTGAACGAGCATATCCAGGTCAGGAGTAGCAGCAGTAAAGGATGGAGGTGCATCGGTGGAGGGTGGTGTGGTAGCGGAGGTATAGAGATGGGCTGGGGTGGCAGATGGTGAAGTACCGATCCGTACTGGGGTTGTGGGTCTTGCAGTGGGATCAACGAACGATACCTCAGGGATTGCCTCAGTGGATAATCCCTTTCCCCTATGGGCCTGTGATTCCCAGAACTTTTTCTGGGCAAAATGGTTGGTGAGATCGGGAGGGAAGTTTGGTTGGGTGGAAGGGGGTGGTGGAATGGTAGAAGAAGAAGGTCCAGATGGGGAGACAGAGGTTGATGGTATAAATGTAGGAGGCTCGATGAAGGGGAGATGGATATGGGTCATGATATAGTGAAGATTCACCAGGATGCACTACTGGAGACTCCACAATTCTACAGGGGTAGGATGGGTTGCAGGAGGGGTGGTAGCTATACTGGAGGATGGTTTGGGTGGAGGTGGTGTGGTGGTGGAAGGCGGGGGATGGGCTGGTGGGTCTTCTACCACTCCAGCGTGTTTCTCCTAAGGGGAAGGCTCCCAGATGCTAGGTTCCCAGAAATATAAGTCTCCCTCCTTCACCAGTATCCTCATATTGTACATGAGTACAAGATCGATCAGCTCTAGTGGTACAATGTAGGTGAGGGGCTTTGTAGTGTCAGAAATGTCCAGGTACCTAGCCAGGTGGGTGATGAAAGATCCACCCAAAAGTGTGCCTTGTGTCCTCTATTCCAGGGTCCTATAGTACTGAGAAAAATGGGTGTCCATGTTGATGGATGAGCCACCCATGGCTGCTTCAAGAATCAGAACATCCACCTGGCCGACACTTCCATGACTCTCAACCTAGGAAAACCAGCCATGTGCCATGGATCTATGTAAGATACTCAAAGTTAGACCCCGCAGCTGAGTGTACTTGGTGATGCATGGTTCGTGATGTGACTGAGGGTCATGGGCTATTATAGACCATAACTGCATAGAGATGTCATGGGGTGGCTGTAGCTGAAGCATCAGATAAATGTATGAAATGATAAACTCCTCGGTATAGATTCCAAGCCCAACCCTAAATTCAGAAAAAGGAAACTTGTGTGGGCGGCCACCTAGGAGGGAATAAATACTGCCAAAACACATCTCAAAGGTGGCCAAAAACTACAGAAACAACTCTTTGTATGTCTCCTCACATACCTCAATAATGGGGCCAATGTGGAGATCCTCGAGGAGGTTAGCGATAATATCTGCAATATTCAGCTGGGTGAGAATCTGCATATCCACGGTCTTATTTGTTCTCATGGGATTCGACTGTAATATGATAATATCAACCCAGTTCATTGGGTTGGAGAAACATAATATGAGGTGTAGGTGAAAGTCCTCATCACTGGAAGTCATGGTGTTGTCAGACCGTGCCTAAGGTGATGGTGCAACGCGAGTGGTTTCTAGTGCAGAAGTTTCGTCGGTAGCGGTCCACAGACGCTTAGATGTGGGCCGTTCCTTAGATGGTGAGGATGAGGAGGAGGAAGATGTAGTAGAGGTGGGTTGTATCCATTTGGTGTATGCCATTGAAAGCTATAGGGTGGGGCTCAGTCAAGGGAAGAGGGATGGGTCACACGTGGGTGAAGAGTGGAGAAGGGGGAGGAGGGTAGCGTACAGGTTGGGAGAGAGGGAGGGGTGAGAGTGAGCGGGGTGAGGGAGAGGGAGGTGTGCGGTCACTAAGGGTGAGGGAGAGGGAAGGGTGAATGGGGTGAGGGAGAGGGAGGGGTTCACAGGGTGAGGGAGAGGGAAGGTGAAGTGTTGGTATGAGGGAGTTGCGGGTCGTGACATTGCGGGTTGGACCTGTAATTTGTTTTTAAAAACTGTTCCGAAAGAGTACACGATGTTTAATTTTCCATCACATTGTGAATTGGAAAAATGTTTAATTTTCTATGGTAAAATAGATACACATCGTGACCATGATTTTAACGACATGTACTTAGCTTTTGTTTTCCCATTTTCTTTGTTTCTTCCATACTTCACCTTCCTTCAAATGGCAGAGTCATCATCAATGATACTAATCCAACTTACCTAAAGAGTTCCTAACCTGGGTTGCCTCCTAGTCAGTTCTTCTTTTAAATTTGGGATATTGACTCCTTTTAAGTTTAGTGGAACTTGAGGTTGAGGACATATCCTTCATTGAACGGTTCCTGAAAGATCTTCAACCTTTGACCATTTACTTTGAATGGTGATTCTCTGTCTCGTTGAATTTTGATTGTTCTATAAGGAAAAATGTGGAAAACCTCAAAAGGATGAGACCATCATGATTTCAAATTCTCTGAGAATAGTTTTAATCTTGAATTAAATATCAAAACCTTGTTCCCTGGAATGAAGGTATGTCTTTCAATTCGTTGTTTGTGCCACTTTTCCGATTTTTCCTTGTAAATCCTTGCATTTTCAAACGCATCTTTAATTATTTATTCCAATGCGGTTAATTGTAATAACCATTCCTCACTTTCCTTTTCTAAATCTAGATTCATCTTTTTAATTTCCCAAAACAAATGATGTTCTAATTCCATTGTAAGATAACATGGTTTATCGTAAACCAGTCTAAATGAGGCGGTGCCTATGGGTGTTTTGTACGCAGTTCAGTATTCCCATAATGCATCTTCAAATTTCAGGATCCAATCACTTCTAATAGTTTTTATAGTCTTTTATAAGATATATTTCACCTCCCTATTTGAAAATTCAACTTACCCGCTTGTTTGTGGGTGATAGGGGGTTCTGGTGTTGTAGCGAATGTCATATTTTTGAAGCATTTTTTTGTACTGGTTGATTTGAGAAATGTGTTCTGTGATCACTAATGAGTATCTGTGGAAATCAAAAACATGCAAAAACATTATTTTGAAGAAAATTCATGACTACCTTTGTTGTGTCATGTGTGGTGGCTTCAGCTTCAACCCACTTGGAAACATATTCTACTGTAACTATAATGTAATTTTTGCCACGTGACGAGGGGAATGGTCCCATAAAGTTAATACCCCAGATTTCAAAAACATAAAATTCCAAAATGGGGTTTTGTGGAATCTCATTTATTTTACTAATGTTCCCTATTCTTTCATATTTGTCACATTGATGACAGAATCCCCTAGCATCATGATGTAATAAGGGCTAGAAAAATTCGCTTTGTAGGATCTTTTCCAATATACGTTCTGGTCCATGATGGCTACCAGTTAGTAATGTGTGGAAAATTTCGATCATATTTTGTATCTCTTCATTTGGGATGCAGTGTCACAAAAGGCCATTGGCACAATGCTTGAATAGCAATGATTCTTCCCAAAAGTAGACTTTGGCATGAGACATAAACTTCTTGCATTGCTGGTATGAGAGGTCATGATGGAGATATCCTATGGAAATATAGTTGGCCATGTATGAGAACCAAGTCTAGGTTTTGAAACTAAACAATGTCTCATCTGGAAAATCTACTTCAATATCAGTCTCACTATCTTCTTTAATGATGGTCAGGGGTAATCATGAGAGGTGGTCAACAATGAAATTTTCTATCCCTTTGGTGTCATTGATTACGACATTGAATTATTGCAGTAAAAGAATCCAGCGTATCAATCTTAGTTTTTCATCTTTCTTGTCCATTAGGTATCTAAGGGAGGCATAGTCTATATGGATAATGACTTTGGATAGAATGAGGTATGAACAAAACTTTTCAAAGGAATATACGACGACTAGGAGCTCCTTCTCTATAGTTATATAATTGATCTGGGATTTATTCAATGTGTGGATGGAATAATAGATTGTCCATAAGATGTTGTCAATACGTTGTCCGAGCAATGCTCCTATAGCAAGGTCACTGGCATTGCACATAATCTCAAACTCCTTTTCCTAGTTTGGTGTAATGATAACCAGATATGCAATCAGATTATTTTTTAGTGTTTCAAAAGCTTGTAGGAAGTCCTCATTGAATTCAAAAAGAATGTACTTTGAAAAAAAGTGTGTCAATGGATGCGTGACTTTAGAAAAATCTTTTATGAAGCTTCTGTATAATCCAACACGCCCAAGGAAACTTCTGATCCCTTTTACGGTTGATGGTTCTGGAAGATCCTTGATGACCATGATCTTTGCGGGATCAACCTCAATGCCTTCTTTAGAGATTTTTTGTCCCAACACAATTCCTCCATGCACCATAATGTGACAATTTTCCCAATTAATCACTAAGAATTTCTCCTCACAACGTTAGAGAACTAGTTCTAGATTGCTTAGACAAATATCAAATGATATTCTATAGACGGAGAAATCATCCATGAACATTTCAAGAAATTCTTCAACCATATCATGAAATATGTGTGTCATGCATCTTTGGAATTTCACTGGTGCGTTTCACATACCGAATGACATGCGTCTATATGCAAAAGTGCTGAAGGGGTAGGTGAAGGTGGTTTTGGGCCAGTCATCAGGGTATACTGGAATTTGATTGTATCCTAAATAGCCATCTAGTAAACAGTAGAAATAATGTCCCACTAGCCTCTCAAGCATTTGATCTATAAAAGGTAATGGAAAATGATCTTTCCTTGTTGCTACATTCAAACATCTGTAATCTACGCAAACTCTCTATCCTATGATGGTGCATGTTAAAATGAGTTCATTATCAGCTGTCTTTTCTATAGTGAGTCCTCCTTTTTTGGGAATGAATTGGAGGGTAATCACCTATTAAATATATGAGATAGGAAATATTATTCCAGAATCCATAAGCTTCAACACTTACTTCTTGAAAACCTCCTTCATTGGTGGTGTAAGATGCCTCTGAGGTTGTCTTTTTGGTTTTTCATCTTCTTAGAGTAAAATACGGTGGGTTCACTCTGAAGGATTGATCCCATTAATATCTACCACCCCCATGCAATTTGATTGGTTGTGTCTTTTTAGGACATCAACTATTTTTTCTTCATAAGACTGAGATAGTTCTACATTGATAATGATGGGTAAAGATAATGACTCTCCTAGGTATGAGTACTTCAATATATTGAGTAAAGGTTTCAAGTCCAACTTGGGTGGCTGAATGATGGATGGGATAAATAGTGGTACAATGTCTTTGGTAAGTGGTTCAATAAAGATAACTTCCTCAAAGTCATAGTCTTCTTCCTTTTCTGAATATGAATCATTCATCTCTTCCTCAATAGCCATGTACTCCTCTCCTTGCTGAGCAAGAGAGTTGGCATTGCAATCCACCAGATCATATGAATGTTGTGCAACCTTTATCAGGTTGAATACTACTTGTTCTTCTTCTACTATAAAGATGATATTTCCTTGATTAAAATAAATAAATTCCTTCCATGTTTCTAGGAAGGGTCTTCTGAGAATGATTGGGAAATCTCCTTCCTCTTCCATGTCTAAAAATATAAATTCTACTGAAAAAATGAATTTTTTGACTTAAACCAGAATATCTTCAAGAATACCACATGGGTACTTAACTGAATGATCAACTAACTGCAATGCTAATCTTGTTTCCTTGATATCTTGGAGTCTAAGTTTTTGGAAAACAGTCATCGACATCAGGTTAATGATGGCTCCAAGATCACATAGCGCTCTTCCAAATTTTCACTCTCCTATTACACATGGAATTAAAAAGATTCCAGGATATCTCATCTTTGGTGGAATTTTCTGCTGTACAATAACAGATCATTCTTCATTTAATAAGATGAATCCCATATCTTCTATCTTTCTCCTTTTGGATAACAAGTATTTTAGAAATTTCATGTACACGGGCATTTGGGAGATTGCTTCAATAAAAGGAATATTGATGTGTAATTTTTTGAACATTTAGAGGAACTTTTTGTACTGATCTTCCTGCTTACCTTTCCTCACTTGTTATGAAAAGGGAAGAGGAGGATTGTATAGAGGTGGGGATATATAAATGGTTCCTTCTATTTTTTCCAGGCTTGCTCATTCTTAGCTGGTATTGCTTCTACTTTTTCTGGTTGTTTCTTGGGCTCTTCCTGTGGCCTTGTTTCCTTTGATTGTTTAAATCTAATAATTTTCCAATCCTTAACACTATAAACTTAGATTCCTATTGTGGGTATGTCTCAGTTTTATTGGGTAAAGTACCTGGTAATATTTTGGATATGGTTTTTGAGATCTGCCCTATTTACATCTCTAAGTTTCTTAAAGATGCTCACTGATTTTGTATTTCTGTCACCTATGTAGTCATCATTTGATCTGACTTTTGAATTAAGGATGTTAGGAGGTTATCCAAGTTACTTTTCAGTGGTGGAGGTGATTTTTGTGGTCTTGGTTGGGTAGGTGGAAATTGTTGTTGTTGTTTTTGTTATTGTTGGGGCCTCAGAAAGGGTTGCTATTGATATGTCTGCTGCTGTGGTCTCAGGACAAGGTTCATTAGTGAATACCCTAGTGGTCCCTAGTTGCTGAACTGATCTTGAACACTACGCTGTTGAAAATATCTTTGATTATTTTGAGGCTGCTGCTGAGCAAGCCTCTACTGAAAACATGGTTGTTGTTATTGATGCCAAAATGGTTGACTTTATTGATTGTAATTAACATAATTACAATCCTGTGGTTCCTCATATCTTTCTTTGTACTATTGATACTGGTGCGGTCCACCACATATCTCACATGACTGGATTTCCATAACTGGGGTAGGAGGGGGTTGTGTAGTTGGTATTTGAAATGACTCAAGTTTCTTGGTTAGCGCTTCGAATTGCGTTGATAACCGGGTGGTATCATCAACTTGAGGGATTCCGAGTCGTGGTGGTCCACGATCACTTTTCCACAGACTATAATTGTGGAATACTTCATCCAAAATAGATCTTCCTATGTCAGGTGTTTTGAACATAGACCTCCATTAGTGGAAACATCGATAACTATTCGTGCTGCTGGCTAGAGTCCTTGATAAAAGGTTTTCATTTGAATCCAAGTGTCAAGTCCGTGATGTGGAAATTTCCTCATGAGTTCTTTGAATCGATCCGATGCTTCTCATGTGGAATCTCCATCTGCTTGTACAAAGTTCTAAATGTCATTTCAGAGTTTCTAGGTTCAGATTAGTGGAAAGTATTTATCGAGAAATTTTTTTTCGAGCTCATCCCAAGTCGTGATTGACTTAGGAGCTTGGACTTTGAGCCAATCTTTAGATCTACCTCTTAACGAAAAAGAAAAGACATGGATTCTTATCACGTCAGAAGAAACTCTATGGTTGTGAAGAGTATCGCAAACCTCCAGGAAATTGGAGATATGTTCATGTGGGTATTCACTTTGAATACCACTGAATTTCCCCATGTTCTGGATCATATGGATGAGTCCAGGCTTGATTTCAAAGGTATGGGATTGAATTAGATGGTGAATGATTATTGGAATCGCACCATGGATTGATGTCATGCCATAGTCCATGATGGTCTTTTCAGGGTGCATTAGGTGTTCTCCCAGTATGATTTGATGATTTGGTGGGTTGGGTCCTATATTGTGATGTTTCTTAGCCATTGTTGACCAGCAGAGTGAAAGCAGCTTCCTTTCAATCTCAGGATTGAAGGCCAATGGTTCTTGTGCTTCAAGGTTCCTTTATCGGGTCAAGGGACCTTGGTACATGCACTGAAGATTAAGATCAAGATTCAAGGTCGTGTGGAAATGAAAGATAGAAAAAAGGGTGAGGTAAAGGTAATCCTAAGTCTTATAAAACTAGAGTTATTTTATGAAGAGGCATTGACTCCCCATAAAAGGTGCCAAAAATTTGATGGCCTCTGCATGGTGGTGTCGTTACTTCCTCCAGCGTGAATCAAATTTGAATCTATAGTTTGTCCCAAACTTTCACCAACTACTAAGATGTAGTGTAGTGCGAGTATGGGGTCGAATCCATAGGGAGACTACTATTAAATTTCGATAGGATATAGTTTCTAAAATTATAAGGGAGTCCTTTCTAGAAGTATTTTGTTTGGGAGTTTGGTCTAAGTTCTATTTTTGGATGACTTCGAATTGATAAATGAGGGGTTAGGATCAAGTCATGTATCTGATTGAAGGATTCCATTTTAATTATGAACTTGGCAAGATCCTATGTCTTACTCTAAAAATAAAACGAGGATCACTAATTGACTTTGGTCTTAGCCTCCTAATTCTACCTAGGAAGTAACTATTCTGTGTTCGGGAGATAGAGACAAACTAGGTGCATTAAGTTTGGCTTCTTTAAGGTAGAAAGTCTCCTAAGTTAGTGGTGATAGCTTAGTCTACTCCAATTAGGATAGGGTCATTTTTTTGACCATCCCATGGTCAGGGAAGTTCACACAAATGAGATAGATCGGAGGTTCATATCCTAGTTACTAACTCAATTATTCTTTCCAACTTTAGATTAAAAGGTATATTTATTTATGCAGATACATTGCTTGATCCCAACCCCTAAGAAATTTAGATACTCATGGAAGTTTAGGGTGTAATTAAATAACTAAAAGACAGTATGCTTGATGGATTCATTAATAGAATTGGGATCATGCAAATGTACGAGAATGGAACTAAAATAAACATGCACTAAGTGAATTATGATTATAAATAAAATAATCACTTTAAAAAGGTAAATGGGAATTGAAAATAAAAGCGATGGCAGAAATTGAATGCATTGAAGAATGGAGGCTCCACATCTCTTGGATTAATAAAATAACACAAATAATAAGAGTTTGAGAGTTTGAGAGGGGAAAGGGAGGACAGTTTTTTAAAGTAGATGAAAGGGAAAAGAGAAGCACGTTCTGAATTTTTTTCAATGCTTTAATGCTCCACTGTTTATATAAGAGTTTTTGGTCATGATGTGTACCTATGGTACACGACATGTACCCTTGATCTGTGTCATTTTCTTTCAGATCTCCAGCAGCGCATGCGGTTCTCACGGATAAGGATGTTTGACTAGTTACATGACGTGAATAGGTCATTCATGATGTGTAACTTATCTCTATCTGATTTTTCTGTGGTTTCTTCACAAATTTCTCACCTGGGGATTTGACTAGATTCATGACATGTCCAGTCTAGTAACAACGTGTAGCAGTCTTTTCTTCAGGATTTGTGGCATGGTCACGACTTAGCTTCACGTCTTGGGTTAGGCTGTGATCCTCAGGTACACAATGTGAACTTCATAATCACGACATGTACTTGGATAGTTTTGCACTTTTTCTGAATTTTCTTTCTTGAAAACCTGTGAAAATTTTATTCCTACAAAATTAGACACATAACATGTGCATTATCAAATAATTAAATAAAAAACTATGAATAAATGACAACAAAGTATAAATACAAATTAGGCTTATCAGTGATCAACAGTGTGTCCTTCATAAAATTTTATAATACCTATAGTAGATAATATTACCTCCTGATACTCCAATACACTATCTATGTATACTCCTTATACTAGCCCATTGTTTTGAACCAAGTAAAACTTCAGTGTCCTTGTATTTACTTTAAATATATGGAATGTGTGTGTGTGTGTTTATAAATAAATGAAAGAAATATATTCTTCTTTCTAACATGAGGAAAAGATCATGTGAAAAAGATAAAAAATTAAACTCCCAAATCCACCCCTCTTAGGGTGTATCGAGCTTCTGATTATAACATGCAGTATCAAAGCCAGATGATTTAGGTGTTGAATCTATTATCTTTTTCTAGGATCCATAGAGAATATAGTTAATGAAAAGGGAGTTCCTTTATTCAATAGGTGTAATTACCAAATCTAAAATAATAGAAGATACCTCTTATGGTCTCTTAGTCTTGAAGATTTCTCCACTATTGTTCATTGAATATTTGTTAGATATTCTTTTAAATTATCTATGACTGAATGAGATAGAAATATTTTTTAAAACTATTCTAAATCCCATAATTCTTTGTATGGTTCATTATAAAATTAGATCAATATGAATGTGATGAGGTTCACCACTATAAAGTCCATGTGGGATAATTTGTCTAATATGTATGAAGGTGATAAAAGGTTAAATAATTAAAGCTTCAAGTTCTACATAATAATTTTGATGATCTAAATATGTATCTAGATGAAAATATTAATGGGTTCTTCAATCACTTTATTGAGTTTTTTGGAGAAATACAAGGACTTAGTAAAGAAATAAAGGAATTGAATGTTGTGAAAAAGATCTTAATGAGGCTTCCACCCATAGAAAATCCAATTATGTTTTCCCTTGAAGAAAGAAAAATGGATTAACTATCAATAAATTAATTGCAAAATAGTTTGGTGGCCTATGAAATGTGAGTCAAGCCATAAGGGACATCAAATTGTAAAAATAAGAGAATGGATTTTAAATCCATGTAAAATCTTAAAATTACTAAATATGTAGATGAAAAGGAAGATACATATGATGAGTTTTTATCTTTGGTGGCAAGAAAGTTCAAAAGGGGAAAGAGAAAATTTGAAGGCAAGCTGACCTTGGTTTTCTTTAAGTATAAAAAGGATAGACACATTACAATGAGGTGTCCAAGGAAATTAAATGGTGAAAAAGATGAGATGGAAACTATATAAAATTTTTGAAGGAGGTTTCCCACTAAAAGAGAATTCAAACTAGGAATCCTTTCCATGAATAAGTTTCAAAGAATTTGTAATCAAGGAAGAGGAAGATGATGGACAATACCTAGAATAAAAATAAACTAAATTTATATATGATACAAAAGATTCCATGATAGACACTGTTGAAAAATAAAAATATAAAAGTGATAATGACTATTAACCCATGGATATTGTGGGCCTCAAGGTGGAATTGGAAGGATCCCTAGAAGATCTTTATATTCAAAGAAAGAAAAATTGAAAAATTATTGTATTATTAAAATAATCACCCAAATATATGGATTAACTTTAGGTTGAGAAGATTGACTATAAAAGGAGATGAAAGATCAATTAACAAGCATGAATTCTCAGAATAAATAGTAGAGTTCACTGAAAATTGAAGAACACGCTAAGATAATTGATGGTCTTAATGCTTGTTTAGAGAAAATAGAATATAGATTTTAATCTCTTGAATAATAAGTGGTTACTTTGGAAGTAAACTTTAAATGAAAATAAAATCATAGGATCCAAAGAAGAAGCTGAGTTTGGAATGTTTAAAGATGCAGAACCATTGGAAATTGATAAATGAGGGACTGAAGGTGTTAAAAAAATCAAAATGATAAAATACCTAGGAACATGAATAATAGTGGTGTTGGATATGATTTTGAGACATTAAAAACTATAATAACATAAAAATATTAAAAATGAAGGAAAAAAATGGGAGATAATCCTCAGAATCTATGGAAGAATCAACAACCAAGAAGTTTCTCAAAAGATAGAAACATATGAAGAGGTGAAGGTGGAAATAAATTTCCCCTTATGATGTTTTATTTTTATGGATTCCCCAGTCATACCATGCCCCACTATGGAGAGGCTAAAACTTACTTAGTGAGAGAAGCACTTGGAATTAGAAAGAGAATAACAAGGTCATATCATTCAACACAGATAAGAACCTCTTTTATGGATATTGTTGTAATTTTTCTAATTTTGGTAATAAGGATATTGATTATAAGAAAAGAAGAAATGAAGGTTTAAATCATGGAATAAAGGGACAGATGATTAATGGAACACCTAGTGAAATTCTATTGGGAAATAGATTTGCTCCATTGGAAGAATAAAGTAAGAATAATTAAACTATCAGTGATATAAAGAGATTGGAGACTCTATTTACTATCAACCCATGTGTGGGTCCCCCTTATAAAGAAAATAATTTGAGAGAGAAACAAAATCTGGTTGGACTTGCAGTAAAAGAAGCCAAAAATAACAGCACATGGATCCTATTAGGGCCAAGCTGATGAGGAAGGTGATTATATTCAAAGTGTTGTCTTTTGTTTTCAAGAAAGTTTTAGAAGAGAAGGAAAACCACATCACTTTGTATTTTATGAAATTTGGACTAGACATCATATTCAAAAAATCAAACTCACAATTCTTGAAAAATTCTATTGTATTTAGGAGATTCAAGGAGAAAAGAATCATCAGATTCATTATGAATCATGAGTGAGAAATCGATCATATTGAGGAAGAATATTACTGGTATTAAATGATAATCAGATTCACTCTAAATTCAGATGATAGAGAATCTGAGTCTGCATAAACAAAATCTGCATGACTATGATAAATTAAATGTGACATTGCTTTACTGATCTTAGAGTTCTCTTAAATCATAAGTAAATTGTGAAATTTATGATGCAAGATTGATGAAAGAAAGAGGGAGTAAAAGATATGCTTTCAATCATGTTCAGATCGATTGGATATGGATTGAAATAAAGAAGGGTGTTGGAGATTGTATTCATCTTGATCATATTCAGGGAAATTGTATTTTGGATGATCGAATTCGGGCTAATAAGGAAAGAAGAGTGTTGATGAAAGAAAGGGAAGTTACAATACTTTACTTTTAAAATATGATGATGCTAAAGCTGATCATCAATGTGTTCAAATTCATGAAAGAATTCATGATACAAGATGAAGTTTGTAAAAGAATGAAGTTGATGAGAAAAGAGAAAGAAGCTTCCAAGTGGTATCATATTCAGAAGAAAACTAATCTATTGATCGGATTCATAATTCCATCATATTCATAGAAATAATTGTTTGGAAAAGAAAAGAATGTGATAAAGAATGTAGTCAACCATTTCAAAGCGGTTGAATTTATTTGTTTATCAATTAAGTGGGTCAAGAGAATAAGTTAAGAGGTAAAATAGTGATAAAGGATATTACTGAATGTGTTTTCAAGGGGGATTATAAAAACCAGAGAAGATGTTTTACCTCTTAAACTGGGTCAAGATCCATTGTATTCAAGCCAATACCAATTCATCCAATTGATTGTATTCAACAATTATAATGGAGAAAAAAAATAAGATTGAGATAATCAGATTTAGAAATTGGATCCATACTATTGTTTGAAAATAAATTTGAAGGAAGAACTAAAGTTGATAAAGGATTTCGGAAGGATCGATAAGGTTTGAGAAGAGATGACAAGGTCAAGATTCACCCTAAATTCCAAAAAACAAGTAAATTCAGAAAATTTGGGTAAGAGGGAAAGTTTTGGGGATTCCTTGCAAAACCTCTCATGGGTCACCTATAAAAGGGAAAAAGTTCTTTGTACTTTATATGATAGATTAACTATTCATGGGAAGAGAGATAAGCTCTAACTTTCTAGAGAGAGAAAGAAGTTTTTTGTGTTGTGTTTTTTTTGAATAATTTTCAACGGATATATGTGAAAGGAGAAGAGATAATATCACAATGTTTCATTCAATAATCATCATATTTAGTGACCATCATATTCAACTTGTCATCGTATTCAATAGATCATCATATCGGGCTGGATTAATCAGATTTGAGATTTCCATATTGGGATTTTAAGATCGAGGAAGACGGAATTCTTAATTGTCTCAATCGTATTCTGGAAGAATTACATCTATCGTATTGATCAATTAGATTTAATGATCAAAGTGGGAAGATCAGATTGGGAAATCAGATCTAGAGAATCGGAGTGAGAAGATTAGACTGGACAATCACATTGAATTCTATATCAATGTCATGAAGTTCTTACCATATTCTAGGTAAGAAATTGAAGAATTTTTTTCTAAATAATACATTTTTGAAGTTAAAAAGAATAACATGTAACATGATTTGTTACACAAATATTGTTCTACCCTATTTGTGATAAGAGGATTCACACACACTATTGGAATTGTTTACATAGTTCTACACAAGTGAAATGGAATATCCTACTCATTGTAATCCAATGATTATTTTCTAGTGGATTGTGTGGTATAAGATCATTTCCAAACCATACCAAGGATGTAGCTATTCTTATTGAACATTGAACCTTGTAAATTCTTATATTCCTATGGATGTGTGTTTGAATTGTTTTCAGCAGGGATTGAAATCTTTAATAGGAGGTGAAGGTTGTTTCAAAGAAACATAAAAGAAAAATTATCACTGATTCACCTCCTACCGCTATCGGTGATATGATTACACTAACTGGTCACTTTCAAGTGGTATCAGAGTGTAGGTTCCCTTCACTTATTCTTTGCTGATGGAGAATTTGAATTGTGTGAATAGTAAAGGTATTTCTGTGTTTGATGGAAATAATTATCATATTTTTAAATATATAATGTCTATTTATCTTATTTATATTAGTTATGATGTCCTTGAAGCTGCAATAGTTGGGTTTCTCTATATAGATGATAAATATCCTCTTACATCTGTTGATAAGAAGAATCTTGAGAATGATGAAAGGGACACGAATTCTTTATTATCATCACTTTCTAAAAGTGAATTCCTAAGGGTGAAAGGAGTATCCACAACCAAAGGTATATGGTATTAATTGAAAAAAATATACAAAGTCAATACAAAATTAAAGAAGGCAAAGTTAAAAATCTAGAGATTGAAGTATGAAGATTTGAAGATGGGTGAATATGAATCTATTGGGGACTTCTTTACCAGGGTGAATGACATTGTTATCACTATCAGATGTCCAGGTAAAAAGTTAGAATATTCTATCATTCTTGAAAAGATCTTGAGAATCCCTCCAGACAAGTTTGATGAAAAATTTTATTCATTATAAGACATATATCCTGAAACATTATCTCTTAATGATTTACATAGCACTCTCATTACTTATGAAATGATAAGGGATAAATCTTTTAAAAGAAAAACAAAATTTGATAGAGAAATTTATTTCAAGGATGTAAGAAAAGAAAATTCAAAGAAGATTCTTATTGACGATGAAACTGGTGAATCCGATTTTGAAAATGAGGTATGTAAAATTATTGATGATATTTTATCCTTGTTTTATAAAAACATGAAAAGAGGTATAGGGAAATACAAAGGGAAAATTCCCTTGAAATGTTTTTAATGTGGATCTATTGGAAATTTTGTGATTAATTGTCCTCAAATAAAGAAATAAGAGTATATTGAAGAAGAAGAAAGAAGGCCAAGACGACCGTGGAAGAAATAAGAAGATAAAGGAAAATCGTATTCCAAAGGGAAAGATAGGAAATTCTTAAAATGCAAAAGAATAAGTTTCTTATCTAAAGATGAAGAAGAATATGGTGATGTTGAATCTGAAAAATCTATTGAGTATGGTTTTGGGAATATTTTTTTTACAATAATGAATGAAGACGAATTTGGAAGAAGTATTTTTAAGGAATAAGAAACTAAACTTGAATTTCATTTGAAAGAAGAGTTGAAAGAATGTTTGAGAAAGATAAGAATCCTTGAAAAGAAAAAAAAATGGAAGAAGAATGTTACTTAATAAGAAATCAAGAATTATTTACTGACGAGAAGGTGAATCTAGTAAAATAAATTGATAATTTAAATAAATATCTTGAGGAAGAAAATAATCGCAATGAGCATCTAGAAGTGAAGTTCAAGACAAAAGAAGAAGAATTGGAACTTTTCCAACAAAAAATTTCAGAAATTTAAAAGAGAAATAAAAGTTTTAAAAAAAATATCTATAAAGTTGGTAAAAGTATTTAATGAAGAAACCTAAGAAGGATTAACAAAAGATACCTTCAAAGGTTTAAAAGAAAAATGGAGTTGTTTTTAAAAAGAAGAAAGCTAGGAAAGTTATGTAATGTGGAAAAAACCAACAAAGTTTGTAATTCAAAAGTTTCTAAAAATCCTAAATCTGAAAATTCTAAATTCAGAAAAGTTTCTAATACTTATAGTTTTGATAAAGCTGTAAAGAAAAGGAATAATCTGATTGAAAATTGAAAGGTTGGTGGCTCAGAAAAGAAAGACAACAAGGTTTCTAAGAAACATATTGATAATTTCGGTCAGTATGGAAGTTTCAGAGGCAAATACTCTTTCCATGGTTACTGCTAGTATTGTGTTGGATTCAGACACATGACTAATATGTGTTGGTTCAACCAAAAACATTAATATTACTCCACAGGTTATGAAAAGAAAAGGTTGAGGGGGATTCAATTCCCTCAAAATAAAAAATTTGAGAATGATGTTCGTAAGAAATCTGATAAGGTTGGTGTGAAGATTGAAAATAGGTTCCAACCTTTATAATATATTTATGAAATGTGTGAATAACATAGAAAACTCAAAAAATGATGTCTTTTATTGTTACCTGTATATCAAAAGATTCTTAAAAATTATCATAAGTCGAAAGTGAATAAAGAAAATAATAAAGAAAAGACTCTTATTGTTGAAACTGGATTGAAACCCACAAAAGGAGAATGACCTTGGATTCTTGATAGTTGGTGTTATTCTCATATGATAGTATATTTTAATTTTTTAAATAATGTGAAATAATTTAAATAAGAAATAATGAAATTTGGTAATGATGAATCCTTGAAAATCAAATGTGTTGGATCAACCATCATTGGGAAAGAAAAAATGAAATCCAAGAAAACTTTATATGTTAATGGGATGAAACACAATTTGATAATTGTTTCAAAATTGTGTGATGAGGGTAAAAAATTTATCTTAAAAAAAGATGGTTTTTTTTTGAAAAGTGAGAAAGATAGAAACATTGTTATAAGAGGACAACATATAAAAGGCAATTTGTTTTAGGTTAATGAAATAAAAAACTCATGTTACATGAGTATGGTGGAAGAAAATAAATTATGGAATAAAATTATAGGACATATGTGTCAAAGAAACACGATAAAACTATCAAAAAAAGATAGTTTTTGAGACATTCTTGATTTTATAAGAAGAATATATTGATGTTGCACTATTTTTCAAAAAGGAATTATTATAAATATTGTGTACAAGAAAGTTGAGATTTGTTCAAAACAACATATGGAGCTGATTCATTCTGATATTTGTGGGCCAATGAGAATAAAATAAAAAAATGGATATAATTACTTATTTACTTTCATTTATGACATTACTCACATTACTTATGTCATGTATATGAAACATAAGTCAGATGCTTTGAAAATGTTTAAAAGTTTCAGAAGGAAAGCTGAGAAGGGATGTGAGTATTCAGTAAAGAAGTTGAGAACCGATAATGGTGGTGAATACGTAAGTGAGTAATTTTAAAGTTATATTGATAAGCATGGAATTTTTCATGAGTATAGTTCCCTATACACTCCTCAACAAAATGGTGTTGCTAAAATAAATAATATAAGTTTGGTGGAAATAAGAAGAACTATGTTACTTTAACATGGTCTTTCTCATTACTTTTGGAGGCAAGCCATGAGTACTTCTATGTACATTCAAACCCAATGTTTCTATAGTCCTAGCTCAAATATGACTCTATATTAATTTTTTTATGGGAAAACTCCAAGATTGAAACACTTTAGAGTTTTCGGGAGTCCATGTATTATAAAGAATAAAGGTGGAAACTATGGAAAGTTTGAGAAGAAAGGTGAAGATGGAATTTTTCTTGGATATGCTCTAAAATGAAGAGGATATAGATTCTTAAATAAATAAATAGGAATAATTTTTGATTTAGTTTATGTAAAAGTAATTGAAAGATCTGTAGAAGAAAAATTTACTCAGGCGGACAAGGAAATTGAGAATAATAAGGAAAGTTTTGAAAACAATTCTCATAATAATATATACAATTGTAATCCTCCTCAAGAAGAAGAATCATACTCATCTATTTCCAGTGATGAATAAGATAGTAAAAAATATCATACTAGGCCAAGGAAACTTGTGGAATCTTAGAATATAATTGGTGATCAACATTAGAAGGTTCAAATAAGAAGAACTATTACACATACTTCTTTGTATTCAAAAGTGGAGTTGAATGGTGTGAAAGAAGATTTTGAGTATCTGGAATGGGTTCAAACCATGAATTAAGATCTAGATAAGATTGAAAATAATGATACATGGGAACTTGTACCCAATCCATAAAACAAAAACATTATTGGCACAAAGCGAGTTTTCTAGAATGAGATGAATGAAGAAGGAGAAGTGATAAAAATCAAAGAAAGATTGGTGTGTAAAGGTTATTCACAAATTGAAGGTATTGATTTTGATGAAACTTTTTCTCCCTTTTCAAGGTTATAAACAATAAGAATATTTATTGCTATTACTTCACAATGAGGTTATAAGATATTTCAAATGGATGTTAAATCCACATTCTTGAATGGTGATCTTGATGAGGAAGTTTATATTGAAAAACCTTATGGATTTTTTTTGGTAAAGATGAAGGTTATGTGTTCATATTGAAGAAGGCATTGTATAGGATGAAGCAAGCTTCAAGAGCATGATATTCCAAATTGGATACTAGATTAAGGAGAATGAATTTCAAGAAAAGAATAATTGAAATAAATCTCTACATAAAATAAAGTCAAGAGTATTACCTCATTGTAATTGTTTATGTTAATGAAATTATCTTTGCTGGGAATGAGGAAAGAAATTGTGAAAGATTTTATAAAGAGATAAAAAAGGTTTTTTAAATGTCCATGATAGGGGAAATGAAATACTTTATTATGTTACAAATTCTACAAAAGAATAAATACATTTTTCTTTCTTACGAAAAGTATGCTAAGGAACTTCTGAAGAGGTTCGGCATGGAAAACTCAAAACCCATTTCCACTCCTATTTTAGTGGGAAAAAAGTTGACAAAAGATGGAGAAGGAAAATAAGTTGATCAGAAAGAATTTCAGAACCCGATTGTAAGTTTGTTGTATTTGACTACCTCAAGACCCAACATTTTTTATATTGTTACCATATGTGAAATATTTTAGAGTGATCCAAAATAATCACATTTAATTTCTAGAAAAAGAGTTCTAAGATACATTAAAGGCATAACAGAATTCAGAATCAGATATGACAACTCAAAAAGTATTTATTTTTTTGGGTATTCAGATGATGATTGGGTAGGAAATGTTGATGATAGAAGATCCACATCTGGTGGAGTATTCTTTCTGGGAAAGAATTGTGTTATTTGGAATTCAAATAAATAGAATTCATTAACAATCAGTACAGAAGAACTTGAGTATGCTGCTTCCACTCAAGCCACTACTCAAATTATGTGGATGAAAACTCAATTAGAAGACTTACTTATTGAAGTGAAGTTAACCTTTATATTGGGTTGTGATAATAAAATTACATTCAATCTCAATAGGAATATAGTAAAAAATTCCCATTCAAAACATATTGATATAAATATAATTTCATCAAAGAGAATGTGTAAAATAATGAATTGAAGCTGGAGTATGTTCCAACATCGGAACCATTTGATGACATTTTCACAAAACCTTTACCAAAGGAATCATTTTCAAGATTGAGGTTGACCATGGGAATCCAACCTCTTTCTCATCAAGTTTGAGGTATGTGTTTCTATCCACTCTCTCATCTTACCTTTGGATTGTATTTTCAAGGGGGATAATTGTTTCATAAATCTATCCTTTTTGAATATATGTAAAAAGAGGGAGTTGTGGGTAAGAAGTGAATTCAACATTGTATTGCTGTGAATTCAGCATTGTATTGTGAGTGAACTATTCTAACTATTTGTTGGAGTGGTTATAGGAAAAAAATTGTTTTTTATTCCAGGAAAGGTGAAGAAGATGATAAATAAAGGAAGAAAAGTTGGGGATGTTTTCATAATCACTTCTTTTGGATAACGTGATTTTTCTATCAATGATTCTTATTTTCTACAATGAGTTAGCCCATGTAGGCCTATAATTGTTGACAAGTGATCCATTTCTTGAGGATACAAAGTTCAGTTATTTATGAATCTTGGTTGAAAACAAAATCTAAAGGGGGAGATTTTTAGGACCAAGATGGCGAGGAAAGTGATTGCATTCAAAGTGTTTACTTTTGTTGTCAAGGAAGTTTTAGAAAAGAAAGAAAATCACATCACTTTGTATTTTATAAATTTTGTATTAGCCATAATATTCAAAAGAATCAGAATCACAATGATTGAAAAGTTCTATCGTATCCAGAAGATGCAAGAAGAAAAGGCTCATCAGATTCATTCTGAATCTGGAGTGAGAAATCGATCGTATTGATGAAGAATCTTGCTAGAAGTAAATGATCATTAGAATAAATCTGAATCCATTTGATGGAAAATTGGATTCTACATAATTAGAGTCTGCATGATTGGAGTCTACATGACTACGATAAATTAAATGTGATGATGCTTTATTGATCTTGGACTTCTCATAAATCATAAGTAAATTGTAAAATTTATGATGCATGCTTGATGAAAGAAAGGGGGAGTTAAAGAGATGTTTCTAATCATGTTTAGATTGATTGGATCTATATTTAATGGAAAAATTGTGTTGGAGATTGAAATCAGCCTGGTTATATTTAGGGAAATTGTATTTTGGATGATCCGATTTGAGCTGAGAAGGAAAAAAGAGTGTTGATGAAAGAAAGGGAAGTTACAATACATTCCTTGAAAAGTATGATGATTTTAAATATAATCCTCAATGCATAAAAATTCATGAAATAAGTCATAATACAATATGAAGTTTGTAAAATAATTAAGTTTATGAGATAAGAGAAAGAATTTTCCAAGTGGTATCGTATTCAGAAGAAAAATAATCTACCGATCTGATTCAGAATTTCATCGTATTCAGAGAAAGAATTGTTTGGAAAATAAAATAATGTCATAAAAAATGTAGTCAACCTTTTCAAAGGGGTTGAATTGATTTTTTATCAATCAAGTGGGTCAAGAGAATAAGTAAATAACTAGAAGAGAGATTAAGGATATTTCTTAATGTGTTGTCAAGGGGGAGTATAAAAATCAAATAAGATGTTTACCACTTCAACTAGGTCAGGAGCCATCATATTTGAGATGATACCAATTCATCATACTAATCATATTCAGCAATCATAATGGAGAAACAAAATTGTATTGGGAAAATCAGATTCAGAATTCAAATCCAGACTGATGTTTGAAAATAAATTCAAAATAATAACTAAAGTTGATAGAATATTCGAGAAGGATTGAGAATATTTGAGAAGATTTGACAAGGTCAAGATTAACCCCAAATTCTAGGAAACATGTAAATTTAGAAAATTTGGGTGAGTGGGAAAGTTTTGGTGATTCTTACCAAAATATATCATGGGTCACCTATAAAATGCGAAAAGTACTTTATACTTTATCTGATGGATGTACTGTTCATGAGAAGAGAGAGAAGCTTCAAATTTCTAGGGAGAGAAAGAAGTTTTCCTTATTGTGTTTTGTTAAAGAAGTTTCAATGGAGAGAAGTTAAAGGAGAAGAGACAAGATTACAAAGTTGTATTCACTGATTATCATAATTAGTGATCATTTTATTCAGCTTGTTATAGTATTTAAAATATCATCTTATCGAGATGGATTAATTGGATATGGGATTTTTGTATTGGGATTTTTAGATAGAGGAAGAAGGAATTCTGAATTGTCTTAATCATATTCTAGTAGAAATACATCTATCATATTGGTATGTAAAATCTGAATATTGGTGTGGGAAAATCGGATTGGGAGATCAAATATGGAGAATCTGAGTGAGCAGATCAGACTGAACAATTGAACTGAATTCTATATAAAATTCATGAATTTCTTTCCATCTTCTGGGTTAGGAAATTGAAGAATTGTTTTCTAAAGAATACATTTGTGAATTTGAAAAGAATCATAGGTAACATGCATTGTTACACAAGTATTTTCTACCCAATTTGTGATAATATAATGCAAACACACTATTAGAATTGTTTACATAGTGATACATGAGTGAAAGGGAATATCCAACTTGTTATAATCTAAGGATTATTTTCTAGTAGATTTTGTGGTATTGGATCATTTTCAAATCATACCAAGGACGTAACTATTATTATTGAATAATGAACCTTGTAAATTCTTAGGTTCCTATTGATGTGCGTTTTAATTGTTTTTAGCAGGGATTGAAATCTTTAATAGGAGGAAAAATTTGTTTCAAGGAAACATAAAAGAAAAATTATTATTGATTCACCCCTCCCCCTCTTAGTGATACAATTACACTGACTGGGAACTTCTAGATCCTTAACAATGGGTGCTCATCCCACATGACTAGAAATATAAGTCTCCTTAAAAACATGAATGTGATAGTTTATGATACTATTCATTTAAAAAATAATGGATATTTAAAAATAAAGGGAAGCAATAAGATGTGACTGGTAGGATATGAACCCAGTAGCATCAAAGTACTCTTTATGGATAACTTGAGGTACAAAATTTTAAGCATGATTTAGTTGTGTAACTCTGGGATTGAGTTTAAATTCAATTGAAAAGGATAATTAATCAAAATTAATGTAGGTAATTCCCTCATGAAAGGCTTGAGAAGAAGAAATGACCTTTACCAGGTGGAAAATAAAGAGAACATGTGTTTTCTTACAGTGGAGGAAGAGACTAGTTTGTGGAAATAAAGTTTGGGTCATATTCACCTATAAATCATGGATAATGTATCCAAGGTGAAAGATATATTTTTCATCCAAAACTTTAAGAATGAATGAGAGTGGATGTGTGATGCATGCATGTATGGAAATATGGTGTGTAACCCTCATTGATAAAAGAATAAGTGGGTGTCCAACTTGCTTGATCTGGTGAAAATTGAAGTTTGTGGCCTAATGAATCTATTTGAAATACATAGAGAAAGGAAATTCATTCTATTTGTTTATGATTATAGTAGAATAGACCATTTCCTATTCATGGAGAGAAATAAAATGGTTATGGAGTGCATGAAGAATTATGAGAGGAAAGTGTAAAATGAGACTGGTTACACCATTATAATACCACGACCAGATAATAGAGTAGATTAAACATACATTCAAGTATAGATTTATCTATAAAATCATGAAATTAATCATTAGGTATCCTTTCTATTCACTCCATAGTATAATTGGCTTGTTGAGAAGTGAAATCAAATGGTAAAAAACATGGATAAAACACAGCTTATTGAAAATGGTGCCCATCACCATTATTGGAAGGAGCTAGTTTAGATTGCATTATACACTCAAATAGGGATTTTATAATCCCTAGATAAGAATAAAATCCCTATGAAATTTGGAATGGAAGGAATCCAACACTAAATCACTTATGTATTTTTGGGAGCAGATGCTACATTTGGAATATATAAATAAATCAATGAAAATGTGGTGATGTAACAGATGAAGGGTTATTCTTAGGATACTCAACAAAGAGTAAAGCCTATAAATTCTTCAACAAAAGGTCAAACAAGATTTTATAAAGTAATTATATAAACGTCATTGAGAAAAAATAAAGAAATAATTCTGGGAGCACTAACATAGATGAAGTATTTGAAGAAGATGAGGAAGTTGATACAAATTCTGAGATAGTACAAATTTATTCAAAATATTATGCTTCTAAGGCAGATTTAGATGAATAAATAGATTCTAATGATAGTTATCCTATACCTTTGAGAATAAATAGAAGAACATAAGTGGATTCAACCAACATAATTGGTGAAAAGTTTACACTAAATCAGACGCGAAGGATGAGGATAGTGGATCATGATGATTTACTATCAACTATGGATCCAAAATCATTTTAAAAGTCTATGAATAAATACTCATGGATAATATCCATGAATGAGTATCTGGACTAGATTGAAAAAAAAATAGAAATGGGAACTGTAATTGGTAGAAATTGGGTCTTCCAAAATAAATCTTATGAACATGGTAATGTGGTTTGAAATAAGTCTCAACTTGTATGTAGAGGGTTTTCTCAAATAAAAGTTTTATAAGTTAAATAAACCTTTACACTAGTATCCCAAATTGATTCAATCAGACTCTTTTTGGGTGTAGAAATTCAGATAGGGTTTAAAATATTTAAAATGGATATAAAAATAACTTTATTGAATAGTGTACTCAAGGAGGAATTTTACATTTAACAAACCATGGGATTGTTTATTGGAAATGATGAGAAAAAGGCATGTTGATTGAATAAGGTCTTGCGTGGTCAAAAATAGGCACTGCATGCATGGTATTCTTGACTTGACTCATATCTAGAAAAATTAGGATTTAAAAGGGGTGGTGTTGATCACAACCATTGTGTGAATACATCCAAGGAAAAGAAGTTTATTAGGATGGTATATGTGTATTATATAACATCTTGGGGGAAACAAATAGAAATCAGTGGAAGAATTTACTAATTTGATGAGTTCAATATAGTATCTCGAGACCCATACACCTAAATTCAATGCCAAAAACATATTATTTACATACTTGATTTGATACTAACTGAAGAAAACAAATTTTACCATCCAAAATTACAATTTTAATAACCAAAATTGAATCATTTACATATCCAAGACCTCTTAGGTTTATAATTTTAGAGAATTAGGAAAAACCTTTAACAAACAAAACCCAAATCTTTCTCATCCAATGGAAATTTTTCCCACTATACCAAGAAATATTAGATTAGTATTCCTTATCATCACCATATAATTACATGGATGTTATTAATTTATTTTAATAATCATTACTTGAATATTTATCAATACATTTTATTGATATCATTTCTCAAAAGTAATTATGAAAAACAGTTCAAAATAGTTTTCCAAAAATCAATGGTATTTTCTTAAGTGAATTAGAAACCTTTTTATAAAAATCCAAATGAATATACCTAATATAATTTCAACATGTTTTTTTCAAAAATGAATTTCATTTTATCAAATTCAAAATAAAAAATTTTAAAAACCATCTTTTAAATAAAACAATATAAATACACGAGAAAACAATTTATTTAAAATAAAACCTATTTGTTTTCAAATGAAAATCCATATCACTATTTCATACCTTGATGAAATTATTTATTAGTATGAATTTATATAATTAACATCAATATCCAATTCAAACAAATTTGATAAATAAATAATTCTTTTAATAGTTCAAAATAAGAAATTATATTAAGGAAATTTACCCAACCTTTAAATAAAACATCCTTTATAAAGTAAAAATGATAATATTAAATGTATTATGAGTTTATAATTGATTATATAATATCTTTCAATATATCATATAAACATATGTAAGTGTCTAAATCATATATATAAATTTATAATCATGAATATTAATAAATCATAAAAGTGATATCTTTTTAAAAATACATGGGTTGTTATATTCTCACCTGTTAAAGAAATTATGTCCACATAATTTTATATTTAGTCTAATGAGAAGGGTTTTATGAATTTTAGAAATAAATTAAAACATTTTTAAAATCAATTTCAAAGGGTAAAGTAAGTCTTCAAAAACCATAACTTTCAATATAATCCCTAATAACGACACCTCAAAAGGAAATAAAAGTAAAGATAATAAATATTGAGTGAAAGATAAAATAAATATATATAAGTGGAAAAAATACCTTCTAAGTTTTTTTAAATGGTTTCAAAGGAAAAATAAATTTAAAATAAAATATAACATTTCCTCCTAAATAGATATGATGTGAAATATGAATTATTAAGAAAAGAATACATATTTATCTTCTAAAATAATAAAATATTTGTGGTATGAAAAAACACGAATATAGAGGAAAAAATAGTCAACATAAAGGAGGAAAATTATTCTTAACCACATCATATAAAAATTCATCAAATAAGAAGAACATGAGATGATAATTTAATTTCCCCAGAGAGAAAAATAAAATACCATTCAATAAAGAGAATGGTAGAATATATTAATCATATAATAACATAATAAAATAGGAAATATTGCGACTCAAGAAAAAGAGATGGAGTCAAGAAAATACTTTTTAAATAATGTGGTGTGTGAATTATAAATCCATAAGAGAGGAAAATTGACCATCAATTCATCAAAAATTAAGGCAACACATTACTTTCAATATATTTTATTGGAGACAAATAATAGAGATATGGAAAAGATATCCTAAATATAAGTAACTTTCATTTAAAATTAAAGACTAGGATACATATCACACATATGTATATATTTTAACCATGTTTTTAATTTCAAAAGACTCATATATGTGAATGAGTTTCTAAGGTGTACCTTGATAATTGATTCATGTTTTTTATATAAGAATTTATCGATTTATCATCCATTTTCTTAAGTTTGAGGAATTATTTTACCATAAAAAATATGATAAAATATACTTACTTGATTTCCTTCCATTTCCATAAGTACAATATCATTATTTGGTTGTTTATTTTGATCATTTCCACCTCTATTTCATTTCATATTCTAGCCAACGAATATACAAGATGAATTTTTTAATCCTGAATTATAAAAACCAACTCTTAGTGGATCATATGATCCACTAAAAGATAAATTTCCTCCTCACATAAAATATATTTTTTATAATCAAGTTATTCCTCCTATATATAACCATTTTCAAAAAGAAGAAAATGGATATCATGTGTAAAGATAATACATAATGAAATATGAATAAGACATAATATGAAGAAGTAATAATTTAATCCCGAAAACCTAAATATAATCAATAATAACCCATGTTTAACTTAAATAATTCCAAAAATAACTAAACCCTAAAACTCTTCAAAATATTCCTAACTAAGTTCGAAACCCAAAAGTTATAAATATTTGATAACATATTTTCTAAAATAAACTTAAAATTTATCTCCAAATAAAATTAACCACTCATAACATCACATAAAACTTATATATATACTCCCAAAATATATTAATATTTTCCCAAAATGAGATGAATCATCATGAAATAAAACAAAAAAAATAATATATACTTCTAAAAGTAAAAAAAATCTTTATACCTATCACACCCTGACATTGGATACTACTTTATTTTATTCTTTTCTTGGTTTTGGATCCTTTCGGTTGAGGTTTCGGTCGAGAATCAGTTAATTTTTTTGAGTTTTTGGAAGTTGGGTGGATTTTGTACTATGAATAGGTACCACACGGTTAGTGGAAACCATGCAGTTTGGCACATGTACCCGTGTGGAAAGTCCTAGAGGTGACCAAAAGCCACTGCACAGTTTCCACATGGTAACACAAACTGTGTGGCCTGGTTGTGTGGTAGGTCTCGGTTTTTGGAAAAAATCTACCACATGGTCACACAAATCATGTGGGTTGGTCATGCGGCCAGTTCCTGCTTGGGTAGAGGCTATCGTACGGCTAGCGCATGGTTTAGTAAACCATGCATCCAAACCGCACAGTCGTTCCATATCATTAAAATATTAAAAAACCATTTCATCTCTCTCCCTTTTAACCCAATTTCATCCCCTACCTCTTGGTCAAATTTGGCTCACCAAGGGGTCCAGAAACCCCTCTTCCCTTAGCTCCTTCTCCTCCATGGTTGCATCCTCAAATATCCAAGGTGATTTTGTTAGGGGTTTGGCCTATTTCCCCCTTCTTTATCCCCTTATTCCTTGTTTTCCTGGTTTCCCTTTGGTGGGGTCTTGTTTTTATAAACCCCAATGGTTAGGGTTTGAATTTTGGGTCGTTTTGCTTTGGATATAGGGTGTTTGAAAGGTCTATGGGTCTTAGATCTCTCTTCTCTAAAGGTTTTATCACCCCACACGCTGTTGAGGTAGGTTTTTCCATGTTTTTCCTTTCTGATGCAAACCGTTAGTGGTTAGGTGTCTTCAATTAATTTATAAACATGATTCATACACTTAGAGTACCTTTTTTAGTCTTTTGTGGTGTTTCCTTATTGGTAAAAACTACTAAAAATAGTTTTTGAAATGATTCCTTGAATATTCCCATGTATTTATGCACATAATGTGTTAGGTGAAATGTAAAATGTTCTTTAAAAGTGAAATTGGGCCTTGTTGTGACATTTGGACTTTGTTATATTTGGGTAAATTAGTTTTAATTTATGTACTTGGATAGATGTGTGATTTGAATGTCTTTTATGGATTAAGAATTTCTGTGGAAATGTTTTTGGGGAGGATTCACTTGGTTTATAAAAGGTTTGTTATGATTTGGTAATTACGTGGGGATATTGGGTTTGGTTTAAAAAGAAAGTGGTGATCTTGTAAATTGAAATGGTTGATTTGGGTGTGCCATTGGATGTTGCCGATGGGAATTCAAATGAATATGGCACATTAAAATAATGTTTTCTCTAAAACACCAGCTTCTCAAATGTTTTCCTTGATCTCAGAAGGCTATGTGTGGTGCATTATTCATCTGGAAATTGTTTTTGAATGTGTTCTTCAAAACTTGGTCCATTTGGAATTTTGGGACATGGTTGGTCTCCAAATGGTTTGAGATCCCATTGGGTTTCTTTAAATATGTCATGTGTTTTTATCTTGGATTAAAAAGGATTTGAGCTTGAAATGTAAAGTCCCATTTGTAAATTCTTGTGAAAGTTAAATTTCATGTTGTTTGGAAATGGTTTTTGAAATGTTTTTGTAAATTCATTTAGGTGTGTAAAGTTGAAAGCCCAATTTGAAAACTAGTATGTTTTAAGAAAGGGTTGAATTTTCATCTTATGTGACGGACAAGTCAACACCTTGATGATGTGATATATATATATATATATATATATATATATAGTGGGAACATCTATAGAAGTGATTTCCCTTTATGGGTTATCATATAGGCGGTGTTCGTGTATGGGGTAGGCAAGTGTGGTGATAGTAGGTAAGATGAGTCATGCATGCGAGGGAATCCTACTATGTGTTCCTAGGTGTCTTTTAGAGGATAGAGTGACATTTTCTTTCCAACCCCGATTAGAGGGGTTGGTACCCCCTGGATTTGCTAAGTGGCCAGGTGGGTTGTGCCACTAGATTGGTCAGTTGAGGGAGGCTAGATGGTTAAATACTAGGGATCTTCACTATATACCAATGGGTGGTTTCGAACCAAGTGCGACCAAGGATCATTCTAGGGATGATTATAAAATCCCATGGTTACTATCTATAAAAGTTGAGGTAGAAGCCTCAGTTTATTCAGGGAAAGAGGCTACATTACAAAGATAATAAACCAACATACAATGCTGGGATGTACTTAGTGAGACTCGAACTCGATACCTCACTGAGACCCACATGAATATATACCATTGAGCTACATCCTAGGGGAACCCATGGTTACTATATATATTTTCTTGGTTACCCTGCACTGATTTTATTTCCTTGTTTATTCTACCTATTTATTTTTCTACATATCTTGGTACTATTTTGTGTGGATTTTGGAATGGGTTTTAATTCTTAAATAGTAACCCATTTTTTGAGGAATAGAGATGTGGTGTGAATGTTTTAAAAATAAATTCAATATGGTTTATTAAAATGAAAAAATCAATCTTTTTGAATTTATTTTCAAACTAGTGTTAATGGATTGTTTTTGGGAAAGGAAACAGATAGATTCTTTGGTGATTTCAAGCTGAGCTATTTAGATAACACCCTACTTATGCCACTCGATGTCAGTAGACAAGATCTATTTTGTAGGTCCAACTACTTGTTCAGGTTTTTTGGTTGAGCTAGATCTTGGAGTGGTTCAGTCATGTGGATTTTGGTGACATTGATGTCACATGGATATCACGTTGGTAGTGGTTTGGTTTTTTGTTATGGTTTCTTATTTGTTCAGTTGTATCTTTTAACTGAATCATTTTATTTCCCTAATTTATTCATTTTTTTATTAAATCTTGGTTCATTGGGATGAAATCGTTCCCCTTGGTTTTCATTTGATTCTGGACACTAGTTGTTAGCATATGGGGATCAAGAATGCCCTTCGAGCCATGCTGCAAACTAGGTCGGGTGTCGGGTTGGATGACATCCCAGCCCGGTTCATGAAAAAAATGGTATTAGAGTAGAATATTGTTATTTGGGGTGTCTGGTAGTTAGATATTAGGACTTTCGGTACTCAATAGGTAGGTGTGGGAAGATCATCGTGGACTCTTTCTCGTTTTGATCCTCGAGTTACTAGGGGTAGTCCTGGATTTGAGTCTTTCATCTTTGTTTTGGATGGAGGGATGCCAATAGAGATGATCCAATGTTATGTTGTGATATCACATTAATTAGTGACCCATGTGGAGTTTGAGTTCATGGTTCAATATCCTCCTAGTTGTTAATCCTTACATGGGGCATGTCCCACTACCATGTCACTAGGTTAAGCATATCTACTAGTTTCCCATTCCGGTAGTTTGGATTGAGTAATGTCTTGTCTCAGTTCTGGTTGATGTGAGTAGGATTTAAAAAAAATAAAAATGGGTTTGAAATGAAAAAGGTTTTCCTTCAAGTGTTTTGAAATTGATAAAATGGGTTTTAATGGAAATTGTTTTGGTTTGAAAATTTGGTGTGCGTTTGGATTTTCTAAGGAAATGGCTTGGGTGAAACCCTTGGTGATCCTTATGAACATTTTCAAATGTGAGGGTATGTATGGAAAGTGCATGTTGCAATGTGTGGATGGAAGTGTATGAACACATTTATGATGGTTCATGGGATTCCATGGGTGTTTATTTGAGATCAAAGGCTTGGATTTGTTTTCCCAAAGTGATTTTAAAGAGGAAAACAATTTTAGAAACTTAGTTTTTGTTTTATAATGGGAGTTTGGTTTTATAAAAAGTGGGTTTTGTGTTTGTAAAGTAGCCATGAAATAAATCAGTTATAAAAATTGAAATGTAAATGGGATTTTGTCAAAGAGTATTTTTGTTTGTACTGGTATGTTTTGAGTTTGCAAGCCTGTTGTTTTGGATCAACTTGTTTCTTCTGATTGTATTTTTGTCTTGATGTTTATTATGATCTTGTGTTTCTTGTGTTGCTTAGAATATATTTCCCATAAAAGTCCCAAAAATTTCTAATGATTCATGCCTAGTTTATAATTCTTCTCAATTATTTTCTATTCTTCGTGTTGATCAAGGGTTTCTTGTGGTAATGGAGTGGCTTGAAGAGGTATAGCGTGTCTTCAGATTGTTGGGAACTCCCAAAATCATTAGAGTTCATGCTGTTCTGGGTTTGTTTGAAGGTCCATCTTTGGAAATCAATGTATTTTGGGATTTCATGGGAAGTATTTAAGTCCATATTCATCTGGTGGTTTATACCTAAGGAGTTGAAGAAAAAGAAATGGGAAGATATCATGAGTATTCAGTAAGGCTAGTGGACGGTGAAGGCCTATGTTGACCGTTTTAGGGAGATAGTTTCATTTTACTCATAGGTGGCATCGTAGGTTCTATTGAATTATTCTCTATTCATTTGGGGTCTTCATCTAGAGATCAAGGAGTGAGTCCTCTCTTCTAAGGACCTTTGTTTTGAGAAATTGGTGGATGAATATTTTCTAGATGAGTTGGTTTTCAAATCATTGGGAGTTAGAAATACGGTATTTGTTTTCATTTTTAAAGGTTTCCCATATGGAGAGGAGTGCAAGCCAGAGAAACCTATCTCTAAGGAGTCTTCTTAGTTGGTTCTGGCTTCCATTTCTTCATACCATTCACTTTTGTACCACCAGTGTGGCTGGTTTGGGCATTCAAATTTTTCTTGTCGCACCCCTTCTAAGACCTTCCATAATTGTGGATACATGGGTCTTTTAGAGGAGTTTTTTAGGAATCATTTCATAAAGAAAAATCTTTTATTAGAGGATGTTAGTGCCTAACTATGAGGCAAGATATGATTCAGTCACCGGGGCTCCAACCATAGACCTTAGAGTGAAGTTCACACACAGTCAGGGAATTACTAGGGGTGTGCGGGAAAACCCATTTAAACAAGTTATTATCTCCCATGTTGGGATGTAAACCTTTGAATATTATTGTTCTTGTTTTACTATTTCTTTAATTTTATCTTTCCTTCATACAATGAACTTGTTCTTTCATAATATGAGTATTAGTGTTTATCTAAAAGTGTATCATTAAATTTTTTTCTCTTTGTTGAGTGTATTTATCCCTTGTGTGGGGTGGTTTCAGTTTTAGTAGTGCTTGTTTGGTGATTCTTGAGTCTTCTGGAATTTTTGGATGATGGTTTTGGTTCACTATTTGGTTTGAGTTCATTTTATGGGATTCCCCTAGTGTTGGGTGTTTGGGTTGTGTGTGAGGTTTCTAGTTATGGCGATGGTGTTGTTTTTCTCATGCTAAGGAAGTTGGATGTGTTCGTGTTGGGAGTTCCCTAGTTCTTGGTTACGGTAAGGGTGTTGTTTGGTTAGTGTGGAGAAGTTGAGTTAGTTCCTGGGGTCCCAATTTTCTAGGTTTCCTTGTAGTGGGTTCCCTGTTTAAGTCTTGGTGGTGTTGGTTGGGTTTTAAAGTTTTTGCATTAGTTGAGTTCTTATGGTAGGGAGAACCACCTCATGTTCTCCCATCATTCTTATGCTATGGTTTCTTCTTGATCGGTCAGGTGTGACCTATGGGAGGAAAGTTAACCCTGAGGATTATGGTTTCTCTGGATTTTGATTAGGTATAGACTCGAGTTTTGGTTATCTTTTGAATTAATGACTTTATGGGGGAATAAAGTGTCTATAGTAGGGATAATTATAACACCCCAACCTCAGATACTCCTTTATTTTATTATTTTCCTAGGTCTTGGATCTTTCCAGTTGAGGTTCGGGTTGGTACCTAGTAATTTTTTTTGAGTTTTTGGAAGTTGGGTGGGTTTTGGCTTGTGCACGGGTTCCACACTAGTGAAAACCATGTTGTTCAGACCAAGTACCCATGTGGAAAGACCTAGAGGTGACCAAAAGCTACCATATAGTTTGTGCATGGTAGCACAAACCGTGCGGCCTGGTCATGCGTTGGGTCTCAGTTTTCAGTAGGAGATACCGCACAGTCGCACAAACTACATGGGTTGGTTGTGCGGTTAGTGCCTGCTCAGGAAGAGGCTACCGCATAGTTGGCACACAATTTAGTAAATTGTGCAGCCAAACCATGCAGTCATTCCAGATCATTAAAATCTTAAAAACCCATTTTCTATCTCTATCCCTTTTAACCATATTTCAGCCTCCTCCCTCTTGGTCTAATTTGGCGCACCAAGGGGTTCCAAATCCACTCTTCCCTTGGCTCCTCCTCCTCCTACATGTTTGCATCCTCAAAGATCTAAGGTGAGTTTCTTAGGATTTTGGCCTCTTTTCCCCTTATTTCTCCCCTTCTTCCTTGTTTTCTTGATTTCCCTTTGGTGGGGTCTTGTTTGGATGAAACCTAATCGATAGAGTTTGAATGTTGGGTCATTTTCCTTTAGATATAGGGTGTGAAACATGTCTCTGGGGCTTATATCTCTCTTCTTCGAATGTTTCATCTCTCCCGCATGCCGTTGAGGTAGGTGTTTCCTTGTTTTTCCTTTCCAATGCAAACCATTAGTACTTGGGTGTCTTCAATTAATTTTCAGACATGATTATTTCACTTAGGGTACCTTTTTTTAGTTTTTTTGTGGTGTTTTCTTATTGGTATAAACTGCTAAAAATAGTTTTTGAAGTGATTCTTTAAATATTCCTATGAATTTATGAACCTAACATGTTTGGTGGAATGTCAAATGTTATTTAAAAGTGAAATTGGGACTTATTGTGACATTTGTAATTTTTTATATTTTGGTAAATTAGTTTTAATATACGTACTTGGAAGGATGTATGATTTGGATGTCTTTTATGGATTAAGAATTATAGTGGAATTTTTTTAGAGAGTATTCTATTGGTTTTGAAAGGGTTGGTTATGCATTGGAAATTAAATGGTATTGTTGGGTTTGATTTAAAAAGAATGCGATGATCTTGGAAATGGAAATAATTGATTTGGGTGTGCCATTGGATGTTGGTACATCCATGCGTACACACATGGATGGGCATTCAAATGAAGATGGCACATTAAAACAATTTTTTCTCTAAAAATCAAAATTCTCAAATGTTTTCCTTGATCTAAAAAGGGTGTGTGTGGTGCATTATACATCTTGAAATTGGTTTGGAATGTGTTCTTAAAAACTTTTCCTGTTTAGAATTTTGGGACATGGTTGGTCTCCAAATGGTTTGGGAGCCTATTGGGTTTCTTTAAATATGTTATGTGTTTTTATCTTGGATTAAAAAGGAACTGAGCTTGAAATGTAAAGGACTATTTGGAAATGATTGTGAAAGTGACATTTCACATTGTTTGGAAATGGTTTTTAAAATGTCTTGGTAAATGGACTTGGGTGTGTAAATTTGAAGGCCCGTTTGGAAAACTAGCATGTTTTAAGAAATGGATGAACGTTCATATGATGTGATGGCTTGGTCAGCACCTTGATAATGTGATATATATATATAGTGGGAACCTCTATAGGAGGTATTTACCTTTATGGGTTATCGTATAGGTAGTGTCCATGTATGGGGTAGGCAAGTGCTGTGATGACAGGTAAGATGAGTCATGCATGTGAGGTCCTCCTACTTAAACAATATACTTTTACCATGGGTTATAAGGTGTCTTTTACAGGATCAAGTGATATTTTTTTACCAAACCTGATTAGATATGTTGGTACCCCTAGATTTGTTGAGAGTCTAGGTGGGTTGTGACACTAGATTGGTTAGTTGAGGGTGGCCAATTGGTTATAGACTAGGGAGCTTCACTATATTCTGAAAGGTGGTTCCGAATCGAGTGTATCCAGGGATCGTTCTAGGGATGTTTATGAAAGACCATGGTTACTATATATATTTTATTGGTTACCTTGCACCACTTTTATTTCCTTGTTTATTCTAACTATTTATTTTCTGCATATCCTAGTACTGTTTTGTGTGGATTTTGGAATGGGTTTTAATTCTTAAATAGTTACCCATTTTTTGAGGAACAGAGTTGTGGTGTGAACATTTTTAAAAATAAAGGCAATATGGTTTATTAAAATGAGAAAAACTAATATTTTTGAATGTATTTTAAAACTAGTGTTAATGGATTGTTTTCCGGAAAGGAAATGCATGGATTCTTTTATGATTTCCTACTAAGCTATTTAGATCACACCCTACTTGTGCCTCACAGTGTTGGTAGACCCGATCCGTTTTGTTGTTTTAGATTCTTGTTTAGGTTTTCTGGTTGATATAGCTCTTAGAGAGGTTCTGTCGTGTGGATAGTGGTGACATTAAGGTCACATGGAGATCATGTTGATAGCGGTTTAGTTTTTGTTATGGCTTCTTGTTTGTTCAGTTGTATCTTGTAACTGAATTGTTATTATTTCACTCATTTAAGATTTAGTTATTTGTCATTGTTGCATTATCAGTTTGTTATTTGATCTTGGTTCATTGGGATGAAATCATTCCCACTTGGTTTTAATTTTATGGATGACACTAGTTGTCAAACCTTGGGGATTGGGAATGCCCTTTGGGCCATGCTATAGACCGGGTCGGGTGTTGGGTCAGATGAAAACCTAGCCTGGTTCGTGAAAATACCTCTAATAATATTAATTACTTTTACACCAACTATAATATCCTGAGATCTGTACACCTAGATCCAGTTCTAAAAATGTATTCTTTACATACTATCCTTGATAAAAACTAAAGTGAACCAAATTTAACCATCCATAATTACAATATAAATATCTAGAATTTATTTTTTTACATACCCAAGACCTTTTAGGTTTATATTTTTAGAGAATTAGGAAACATATTTAACTAAAAAAACCCATATATTTCTCATCCAATGAACCTTTTGAAAGGTTTTGAGGTGCAGCAGAAGCAGTCAGGTTTATGCCCAATAGTATTTTTCCATCAAATTCTTTGAAATTATCCTTATACCTTGATAGAATAGTTTTCCTGAATTCCATAAAGAAAATATCTCACTTGTAATTTATAATTAATTTAGATTGATCAAAAATTACCTCATCTTGTAATTATATCTTTATTTATGAATACAGGTGAACCTTCTTATCAAACCACAATTGTGAGTTAGGAATAAAGGGTAGATTCCCTATATAAATTATCCACACATATACCAAAATTCTCTTAACATCGCGATAGGGTTCTCAAGATGCTAGTGTGGATGTCTGTATGCCTTGCATCATTCATTTTTGGTCATAAATTTAGAATCCCAATGAGGCTTATTAGATTCTCTTAGTTATTTCACAACCAAAAGAGGAATGAGGAGGATCACCAATGCTCAAAGAACTTGGATCATTATTGAGAATATTTCTAGGATGAGATAATTCTATGGAATGCCAAATATTGTGCACAAAAACTCTTAGGTAAATCCCATTGTTTTTTATTATATGATAATTCTATAGTAAGGTATTTATAGAGATAAGGTTAGAATATTTTTTACACAAAGATCCTTTAATATTCTCTTAACCCATAACATACACAATATCTAAATAATAATAATAATATTATTATTTACTTGACATGCACATAACTTGCAGACTAATTAAATATATGTTTTCCCGAATGAATAAATTAATATTTATTTAAAATAATATTCCATTCTCACTGGACCATAACTTAGTATGCTCTTCCTCCTCATTATTTACTAGGATAATTATAACATTAATTTATTTAATTAAATAAATAAATATAATTGCGTTATACATTGATAAATAAATACTCACGATCAAACAATAAACCTGATTAAATATCATTCCTCATACTTGATAATAATATTGTAATCTACTTGTTAAACATATATAAAATTTAACGAAGGTCTTTGGATACATATAGCGTGTGACCCTTTAAGCCCTTTTATCAGTGGAATTAGTCTAAAAAGCCTAAAGTCTAAAGTTAGCATCTAACAACACATGAAGGAACTCATAGAGAAAAGAGTTAATGTCACAGTGACATTAAACATATTATGAACACTTACCATGAAATATACTCCCTCTGTCCTAATATATCTCGACAAATAGGTTTCATAGCTTGTGTCTTCAACCTATATATTCTAATCTCTTTCTTCAAATTTTCATAACTGAACACACTGATAAACCACCATGACCATGGACTTAATCCATCTTTTCTATTCCATCAAATGGACTAAGAGATTCACTTCCAATGGAATGGAAAAATCGTCTCCCACATTATTTATAATGATATTCCACTCATGACGCACCCAAAGAATCCAAATTTTCCATGAACTGTTATCATCATGGTTTATGAAATACATCTAAGCATCTGATTCCTAACACACATTAATAAAATCTTAGAGTCAAAGTATTATTACATAGGTCCACAGATAATAATATCCAATGACACATGAAACATGTGAAATTCCTATTGGTGGGTTTGTTCTTATAAACTCCCTTATTAGAGATTACCAAGGGAGAAAAATATTGGAAGGTGACTCAATTATTATAGTTGGTGTTCTAAAACTAACTATTTACACTTGTATTACATGTAAATTACAATAAGTGAATATTAATTTTAAATATCTTATTACATATCATTCATAATTATGCATGACTTTAATGTAATAATTTTCTAGAATATCGATCACATTAAAAAGGAATAGAATTTTTATACTATGATGAGAACCTTGAAATTCCATAAAAATATTATTAAACCTAGTTATACGGTCAAAAACATTCTATTATAAGGCACATAGAGTGCTATCTTTCTGGTGTGATTTATCATAAGTAGATGAGACTTATTCTCACGAATTTTGTACATGGTAATATCCAAGATGAAATATTATAAGAACAAACCCACCAGTAGGAATTTTTTATGTTTATGTGCCATCAGATATTTCTGTCCGTGAACATGTGTAACAATCCTTCGATTTTAAGATTATTATTAATGCATGTCATGACTCGCACACTTAGATGTATTTCTGTAAACCATGATGATAACATTTCATGGATAAGTTGGGTATTTTGGATGCATCATGAATGTTGTGTTATTAATGAATAAGTTGAGGAAGTATTTATCCCTTCCATATTAATATAAGTTTACATCTTATCAATTATATTGAAATATAATAATCACATTAAATTCCATGGACATGGTGTAATGATTAGTTTATTTTAGATAGTTAAATAAATATGTGTCAAGAATATAGGTTGATGACACAGGTGTGTAACTTGCTTGATGAGATATTGCAAAAAAGGGATTATATTATATAGTGAGTTCTCATGTGTAGTTTTAAATGTTGCGACATTAACATTTTTATATAGGGTGCCTTAACCCATTGCTGGATAGTAATCAAGGACTTTCTACAAGCCCTCTTAATGCCAATGAGAAAAAAGTCTATAAGGTCACACACTATGTGTTTACATTGATCTCAATTAAATTATATTTTAATTTAATTATTATAATTAATATTATTCTTAATATCAAGGAATAATTTTATTCATGATTCATTGATAAAAAATATTCATTTTATTGGATATTTAATAAATATTAATTTTCCAGACTGTGAATGAACTATTTATTTTATGAGTGAATATTTAATTAAATATTTATTTAGGTATTCAAAAAATACTGAGGAGGAAGAGTGGACCAAGATTGTGTTTGGTGATAAATATTATTTTTTAAGCAAGTAAAATAAAATTTATCATTACAACAATTAGTGCATGCCACAAAATAAAAATATTAGTATTATTTTTAATACATGGCATAGGGTCAGATATGGGTTTGACATTTTATTAAGGGAAATTGTGAAATTAATTAAATATAAACCCTAAACCTTGTTCTATAAATACATTGCTTATAATTTCTAAGAGAGGATAATCAAGAATCGTTATGCACAATAGATTGCTCTCTAGAATTCTCCTCTTCCCTCTCACATCCTCTCAAGAATGAGATGATCAAGAGAAATTCTTTAAGACTAAAGAAACGTGAAGTGATATAGAGAAACAATGAAATATTATCAATCAATTGTGTTAGCACCTGGTGATTGATCAGTGTCATTCGGATTTGAAAAGAGCATGTATGGATCACTGTTAAAGGGGTTCTACACTTAGATCTTATAAGCACAATGAAAAATTACCAAAAATGGTTTTATAAAATCAACATATATTGTGAAAAAATATCTAAGGAATTAGGTAATAATTATTCACAATTAATTAAATTAATTATAAATTTAACTTGAAAAATATCAGTTTTGGTTTCATTGACCTTCTTGTCTATATTCAATTAGAAAAATTTCATTGGTCATGACATTCACATATTGTAAAATTAGAGAGTCATCCATTATATCCAATATTTTCAAAGTTGAGATCAGCCTTGATAATCCCTTTCACTACACCTGGAACCTACAAGTGGTATCAGAGACATCATATTCAAATTTATAATTATTTATTTTATTTTTGATCATTTTACATTTAAATGTTACGATTCACTTAAAGTTTTAATTCATTATTGATATGTCGTCAAAAAATATTCTTCTTCTTATATTTTTCTCAAAAATATTACCAAGATTGGTTAATGATTAATTAATTTTATAAATGAAGATCCAATACAGAGGTCCCAACGATCCTGGATGTATAATATAAGTCTACATGACATGTACTCCTTTTCTTCACGCAGTGTATCCTTGTTCATTACACAAGGATTCCCACATGGATTCTGGGTCATCGTGTAATTAGTACATGCCACGTTCAATAAATGCACCATGTTTAGACTATCGAAGTTGGTACATGAATTTTTCATAGTACATTTTGTTTAGTTTTATGACATTCCATGTAGTCCACATTCTTTCAAGATGGAAAACATGGGGTCAAACCACATCATGTAATTAATACACCACATGTCTTTAATACATGATGCATATAGACTAGAAACCATGTAACTAGAATTACATGAAGTTTATTCTCTATACACACCATTTAATCCATAAATTTACATGAGAAGTACATGCTGAGTCCCTAGGTGTGTACTATGGATATCTGGTGAAGAGAATTACATGTCGTGTTGTTGAATTATACAAATTATGCACTTTACATATTTACATGTAAATATTAAATTTAATTAATTAATCCATTAAACCTCATCGACTCAAGTTCCTTGGGTCATTAATTTTATAGTACATGATATTTATTAGGTTTTATATTATATGAAATACTTAATTAATTCCATATAATATTCAAGACTATGAATCATGTAAGGTTATTGTATACTAAAGACTCAATGAATTAAATTGTATAGGAAATGTAATTATCACGTGTACCATGTGGCATTAAAATGGAAATAAAATTCATGAAATTATTACACATTCCATGTACATAATATGTTGTATGAGTGTATTGTTTACAATTAAAACCATACCAAGTAGTTCAGACAGGTAATCAATGAGTTACTTACAAGTACACAACTGTGTACTGTTTTATTGAGTTTTAAATAAAATAAAATAATTTTATTTAAAATTAAAATGAATTTTAATTTTAATATGATTAAGTGAAATAAGATAAAATGAATTAATTGATTAATAATATAATTAATCAAATTAATCCATGCACATTTTATCTTATTAAAAAGAGAATTGAAAATAATTATAGCTAGTTATTTTTAATATATAATCATTACATGTGTATGAATGATCATGATCTTGACTAGACATATGTATGTGTTGGTTATATTAAATTTAATTTTGTTGCATGGTTTTATAGTTAATTATTATTAAATAAAATATGATGTTGCGCATGTCATCCTCCCCTCTTTTATTATGTCGGACCTATGTGTATGTGGTTGTTTTATGTAATTCTCCTTAACCAATCCTTTGTTTCCCCTCACCTATGTTTGAGTTATAAAACATATGTAATAAAAAGAGAATCCGAAGGTGTATGGAGTCAGTTCAAGGTGGAGGTGGTTCAAGTTGTAACCAAGACAAAACCAACATAAGAGATACATAGGTGAAAAAGGGGAATATTGCAACTCACGCGAAGACCGACACATGGAGTTTTTCTATAGGGTTATAGGATGATTTATTAATCACTAAATAAATCAACCATTAGATAAATATATTGATCATTTAATTTATTTATTTTTTTATTTCTGTCTTATTCACAATTATTTTATGGGTTCAAGATCACAATCACATAAATAAATGGACTAATATGAAAAGTTGGAATTTAAATAAATGGATTATGTGTAAATGTTTTATCAAAACATGGATAATAAATTAATAAAAATCCACTTAATATTAAAAATACATGTAAATGATAAAAGAATAAAAATTTAAACATAATAAAACAAAACCCCTAATGTTAATATTAGGCCATTAAGCTTTCTATCATCTAAATTAAGATGAATGCATAGTTAAAGTGTTGGTCCAGCCTCCATTGGGGGAACTTTTAATTATGGGGAAGTATTAAATAAGATATTGGTACAAATTAACCAAATATATATTGGGTTTAATGGCCTTTATCTAATCAATAAAAATTTTGAGGCAAATATTGAGGAAATTCGAGTTAGGATTTCTAGATTGGGAAGTCTACTCAAGGGTTCAAAGAGCTTCCAGTTTTCAGTTGATAAGACCACCTAACTAAATACTTTATTATAATTTTTATAGACTCTATCTTGATTATAATAAGGGACATATGGATCCTTTACACTAGAATGTATAAAGTAATAGGACATTTTGAGTTCAATGGTGAAGGCCTTAGATACTTGATAAAATGGTGGGAGACTTAATAAAATTAAAAGTATTATAGTCTCACATAAGTTAAAATAAAATAAATTAATAATAATATTCTATTTTATAATTTTATAATAATGGAATGGTCATAAATCACATTATCCATGCGATCAATTTTAGTGAAAACCCATCTCCTAACTAGTAGTAACTTCAAGGAATAGTTCAGACACCCATGGGTAGTGTTTCACCATGACTGAAAATATTATATGCTAAAATAATCAATGCATAATCCACCTAAAAGGGAGTTGACCGATGAAGAGTTTACTATATATGATAAACACATGAGAAACATGGTCTAATTTTAGGGTTTAATCCTTTCATCCATGTCTAATGAACTCATTAAGTCACATGAAGACATGGATTCTTATAGCATGGTCATGCATCTCCATGGTCTCTATCTGGAGAGAGATGGATAGGAACAATTTGAGATATCCATAGAGATATTTCAGAGTCAACTTGGATAATTTGCATCATTCGGGCCTCATGTAGTCAAACTCATTAGCTAATTTGAGTTCCTAGTGGTTCTAGGGTTTAAACTACCTAATTAACCATGTAATAATCTCATTATTTTATCACTCCCTTAGATATTATCCTGCCATGTTATTAATTTAAATATGAAGAACATAGAGAATACTCCTTGATATTCTCGATTTACTTTTCCAATTTGATAATGATATGAAGAAAAAAAAACCTTATTTCATTATGATGGATAAAATAAATGGACAAGAAAAGAGAAATAAGTCCAAATATTCTTCTCAATGCCCTTACAAGAAATGAAAGATCAAGGAGAAAGCAATGGAACATGATTCTATCTATTTCACATGCGGCAAGAAGGGCCACTGGAAGAAAAATGTCACCCAAGAAAATATAAAAGGGGAAGATTCAGGTGTGTTTGTTATCGAGTGAAATTTATCTATTTCTAAAAATTGTGTTTTAGATACAACATGTGGAGGTCACATAATTATTCAAATATATGACCAAGTATATTTCATAATATTTCACGAGGAGAGGTAGATCTATGAGTAGCCTATGGAGTGATAATTTTTTCCATGACTATTGGGGACTAGAACCTCATGTTGTCGATGGGAATGATATTGGTTTTAAAGACTGTTATTATGTTCCTTTAGTCACCAAAACATTATATATATTTCCATACTTAATACAGATGGATTTATTTTCAAATTTTGGAATAGATTTTTCTTATTTTATAAAGAAAGAATATTTTATGGTAATATATATTTAAATAATGGTCTTTATATGTTAGATTAAATGAACCAAGTAATGGAAATTTATAACAAAATTAATTCACATAATTCATACCACACCCAACCATAGAATCATTGTCTAAGTCATGTAAAGAAAAAAAGTTTGAAAATATTACACCAAGATGGATATTTATATTCTTTTGAACTAAAACCACTTGGCGTATGTCATTCATGTTTACAAGAATGACCAAATCTTTATTAAGTGGAAAATATGAAAGGGCCACTGAGCTTCTTGGGTTGGTTCATACCAATGTGTATGGACCATTTTTAGTTGAAGCAAGGGGTGAATACTCATACCTTATAACTTTTAATAATTATTTTAGTAGATATGGATATGTCCACTTAATGAAGTATAAGTTATATTCCTTTGATAGATTCAAGGAATATAATAATGAAGTTGAGAACCATCTTGGTAATAAGATTAAAAAAATATACTCAGACCCTGGTATAGAGTATCTTAATCAAGTCTTCATTGATTATTTATAGAAGTTTGGAATTTTATCCCAAATCAATCCTCCTTATACACCACAATAGAATGGTGTAAGTGAAAAGAGTAACCACACATTTTTATACATGGCGAGATCAATGAAGATTCATGTAAATATTCCATTATATTTTTAGGGATACACATTATAGAAAACAACACACATTCTAAACCAAGTACCAAATAAAGAAACAAGTGGAATTACATATGAATTTTGGTATAGAAATGAACTCGTGTTGTTGCATGTATGAGTGTGGGGGTTAAGGCTGTTTTTCGAAATTAAATTACACCTTGAGGTACTAAGTTTATCTTTATAGGTTATCATAAGGAATTACAGGGATACTACCTATATGAACCTTCAAATAAAAAGGTTGTGGTTAATAGATATCCCACATTCCTTGAGAAGGATCATATCTCTAAAAGAGATAGTAGGAGTGAGATTTTCTGAAATTAAGTATAGGATCAAGATATATAAGAGTTATCATAATAAAAAATTCCATATAGCCTCATAAAAGAGAACATTCCAGAGACACAAGTAATACATGGGAGAAAAAACAAGGTTATAAACCCAAAAGGATATGGGTTTCTAGTCACTGAGGATGGTGACACATTTATGGTTGATAATAATGATTCTATAACCTATATAGAAGCAATAAGTGGCACACATTCTACCAAATTACAAGAATATATGAATTACAAATAGATTCCATGTATGAAAACCAAGTTTGGGTTTTGATAGATCCTTCAATGGATGTAAATATTGTTGTATGTTAATGGGTATTCAAGAAGAAACTGGAAATGGATGGAAAAATCAGTACTTATGAGGCATGAATGGTTGCAAAAGGGTTTAAAAAATGCTAAGTCATAGACTATGATGAAACCTTTTCACCAGTTCCAATGCTTAAATATGTCATAATTATACTTTATATAGTGTCTTACCATGACTATGAGATTTGAAAAATAGATTTCAAAATATCCTTCCATAATGGGAACCTTTATAAATATGTCTATGTGACACAACCCAAACAGTTTGTGACTCCAAAGGATGACAAAAAGATATGAAAATTGTGAATATCCATTTATGGATCAAATAAAGAATCTAGGTCATGGAACATTCAATTTGATGAAGCCATAACAGATTTTTTTTCATAAAAATTGGTATCTATAAGCAGTTTAGTGGGAGTGTAATCATTTTATTAATATTTTATGTTGATGACATACTACTTATTGGAAATGAGATATAGTTATTAAAATATTTTAAAGTCTAGTTAAAATCATGCTTCTCCATGAAGGACGTAGGTGAAGAAACATATATTTATGGGATCAAGATCCATTGTGATAGATCCAAGATACTATTTGTTCTAATTCAAGGTATATATATTGACAAGATACTGAAGAGATTCAGTATGGAACAATCTAAGAGGGAATTATTTACAGTTTTACATGGAATTCATATTTCCAATAAAATTTGTCCTTAGACACATGAGGAAATTCATAAAATGAAAATAATTCCATATGCATAAGTGATTAGGCTAGTCATGTATGCTATGTTATATATTAGGCTATATGTTTCCTATGCATTAAGTTCAGTAGGAAGATATCAAGATAACCCATGTGACTTCCATTGGATGGTAGTCAAGACTATTATTGAGTATATGAGTCAAACTAAGGATATGTTCCTGGTCTATGAAGGATATGAGGAAATATCCATTTGAGGATATATAGATGCTAGTTTCAAAATATATTAAGATGATATAAAATTGCAAATGGGATACGTCTTCACTCTCAATGGAGGTATAGTGATTCAGAAGATCCCAAAGAAATTTGTGGTCGTAGATTCTATAGCAGAGTCTGAGTATATTATGGATTATAAGGCAGATAAATAAGTATTTTAAATACATAATTTGTATAATATCTTGACATGATACCTATCATTAATGAATATATCACACCCTATTGTGATAATACTATAGTGGTGGGACTTTCAAAGGAGCCAAGGTCACATCAGCGGAAAAAGAAAATACTTTGGAAGTATCATATCTTGAGGTATTTTTTTCATAGAGGTGAAGTCATAATGAGAAGAGTCTTTATGGAATACAATGTGGAAGGCCCATTGACTAAATCATTAACTTAGCAAAAACATAATCTTCATGTGAGGTCAACAGGACTGAAAGTCCTTGGTAGTTGGTACTAGTCTAAGTGGGAGTCTGTTGGATTTGGTGTTCTAGAACCAACTATTTAAACATGGATTAAATATATATTCAAATAAGTGAATATTAATTTAAATATATTATTACATATAATTAATAGTTTTTTGTGAATTTAATGTGATAATTTCCTATAATATCTTTTGCATTAAAAGGGAATAACAGTTCCCCTCTATGATTAGAACCTATAAATTCCATGAAAATATTTTGAAACCTAGCTCTATGGTTGGATAAAATTCTATGATAGGGAACATAGCATGTCTGCCTGAAAGTTATCATTTTTATTGAATGTTAGGTGCGAGTACTCATAAGAATATGAGACTTCTTCTCATGAATTTTTTACTTGGTAATCTCTAAGATTGGAGATTATAAGAAGAAACCTGCCAATAGGAATTCAGTATGTTTATGTGTCATTAGATATTCCTATTTGTGATCATGTGTAATGGTACTTAGACTTTAATATCATCATTAATTCATTTCATGACTTGAACACTTAGATGTATTACCATAAACTCTGACAATAATAGTTCATGGAAAATTTGGGTATATTGGGTGCATTATGAATGACATGTTATTAATGAATAAGTTGAGGTAGGATTTATCCATTCCAAAATAATAGAAGTTGATATCTTGACCCTTTGATTGAAATAGAATTGTTGAAATAAATTCTATGACCATAGTGAAATGCTGAGTTTATTTCAGATATTCAAAGAAAGACATATCAAACATATAGGTTGATGACATGGGTGTGCAACCTGCTTGATGAGATATCAAGACAAATAGATTATATTACATAGTGAGAACTCGTATATGGTAGTAAATGTTTTGATATTAACTTATTTCTCTAGGGTACCTTGACTCATTTCTAGATAGTAATTTTGGACTTTAGGTAAGTGATCATAATGACAATGAGAAAGAATCCTATAGGGTTAGACACTAAGTGTTTATGTTGATGTAAATTGAATTCTATTTGAATTTAATTATTAGAATAAATATTATTATCAAGACCAAGAAATAATTTTATTTAGGATTTATCAATCAAAAATATTTATTTTATTATATATTGAATACAAATTTATTTTAAAAATAGTGAATGAAATATTTATTTTACAAATGAATATTTAATTAAATATTTATTCAGGTATTAGATAAATACTGATGAGGGAGAGTGGAATAAAATAGTGTTTAGTGATAAATATTATTTTCTAAGTTGGTAAAATAATATTTATCATTTCACCAGTTAGAAGACACCATGGAATAAAAATAAAAAAATTATTTTTAATACATGGCTTGGGTTTATACATGGGTTTGACATTTTATTAAGGGAGCTTTTAAAATTAATTAAAATAAAAACCCTAAACATAGGTCTATAAATAAACTGATTATAATTTCTAAGAGATGCTAATCGAGAATCATTGTGCACAATATATTTCTCTTTAGAATTCTATTCTTCCCTCTCACATCATCTAAAGAACAAGAAGATCATGAGAACTTCTTCAAGACTACATAAAGGTGAAGTGATCTAGATGAACAAAACAAGATGATAAATAAACCATACTAGCACTTAATGATTTATCAGTGTCATTATAAGATAAAAGGATCACATGTAGATCACCTCTAGAGGGATTCTATACTTGGATCCAATAAGTGGAATGACAGATTACCGAAAAGAGTTTTATAAGATAAACATCTACTATGAAGAAATATATCAGGAATGAGGTAATAATTATTCAAAATTATTCAAAATTAATTAAATTAATTATAAATTTAACATGAAAAAGATATTCTGTTATATTTATTGACCTTCTTTTCTATATTTGATTGGAAAATTTTCACTGGTCATGACGTTCATGTCTTGTAAAATATGTGAATGATCCATCGAATCTAACATTTACTAAGTTAGGATCGACCCTGATAAGCACTTATGATATGTATGAAACCTAAATCAATGTCTTATGAGCCTCCTAACACTAATAACCCATATCTTCTATGTCCCTTTAGACAATATCATCCAACTATAAAATATGGGTTTAAGGAATACCATCATAGAATCTAAAGTATCTCGTCAAAGCATGGGCATTATATGTACATTAGACGTGGAAAATATCCTTAGTAATTTCTCACATGCACCATCATACGAATGAAAAATTGGGAAATGATAATAAATTATATTATATTCAAGCACCATGACTATACAAGATCCTAATCTCTCAGTATATTTTTCATGAAACTCCAAAATACTATTCACAAATCTCTTCTATTCATGAATATCTATTGAAATTTAAACCATTAAAGAAGCTTCTCATAGTCGTGAAGAATCACTATCAACCCATCATGCACTCGCAATGCTTTTTTTTAGTTGTGAAGAAAATTTTCTTTCTATCACACATTCGCGAAGCTCCATACCTTCGTGAAGATCAACCTTTTGTGAAACCCAGTCTTCAAGAATCTCAGTCATCACAAAACTTATTCCTTTACCATATTTGAGAAGATTCAATCCTAGAAAACTCTCTTTTGTGAAGCCTGCTCCATCCTTCTGATTTTGAGCCCAAAAATTTGGTAAACACTGGGAAATGATGCCACCTTCCACACTATAGTAAGCTTGTACTGTAAGATCACTTTACTTAAAAACTCCTTGATCAAACCAGTGTGGATTGAAAATAAACAGAAACTAGATTCTGTTTTCGTCTATAAAAATCCTTGGTTCCAATAATATAATCAAAATATCCTACGAAAGGGTATGTATTTATAGGCACCACACTAATCCCCTAAACAAATTTTCGAATCAAAATTTCTTCCTTAGTAACATCAAAAGCTGCAATATACTTGGATTTCACTTTAGAATCATCCACAACTGGTTTATTTGAGATATTCTAGCTTATATATCATCCATTGAGTGTGAATACATATCTTATTTATGATCTTTTGTCATACTGATCAGTACAAAAACTAATATATATATATATATATATCCCATTGTGACTAGATCCTTATATCCTCCATATACTAGGAACATATCCTTATTATGCCTCAAATACTTTAGGATATTCTTAAAAATAACACAATGCTATTCTCTAGGATCTTATTGATATATGATTTCCATGATTAGAGAATAATAAACATCAATCCTAGTACATAACATAGAATACATATTCAATCCTATCACAAATGTGAAATGGACCTGAATCATTCTATCTCTATCTCTCTCACCTATTGTGTATAAGGATACATTATATTGGAGAGATGAATACTATATAACACTGGATCCAATCCCCTATTGTATTGTTCCACACTAAATATATTCAGTATTTGGTCAATGTATGTAACCCAATTTATTGCAAGAAACCTCTTGGATATATTATAAATAATATTGATACTGAAGATGTATGCTGCTTCCCCCAAGTACTTCATGGAGAAAAAGTTGTTCAACCAATCCTTAAATAACACTAAGTATGGTACACCATTTCCAAAAATTAATATTTTATCAACATATACTACCCAAAAAATGACCAAACTCCCACTAAACCATCAACATACACATGACTCATATTCATTATTTATGAATCTAAACTCTCATATAGCTTCATCAAAATGAATTTTCAAAGACCTGGATTCTTTATTTAATCTAGAAATGGATTTATAAAACTTTCATATCCTTTTGGAATTTCTTTGAGTCACAAACCCTTTTGGTTGTGTCATATAGACATGTTCCTGAAGGTTCCAATTAAGAAATTAGGTTTTGACATCCAAATTACAAATCTCATAGTCATGGAATACTATTATAAAAAGTATACTTATGATGGATTTAAACATGGAAATTGGGGAAAATTTTTCATTATATTCAATACCTTAACACTGTTTAAACCCTTTATCCACTAACCTTGCTTTATAGGTACTCACTTTACCTTTAATGTCTAATTTTCTCTTGTATACCCATTTTAACCCAATGGTATTGACATCAACTGGAAGAATGATCAGAAACCAAACTTAGTTATAATACATGGAATCCACCTATGAATTCATGGATTCATACTATCTTTCATCTTCTGAGATCTCTACTGCCTCCTCATAGAAAATAGTATCATTATTGTCCAACAATAATAAATTATATAGTATGCCATCTATCTCTTTAGTTTACACTTGGTTTGGTGTGCATTCCATAGTTGGTAATTCATATCCCCAAAAGGATAATGGAATATCAATGTGACTCTTTATTGACCTCACCATTTCCAACAAGGTGCAGTTACTCCTTTCACTTACACAATTCTGCTATGGTGTGCAAATATGAGTGAGTTGGGATATAATCCCACACTCCCATAAAATTTCAATAAAATCTTGGCTTATATATTCACCACCTTGATCCAATAAAAGCGTCTTTATCTTATTTCTAATCCAGTTCTCTAGTTTGATATTGAATTCCTTGTATTTCTCCAAGGATTCTAATTTGTACCTCATTAAGTAGATGGATCCATATCTACTCATGGATTTAGTAAAAGTAATTAAGTATGAGAATCTACCACAAGATTCTACTGAAAATGGTCAACACACATCAGTGTGTTCCAATTCTAGTAGCTCTATATCCCTTTCACCTATACCACTAAAAGGTTATTTGTTCATCTTCCCTTGTAAACAAGAGAGACATATGTCAAATGGTTTTATCTCATCTTCCCTTGTAAACAAGAAAGACATATGTCAAATGATTTTATCTCAAAAGTTTCTAAATACCCTTATTTATAGATCTTTATCAAGTGCTTCTGGTTTATACGACCAAGGTAGTGATGCCACAACTAGGTGTTAAAGGATTCATGAAAACTTAGTTCATTTTTGACTAAAAATACTTGGTTTTCCCAATCTAATACATAAAGACCATTATTAAGTCACACAATACCATAAAAAATGATATCTTTATAAAAATAACATTTATTTTTTCTAAAATTGGAAACAAAATCATTCATATCAAGACAAGAAACATGTACAATGTTCATGGTAACACTGAGAATATCATAATTTTTTTTTAAAACCAAGATAACTTCTACCAACAACATGAGTTGGAAATATTTAACCACCATGGTAGCTATCTGACCTCCATTGGTTCCTCAAAGATCCACCTCTCCTTTGGAAACCTTTTAGAACCTACTTGGTTCTTGTATTTTGATATATATGTGAGCACCAAAAGTAGTATCTAATACCTAACTGGTAAACATGGATATGTTGCACTCAATAATGAATGTACCTGAAACATCCCCTTTCTTCTTTAGAGTACAATTCTTCTTCCAATGGACGATCTTTCTTCATGAAAAAAATATTGATTTTTATTCCTTTTTCTACATTTGGATCTTTCTATTATTGGAAGGTCATTGCTCAAAAGGCTTAGAATTAGAGTTAGTCTTTATAAACTTTTCATTTCACTTTCCTTTATTCTTTATAAGGACCATAAGTTTGTTATACCCCATGTCCTGATCGAATAGGAAAATAAGAATAAGGAGTTTTGTAAGATACTTATAAACATTTATTATATTATAATTAACAATTAAACTAGATAATTTCTAATGTAGTGATTCAAAAATGAGATCTGTACACAAATAATCCAGTAGCTTAAAACCACTTGACATATGTATCACTTGTATTTCCTTATCCCAGTAAAAATATTGGAGTAGTGAAAACATTATAAATGCATCCATTCTTTTATGAAGATTCTAAATCTCACTAGACATAGTCGATATAATCAAACATTGGACATCTACCACATCATCCATGTGTTTTTCATATAAATATAATTCATCCACACTGGCCTCTTTTCTAGGTGGCTTAGAAACTAGGGATTCTGGGACATACAATTTCTACTCTTGGCATAGTATAATACACATGCATATGCACCATTACAAAAAATTGGTGCTAGTGATAAGGTTTTCCTTCTCTATAATATATCATAATGATAGTATCGATGATGAGTTATTTTCCATTTCTATGATAAATATAGAATATTTTAGTAATTTCCTTGACTACTAAAAGTGTGAAGTAATATATTTAATTATTAGTCTACCATTATTTTATCAAGTCTCTATATCCATCACCATCAAACATGGATTATCTTATCACATGGATAATCTAGTGGTAAGGATCCATATTTCTATTCTTATAACCTCAATGATTGTTGGTAAGGATACTTGATGTTATTTAGGTGGAGGGCCTTTGCCAACTGCTCAGTTATAACTCCTTGATCTGTTTAGTGGACTCTCCAATCAAAAAATCCTAGTATTGGATTTCCTTAAAACTTTCCTCTAGATTTATAACAATCCTAGAAATAGAAAGAAAAATATGATATAATTTTGGTTAAGTCAACCTAAATTCTATATGATTTTCATTATTCTTATTTCAAACTAAACTATTTTTCAAGTTTTTGATTCATCATTAATTTTCCATAAAAAACTTACTACTATTTTCTAATATTTTCTTGAAACATCCTTGATAATATAATACCACCCATAATTATAGTAAGATAAATTCAATAAGGTTTAATCTATTTACCTATATCTTTTATTATTTCCTTACTATTATTTTTTAATTTAGAGGGATATTGTTTTTTTAAATAATAATTTTTTTGTTCCATTAATTTTTATCAGGGGATTTGTTATTACTTTTAAAAAGAAAATTTTTTCATATCTATTTAAAAGAATCATAAATTTAATTCTTAAGAGAATAAGTAATAAATATTTTTTTGGCCTTTCATTTTATGAGAAATTCTTGTGAACCACTCATACAAAAAGGAAAATTCTTTGGATGATAACAATCTAAAATGCCTATATAAGGACTTTAATTTCAAGAGTTTTTTATCTGAACTATATTTATAAATTTTCTTTTATACTAAAATGTTTCTATAAAATGTATCTTTCTAAAGAATATATCAGAAGTATCCTTTCTTACTGTAGTAAAAGTATCAGACACAGATGAACCAATTTCTCTACTTTTCGGTAAAGAAGGTGAACTTAAAAATTTGATAATACATATTCATATATTTTATTATGTGTAGATTACTGGTAAGATCTTTTATACTAGTGTAAAAATTTAATTTCAACCTAAACTCACTTTATAAGAATATATTTTTAGATAAGAAAACATGGTCAAAACAGAATTGATGTAGGAAAATTTGATTACATAAACCATGTTAAAACGACTTTTCATGAAGATATATAGAGCTAAAAAAGTTGCAAAGTAATCCAAAACATTTGATAAAACATATTATCAATTTTAATTAATTTATGATTTTATTTTTCTTATTTTTTTTCTATTTATTTTTTAAAATCACAAATGGGGAGAAATTTAAGAAAATTCATTGTTATTAGAATATTTTATTTTCTCTGATTAATTTCTTTCAAAGAGGAAGGAAATTAATTTATTTTATTATTATATATTTAATTATTTATTTAAGGGGGATAATTTTTATATAAGGTATATTATTGGGAAGTATTAATATCTTGCTAATAATGTTTGTTCAGTCTTTATCCAAAAAATAGAGGGAAACAAAGGAAGAAAAATTTCATACCCATAAATACTATAGGGATATTTTATTTAAAATTTATTTTATTCAATAGAATTTTATTACATGTTCTTTTCTTTCCAAAAGGGTGTGATTATTAATTCAAAAACTCACTTATTTATTTATTTTAGAAATCAAAATACACTTTATATGAAAATAATCTAATTTTTTTTAAGTTATTATGTTTCCACATAATGAAATTCCAATAACTAATTGATGAAATAACAAAACTCTAAAATATTTATAAAAATATAGTGATCTAGAGTTACAAAATCAAACAACCTAAATCAGATTTATGAATAATGATAGCGATTCTAATCTAACCCATCAGTAGATGGTGAAAAATGATGATCATATGAAGAAGTTAATACTGATGTCATTATAACTGATCCTATTTTTTTTGGAATTCAACCACTAGATTTTGTTACAACATCACCTATAAATAAATCCATACCTCGATCTTCATAATGAGACATTAAATGTATAAGAAATTATGAAAGTTATTATTTTTTTAATCTTTTCAGTCTCTTGTTGGAGAGTGTGATTTCAATCAGTGTAATTTTCTTTTTGAGTGTTTTTTTATTAGAGATACATATTGTGTGAGGTTTTCATTATAAATACCATAGTATTTATATTTTAATTATTCTACTTATGATCATGAATGATTGAAGGATTCCAATAATAGAAATAAAGAGGAAAATACGATTATCTGATTGATGGATTCTGTGGCTAGGAAGATAGAGCTCTTATGATTCCAAAGTGAAGTTGAGCTACCATCGATAGGTATAGTTGTGGGATTCCAAATATAGGAAGATATACCTTCCGATAGATATAAAATCAATGATACCTTATTATATGTTGGAACTCATAGATACCTAAGATCTGGTTTATATATCCACCTTTCACTTTGGTTTAAAAGTGAGTTTTTAATAAATATCCTCTAATGGGGTATTTTTTTTCTAACCAATACTCTATGTTTTGTTTTTAAAACTTCAATTTTATTGCCTTCTAAATTTTAGTTTCTATAATTCAGTTTTTTTAAAGTTTCATTACTTTATATCTTTCATCGTTAGTTTAAAATATTGATCATTTTATTTTAACCATGGAAACTGTATTTCAACATAGTACTTATTTTAGTTACTATGGTCTTTGATTTTATTGGTAATATGAAGAACCGATCAATTTTTGATTTCATTAGTAATATAAATTTTTTATTATAATAATACTCAAGGAGGATGGAAATTGAACATTTATCTTAGAACTAAAATTCACTCCCTCTTGTATTTTTTTCACCATCACCCCCAAAAACAAGAACTAGATAGAATAATGTTCCTAGAATCCATAATGACAAAATATCACATGTAATTTATAATTAATTTAGATATATTATGAATTACCTCATCTTGTAATTCTTTCTTAATTGTCAAATACGGTTGACCCTTCTTGTCGAATCTTCTTTGTGAGTGAGAAATCAAGGGTAGATTTCCACTCGTAGTGATCAAAAAATGCACCAAGAATATCTGAATGTCATGGTAGGGTTCTATGGATTCTAGTGTGGATGTACCTATGACTTGATTCGTTCATTGTTGATCACACCTTTAGAATCCCAATGAGGGATGTTCATTTCTCTTGGTACCCTCACAACCAGAGTGGAATAAGGAGGATCTCCAATGCTCACAGAACTTAGAGTGTTTTGAGAATATCTCTAGGCTGGGATGATTCTATAGAATTCCAAATGTTATGCACAAAAATTATTAGGTAAATCCAATTGTCTTTTTCTTATATGAGAATTCTACATTCATGTATTTATAGAGCTGGGGTTAAAATATTAATTAAAAATACCCCTTTAATATTCTCTTAACCCTTACCATACCTCGTGTTTAAATAATAATAATAATATTATTATTTACTTTACATGTGTATAATTCATGGACTAATTAAATATTATTTTTCTTGAATGAATAAATTAATATTTATTCAAAATAATATTCCATTATCACTGATCCATAACTTAATCCACTCATACTCCTCATTATTTACCAGACTAAGTATAATGTCTATTTATTTAGTTAAATAAATCAATATAAATATGTTTTTAAGGGCCCAGATCAATGTAGATTGACCCTTTTCTTGTTTCTAACGCTTGTGGAACTTGGAGGAGGCTTAGAGGAAGTCTAGAGGGACTCAGGTGTTGATAATTGGGATCAGGGAACATTTAGAACGTGAAATTGGGTTTCACACCGTGTAGAATAATTTCATGATGTGGAAGTATCATTCAACTCATGTAATATTTTGGGGTTAGAAAAATAAAATAAATGAATATGCGATAGTTTTTTGGGTAGAAACTGACCTTGAGGCATTACACAATGTGAAAGGGTATTACACGTCGTCTAATCCCCCACTGTTGTATGTTTTAAAACATTTTCCAGCCGCTCGGGTTGTCAAACCCTATAGCTAAAACAAGTCTCTCTCAACTCCAGGTGACCCGGAGACCCCTCTTCGACATTTTGGGGATTCATTCACCAAGGATTAATTCTTATATTTTCTCCTTTTATCCATAATGATCCTCCTTTGATCTAAGGTGTGTTCTTACTCTATTATTGCGGTTTCTTCCGGTTTGATCTATTTTTTCCTTCCTCTGTTATTTCCATGTGATGGAGGATGATCTACTATGGTTCTAATGAGATTTCTATCAGTTTTTGTTGGTGTGGTGGTGCTGGAACATCCCCAGATGGATGCAGACCTTACGAGAGGGGTGATCAGAGATCCATTTCATGGTCCATTCTCGTGCGAAGAACATCCGTGACCTTTTGTGGTAGGGGATTCATTGCTTGTCTATTTAATTACATGCAATCATAGATCTATCATGGTTTATCCCCTTGGATAATAATGAAAATGACCTAATTAAATACTTGAACTGGATTAAAGAATTGGTATCGATTTCTTAGAGATGTTGTTGCTTCGTATCGTGATAACAGTTTACCTCATGATTTTCTAGATAGTGTGATATATATTCCTTTATTGGTTTAACATGTTGTTTTTGATGGAAATTGGTAAATAATGTAAAGGTGAAATTAAATGATAATCAATTGGATAAAAGATAAAGAAGCATTTTTAATGAATATGGTTGTTGTAATTTTATGTTAATCAAATAGATGCAAGTGTGAATGTTTAATTAAATTAGTTAATGAACCTAAAACATGTTTATTCTTATTAATGAAGGAATCAAAGGAATGTTAAATTAATTATTTAACTAATTTTATATAGCTTGTTGCTTAGGTCTCCCATAGTTGGAGCCTGTGAATAATGAATCAATTAATTCAAGATGGAATAAGAACCAATTGTGTGATAAATATAATGCATTTGTAGGGATTGAGTTTTCTTCTTGCTTGAAAATCCCAAGTTCCTTATGCTTTGGAGGTATGATAACTCTTTGTGTGTAAAGGATGAATGCCTTTCTTTAGGGCCAAGAGCTTGTGATATGGATGAGCCTGGAGGGATGTTGTGGTTTGTGGGGGCAGGGAGGCTTAGATGTGGTGTGATACTAGGATGGTTGAGCTTGGAGGAATGTTGTGATATGAGGGGAAGGGAGGCCCGTTTGATGTGGTAGTAATTGATTCATAGAGTGGCGAGATGCATCGATTTATTCATGTGGTTTTGGGGAGGACATCAGAGATGACGAAATGGGTTGAATATGGGCTTACCCATTTTTATGAAAGATGGATTCTTTTTTGAATCTATTATTTGGATGGAATCTAGGTTGTTTATCTTCTTTCTTTTCCCCACTTATTGAGATAGAATAATGTGTTTGGTTACTCTCTTTCTATGGTAGGTGAATACCCGTGGGGTATTCTATGTTCTTTCCGTGCTTAGATCTTTGTGGTTGGATGAGTTTACTCTCTTGATATAGGTGGAAAAGACTCGACGATTAGTTCATTTACTCACAGTGTTGATCCCCTTGTGTTTGGGGAGATTAGAACATTTTTCTAGATCACCTGGTGATGTGGAAAGTAATGTTGTTAAATAAGTGAATAAATGTTTAACCCATGGGGTTGGAGCTTGCTGGGATAAAATGCTGAGGTTGAAATTCTAAGAAGCCATGGACTCAGTTTTCATATGATCGAAGGGAATGGATCTTTGTTGAAATGCTAATTTAATGAAGTGTGGAAAATAAAAATGGTTAATTAATGGTTAAATAGTTAATTAACATAAATTAAAACTAATAAAAATGTATAAAGTAATTTAATGTAGCTCTTTGAATGGTCATGTTCTTATAGGATATATAGTTTTAGCATTGGAAGCCAGGAGTCTGATAGACATTATCTATAGTTGAGTATTAGACTAGATTATTCCCATAGTGTGGTTATGATATATATTATATCCTATAAATTTTGTGCTTATATACACTACACCACCATGTCGGTTAGGAAAACTGACACCCTAGGGATTCTGAGCCTCATGGAGGCATTTTCCCCAACATCCTAGTGGGAGGATGGATGGATGACTACCCCATTTGGCCCCGCTCTCTTGTCTTGGTAGTTACTTGTACTGGTATACACGGTGGTTAGTTTTCCCAATATATGTCTGTAGAGGTTTGTAATGGCTTGTGTTTATTTCACACACATGTATTCTGGATATTGTTTCCTAAGGACTACTATTGGTATGACATGTATAGGATGTGATAGCCTGAGGATCCTTACTCAGTGTATGGGCTGTGATGTCTTGAGGTGTAATCCCCAATGTATGATACACATTATTCGAGCTATGGTAGCTCTGGAAAATTACCTAGTTACTTTTGGTTATGTGGATGTGGTGGTGTGTTTCATGAGGTTCATGTTGTGGTGCTTCGCCCAGGTGTCTACGGGCTAACATTTTTGGAGAGAGATGCTCAGGATGTGTGGAATTGGGGTATAGCGTCAAACTAGTGGGGAAGCGATAGAAGGGTGACCTTGAAATTCTTTATTATATATGATATTTTATGCGATACTTGGTGAGAGTATCCATGGTGAGGATGAGAACTTAGTATACCTGTATAGGTTATGAGTTAGTTTCAATTTTTGTTCACTGTGATTTAGCATGATTTTTTTACTTTTGCACAAGAGGCTCTAGGGAGGATCCTAATGAGTATACTATTATACTCACCCTACATATATATAAATTTTTTTTAGGCCAGTTGAAGCAGATTGGAGATAAGGTAAGGCTGGTTACTACAAGCTTGTGGGTTGTAGGAGCTATTTGGGCTTCGTGGTCACTACCATCTTTACTTTATTTTTGTACTTTTAGTCTTCCCTTTTAGTTGTAGTAGTTCTTGCATAACATTATATTTTTGTACTTGGGTTTTATTCTATATTGTATTCTGCATAGGATTTAGTTGGTGTCTATATTATCTATATTTTCTTCATGTGTTTCTCTTAGAGGTTAATGCCTCCCATATGTGTGTTTACTATATCCTCGGTGCTAGTCGCCAACCCAGTGCCTATTGGAGGCAGGACTCAGGGGTCACTATATCTCTTTTCCCATTGTCGGCCCAGGAGGGGTAAACTTTGTGAGGAGGGGGTCATGACATAGTGGTATAAAAGTAGGTTAGGTTTAGGGATATAATAGAGTTTAGAGTTAGGAATAGGTGAGGTTTCATGGGTTGATAGGGAAATAGTGTCAGCTAATTTTAGCAAGCACTATAAACATGGGAGACCTACTGAGACATGGTTATTTAGGACCCCCTATGATCTGATTCATATACCTTTAAGCTTATAGAAACTACTAAATGAAGTGATTCTAGTTGCAGAGTAGATACCTAAGAAAGGATCATGCATTATTCTTCTTTTCTACTATGTTTGAATGGGTAGAACATGGGATAGGTTAACCAAAAATGAATAAAAGAAAACAATTAATTAATGTTAAAGTATTCCATATTATAGTTTTAGGATCTCTAATTGTTTTTTTGAAGGTATGGCTCCAGGTCAACGTATTCATCAAGTTTGGGAAGATTATGTTCAGAAGGTTGTGCCAGCATATTGAAAAAGGATAGAGGTTGACAAGGAATACACTTGGAGGAGGACACTCTCAGAGTTTCAGCACTAGAGTATGCATAGTTATGAGGGATCCATTTCAGATTTAGTCACAAAAGACTTCTTGGAGGATGTTGAGATAAATTTCAGTTTGATCCATGCTTAGAAGGATAATTAGGTGTCGTTGTCTTTGATGATTCTGTGTGGGGTAGCGAAACAGTAATGTTTCTTGTTCCTCAGAGATCGTGAGGAGTTAAAAGTCACGTGGGATGAGTTCTAAGACCAGTTTGGATCCAAGTTTCTCTCCTTGACCGAAAAGGTGACCAATATCCAAGAGATTCTTACCCTTCATCAGGGGAGTTTCAGTGTCAAAGAGTTTAGAATATATTTCAAGAACCTTCTGCGATATGCTTCAGAACTATTGTTGAATGAGGAGGCCAATGCGAGTCATTTTGAGGAGGCTTTGCATCCATAGATCCAATGCTAGGTCACCCCATTTATATTGAAGATGTATCTTGAGGTGCTGGAAAGAGTAAAGGTTATCAAGAGGGAATTATCCAGAACCAGATCATCATGAGAGGGGAGTCATCAGGATTCCTCATGAAGCAGAGCTATGGTCTGGGGTTCCCAGTTTTTAGGACAGAAGATATTTCGATCAGTCGGGGGTAGGTCCCAGCCCTCATTGTATCATTTCTCTAAGGGAAGAAACTCTCAGGCCTATCCTAAGGGATCAAACAAATGTTTTTATTATAGAGTCTGGGGTCATTATTGGAGAGAGTTCTTGACCTTTTTGATCAGTTAGTGTGTGCTAGTTGTTCCAATTCAGGTTCCTCTGTTAAGGCAGTTCCATCCAAGGCAACAGTAGCAAGTTTCTCCAGTTTGGGATTTGCAAAGAGTAGATAAGTCAGGAAAAGGATAGACCCGAGATGCTCCCTGTCCTTAGAGAGAAGAGCGAGTCCATTGAGTTAGTCTTCAACATGGTCAGAGAGGTCATAGAGAAGGTCATGGTCAACTTCAGGCTTTAGTGTTGCCAGCGCCACACGATCCAAACATCATTTGTGGTACTCTTTTATTTTTTTTCTTCCCAGGTGCATGAATTGTTTGATTAAGGAATGAAACACTCCTTCATTTCACCTACCATTATCCATGATTTGGTACTTGAGGTAGAGAAGCTTTTGGTTCCCTTGGTGTTGACTACACCAATTAGAGGTTGAGATGACTTGTTTGAATTATGTAGAAATTGTGAGTTAGTTATAGGTAAGCACTGATCTTGGGGAGATTTCTTATTTTTACAGACACAGCTATATTAAATCATCCTCAATATGGATTGGTTTTATTTGGTGTAGGATATCACAGATTTCTTTAGGAGGCAGGTTGTAACACCCTGAGATTTTATGAAAAATATTCTTTTAAATTCATTAATGTCTTGTGTTGTATGCTACACCAAGATTACCTTGCGCTATACGCAACACCGTATTAGCTTACAGTATACGCAACACTATTCTTGGATCGTGTTACACACAATTTTGATAATAGTTATTCTACGCAACATTGAGTATATATATATATATATATATATTCAATGTATAAATGAAATATGGTTGGATTCTGTTATATGAAACAACGAAGGATTCTTTCACAACACGCAACCCTGACTTGGCTTTCATTACACGCAATTGTGACATTCCTCGATAGCGTGTATTGTACGCAATACCGGGTTTTAATAAATAACGATATATTATTATAATATTGTCATGAACTAGCCATTATGAATAGTATTAACTAAATTTTGAATTTTATAACATTATTATTCATCTTACACATTTTCTAGAACATGGTATAAGAACAAAATAAATTTTTCGAGTAAAATAAGTATTTTTCAAAAAATGCAGTTTTGCCGCCTTTTGATGGCACACCCACTTTAAATCGAGTTTTTGACATGTTTATATGTTCAATTTGAAAAAATAAAATTCTTCTTTTGAATAAGGATATAAAAATTTACATTATATAATGTTTTGATATTTTTCCGATAACTTTCATATTTTAATGAATAATAAAAACACGCTGTATTTTAATTAAAAACAACTTTTTTCATCGTAATATATTATGTGGTTAAATTATAATATTGAATGGTTTTAAAGTATAAATAGAATATATTTTTACCATTTAATATAATGTATGTCATTAGCATTGATTTTACCTTGAATTCATAGGTTAAATCAATTCAATCTTTTGCAATGTTTTAAAGAAAAACCCGTTTTCTTTCGACAACGGGATTAATTTTAATTTAATTTCTGCATCTTTTGTGTATTGAATTTGGAAAAATGGATTCCATATTTGGAATCAGTGGGTCCAAATTATGTTAATAATCTACTTTTTATTTTTGGGCATTGTGAATAGTAACTACGGTAAATTTTATTTACTATAGTTAAAGGTAAATCGGGTAATTAAGGGTAAATATAAGATTATAAAATTACCCTAAAACTTGAAAAAATCCTATTGGATGGCTAAAAGTAGACCCATATAACCTAAGGGTTGGATTAGATTCATTTTATGGACTTTTGTCCATGAAAATAATTTAATTATTATTAAAATCAAAGAATGTGACAACATGTCACTTTCTTAAATCTTATAAGTATAATAATTTTAATTTAGTGATAAACTTCATGAAACTTCTAACATTAATAGTCTCCAGAAACCTAATACAATTATCTACATCATAGGAATTTATTTATAATTTTTAGGGATTAAATAATTATCATTTATTATGACACAAAGATGATGCAGTAATTGTCTTATTAATGAAATATTGACATAATTGATGTTATAAATTCTCAAATAAATGTAATTTGAGACTTTTTATGACTTAAATTAATTTTATAGGTTAATATGACATGTTATTGGTGATATAAGTAACTTGGTTCTAACTTATCATTCTGTTATAAATTTCATAAAAATCATGTACCAAATAGTGTCAAAATTGACATAAATTAGTTTTTAAAACAAATATTATATTATTAATTTTTATTTAATTCCTAAAAATATAAGGCTCGGCCAAATGACTTATATAAGGATAGATATATTAATAATAAACAACTTGGGGTTCTTTTGGCTTGTTATGGCAATTTTATTAACCATATAGTGTAAGAAAACAAAAAGACGCGGTAAAAGTTAAATTATTTAACTTAGAGTTAATTGTAATTGATAAGGTTAAAATAATAACCTAAACTTGTATAAATCCTATTGGATGAGAGGATTTCGACCCATCCACACCTTATCTTAGAAATAAATCAATTTGGAGCTATTTAAAGCTGAACTTGACTTTATAATAAAATAATATTTTTAGTTTTTCCAAAGGTACCCCTCTCCTCCCTTATAAAAGGGCACCTCCTCCCTCTCTTCCTCACACCACTTTGAGCCTTCAAGCTCGGACAACCCCTTCCAAATTCCATTCTCCACTTCCCTAGAAACATCCTAGAGGTTCTGGTCTTCCTCAAAGACCAATTTTAGTTCCCTAAGAGGAGGTCTCAAAGAGGCGCTTCAAAGAAGAGGTAATTTCCGTTACCGATTCTTTCATCTTTATTTCTTCTTCCACTTCTTCTTCTTTAGTTGTTTCATTATGAAGTAATAACATCAGTATCACTCATATACTTATATGTTATTATATGTATTAAACAACCCTATTTCACCATCTATCCATCCTACGGAAAATGAAATCACCGCGCGTGCGTACGTACGAAATACCGTCTCCATGCCGTGGTGAAATCTATTTTCCACCACCACCTTACTTGGATGGGTATAATGGTGTAAATAATAACTATATATGATTATTTTAAAGTCATATGTATTCTGAAATAGTATACATACACTCCAATACAGTCCCACGATCATGAGAACGATATCATCGCTCGTGCGTACGTACGGACTACCGTCTCCACCACGCGATGAGATTCATTCTACACTTTAACCATTCATGAATGATTATAAAGTAAATATAATAAGTAATCATGAAATATATGACATAATAATGATACTATATTTATGTGTATATATATGTATGTCATTTACTTAATTCCATTCAACTCAATAAGGAAACGAAAACAGCGTTCATGCGTACGTACAGCCTACCGTCTTCATGAATGGTGTATTTCTTTCCATTTACTGATTTATTATATATATATATGTATATTCTGAATATATATTATATATAAATCATGTTTTATATTCTGGAATTAAGTAATCATGATCTAAGTAATCATATGAATAATTAAAAGTCAAAACACGGACGACAAATGAAACAATTTTACCCAAAATGCTTCTTTAACATGGAATTTACAAAAGAACAGGTAATATAAAGTCATAAGTGAACCATATATGATATCATAACAATGAATATGATTCTATAATAAGTTAATGACATTATTTAAATCATTATACAGGAGGTTTGGATACGTACAAAGCATATCAGACATAAGGTAAGAGAAATATCACAATCTCATTTTTATCCGAGATTGTTTATACTTTGGTATTTACTAGGGTGTATTTTATCATCCACATCCATGTTTCCTCAATATTTAATATTGTTTCCATCCACCTACAATTGTTTAAATCCTATTTTACCCTTCGGTGAGTTTTGTTGTAAAATATATGAAAGGAATCTTTTGTCGTTTTTCGTACGAGCTACTTTTTGACTTTTCCGACAAAAGTACGAGAAGAATGTTGTTTTTAACTTATACGGCATGAATGGATTTTTAAAACATTATTTCCAAGAAGCTTACTTTACAAGTTTTCAAGTTTATTTTTAATCAAATTCTTTTAGTTTAAAATTGTATGACATGTTAATAAAGGAAAAATGTTTTTGAAGTAGAAAGGATATTTTCCTCAAGAATGGAGTTTAAGTGTTTAATCAAAATTATTTTCCATCTAATATAATAAAGGGTTCTATTTATATCCATATTATTACATTGATTTGATTATGTTGTGATAGAATTATTTTTATGAATTCATTTATCTTATATGAATTCTTTTATGATGTCATGATGTTTAAGATTCCCATTTTTATTACATGGGTTATGCAATGATGTATGATTTATGATTTTGTGGTACACATAAGAATGGTATCATTATGAGATGGGTGGGAACTATATCTCCCTCCAATGCATTGGGTAAAGATTTTATATCTCATGAGATAGACATGGCTGGAACGGTAGGTTATACCGGTTCAGTGAAACATGACTGAAACGAGGAGTGAACTCGGTTCAGAAAGAGACTTTGTCCACTAAGATAGTCTTTTCAATGAGTCTTGAATAATAAGAAATGATTCTCTATGATTATGTGTGTATGCCACAAAGTTTCATGATTTAAGTTATGATTGTTGGGATTTCATTTCACTACTATGATTTATCCCATGTTATGAAATTATGCTCTCTTTTGCATGTTAAGATTTCCAAAATGTTATGTTCTTATGAATATGATGTGATTGATATTTCTTTTTTTTACCCTTACTGAGCATTTGAGCTCACCCTTTTATGTTTTCTTTTCCCCAGGATATAAAGAAAGGTTTTAGGTAAAAAAAAGGGAAGATCTTTATGGGAGATGTTGAAGATCTTTCACCACGATTAGAAGATTATATTCCGAGTTTCCAAAGACACTAAACTATTACGGTCCTTGTGTGTGTGTTTTTTTTATGTACTAAGTATTCCGAAAAAGTAATGTAATGTCTATTTACGTTAAGCTTCGGGTCTCTACAGTTGGTATCAGAGGAAAGGTTTAGTCAAACTTTGGAAACTAGGATGCGAAAACGTTAGTGAGATCCCTAGAGATATTTCTAATGTATGTCTAGGAATGTACCTAAGGATAAGAATACGTATACTATATAGTCCTAGAACTATGGTAACGATCTTAGAATTTAACCTAAGATCTTAGATATTGAGGGTGCTCCGCCTTTACTATGTTTTTTTCCCTAGCATGATTTTTTCTCTCACACTATTCTTTTTGGGTTTTAGAAAATGGCTGGAAACAAGATGATTCACGATAATGGAGGATATGATGGACAATGGAATGATATTCTTCATGAGAAACCAAATGAAATGGGATTTGGAAGTCCAAACATCATTATTATGCCGAATCAGCATTCTCATAATATGATCAATAAAGTAAAATTTGGTAAGTTTCCTGACTCGGCTAATAAGAGAAAGATGGAGTTTCATGATGATCGTAGAGGAAAGAAAGTTCAATTTACCCTATGTAAATCATGTGGGAAGAGGCATCAAGGAGAATGTTTCAAAGGAACTGGAAGATGCTTCAGGTGTGGAAAATAAGGACACAAAGCCAGTAAGTGCAAAGGAAAAGGTTCAGTTAACAACAGGGATACGGATAATGGTATTTCTACGACATCAAAAATGGTTAAATGTTTTAAATGTGGAATGTACGGGCATTATGCAAACCAATGCCCTAAGGGAAAGTCTCATGAAGAGAATCAGTATGGCCGTATGGGTAGTATTTATGTTGATGATGATGAAGAGACTACAAATGATATGTGAGATGAAAGAATTGTTGAAGCTCAGTCAATGGTTTAAGAAGGTAGTGGAATGATTACATGTTTATCAAGTGTAATGTTCTATAAAGAATCTCATGGTACTATGGAATAAAGAGACATCTAAGGATTGTTACATTGTTGTCTTTCCTTGAGTTTTGAAAGTGTGTGATTAATGCTACCAGTATCCATGAAAGGTTATTCAGATATTTTTGGAATGAAGATGATATGCGCATAATGAAGGGATAAAGAGAAAATTAAATGTTTGATAGTATTCATGAGATCATGACTGATATAAGGAGAAGTTTATATCATGGTTTGAGTATATAGAATTTTTGGATTTTGGTATGTGGAAAGAGTTAACTTTTGACAGCACTCATGTTTTCACTAAGATTCAATGGGTATTCATTTTTCAAGAGATTACATGATTATGGTATTCACATGACTGGAATGTGACGAACAAGATATATGAGGGATAAATGATGGCATTCACGTGATCATTTTCTTTATACTATGAGCTTGGACCGAAGTATTTTAGATAAGCCTAAAGATTGGAATGGATTATGTTGGACATAAGTTAGTATTGTTTAAGGATAAAACTTTTTTTTGATATTGTTGATGGGATGTTATAGTAATATAGCTTTAGAAAAAGGACAACCTGCAGGACGGGCGACAGCCCATCGCGGCGGACAAGGCCATGGGAATCGAACCCACAACCGAAGTGCGACTGGCCTTTATCGCCTACCACTGGCCTACAGGAAGTCCATGTTTAGTAGAAACTAGTTTTATTTTATTAAGCAGTATGATATATGAAGTATAAGTTCATTTTTGGAATCGTATATGATTAACCTCACCAAAGATCGACTTATGTATATTTGATAACTATTGCTAAACTTTTGTTTGAAACAGATGGAATGACCCATCATTCTATCACATGATCTGTTAACACTTCACGAATAACAAATTCAACTGCATTTCTTTAAGAGATGAAGTGGAAATTGTTCAAAGCACGAACAACAGTGAGATTGTACCAAAATCAAGTAAGTATTTCTTCTAATTCAAATTTTTCAACTTTAGGGAAATGATATTGAAAACCAAAAATGTTTTCCTAGTGATCTTATATCTGATGAATCAGATGGTACCCTAGATCATCACAAATTTATGGCTTGGCGATTTTTGGCTTTTTCATAGCCATGTTCTCTACCACTCTCCATCAGAACCTGATGGTTAGATTTTTCTTCATTATCAATATTTTCACCTATGTTCTCCTACGTGGAAACCCAATGACGAGTTAATTTGGGTAACCGTTACACTTCATACTTTAGTTTTTAAATCCATGTTTTGGTATTCCTTTTTACGATGTGGGTTTCTATTAAACAAACTTTCTAGTAGTAACCCATTTATAACCCCGACGAATTTCGAGGGAGAAATTCATTTTAAGGGGGGTAGAATGTAATACCCCAAGATTTTATGAAAAATATTCTTTTAATTTCATTAATGTATTGTGTTGTATGCTACACCAAGATTACCTTGCACTATACGCAACACCATATTAGCTTGCAGTATACGCAACACTATTCTTGGATCGTGTTACACATAATTTTGATAATAGTTATTCTACGCAACATTGAGTATATATATATGTATATATTCAATGTATAAATGAAATATGGTTGGATTCTGTTATACGAAACAACGAAGGATTCTTTCACAACACGCAACCCTGACTTGGCTTGCATTACACGCAATCGCGACCTTCCTCGATAGCGTGTATAGTACGCAATACCGGGTTTTAATAAACAATGATATATTCTTATAATATTATCATGAACTAGCCGTTATGAATAGTATTAACTAAATTTTGAATTTTATAACATTATTATTCATCTTACACATTTTTTAGAACATGGTATAAGAACAAAATAATTTTTTTGGGTAAAATAAGTATTTTTCAAAAAATGCAGTTTTGCTGCCTTTTGATGGCGCACCCACTTTAAATCCAGTTTTTGACATGTTTATATGTTCAATTTGACAAAATAAAATTCTTCTTTTGAATCAGGATATAAAAATTTACATTAGATAAAGTTTTGATATTTTTCCGATAACTTTCATATTTTAATGAATAGTAAAAACACGCTATATTTTAATTAAAAACAACTTTTTTCATCGTAATATCTTATGTGGTTAAATTATAATATTGAATGGTTTTAAAGTATAAATAGAATATATTTTTACCATTTAATATAATGTATGTCATTAGCATTGATTTTACCTTGAATTCGTAGGTTAAATCAATTCAATCTTTTGCAATGTTTTAAAGAAAAACCCATTTTCTTTCGACAACGGGATTAATTTTAATTTAATTTCTGCATCTTTTGTGTATTAAATTTGGAAAAATGGATTCCATATTTGGAATCAGTGGGTACAAATTATGTTAATAAGCTACTTTTTATTTTTGGGCATTGTGAATAGTAACTACGGTAAATTTTATTTACTATAGTTAAAGGTAAATCGGGTAATTAAGGGTAAATATAAGATTATAAAATTACCCTAACACTTGGAAAAATCCTATTGGATGGCTAAAAGTAGACCCATATAACCTAAGGGTCGGATTAGATTCATTTTATGGACTTTTGTCCATGAAAATAATTTAATTATTATTAAAACCAAAGAATGTGACAACATGTCACTTTCTTAAATCTTATAAGTATAATAATTTTAATTTAGTGATAAACTTCATGAAACTTCGAACAGGAATAGTCTCCAGAAATATAATACAATTATCTACATCATAGGAATTTATTTAGAATTTTTAGGGATTAAATAATTATCATTTATTATGACACAATGATGATGCAGTAATTGTCTTATTAATGAAATATTGACATAATTGATGTTATAAATGACCAAATAAAAGTAATTTGAGACTTTTTATGACTTAAATTAATTTTATAGGTTAATATGACATGTTATTGTTGATATAAGTAACTTGTTTCTAATTTATAATTCTGTTATGAATTTCATAAAAATCATGTACCAAATAGTGTCAAAATTGACATAAATTAGTTTTAAAAAAAAAGATTATATTATTAATTTTTAGTTAATTCCTAAAAATATAAGGTTTGGAAAAATGACTTAGATAAGGATATATATATTAATAATAAACAACTTGGGGTTATTTTGGCTTTTTATGGTAAGTTTATTAACCATATAGTGTAAGAAAACAAAAAGACACGGTAAAAGTTAAATTATTTAACTTAGAGTTAAATGTAATTGATAAGGTTAAAATAATAACCTAAACTTGTCTAAATCCTATCGGATGAGAGGATTTCGACCCATCCCCACCTTATCTTAGAAATAAATCAATTTGGATCTATTTAAAACCGAACTTGACTTTATAATAAAATAATATTTTTAGTTTTTCCAAAGGTACCCCTCTCCTCCCTTATAAAAAGGAACCTCCTCCCTCTCTTCCTCACACCACTTTGATACTTCAAGCTCGGCCAACCCCTGCCAAATTCCCTTATCAACTTCCCTAGAAACATGCTAGAGGTTCTGTTCTTCCTCAAAGACCAATTTTAGTGCCCTAAGAGGAGGTCTCAAAGAGGCGCTTCAAAGAAGAGGTAATTTCCGTTATCGATTCTTTCATCTTTATTTCTTCTTCCACTTCTTCTTCTTTAGTTGTTTCATTATGAAGTAATAACATCAGTATCACTCATATACTGATATGTTATTATAAGTATGAAACAACCCTATTTCACCATCTATCCATCCTACGGAAAACGAAATCACCGCGCGTGCGTACGTACGGAATACCGTCTCCACGCTGTGGTGAAATCTATTTTCCACCACCACCTTACTTGGATGGGTATAATGGTGTAAATAATAACTATATATGATTATTTTAAAGTGATATTGATTCTGAAATAGTATACATACACTCCAATACAGTCCCACGATCATGAGAACGATATCATCGCTCGTGCGTACGTACGGACTACCGTCTCCACGACGCGATGAGATTCATTCTCCACTTTAACCATTCATGAATGATTATAAAGTACATATAATAAGTAATCATAAAATATATGACATAATAATGATACTGGATTTATGTGTATATATATGTATGTCATCTACTTAATTCCATTCAACTCAATAAGGAAACGAAAACAACGTTCATGCGTATGTACGACCTACCGTCTCTATGAATGGTGTATTTCTTTCCATTTAATTATTTATTATATATATGTATATTATGAATATATATTATATATAAATCATGTTTTATATTCTGGAATTAAGTAATCATGATCTAAGTAATCATATGAATAATTACAAGTCAAAACACGGACGACAAATGATACAACTTTACCCAAAACGCTTCTTTAACATGGAATTTACAAAAGAACGGGTAATATAAAGTCATAAGTGAACCATATATGATATCATAAAAATGAATATGATTCTTTAATAAGTTAATGACATTATTTAAATCATTATACAGGAGGTTCGGATACGTACAAAGCATATCAGACATAAGGTAAGGGAAATATCACAATCTCATTTTTATCCGAGATTGTTTATACTTTGGTATTTACTAGGGTGTATTTTATCATCCACATCCATGTTTCCTCAAGATTTAATATTGTTTCCATCCACCTACAATTGTTTAAATCTGATTTTACCCTTCGGTGAGTTTTGTAGTAAAATATATGAAAGGAATCTTTTGTTGTTTTTCGTACGAGGTACTTTTTGACTTTTCCGACAAAAGTATGAGAAGAATGCTGTTTTTAACTTATACGGCATGAATGGATTTTTAAAACATTATTTCCAAGAAGCTTCCTTTACAAGTTTTCAAGTTTATTTTTAATCAACTTCTTTTAGTTTAAAATTGTATGACATGTTAAGAAAGGAAAAATATTTTTGAAGTAGAAAGGATATTTTCCTCAAGAATGGAGTTCAAGTGTTTAATCAAAATTATTTTCCATCTAAGATAATAAAGGGTTCTTATTCTATCCCTATTATTACATTGATTTGATTATGTTGTGATGGAATTATTTTTATGAATTCATTTATCTTATATGAATTGTTTTATGATGTCATGATGTTTAAGATTCCCATTTTTATTACATGGGTTATGCAATGATGTATGATTTATGATTTTGTGGCACACATAAGAATGGTATCATTATGAGATGGGTGGGACCCATATCTCCCTCCAATGAATTGAGTAAAGATTTTATATCTCATGAGATAGACATGGATGGAACGGTAGGTTATACCGGTTCAGTGAAACAGGACTGAAACGAGGAGTGAACTCGGTTCAGAAAGGGACTTTGTCCACTAAGATAGTCTTGGCAATGAGTCTTGACTAATAAGAAATGATTATCTATGATTATGTGTGTATGCCACAAAGTTTCATGATTTAAGTTATGATTATTGGGATTTCATTTCACTACTATGATTTATCCCATATTATAGAATTATGCTCTCTTTTGCAGGTTAAGATTTCCAAAATGTTATGTTCTTATGAATATGATGTGATTGATATTTCTTTTGTTTACCCTTACTGAGCATTTGAGCTCACCCTTTTATGTTTTCTTTTCCCCAGGATATAAAGAAAGGTTTTAGGTAAAAAAAGGGGGAATATCTTTATGGGAGATGTTGAAGATCTTTCACCACGATTAGAAGATTATATTCCGAGTTTCCAAAGACACTAAACTATTACGGTCCTTGTGTGTGTGTTTTTGTTATGTACTAATTATTCCGCAAAAGTAATGTAATGTCTATGTACGTTAAGCTTTGGGTCTCTACACAGGTGATGTTCTTCGATGTTTATTGAGATCCAACAATGTTTTTTGGGGAGAGAGACCCTCATATGGGCCAGAGGCATGTTCCATCCTTATCATCCTTGATGTCTGGGATGATGCTGAGTTTTTTGGAGGTTCAACAGTTGGTGTTTCCCATGGTCATTGAAGAGTACCTTGATGTATTTCCAGAGGAGGTTGTAGCATTACCCCCTCAATGAGTGATTGAGTTTGGGATCAAACTGCATCCAAACATGTCTCCTATCTCAATGTCTCTATATAGGATGACAACTTTTGAGTTGTGAGAGATACATATACAAATCTACGGTATATTGTAGTGTGGTTTTGTTTGGATGAGTGTGTCATTGTGGGGTGCACCAATTTTTTTCATGAAGAAGGTTGACTACATTTTGTGGTTGTGTATCGATTATCAACGCTTGAACCAAGTGATAATGAAGAACCGCTACCCTATTACATGGATTGATGATTTATTCAATAAAATGAAGGGTGAAAGTTAGTTCTCAAAGATAGATTTGTGGTCAGGGAATCATCAGATGTGAGTGAAGGATGAGGAGATTATGAAGACTCCTTTATGTTGTCGTTATGGGCATTACAAGTTCATTGTGACACCATTCAGTGTTAAGAATGCTATAAATGTGTTCATTGGGTTAATGAACATTGTGTTCCATGAGTTACTTGATAATTTCATGGTGTATTTCATCAAAGAAATCCTTGTGTAATCTGAATCTGAGGAGGAGCATGCAGAGCATCTCTGTTTCATTTTGTAAGTTATTTGTCTTCAACGGCTATTTGGGAAGTTTCCAAAGTGTGAGTTTTGGGCTCGAGAAGTCCGTTTCTTAGAGAATGTATTATCTAAATAGGGAGTATATATGGATCCATAAAATTTAGAAATAGTTGTGTCTTATGTATCCCCCATGAAAGTAGTAGAGGTGCGAAGTTTACTTGGTCTTGTAGGATATTATAGGAGGTTCGTAGATGATTTACCTCAGGTTGCGACTCCTCTAATAGTGTTGACTAAAAAAAGATTATGAATTCTTGTGGAGTGATCAGTGTCAGACAAATTTTGAGTATCTGAAGGATAAGTTGGTCAATGCTTCAATTCTTTGTCTGCCAACAGAAGGAGTTCAGTTTGAGGTTTTCTGTGATGCTTCATGTCTTAGGTTGGGCTATGTTCTAATGCAATAGAGATCAATAATTTATTATGGGTCTCAGCATTTACATACCCATGAGAATAACTATTCAACCCATGATCTCAAGTTGGTGGTGGTGGTGTTTTCCCTGAAGTTATGGAGACATTACCTCATCAGAGAGTTCTTTTTGGTCTTCACCGATCATAAGAGCCTGAGGTATGTTTTTTCCAAATGTGACTTGCACTTGCGTCAGCGTCTGTGGATGGAGTTATTATAGGATTACGACTTTGAGATTTCATATACACCTGGAAAGGGGAATGTTGTGGCCAATGCATTGAGCAGGAAGTCGTGTAGTGATGTAGTGCATGAATCAGGTGATTCATGGAGAGTGATGGAAGAACTTTAAGATTTGTGCCTAGATATGAGAGAAGTTAGGGGTATAGGTTTTCTTTTTCAGATGATGGTTCAATAATATATGGTGTAGAAGGTGGAGGAGTTCCAATTGGGGGATCTTGAGGTGGAGGTTTTGAGAGACCGAGTTGTTTGTGGTGAGGCCCCTGATGGTTGGTTTGAGGATGAACAACACTGGGTGTTGTTTTAGGGTAGGCTTTTAATTCCTTTGGTGATGCGTGAGATTCTTCTTAGATAGTTACATATTTCACCCGTAGTGGTAAATCCTAGCATGAAAAATATTTACTAAGATTTGAGAGGTTAGTTTTGGTGGCCTTGTTTGAAGTGTGCAGTTGTAGAGTTTGTGTCTTGATGTTTGGTCTTCCAAAAGGTGAAGTCCGAACACCATGTTCCCAGTGGTTTGTTCCATCCATTAGATGTTACTCAGTGGAAGTTTGAGGACATATTGATGAACTTTGTTACCACTTTACCTTGATAACAGGGAGTCTATGATGCTATATGGGTGGTAGTGAATCATTTTATGAAATCGACCCAATTTATAGAGATCAAAGAGTTGATTTAAGTAGAGGTTTTGTCAAGTAAGTATCTGAAGGGGGTGGTGAGGATCCACAGAGTCCCGATGATGATCATTTCTGATCGATATCTTCATTTTATCTCTAGGGTCTAGAGAGGTATCCAACATTATTTTGGTTTTCACCCATTCCTTAACACTACTTTTTATCTGCAGATATATGGACATATAGAGTGGACCATCCATACTCTTGAAGACATATTACACTCTTTTTTCCTAGATTTTAGAAGTTCGTGGATGAGGCACTTTCCCTTGGCAGAGTTCTCTTACAAAAATAGTTTTCACTTCACCATTAGTATGGCACCATTTGAATCCTTTTAAGGACAAAATTTTTATTCTCCATTATACTGGACTGAATTCAGAGAGTCAGTAATTATCAGACCAAAACTGGTACAGAATATGACATAAATTATTTAGGTGATTCGCGAGAGGATAAAGGCAGTGCAAGATCATCAGAAATCCTATGCCTCTCATAGGAGTAGACCTATAGAGTTTAACATTGGGGATCATGTATTGCTGAAGGTGACTCCCCATCATGGGAAGTTAAGGTTTGGTTATTGTATTAATCTTTCTCCCTAGTTTATTGGGCCTTTTGAGGTGTTGGATCATGTTGGAGCCATGGAATATCAGATAGATCTTCCCCCAATGATGTGCTAGATACACGATGTTTTTTCATATGTCGTAGCTCCATTGTTATCTTCATGATGACTCTCATGTGATCGATTGGGGTGAGATCAATGTTGTTTATGATGAAACATTTGAGGAGTGACTTGTACAAATCTAGGACCTCTAGGAGAAGGTGCTACATGCGTGTGTTATCCCCTTGGTCCATGTATTATGGAAGTGCGATGGCATGTATAAGAGAACCTGGGAACATGAGTTTCATATACGGGCTTAGTACCCTGAGTTGTTTTATTTTTAGATCTTCTCTTATAACACTATTTGTTTTGTGGTTGTAGACCTTTCCTGGTTGTGAGATGGATTTATCTTGTTGATTATTATGGATTTCTCACGTTTTGAGAGTTATCTCCCTCGATATAGTGTTTAGGAGCTGCTTGTGGTTGTTTCGTGGTTTTACATTGTTCCCTTGGTGAGTTGGTTGAGATCCTATGGTGGTGAGAGCCTTGAGAGGTATATCATGGGGTGCCTGTTTGGACGACCCCCTTTTTTGTTTTCTCTTTGGGTCAGTTTTGGATTCTCAAGGATGTTAATTTTTGGAGAGGTAAATTATGTAAGGTCTAGAATCCATGTGGATAGACCCTTTGTGTATTCCTAAGGTTTGCGAAGCTCGGAGGAGGTTCGAAGGAAGTTCAGAGGGACTCAGGTGTTAAGAACTGGGATTAGGGAACATTCATGGTGTGAAAGTGGGTTTCACAATGGGTAGAATAATTTCACTATGTGAAAGTAGGATTCATGTAATGTAATATTTTGGGGTTCAAAAAATAAAATAAATTAAGAGGCTATGGTTTTTTCGATGGAAACTGACCTCAAGGTATTACACGACGTGAAAGGGGATTAAAATTTGTGTAATCCCCCGCTTCTGTATGTTTTAAAACATTTTCCAACCACTTGGGTTGTCAAACCCTATGGATGTAGTGGCTCTCTCTCAACCCTAGGTGACCTAGAAACCCCTCTTTGACGTTTTGGGGATTCCTTCATCAAGGATCGATTCTTAGCTTCCCTCCTTTAATCTGTAACGATCCGCCTTTGATCCATGGAGAGTTCTTCCTCCGTTCTTATAATTTCTCTTAGGTTGATCTCTTTTTTCCTTCTGTTATTATTACCATATGATGGTGGATGATATACCATGGTTATCATGGGTCTTTTCTTAGTTTTTTTGTGTGGTGGTGCCGTGACATCCCCAGATGGATGCAGACCTTGCAGGAGGGGTGATCGAAGATCCGTTGCATGGTCCGTTCTCGTGCGAATAATGTCAATGACCTTTCGAGGTAGGGGATTCATTTATTCTATATTTAATTACATTAAATCGTAGATATATCATGGTTTTTCCCCTTGTATTGCAATGAAATCGACCTAATTAAATACTTGAACCACATTAAAGAATTGGTATCGATCGCTTAGCGATGTTGTTACTTTGTACCATGATAAAAATTTGCCTCTTGGTTTTCTAGATAGGTTGATATATATAAATTGATTGGTTTAACATGTTGTTATTTATGGAAACTGGTAAAGAACATAAATATGGAATTAACTGATAATTAATTGGCTAAACGAAAAAGAGGCATGTTTAATGAATTCAATTGTTGTTGTAATTTGATGTTAATCAAATTTATGAAAGTGTGCATGTTTAATTGAATTGGTTAATGAACCTAAATCATGTTTATGATTTTTGATAAATAAATAAAAGGCATGTTAAATCAATTGTTTAATTAATTTGTGATATCTTGTTGCTTAGGTTGCCCGTAGTTGGAAGATATGAATAATGAATTGGTTAATTAAATATGGAATAATAATTGGTTGTGTGATAAAGATAATTCCTTTGTAGGTCCTGAGTTCCCTAATTACTTGTTAAGTCCAAGTTCCTTATACTTTGGATCTATGAGAGATCATTGTGTGTAAAGGCTGAATGCCTTTCTTTAGGTCCAAGAGACTGATTGATATGTCTGTTTCTTGCTTCTTGTGATATGGACAAGCCTAGAGGGATGTTGTAGTTTGTGGGGGAAGGGAGGCTTGGATGTGATGTGAGCCTAGTATGGATAAGACTGGAGGGATGTTATGATATTAGGGGAATGGAGGCACAATTTTTGTAGCATTAGTTGATTCCTAGATTGGTGAGATTCATCGGTTTATGCATGTTGTGTCGGGGAGGACACTAGAGATGATAGAACAAGTTGAAGTTGGGCTTACCCATTATTATGAAATATGGATGTTTATATGAATCTATTTTTTGATTGGAGGACAGTTTTTTTATCTAATTTCTTTTCCCCACTGCTTGAGACATTCATATGTGTTTGGTTACTCTCTTTTCATGGGATTTTAAGACCCGTGGGGTATACCACGTGATTTTAATCTTGATCTCCTTGTAGTTGGATGAGTTTACTCTCCTTATATAGGTGGTAAAGACTCGACTAGAAGTTCATCTACTCACCGTGTTAATCCCCTTATGTTTGGGGATATTAGAATGATTTCCTAGAGCACCTGGTGATGTGTAAATTAATGTTGTTAAATAAGTGAATAAATGTTTAACCCATGGGGTTAGAGCTTGCTAGTATGTAATGCTGATGTTGAAATTACGAGAAGCTATTGACTCAATTTGATTATTCCTAGAGGTCATGGATCTTTGTTGAAATTATAATGAAATATAATGTGGAAAATGATAATGGTTAATTAATGGTTAAAAAATTAATTAATGTGAAGTGAAACTGGTAGTAAGGGATAAAGTAATTTAATGTAGCTCTTTAAATGGTTTTTTTCTTATAAGATATCTAGTCTTAATAGTGGCAGTAGGATGTCTGAGAGACGTTGGATGTAGTTGAGTCTGAGAATAGGTTACGCCAATAGTGTGGTTGTGAGATATATTATATCCTATACTTTTTGTGTTTCTATACACTATTCCACCACATTGGTTAGGGAAACTAACACCTTGGGGATTTTGAGACAGGGGGGTTTTTTCCCCAACATTTCAGTGGGAGGATGGATGGATGACTATCCCCCTTGGATCCTCTCTCTTCTCTTTTTAGTTACTTATTCTGGTATGCACGATGATTAGTTTTCCCAATATATGTGTGTAGAGTGATGTAATGGATTGTGTTTATTTCACACACATGTATTCTAGATATAGTTTCCTAAGGAATACTATAGGTATAACGTGTATAGTCTCTGATGGCTTGAGGATCCTTACTCTATGTATGGGATGTGATGTCTTGAAATATAATACCTAACGTATGATACAAATTATGTGAGATTTGGAGGCTCCTGGAAACTACCTTGTTACTTTTGGTTATGTGGACGTGGTGGTGTGTTGCACGAGGTGCACGTTGCGGTGCTTTGCCCAGGTGTCTGCGGGCTAGCCTTTTTGGAGAGAGATTCTCAGGATGTGTGATGTTGGGGTAGAGCGGAAAACCAGTGGGGAAGTGGTAGTGGGGAACCATTGGTACTTTTTATTATATATGCTCTTGTATGCGATACTTGGTGAGAGTAACCATGGTGAGGCTGAGAAATTAGCATACCTATTTAGGTGATGAGTTAGTTTCACTTGTTGTTTACTTTGATTTAGTATAATTTATTTAATTTTGCACGAGAGGCTCTAAGAAGGATCCTACTGACTATACTTTTATACTCACCCTACATATATATAAACTATTTTCAGGCTAGTTAGAGTAGATTGGAGTTCAGGCTGGTTACTACTAGCTTGTGGGTTGAAGGAGCTGTTTGGGCTTTGTGGTCACTGTTATCTTTACTTTCTTTTGGTACTTACATTTTTCCTTTCAGTTTTAGTAGTTCTTGGATGACATTACATTTGTGTATTTGGATTTTATTCTATATTGTAGTCTGATTAGGAGTTGGTTGGTGTCTATCTTAACTCTCTCTTCCACATGTGTTTCTATTAAAGGGTAATGCCTCTCATCTGTGTGTTTACTATACCCTCAGTTCTAGTCACCATCCTAAGGCCTACTAGAGGTGAGACTCAGGGGTTACTATCTCTCTTCTCCCATTTTTGGCCCAGGAGGGGTACACTTTTTGGGGAGGGGGTCAAGAATATGTTATACATTGATAAATAAATACTCACGATTAACCAATAAACCAAATTAAATATTATTCCTTAGAATTTATCTACTTGTAAAAATCAAATAGAATTTGACTAAGGTTCTTGGATACACTTAGTGTCTGCCCTCTAGGACCTTTTCTCTATACCATTAGGATAAACTACCTAAAGTACATGGTTAGTGTCTAGAAACACTCTAAGGCACCCATAGATAAAATATTTAATGTCAAAATAACATCCAACCTCCTACAAACCCTTACCGAGTAATATATCCCCTCTGTCTTGATATCTATTTTCAAACAGGTTTCATAACTTATTTCATGAACCTATATGTTTGATTATTTTTCATTGATTTTCTAGAATTGAACACACTGATAAACCACTATGTCCATGGATTAAATTTGGTTGTTTTATTCCATCAATGTTCCTAAGATATTCACTTCCAATGGAAAGTAAAAATATTCTCTCACACTATTCATTAATGCCATGCCGCCCATGACACACCCAAAGTATCCAAATTCATCTTGATCTATTATCATCATAGTTTAAAAAACATATATAATAAAATGATCCATGACACACATTAATAAAAATATTTTATCTATAGGTCATTACACAGGTCTACATATAGGAATATCCAATGACACATGAAACATGTGGAATTTATATTAGAAGTTCTATTATCATAACCTCCCTTATTGGATATTACCAAGGTAAAAAAACATGATAAGGTGTCTCTATGTAATATGATCCTCCTACCCCTGATAGCATGTATCATCTATGTCCCATAAAAGAATATCATCCTGCTATAAAACATTGGTTTAAGGAATACTACCATAGAATCTAAAGTGTCTCATAATAGCGGGGAATTATTATGTACATTAAAAATGGAAAGGATCCTTAGGATGTTATCAAAAACACTATCATGTAGAATAAAAACTAGGATGTGATAATAAATTATATTATATTAAAACACCATGAATATACAATACAATCAAAAGTACAAGTGTAATTGGTTTTAGGGCACCACCAATCCCAACACATTTTTCCCACTATATCAAGAACTATTCGAGTAATATTCCTTATCATTACCTAATAATTCCATTTATGTTATTAATTTATTTTACTAATAATTACTTGAATATTTATCAATAAATTTTATTGATATCATTTCTCAAATTAAATACATAATTTATTTTAAAATAGTTTCCTTAAAATCATTGGCATTTTCTTAAGTGAATTAGAACCCTTTTTAGAAAAATAGAAAAAATAACCCTAATATAATTTTGATATCATTAATTCAAAAATGAAGTTCATTTTATCAAATTCAAATTAAAAAACTTAGAAAATTAAATTTAAATAAAACCATATAATACATGGAAAAATAATTTATTTAAAATAAAACTTATTTGTTTGCAAATAAAAAACCATATCATTATTTCATACCTTGATAAAATTATTTATGTATATGAATTTATATAATTAACATTAATATACATTTTAAACATATTTAATAATCAAATAACTGTTTTAATATTTCCAAATAAGAAATTATATTATGGAATTTTACTTAATCTTTAAATAAAACATCCCTTATGAATTAAACCAGATATTGTAAAATGTATTATGAGTATAAAATTGATTATATAATATATTTTGAGACATGATATACACATTTATATGCGTTTAAAGTAAATATATATATTCATAATCATGAATACTAATAAACCATAAAGTTTTATCTTATTAAAAATACCTTGGTTCTCACATTCATATTATGAAATGACAATGATTACAGAGATAACTTATTTTCTTAGATTGAAAGTTATTTAGAAGGATAGATATAATTTTATCTCACATCACAAAAATGAAAATTTTCCACTTAATAAGTTTAACATGCATGATTCAAATCTAATCTCAATTCTAATATAGTTGGAACCAAACTGGGGAAGTAAGAAAATGGGAAGTTAGTGGATCCTATACTATATATGAGGATCATTAGGAGTTTGTTGTACGTGCCAACTACTTGACGATACATTGATTATACTACTAACATGACAACATTATTTACAAGAAATCCAAAGGCGTATCACCTCATAAAAGTGAAGAGAATAATGAGGTACATTTAAGACACTCACTCTTATAGATTACCATTTAATGTATAAAAGGAACATGAATTATCATCCTTTTCTGATATTGATTAGGTTGGTGATGTGGTGGACTAGAATTATAAAATATGGGTTTTAGGTGTAGAAAAAGCACCTTCATGGTAAAATAACCATAAATGTTTTATGGATTTGATATATCATTCATAATATTGTGCAAGACCTAAATGTCATGACCAACTAAAATTTTCCATTGAATATTGACATAGAGGAAAACTCAGAACTTAGAGAAGATCTGTTCACATTAAATTTATAATTAATTTATATTAGAATGGAATAAATGATACCATGTTGTAGGATATTGATTTTTATATGATATTGATCATCTAGAAACCCTTTTTCTAGATTACCTTCATTGTGATGTAAGGATCCAAGTGTAGAATTCCTCTAGTAGTGATCCACATGTTCTCCTTTGATCTTTGAGAAATACTGAAAGAATATAAAGTGCTAGCATGATGGATCTATAATATTGTGTTGATTGTGTTGATTAGTTCTAGTTACTTAGATCTTGAAGGAATCCCTCTAGTGCTTATTGTTCTTTAGAGGAAGAGAGGTGGAGGAATGGAGAGAGAATTCCATTACCTACATCAGTTCTCAAGTCTCGATTAACCCTACACAATAGATACAACCATCTATCTATAAAGCTATGACTTAGATTAAAATATTATTTAATTACGTACCATCCCTTACATAATATTATATTCCTTAAAAAACCCCATACCATATAATAATAATAATAATAATAATAATAATATTTTATGGAGTTCTCTTACTCATTCAATGATAAATATTATTTTACCATCTTGTAAATTAATATTTATCATCGAAGATGATCTTGGTTCGCTCAAACTCCTCAACATTTATTGAATATATATATATATATATATATATAATTTAATATTTTATTCATCAATAAATATTTTATCCAAAATCCATCGAATAAATATTTATTAAATATTCAATAAATAAAATGAACATTTTTATCCAAAATCCAGTAAATAAATATTTATTAAATATTCACATAAATAAATAATTTATTTATTAATGAATAAATAATTATTTATTACCATATGAATATTAGCGATCAATAAAAATTGAATAAAATTATTCCTCAGGTTTGAGAATAATATTTATTTCAATAATTAAATTAAAATAATATTTAATAGAGATCAATAGAAACACTTAGTGTGTGACCCTCTAGGATTATTTCTTGTTAGCATTAGTGGGGATTTCCAAAAGTCTAAGATTACTATCTAGTAATGGGTCAAGGAAACCAAGAGAGAGAACTTAATATTATAAAATCTATAACCATACATGAATGCTCATTGTCTAATATAACCCCTTTGTCTCAATATCAAATCAAGAAAGTTTCACATCTGCATCATCAACCTGTATGCTTGATACACCTTTCAATGTTATAGATACCTATGACATTGTTACATTAAATTCATGAAGAATAATGAACAATATGTAATAAGATGCTTTATCAATATTCAAATATTAGAATATACATGTATCCAAAGTATAACCAGTTTGTTCTAGAACACTAACTCTAACAAACTACCACTTAAGCAAGAACCAACTGCCTACAACCTTCAGTCCTCTAGACCTCCCATGATGAACATGTTTCTACCGAGTCAAGTATTTTGTCAAGGGGTCAACCAAGTAGTCTTTCATGGGTATTATGATCATCATGACTTCACCTATTTGAGAAAAATACCTTAAGAGATAATACTTCCGAAGTATGTGCTTCGTTCGCTAATGTGACCTTAGCTCCTTTTCCAGAGCCACCCTGTAGTATTATCACAATATACTGTGATATGATATTTACTCTTAGGTACCACATGAAGCTCTTGAAAAAGGTTTAATATTCAAAATGATTATTTAGTTTTCTTAGAAGCTGCAATATACTCAGAATTTTCTATAAAATCGTTGACCAATACTTGATTTGAGCTCTTCCAATTCACAACACCTCATTTTAAAGTGAAGATGTATCCTGATTTTCCACATCAGGTGTTTATAGTTTTTATTGTTTGTACTAGTTTCATAAAAGTGATATTAATAATCATTCTTATTCTAAATTTCATTATTACTATTTAATTATTGTTACTATTAGGTATGTTTTATAATTATTTAAGATGTTTTAAATTCATTTATTTACTGTTTTAGTCTTTATCCTTGAAGAGAAAATTGATAACAATCATTTTTTTGGTGATTCTTAACAATAAAATAGTGTTTCCTTAATTGATGATTTAAATATTAATACAACATATTCAAAATAAAAAAAATCTATTTACCTATTTGTATTATATTATATAAGTAATTATGTTCCCTTATTCATTCATGATATAAATTCTTAGTATTTTTCAAGTAGGTGGTTAAACTAACCCAAATATTAATATACCTTGATTTAATGAATGATTATCTATTGGGTTTTTGTAATATCATCTTACTAGAAGCTTAATAATCTTATTCAGTGTTTATTAGTGTGATATATTATATTTAAAAAGGAATTATAAGAAGAGGTAATGTATACCGACCCAGACTTTTCTTACATTACTATTACATCATTTCAAAGATAATCAACATAATAGTATTACACATGGAGGATCCAGAGGTTTAGTGTCTTGGGCAAACTAGGACCATACATAACAAATACAACATCAACCATAAACATTTATTTAATTTCTTCTTCTATAGCTTCTTAGTAGCACTTGTCCTCTCCTTAGTACATGTAGCCACCTGAGGATATACATCAAAAGGGGTGATATAGAATCCCAGTAAGAGGATAGATAAGAACAATACATCATGGGGTGAGCATAATCATGACATAGGAAAATTATCATGAACATGAGAGGAGCATAAACAATAAACTTGAAATGTGGCAATGCATAAAAATGAAACATCATGTCTTAGTGGTTAACTACCACACATACTTGTGAAAAAATCTAGCATCATGTTCACACATCATTTCAAATTTACTCATGAGATTCATCACTTTACCCAATGCATTAGAGCGCTATATAATTCCGGGTGCACCCGTCACATTTAAACATTCATTTTGCGCTATATAATTCCGGGCGCACCCGTCACATCATAACATTATCATTATCATGATTGCCACATAGAACACATATCAAACATGTACATAAATAAACCATGGAAAGGAATGGGTTTCATCTCATAATAACACATTCATAAGCTTTGGGTTCCCAAAATAAAGAGGGAACACCATACTTGATACAAGAACCATCAACCTTGAATGAGAGGTAAAATGTGAGATCTTGAAAGAAGAGTTCTTTTGGAAAACATTTTTATGGACATAAAAACCAGTGAAAAACATGTATATCCCAGAAAAGTAAAAGAAATGATGAAAAAATTATCTTTTAGGAGCAACCATATCAAAAATGGAGTGCAAGAGGGAGAACCCGAAGGAAGAAAATTGGGTTCTAGATTTCCCCTTACCTTGTACTTGAATGCCTGCTTCTCTTTAATGTCCTGTATAATGACATTATATTAATTAATTAGAAATTCCAGAACCTTTTATACATTAATAGGGTTCATTCTGGTTTCATTATTTCATATTATGTTCCTTTGGATGACTTATAGTGTTTAAAAACATTGTTCGGGGATGTTCGTTTTTATGGTTTTCTTGAGCGGTCCACTTGTATTCTTAAATTGATGTTTGGGTAGATCATGGGTAAACATACAGAACTGATACTACATGTTATTAATGATATTACAGTATCTTTAATAATTTTATAGTTAATTATATTAGATCCAAGTGGACGAATCATTAGATAAAAATTTAATGATGGTTATTTGGGTTAATTTGGGCGGTTTTTGGATCACAACGATCTTGTTTTAACATTTAACTTAGTAATAAGGCCATAGGTTATTTACAGAACTTAAAATAGAACATAATACATATAAAATATTCTGTTTCAACCATAAAATGGTTTCATGACCAGATTGAAGGTAGAAATGGAAGAAGAGAACATGTCGTTTTTTAAGGTGATAAATTTAACACCTCATGAACAACGTTCTCTTTATTAAAATAAATGGAAGAGGGAAAGGGTGTCGGGTGATATAATAAAACCTTAGAATAATAATATTACATTATATATATAGTACTGGATTTACAGAAAAATTTGGATTAAGATAGGTAGGGAGAGATCAAGAAAGGAACTTGAACTTGAAAGGAAATTAAAGGAGAAGAGGGAGAGAAATTACCTCTAGAATTCTCCTCTTGAGATCCTCTTTAAGGAAGCTAGGATTGGTCTTTTGATGAGACCAGCAACTTTTGGACGTGGGGGATGAGCTAGGGAAGGTGATTGGGCAGAATTTAAAGAAGGCTTGGAGCTTGAGAGGTGTGAGGAAAAGAGGGAGTGAAGGGTGGCTTTTATAGTGGAGGGGAGAGGGGTTTCCTTAATATAAAATTGATTAGTTTATTAATTTCACCAAAGACAAGGAATAGTGAGTCTTGGATGACCAAAAATAGTAATTTTATAATGTAATCCCAAACCAAGTGGGCTTACATCAGCAAAACATCATCAATGACTCAATTAATACATTATTTAGCTTTTATTGTGAATTATCAGATTCCAATATTCATAAAAAATTCAAGTATCTCAGAAAATTCCCAAAAATTTACCCCAACAATTTTTCGACATGTAGAATCCAGAAATGAAGTCCATTTTTCAAAAATAATTTTCTAAATATTATTAATTTAATATTTAATTAAAATCATAATTTACTTAAAAAAACAGTTTTTAAAATTAAAACTGATTTTGTAGTTCTTTCAAAAATTACGTAGGGTCTTATAAAATTATCTAAAAACTATTAGACATTGATTCAATAATTTATCAATACATTACAGGAAAATAAATATTCTTTTAAATTAATTAATTAATTATAATTAATTATTTATGACTTATAAAATACCAAAAACGTTTACTAAGGTCAAATTATCACTTTCTATGATGTCTAAATTTTATTTTATTATTCATAGGTAATGTTACTCTTATTTACTATTCATAAGGGTCATATTACTATTCATAAGGGTAGGTTACTATTCATAAGGGTAGGTTACTATTCACCAAAAATTGTTTTTGTTTCATTAGACTCCAAAAACTATCTTGAACACAACCGTGTATGTTGGATTTTTAAAATTCCAAACATAGGGGTGAAAAAATTATGTTTAAAGGTCACTTATCACTTAGTAGTTCATTATTTTGTGGTTTTATGACATAAATATAAGAAGGGATTTTTCTATTGAAATACTTTGGGTCGTTACATTCTTCCCCCCTTAAAAAATTTTGCCCCCGAAATTTTACTTTACACAAACAGGTGTGGGTACTTCTCCTTCATTGCCTCTTCTGGTTCCCAAGTTTCTTCCTCAAACTTATGGTTCCTCCACAATACTTTGACAAGGCGGGTTGTCTTATTGCGTAGAACATTATCAATTAGGTCCAGAATTTTTACCGGCTGCTCCTCATAGGAGAGATCATCTTCCAGCTGTACCACCTCTGAGTTTAGTACATGTGAGGGGTCTAGTATGTACTTCCTCAGTAGTGATACATGAAACACATCATGAACTTGAGCCATATTCGGTGGAAGTGCCAGACGATAGGCCACAGCTCCTATACGATCAAGGATCTCAAAGGGGCCAATGTACCTTGGGCTTAGCTTCCCTTTCTTCCCAAATCTCATGACTCTCTTCCATGGAGATATTAGAAGGAAGAATTTATCTCCAACGTCGAACTCCAAGTCCCTTCAATGGTTGTCAGCATAGCTCTTTTGCCGACTTTGAGCAGCTTTGATGTGTTTCTGGATGAATTGAACCTTCTCGGTCATCTCCTGCACAAGATCGGGTCCAAGTAGCTTTCTTTCTCCAACTTCATCCCAACAGGTTGGAGTTCTACATCGCTTCCCATAAAGAGCTTCATACGGAGCCATCTGAATACTCGAGTGGAAGCTATTGTTGTATGAGAACTCAACCAATGGGAGGTGCTGATCCCAACCACCTTTGAATTCAAGAGAGCAGGCTCTTAGCATATCTTCAAGCGTCTGAATAGTCCTTTCAGACTGACCATCAGTTTGGGGGTGATAGGCTGTGCTGAAATTTAATTCAGTACTCAAAGCATGTTGAAGGCTCCTCCAGAATTTAGATGCGAACCTTGGATCACGGTCAGAGACAATCGAGAGTGGAACACCGTGCAGTCTCACCACTTCCTTCACATATATCTTTGCAAGTTGTTCAAGCGATAGGTCTTCCCGAATTGCGATAAAATGGGCAGTCTTGGTGAGCTGATCAACCACAACCCATATCGCATTATTTCCCTTTGACGTCTTCGGGAGACCCATGACAAAGTCCATAGTAACATTTTCCCATTTCCACATGGGTATAGGCAATGGCTGCATCATACCTTTGGACTTTTGTCGCTCAGCTTTAACTTGCTGAAATACCAAGCACCTTGATATGTATTCCACAATCTCCTTCTTCATGTTATCCCACCAGAAGTGTTCTCGGAGATCACGATACATCTTGGTACTTCCAGGATGGATAGAGAAAGTTGAGCTATGTGAATTATCTAATAGCTCCTTCTTTATCCTGGGTGATGAAGGAACACAAATCCGCATTCCAAACCGAATCACACCATCATCGTCGATATGGAACTCTTGCAGCTTCCCTTCCTTTACTGCATTCACCCTCTTTTGTATCTCCACATCATCCCTTTGTGCTTCCTTAATCTTCTGTTGGATGGATGGTTGCACAATCATTTGGACAAGGTAGGATGTATCCCCTGCCCTTACGATTCCCAAATCCATCCTTTGCATATCCAAGAAGATATGGTCTTTCTCAATCCTCAACATGGATAGAGTAGCAGGTTCTTTTCTACTTAGAGCATCAGCTACCTTGTTTGACTTTCCAGGATGATAGTGAATAGAGAAATCGTAACCCTTGATTAGCTCTAACCATCTCCTTTGACGCATGTTGATCTCCTTTTGTGTGAATATATACTTTAGGCTCTTTTGGTCGGTGTATATGTCACACTTCTCACCATAAAGGTAGTGCCGCCAAATTTTCAAGGCAAAAATCATGGCTGCCAGCTCTAGATCATGCGTCGGGTAGTTCTGCTCATGGATCTTCAACTGTCGTGAGGCGTAGGCTATCACATTATCATTTTGCATGAGTACACAACCCAAGCCTTTCTTTGAAGCATCACTGTATATCACAAAACTTTCTCCACTTTTTGGTAGTGTGACTACAGGTGCAGTGATCAGCCTTCTCTTAAGCTCCTTGAAGCTTCCCTCACATTCATCCGTCCAGACATACTTTACCCCTTTCCTTGTTAACTTAGTTAGCGGGCTTGACAATCGTGAGAAGTTTCTCACAAAACGTCGATAGTACCCAGCTAATCCAAGAAAACTATGGATTTCTGTGACACTAGAGGGCCTGGGCCATTCCTCAATCACCTTTTTCTTTGAAGGGTCCACAGAAATTCCCTCACTTGTGATCACATGTCCCAAGAATGTGACTTGATTCATCCAAAAGTCACACTTGTTGAACTTGGCATAGAACTTCTCCTTTCTCAATGTCTCCAACACAAGTCTTAGATGTTCTTCATGTTCCTCCTTTCTCTTGGAGTATATGAGAATATCATCGATAAACACTACCAAAAATTTGTCAAGGTAATGTCTAAAAACTCTATTCATCAAATCCATGAATATTGTAGGGGCATTAGTAAGTCCAAAGGGCATCACCAAAAACTCATAGTGCCCATACCTTGTACGGAAGGCAGTCTTCTGAATATCTTCCTTCTTCACCTTTAATTGATGATATCCAGAATGAAGATACACCTTTGAGAAGTATTGAGATCCTCTTAACTGATCGAAAAAGTCATCAATCCTTGGGAGAGGATACTTGTTCTTTATGGTGATCTTGTTGAGTTCCCGATAATCGATACACAGCCGCATGGTACCATCCTTCTTCTTCACAAAGAGCACTGGCGCACCCCAAGGTGATGCACTAGGGAATATGAACCCTCTGTCCAGATGATCTTGCAGCTGCTTCTTTAAATCCTCCAGTTCTATAGGATCCATCCTATAGGGGCACTTCGAGATAGGAGTAGCTCCGGGTATGAGTTCAATTGAGAACTCTACCTCACGATCCGGGGGAATTCCGGGTAACTCTTCAGGAAATACATCGCTTTATTCCCTTACGATGGGCATTTCCTCTAGGTTGGAACATTCTTTTGACTCAAACATTTGGGCGAGGTATGCTTCTTTATAAAGAATCATCACCCACACTATTGAAGGATTTTTCAAAGGATATTCATGATCTTCCTTGAATTTGTAGAGGATCATGGGATGGTTTGGAATATGAAAATATATTTCCTTTTCCCGACAGTTGATATGTGCTCTATATAACGAGAGCCAATCCATTCCCATTATAGCGTCGAATTCCACCAAGGGAAGCATTACGAGATTTTCCAGAAGAATCTTCCCACATACGTCAACAAGAGAATATTCAAACACTTGGGTTGCAATGATTGCACCACTTGGTGTTTTTATAGATATCTCTACTTCAAGGTTTCAGGAATTCGATTCTATAGTTCTAGCAAACTTGCAAGATATAAAGGAATGCGTAGAACTAGAATCAAATAAGACTTTTTCCATTCTTGAGTGAATAGGAAGTGTACCTTGTACGACTTCATTATCATGCTCCACCTCCGCAGTAGTGATGGCATAAGACTTCCCTTGTTCCTTTGGCTTTGGTGGTTTTTGGCACTGATTACCCTCGAGAGCTCGAGGTTTAGTGCACTGGTTTGAATAGTGCCCTAGCTCCATACAGTTATAGAATTGAACCACGAGTGATTCTCTCCTTTCATCGGCTACATTATCCTTCCTTTTCATGTCTTTTCGACACTCGTGAGCTTGGTGTCCTTCCTTCCCACACTTAAATCATTTCGCCGTACCTTTGAGGCAGTTCCCATGGTGTAACTTCCCACATTTTTGGCATGTGGGTCGTTGTGTTTTCTTCCCATCTTTATCACTAGATCCACCAGCTTGAAACTCCGTCTTTATTTTCTTATCACTATAGCCATGGGACCATTCTCCAAACTCCATCTCCACTTTGAGAGCACACCGAACAACTTCTTCATAACTCCCAAAGTCTCGAATTGCAAGAGCCTTTCGAAGATTTGGTTTTAATCCACTAAAGAATCTATCAATTTTGCTATCATTGTTGATAACAAAACCCGAATCATACCTTGTGATCCTTGTGAAATTTGATTCATAGTTTGTGAAAGATTCTCCTTATTTTTGCTTGAGCTCTATGAATTCTCTCTCCATCTTCGTGTGAAGAGTTCTTGGGAAGTACTTATTAAGAAACATTATCTTAAAGTCTTCCCATTCCATCTCTTCAATTTACTCCCTTGTCTTGGTGTTCTTAATCAAAGCCCACCATTGATCGGCTTCTCCATCTAGACGATAAACGGCTAGAATCACCTTCTCCGTCTCGGAACAGTGAAGAACAGAAAATATCTTCTCCATGGAGTTGACCCACTGTTATGCAACTAGTGGATCAGAAGATCCGCAAAACGTCGGTGGTTGTTGTCGCATAAAACATTCGATAGCTAGCTGATCCCTCTTTGGTGAAGGAGGATGTTCCCCATTATTATGGTTATTATTCATAACCTGATATAATTGGGTAAGCATCTCCATGAAGTTTTGAAATCCACCTCCAAAATCATTGGGGATGTCGTTTGGGAAATCGTTGCATTGGCCCTCGCAAGAGTTGTTAGCCTGATTTCTCCTGGTTCCCACCATTTTCTAAAATAGAAAAGGTTAGAACAAAACATAAGTAAACAAGTCATGAATAACTTATCCATTTAAACAATTATACCAAAAACATAACATATGGGATCCCTAGGTAAATATCCTTGTGTGCATATTTGTACTTAGTCTCATGCTAGAGGTTTTCTTTAGGGTTCACTAATCCTAATTCCCAAATTAACTAAACCTTTCCTTTGATACCAACTATAGCGACCCAGCCTTTTCTTACATTACTATTACATCATTTTAAAGATAAAAAACATAATAGTATTACACATGGAGGATCCAGAGGTTTAGTGTCTTGGGAAAACTAGGACCATACATAACAAATACAACATCAACCATAAACACTTTTTTAATTTCTTCTTCTATAGCTTCTTAGTAGCACTTGTCCTCTCCTTAGTACATATAGCCACCTGAGGATATACATCAAAAGGGGTGAGCTAGAAGCCCAGTAAGAGGATAGATAAGAACAATACATCATGGGGTGAGCATAATCATGACATAGGAAAGTGATCATGAACATGAGAGGAGCATAAACAATAAACTTGAAATGTGGCAATGCATAAAAATGAAACATCATGTATTAGTGGTTAACTACCACACATACTTGTGAACAAATACAGCATCATGTTCACACATCATTTCACATTTACTCATGAGATTCATCACTTTACCCAATGCATTGGAGCGCTATATAATTCCAGGCGCACCCGTCACATTTAAACATTCATTTTGCGCTATATAATTCCGGGCGTACCCGTCACATCATAACATTATCATTATCATGTTTTCCACATAGAACACATATCAAACATGTACATAAATAACCCATGGAAAGGAATGAGTTTCATCTCATAATAACACATTCATAAGCTTTGGGTTCCCAAAATAAAGAGGGAACACTATACTTGATACAAGAACCATCAACCTTGAATGAGAGGTAAAATGTGAGATCTTGAAAGAAGAGTTATTTTGGAAAACATTTTGATGGACATAAAAACCAGTGAAAAACATTTATATCCCAGAAAAGTAAAGGAAATTATGAACAAATGATCTTTGAGGAGCAACCATATCAAAAATGGAGTGCAAGAGGGAGAACCCGAAGGAAGAAAATTGGGTTCGAGATTTCCCCTTACCTTGTACTTGAATGCCTCCTTCTCTTTAATGTCCTGTATAATGACATTATATTCATTAATTAGAAATTCCATAACCTTTTATACATTAATAGGGTTCATTCTGGTTTCATTATTTCATATTATGTTCCTTTGGATGACTTATAGAGTTTAAAAACATTGTTCGGGGATGTTCGTTTTTATGGTTTTCTTGAGCGGTCCACTTGTATTCTTAAATTGATGTTTGGGTAGATCATGGGTAAACATACAGAACTGATACTACATGTTATTAATGATATTACAGTAGCTTTAATAATTTTATAGTGAATTATATTAGATCCAAGTGGACGAATCATTAGATAAAAATTTAATGATGGTTATTTGGGTTAATTTGGGCGGTTTTTGGATCACAACGATCTTGTTTTAAAATTTAACTTAGTAATAAGGCCATAGGTTATTTCCAAAACTTAAAATAGAACATAATACATATAAAATATTCTGGTTCAACCATAAAATGGTTTCATGACCAGATTGAAGGTAGAAATGGAAGAAGAGAACATGTCGTTTTTGAAGGTGATAAATTTAACACCTCATGAACAACGTTCTCTTTAATAAAATAAATGGAAGAGGGAAAGGGTGTTGGGTGATATAATATAACATTAGAATAATAATATTACATTATATATATAGTACTGGATTTACAGAAAAATTTGGATGAAGATAGGTAGGGAGAGATCAAGAAAGGAACTTGAACTTGAAAGGAAATTAAAGGAGAAGAGGGAGAGAAATTACCTCTAGAATTCTCCTCTTGAGATCCTCTTTAAGGAAGATAGTCTTGGTCTTTTGATGAGACCAGCAGCTTTTGGACGTGGGGGATGATCTAGGGAAGGTGTTTGGGAAGAATTTAGAGAAGGCTTGGAGCTTGAGAGGTGTGAGGAAAAGAGGGAGTGAAGGGTGTCTTTTATAGTGGAGGGGAGAGGGGTTTCCTTAATATAAAATTGATTAGTTTATTAATTTAACCAAATAAAAGGAATAGTGAGTCTTGGATGACCAAAAATAGTAATTTTATAATTTAATCCCGAACCAAGTGGGCTTACATCATCAGAACATCATCAATGACTCAATTAATACATTATTTAGCTTTTATTGTGAATTATCGGATTCCACTATTCATCAAAAATTCAAGTATCTCAGAAAATTCCCAAAAATTTACCCCAACCATTTTTCAACGTGTAGAATCCAGAAGTGAATTAAATTTTTCAAAAATAATTTTCTAAATATTATTAATTTAATATTTAATTAAAATCATAATTTACTTAAAAAAACAGTTTTTAAAATTAAAACTGATTTTGTAGTTCTTTCAAAAATTATGTAGGGTCTTATAAAATTATCTAAAAACTATTAGACATTGATTCAATAATTTATGAATACATTACAGGAAAATAAATATTCTTTTAAATTAATTAATTAATTATAATTAATTATTTATGACTTATAAAATACCAAAAACGTTTACTAAGGTCAAATTATCACTTTCTATGATGTCTAAATTTTATTTTATTATTCATAGGTAATGTTACTCTTATTTACTATTCATAAGGGTCATATTACTATTCATAAGGGTAGGTTACTATTCATAAGGGTAGGTTACTATTCACCAAAAATTGTTTTTGTTTCATTAGACTCCAAAAACTATCTTGAACACAACTGTGTATGTTGGATTTTTAAAATTCCAAACATAGGGGGTGACAAAATTATGTTTAAAGGCCACTTATCACTTAGTAGTTCATTATTTTGTGTTTTTATGACATAAATATAAGAAGGGATTTTTCTATTGAAATACTTTGGGTTGTTACATAATGCATATGAAAATATTGCATAAATTGAATAAATGATTTTTACTCTTAGCGCACTTACTTTAAATGATTGAATTAAAAATGATAATTTATTGATCATATAATTTATAGGTTCTCCAATTTGTCATAATAGATCTGTAATGATATCATAAACATCATATTTACTAATTAAACCATTGTAGGAACCATTTATTATGGGTGGTGATGAAAAATAATTTTTGTTTCTTATGGTGGCGGTAGTCCACACATAAGCATGAATAAAAATTTCATTTTTCTTAATGGATGCGATAAATGAGTTATGATGAACCCAAATTAGATATCCTATAAAATGGGTACCTTTCCCAAATTTTTGTATACCCAAATTGTGTTCTAAATCCCCACAAGTTGACATCTATCACCCAGGGAAAAACAAAAAATAGAGGAAATGATTTCACCCAACCTGAAGCAGGTATATACACATGTGCAGAAAGAAACAATAGAAGAAAACATGGATATATATATATATATATATATATCATAATATAAATAAAAAAATAGAAGTGATACAACTAAAAAAGTAAAAAAAAATCTCTAAGAGAAAAGTACAGCTACAGAGGAAAACAAAGATAAATAGAAACTCTAATAGATTCATATGATAGCGTGTGAAAACCCGTACCATCTCACCATCTAGCTACCCAAACCTGACTTATATAAAACCTTGATGCCTCACTATGACTCATTACCTTTCCCTATAAACGAAATACATAACCAGTTCTATGCACCACCAAAGGGGTACATAGGGTGTGATCTAACAGACTCACACCTAGGTGTTCCATAACAAGTCTCTATACAATAATCCAAGCATGCTCAACTTTAAAGAAAATAAGGCATGATTTATAGTTTAGTAGTTTTATATCAAATGCATGGAAAAAATTCAATTTCCCCTTTTTCCATATTTCTATATAAAGTAGGTAAATTTGTTTCAAAGTATTTCATATACATATATCAAAATAGATATATCAAATCAAACCAAAGCATGCATCAAATATCATATCAATTCCATGATACTACAATCAAAATAGTACAAGAAAAAGAACATGTAACATCACACCAAGGATCACACTAGGTCAGGATAACTAGAACACTTGTACCTAAAAAATACAATCACATGTGAATCAAGACTCTAGACATATGCATCGAGTCTAGAGAGAAGAGGAAAACCCCATAAAGTGAACCCCCCAAATAGGTATAACAAGTCCCTATAACAACATGCCTAGGGAGAAGAGAAAATCCCCATGAGAAGACCCCCCGATAGTGGATGAGGCTTATTACTACACCTTCCACCTAAGTACCCAAGACTTACCATGTTCCCTATTTTCCAAACCATTTCATCAAACCATTTCATTAATTCATGATTTTAAATCCCTTTCATAAAACTATTTCACAATGATTTGAAAACCATTTTCATTTACCAAAACTTAGGGAAAACCATATTTTATCAAAAAAAAATTTCCACACACACAAACCAAACCATTCAATCATTCCATTTCATTTAATAATTTTTTTTATCAAAAACTGGAGTAATGAAGTTCACCAACACATGCTAGATATTGAACCACCTACCTCAAAACTTGGGTCGCACATGCCCATAATGGGATCCACCACAAGAAGGGACCCAAAAATGAAAATAGATTCCATAAAACCAATCTAACCATATTATAATTGACTCAATTTAACAAAAGGATCAGTAAAGAAGAGGATACAACACATACCTAAAGAAAGCACACCCATCGCACCACAAACAATAAGGAATCGACCCTCAGAACAATATTTCACAATGGATATAGAAAGGAAACAAGATAATTTCCACCACATATCAATAGATCTGATAATGTAATGAAACAACTCTACCACGATCAATGACAATGAAGAATCAGAAAGTATTACTCACTTAGAGAAAAACACTAAAACCATAATAATGATCAATCACCAAACAAAGTAATCCAATAGGGTTGGAGGTCTACAAAATCACTAGAGTAGAGCTATAGGTCGGGATAAAAGAGGCTGCATGTTGGATGAATAAACATATCACTCATATGGTGCCTTAAAATCCCTATCCATGAAACTTACATGATGTGTAATTCATTTAAACATTGTGTAATCCACAAGGTCTATATACATAAAAAAACCCATCACATTTTTTATTAAAACCATATTTTTAAAATTACTTGATGTATAATCCTTACACAACATGTATTATTTCATGCTCAGTATTTAGATCAAGAAATGATCCTGGAGATCTTTACACATCATGTAGTCCCATTACACAACTTTTAAATTCAAATAAGACTAAAAAAATAGCAGGTTCTTACATGAAAACCCAAAACACCTTGGGAATTATTTGAACATGGGGATAACCCCACTAAAACATTTCTGGTTTATAGTCATAATCTGTTAATTTAAATAAACATACATCCATGAAATTTAGGTCATTTTACCCAACAAATGTTCTCTATCCTCGAGAGTCTTAAGATGCACCTTTTTAAAGAGGAAAATAAGTAAAGAGAAGAGAATTACCTGAAAGTGGGTAATGGGATGTTACAAACTCCCCATCGTAAGAATTTATATCCCCAAGAAGTCTTATAGAAGAATTAATTCTGATAAAGAGGTGATGCCACTACTCCCTCATCAATAAATCAAACTCCTAAGTCTTATGAGAATTCGATCTATGCATCTATAACTGTTTGACCAACAAAATAGACTTCACATGCAATAATTTCACTTGAGAGTCAACGATCTCTACTAAATTCTCCACAATAGAAACATATAGCTATAATTCAATCTATTCCATTCTCATAACATGAGAGGGATCATGATGGTATTTCTTAAGCTATGATATGTGTAAATCATCACAAATTTCTGTAAACTGAATCGAGAATTACAACTAATAATAAAACTTTCCAAGCTACTCAGTGATCTCAAATGGTCTAGTATATCTTGGATCCAACTTTCCCTATTTTCCAAGATGACGGTGACCCAACCAAGGAGAAACTTTCAAGAAAACCCGATCAACTACGGAAAACACCAAAGAAAATTCCATTGATCTACTCAAGATTTATGCCAACTCTGAGCTGTAACCAGAAATCAACGTATATCCTAAATCCTCACTGACGTCTTCTAAACCAAAATCGGTTCCACCAAAGAAGCTTCACCCACCTATGAAAAATAAAAGTGAACTTCACAGGAAACCATACAAAGCCTCTAAAGGTTCTATTCAGATTGATGAATGATAACTATTATTATAAACAAAATCAACCATTCCCAATTAGATATCCAAAGTTCCTCAAAAGTCTAAGACATGGGAATGGAGAATATCCTCCAGGATTTGAATAACATGCTTCATTTGACCATATGTCTATGGATGATAAGATGTGCTCAATCTGTCCTGAGTCCCCATTGACTCCTAGAGAATCATCTAGAACCTAAACCTATGATACTTTTCTAAAACAATACCATAAATAAAACCATGTAACCTCACAATCTTCTTCACATAAATCTTACTTAGATATTAAACTTTATTGGTGTCCCTGATCAGAATAAAATGATCCTACTTTATCAACCAGTGAATCACCACCCAGATAGAATTATTCCCTCTAGGATTCCATGGTAATCTAACTAAAAAGTCCATGGATACCACATACCATTTCCAAACTATCACTATAAGAGGATGAAGAAGACCTGAAGGTTTTATATGCCTTTCCTTTATCTGTTGGAAGGTGTAATAGAAAGAAACATTGTAACACCCCGAGCTTCCACGATACGCCTCTCTTTCAATAATGCAATAGCTTGCATTGTACGCAAGTTCGAGTTCTAACACACCGCGACTAATCAAAGTAGCCGTTATGAATAGTAATAACAACTTTTTAAAATTATAGAAATTTTATATTTCAAAATGGACTTCATTTTTGGATTCGTAATATCAAAATTTGCCTATGTTGAATTTTTGGTATTTTTCTGAGAACTTCCAATTTTTTATGAATAGTGAAAAATACTTAAAATTTTTTTTTTAATCAAAATAAATTATAGTGATAAATTATAATATTGAGTGGTTTTAAAGTATAATTAGAATATTTTTTTACCATTTTATCCAATGGTGTTCATTAGAATTAATTTCACTTTGAAATTGGACATAAACAATTGTCAATCTTTTGATATATATTGTTTCTTAAAAACACACTATTTGTTGTGACAGCGGGAATTAATTATAAAATTAATTAATGCAAATTATATGTTTGGAATTTTTATAAAATAGACATAATTTTTGAATTCGGAATATCAATTATAGCTTAGGGTGAAATTTTGGTCTTGTTCTGAAAAACTTCCAATTTTTGATGAATAGTGAAACCACTAAGTGGTAGTTAAATAACTGATTTTTCGTTTAAATGAAATATTACCACTTCTGTGATTTGATTTTCAAAAATCCGACATACATGGTTTTCATTAGGAAGTAAAATGTGGTTCAATGGGATTAAAATAATTTTTTGGTGAATAGTAACTTTTAAGTTTAATTAATCGCGATTAAAGGTAATTAGTGAAATTTAAGGTAAAAATGATATTATAAAAATATGAAATGACCTTTACACTTGTCCTACCCCTATTGGATGTGTCATGGACGACCAAGAAAATCCATGGGTAAACTTGGGGACCCCATGGAGCCACTTTGGTAGGAAAATGACATAAATAACTTTTTATTTAAAGTTAAAATAAAAATGTCACAAACATAAGTTGTTTTACTAAAACAATTTTTAAATGGGGTTATACAAGTAATATTTTTGACTATAAATATTCATTAGAAAGATAAAAAGATTTTCTACATCCTGATAGTTTTTTTATAATTTTTAGACATTAAATAAATTAAATAATTTATGACACCATGATGATGCAGCAATTACCTCATTAATTAACGATTTAAATAAAATGAAAAGATAATGTAAAATCTAAGACTTAAACTTGTCAAAAACCTATTTTATGAGTATATTTCTAACCCTTATCACCTTATCCTCGAATTATATAAGTGTGGGACCTTTAAAATCCGAAAAAGCATTTCATAATAAAGTAATATTTCAATCTTTCCAAGAGTGCCCCTCCTCTCCTCTTATAAAAGGCCCCCACCTCTACCACCTTATTCACACCTTAAAATCCTTTTGTCTCGGCCAAAATCTGACCAAATACTCCCCCAAATTCCCTCCCTTACTCCTAGAAGCCTCACTTTGGGCAGAATTCTTCCCAAGGAAGCCTTTGGCTCAAATCAAAAGAGTTACCCGATTTTAAGGTAATGTCTTCTCTTATGTTATTTTGTTTTATTTTTCTTCTCCAACCCCCTAAACTATTTTTATTAATTTCATTTCTAACAAAACCAGTATCCTAAATATACTAGGATGTTTTTATAAGAAGAATTAGAGCTACACTTACACACACCTACATCTAATGGTTAAAGAACATACTGTTTCTGTGGATGGTGAATTTCTGCCTTACGAAATGATGATTGTTCAACACTCATATAACACCTTCAAAGGTGGCCATTAAGATGTCACTATATTTATATATATGATATATAATATGTCTATTTGTTACTTAAGGTTCTGTATTTTTCATTTATGGCATACCTTTATTGTTTCCATTATGGGTAAACGCGATATTTTCATTTTAGGAAGTGCGGACTACCGCCCCCTCAAAGTGATTTGAATCGTTAATGCCATATGTGGGATGTATAAAGGATGAAGTAAATGATATTATATATGATATTATACTGGAATTATAATATACATTTATATCATTATGATTTCATTCCATTAAATATGAAATAGAAATGAAAGTAGCGTTCATGCGTACGTACGGTTTACTGTCTCCATAAACGGTGCATTTCATTTCTTACCTCTAAATGTCATGTAATATTATGAATGAATGTATATACTGGATATATATGAGATATATGATATCTATATCATGAATATAATTCTGGATATAACAGATATTTCACCACATGAACAACTTGTAATTATAGGAAGTCTATTTTTGACTCAAGTACCAAAGATCGAAAAAACGACCGTTATTAACTTAAATAATTAAATAATGTTCATAACATGGTAATAAGTGATATTAAAGTAATAAGAAACTTCAAAAGGTTCTTAATAAACTATAAATTAACTCTAGTTTATTATTCAGGAGGTTAAAGAACGGTCGAGTCAAGACAAGACGCAAGGTAAGGGAACTTCTTAACCCAATTTCCATTCTTTGGGTTAATCTCCTACTTTCAAATTATGTCATGATATTATTATGTCCTATCTTGTATTTGTACTTTCTTTATGTGTACTTATAGTTAATACACATAATAGATCTATTTTATTTTAAAAATGATCTTTGTAAGGACTTCATCTTAATCTCCTTTCATTGAGACATACTTTGTTTTATAAACAAATTTCTTTTATACGGTGTATAAACCCCTTTGACTTTTACTTTTATTCAAAAGGAATCTTTTTATACAAAGCGTTTTTACTAAATTACAAAAATAAATATTTTTTCTTACGTATGCTGCGACAACGACTTCTCCGCCACCGTGACTATTATTTGAGTTTTGGCTTCTTCTACAAGCCGTGACTTTTAAAAAAAAAATAAATACAAAGTTTTATTTTTCTTTTATTTTGGTATTGAAAATGGTTTTGAAAGTGTTTTTATTATAACAATGTGTTGAATTAATATATTGTGATTGAAATGTGGAAATGTTATGTTTCCTTTATGCATATTTTATGTGATATGATTATGTTATGGTTTATGATATGTTTAAACCTGTTCATATTAGGAATGCATTGGACTTAATAAGTGACGGGTGGAGCCCGCTATAGCTCCTCGATGCATCGGTAGGTCTCATGAGACAAACTAGTGTCTTGTCATGAGGCCTTGACAAAATCTTATTTGTGGTCTTGGAACGAGGCCTTGGCTACGTGGTTATGATAGTCTGACATTATGCATTCCATCATTATGAAAGTGGTTATTGATATTGCATGAGATTATTCGACTAGTAGAATATCCATGTGAGTAAGTAAATGGAATTATTTAATTTTATTTTTGCCATATTATGTTGAAGTTCAAGTTTAAAAAGGTTTTTGTTTTAGTTATACATTGCCTTAAATGTTAATGTTTATTTATGAAAGCTTTCGCAATATTGTTATCCTTACTGAGCATCTCAGCTCACCCCTTTCAATGTTTTAATATTTTCAAGGATGTGAAGAAGTATTTTATGAATGACCTACAGGGATAGTCAGAAGAGGATATGAGTGTGGACTATGAAGACTTTTTTTATTATAGTTTTTCACTTTATGATGCAATGTAACGATTATGAATGTATCTAGTGTTTCCAGGGCTACTAAACTAATCGGTCTTTCGAGACTTGATCTTTTGTGATCATGCCAATGTTTTGAAGTAATGCACCGACTCTGGGTAGCTGGGGTTGGGGTGTTATAGTTGGTATCAGAGGCAGTTTATTACTAACTTTGGAAGCTAGATTTAGATAAACTCTGATTAGAGCACATAGCCCAAAGATAGACTTTGAAGATTAGTATAGAAGAACTTCCTAGAATTTTGGTATTATAGAGATTTTGTGAGTTTTCCGAGCAATACATCCCTGTCTAGATACGAGTAGGTATAGGTGGATCTGGCACAGATGTACCTAGGGGTAAAACCCAAAAACACCGCTTTGAGCTAGACTCGAACGGGAACTGGTGCACGACAACGGGCCTTACTGCACTCTTGGTTACGACACTCCTGGGGGATATGATTAGGATAATTCTCATTTTATTTACAAACCACTATGAAGGGTTATGAGTATATAATTCCTCAAAGAAAACTTTTTTTATGATTATGGATTATATCCATAAATAGTTCAATTAGTGTTAAGTGTTTTACAAGTATGGAATTATGTATTTTGATTCATAAACTAATCTAGTTTATGCCATTGTATAGAAATGGCGCCTAGTGGAAGGAATGGAAACCGTATCAATGCATGCACTCCGTGTAGGGATTGCCCTCCTGCTCAAGATAATTATTGTGGATCTGGAGATACAACTGGTGATGATCAACTTATTACCATACTAGGACAACTCACTCAGGTTATGAATAATAACCTTACTCGTATGGAGCACCCTGATCAGCAACGTGGAGGATCAATGTTAGACCGCTTCATGAGGCAACAACCGCCAACATTTAATGGGGGTACAAATCCATTAGTAGCTGAGCAATGGATAAACTCCTTAGAGAAAATATTCCATGCCTTGGGGTGTAGCGAAAGGGAGAAAGTTGTCATGGCAGTTTACCGCCTCACTGGAGATGCCGATCAATGGTGGTCATTGATTCAAAATACAAAGGAAGATGAAGAAGTATCAAGTATGGAATGGAGAGAGTTCAAAGATCTTTTCTTAGAAAAATACTTTCCACATGACCATCGAGCAGATATGGAAAGACAATTTTTGAGTCTAAGACAAAAGGAGGATGAGAATGTCGCAAAGTATGAGGCCAACTTTAAAAGGTTAGAGAGGCATGCTGTAGATTATATACGTAACCCAAGAAGTAATATTGATCGTTTCTTTGATGGGTTAAAACCATTTCTTCATCGAGCATTATTCTCACAAACCTTCTCGTCGTACGAAGACATTGTCTCATGTGCTATCAAGACAGAAAAGGAATTCTCTAAATCTTATGACAATAAAGTAAAGCAAGAGAAGAAGAGAACGGTGGAACAAGAGACAGATAAAGGGAAAAAGGGAAAGAAGGATTTTCCATTATGTGATAATTGTGGGAAGAATCACCCTGGTACTTGCCTAAAAGGAATGGGAGTTTGTTATAAATGTGGAGAAAAAGGTCACCAGGCGCGTGATTGCAAGGGAAAGAAAGACGCTATCAATGTTGAATGCTACAATTGTAGAGAAATGGGGCATTATGAAAATGAATTTCCTAAGCGTCAGGGAAAATTACCTCAGAAAAGGCCAAGGGATCAAGGCCAATCTTATGCTGTGACTACAGTTGAAGCGGAATAATTAATGTATTGGTGCTTTTGGACTCATGGATTATATTCTGGTTATTAGAATAATGTGATATATATATAAGGATTGTACTGCAGTATTTGTTGATTTCATTAAGGTTTTAATATGATGAAGGTAATCATATTTTTGTATGTGACAATAAGATAAACTTTACCTTGTCTGAGGAATCTGATGATACAATTGATTTTGGAATTTAGAGAACTTTTAGAGAAAGTCTGGATAGAGGTATTTTGGATAACTATAAAGGTTGGAATGGATTAAGTTTAACCTTGGATAGTATTGTTTAAGGTTAAAACATTTCGGAAGATTACTTTTGGAATTTTATAATACTATATTTTTAGGAAAAGGACAACCTGCAGGTCGGGGGATAACCCGTCACATCGGACAAAGCTGCAGGAATCGAACCCACAACCATAGTGCGACATACCCTTATTACCTACCACTAGCCTACAGGAAGTCCCTGGTTATTACAAAATATTTTTCCTAATCTAAATGGTATGTGGTAATATTTAGAACCTCATACAATTAGGATAAATATAATATTTTTGAGTTCTATTATCTTTTTGAGTGAAAGATGAGTTTGTGGTAGAAATTAGTTGAAGGATGAAACTCTACTTGTCAAGCATAAATATATATATACCTATCTCTTATTCTATGAATAAATTAATTCTTAAACTTTATTAAAGGGATATTAAAAAAAAATGTGTTATCCTAATACCTTATGTCTCATTGAACTGATAATATTTTAAATCAACATAGATTGAAGGCTTTGAGGCCCTCAATTTTACACTTATTTGGGATTGATGACCTCAATCACTCCCAACAAATATTTATGTTTTCCCTCCAATTATATGTCCCTAATTTCCACCAATGTTCTCTTTATCGAGATCATAATTTGGTGGTGACTTTTTCAATTCCCTTTCCCTCTTATTAAGGCTAAATTCTAATAACCTTATCTCCAATGTGGGTTTTCCACAAAGGTATTTTCTATTTTCAACCTTTTATTTTCAAAGAAAAATTTCAAATTGTGAGGACGCAATTTATTGAAGGAGGGGAGAATGTAACACCCCGAGCTTCCACGATACGCCTCTCTTTCAATAATGCAATAGCTTGCATTGTACGCAAGTTCGAGTTCTAACACACCGCGACTAATCAAAGTAGCCGTTATGAATAGTAATAACCACTTTTTAAAATTATAGAAATTTTATATTTCAAAATGGACTTCATTTTTGGATTCTTAATATCGAAATTTGCCTATGTTGAATTTTTGGTATTTTTCTGAGAACTTCCAATTTTTTATGAATAGTGAAAAATACTTAAAAACAAATTTTTTAATCAAAATAATTTATAGTGATAAATTATACTATTGAGTGGTTTTAAAGTATAATTAGAATATGTTTTTACCATTTTATCCAATGGTGTTCATTAGAATTAATTTCACTTTGAAATTGGACATAAACAATTGTCAATCTTTTGATATATATTATTTCTTAAAAACACGCTATTTGTTGTGACAACGAGAATTAATTATAAAATTAATTAATGCAACTTATATGTTTGGAATTTTTTAAAATAGACATCATTTTTGAATTTGGAATATCAATTATAGCTTAGGGTGAAATTTTGGCATTGTTCTGAAAAACTTCAATTTTTGATGAATAGTAAAACCACTAAGTGGTAGTTAAATAACTGATTTTTCGTTTAAATGAAATATTAACACTTCTGTGATTTGATTTTCAAAAATCCGACATAAATGATTTTCATTAGGAATTAAAATGTGGTTCAATGGGATTAAAATAAATTTTTGGTGAATAGTAACTTTTAAGTTTAATTAATCGCGATTAAAGGTAATTAGTGAAATTTAAGGTAAAAATGATATTATAAAAATATGAAATGACCTTTACACTTGTCCTACCCCTATTTTATGTGTCATGGCCGACCAAGACAATCCATGTGTCAACTTGGGGACCCCATGGAGCCACTTCGGTAGGAAAATGACATAAATAACTTTTTATTTAAAGTTAAAATAAAAATGTCACAAACATAAGTTGTTTTACTAAAACAATTTTTAAATGGGGTTATACAAGTCATATTTTTGACTATAAATATTCATTAGAAAGATAAAAATATTTTATACATCATGATAGTTTTTTATAATTTTTAAACATGAAATAAATTAAATTATTTATGACACCATGATGATGCAGCAATTACCTCATTAATTAACGATTTAAATAAAATGAAAAGATAATGTAAAATATAAGACTTAAACTTGTCAAAAACTTATTGTATGAGTATATTTCTAACCCTTATCACCTTATCCTAGAATTATATAAGTGTGGGACCTTTAAAATCCGAAAAATCATTTCATAATAAAGTAACATTTCAATCTTTCCAAGAGTGCCCCTCCTCTCCTCTTATAAAAGACCCCACCTCTACCACCTTATTCACACCTTCAAAGCCTTTTGGATCAGCCAACATCGGCCCAAATACTCCCACAACTTCCCTACCTTACTCCTAGAAGCCTCACTTTGGGCATAATTCTTCCCAAGGAAGCCTTTGGCTCAAATCAAAAGAGTTACCCGATTTTAAGGTAATGTCTTCTCTTATGTTATTTTGTTTTATTTTTCTTCTCCAACCCCCTAAACTCTTTTTATTCATTTCATTTGTAAAAACACCAGTATCCTCAATATAATAGGATGTTGTTATAAGAAGAATTCGAGCTACACTTACACACACCTACATCTAATGGTTAAAGAACATACTGTTTCTGTGGATGGCGAATTTCTGCCTCACGAAACGATGATTGTTCAACACTCATATAACACCTTAAAAGGTGGCCATTAAGATGTCACTATATTTATATATATGATATATAATATGTTTATGTTTTACTTAAGATTCTGTATTTTTCATTTATGGCATACCTTTATTGTTTCCATTATGGGTAAATGCGATATTTTCATTTTAGGAAGTGCGGACTACCGCCCCCTCAAAGTGATTTGAATCGTTAATGCCATATGTGGGATGTATAAAGGATGGAGTAAATGATATTATATATGATATTATACTGGAATTATATTATACCTTTATATAATTATGATTTCATTACATTAAATATGAAATATAAATGAAAGTAGCGTTCATGCGTACGTACAGCTTACCGTCTCCATGAACGGTGCATTTCATTTCTTACCTCTAAATGTCATGTAATATTATGAATGAATGTATATACTGGATATATATGAGATATATGATATCTATATCATGAATATAATTATGGATATAACGGATATTTCACCACATGAACAACTTGTAATTATAAGAAGTCTATTTTTGACTCAAGTACCAAAGATCGACAAAACGACCGTTATTAACTAAAATAATTACATAATGTTCATAACAAGGTAATAAGTGATATTAAAGGAATAAGAAACTTGAAAAGGTTCTTAAGAAACTATAAATTAACTCTAGTTTATTATTCAGGAGGTTAAAGAACGGTTGAGTCAAGACAGGACGCAAGGTAAGGGAACTTCTTAACCCAATTTCCATTCTTTGGGTTAATCTCCTACTTTAAAATTATGTCATGATATTATTATTTCCTATCTTGTATTTGTACTTTATTTATGTGTAATTATATTGAATACACATAATAGATCTATTTTATTTTAAAAATGATCTTTGTAAGGACTTCGTCTCAATCTCCTTTCATTGAGGCATATTTTGTTTTATACACAAATTTCTTTTATACGGTGTATAAACCCCATTGAATTTTACTTTTATTCAAAAGGAATCTTTTTATATGAAGCGTTTTTACTAAATGACAAAAAGGAATGTTTTTTCTTACGTATGCGGCGACAACGACTTCTCCGCTGCCGTGACTATTATTTGAGTTTTGGCTTCCTCTACAAGCCGTGACTTAAAAAAAATAATACAAAGTTTCAATTTTCTTTTATTTTGGTATTGAAAATGGTTTTGAAAGTGTTTTTATTATAAAAATGTGCTGAATTGATATCTTGTGATTGAAATGTGGAAATGTTATGTTTCCTTTATGCATATTTTATGTGATATGATTATGTTATGGTTTATGATATGTTTAAACCTGTTCATTTGAGGAATGCATTGGACTTAATAAGTGACGGGTGGAGCCCGCTATAGCTCCTCGATGCATCGGTAGGTCTCATGAGACAAACTAGTGTCTTGGCACGAGGCCTTGACAAAATCTTATTTGTGGTCTTGGCACGAGGCCTTGGCTGCGTGGTTATGATAGTCTGGCATTATGCATTCCATCATTATGAAAGTGGTTATTGATATTGCATGAGATTATTCAACTAGTAGAATATCCATGTGAGTAAGTAAATGGCATTATTTAATTTTATTTTTTCCATATTATGTTGAATTTCAAGTTTAAAAAGGCTTTTGTTTTAGTTATACATTGCCTTAAATGTTAATGTTTATTTATGAAAGATTCCACAATATTGTTATCCTTACTGAGCATCTGAGCTCACCCCTTTCAATGTTTTAATATTTCCCAGGATGTAAAGAAGTATTTTATGAATGACCTACAAGGATAGTCAGAAGAGGATATGAGTGTGGACTATCGAGACTTTTTTATTTTAGTTTTTCAGTTATGATGTAATGTAACGTTTATGAATGTATCTAGTGGTTCCAAGGCTACTAAACTAATCGGTCTTTCGAGACTTGATCTTTTGTGATCATGCCAATGTTACGAAGTAATGCACCGACTCTGGGTAGCTGGGGTCGGGGCGTTACAAACATAATAAGAAATTTCATGATTTATACTCAGCCACAAAAATAACCATCTCATATCGTAATATATATTTATAGTTCTTAGATGAATGGATCACAAAGACCTATGATAATAAAAAATAACTGATATCCTCACATATACAGGGATGAAAAACTAATCCCCAAAACTGAGAATACCATATGAAGAGACATGCCAACCAGAAATAGTGTCCCTGATCGGATCGCGATTCACTGTTTCATTTTCCCCCTTACACCACTGTGCTAAACTTGTTTTATATTGAAAATTATAAAAAAATAACAAATTTAATTCCATGTTTGAATCATTTATTTTGTGTTTATCACTGTTAAAAAGGGAAATGTTACTTGTTTTGTTGATTCCATTGCAGGAGGAGGTGATTTGGAGGGCCCATGATGATGTCTAAAAAAAGGGCCAAACTGCGCAGGATCCATGCACAACAGTGGACTCAAACGCATATTACTACTAAAACGTGCATCCAAATGGGATGAAATATTTTGGGATGGTCCAAAATTTAATGTTATATATTTCATATTAAGGAACCAAAGACTCATTCTTCCTCTACGATGCACATCTGAACTGATTTGTCTAAAGAATCAAATCTATACAAAGTCAAATGCGATGTTTTGTATTTTATAAATATCTCGAGACATAGTTGTCCAAATCGTGAAAAAATTGCGTTGTAGATAGTAAAGATATGGGGAAACATGTCTCTAGTTTTTTAAAAATCTATATTCTACTTACAAGTGGTCTAAAACCATGGTCCAAGTGGTTTTACACAATCTGCGTGCCCAAAACCACCTTCCACTTTGCCTATAAAATAGAAGCTTGGGATCCTCATTTGCAAGTTCGGACATAGAGTGAAGTACTGCCAATTTGGAGTTCTAGAGGAGTCCTATCCTCATCCTAGAAGTTCTGGAGTCCCCTATCTTCATAGGGGGATCAAGGATAGAAGTTTTAGAGTCCCCTATCCGTATAGGGGGATCAAGGATAAAGAAGGAGTTCCACCCGAGCTTCCTCCTCCTCCCGATGTCGAGCTAAACAGTGGATGATCATTTCGAGGGAGATACACATACTTGAGAGGGAGTTCTGAAACTTGATATTATACTAGTTTTCTATAATTTTTGTGATATATATTTCAATTTTGTTTAACTTTGATGCACTTTTCCTATGAATAAATTTCTTTCATTATAATTAAGTGAAACACTTTTTATCTCAATATCGATTGGGTTGAGATTTCAAGTGGGAATATTGTATTGTTCCGATTGGAAAAGACAAGAGTCCTATTTATCTCACACATATATAATATTTCATTATGATTTGGTAGCCTTAATTTTTTATGTTTGATACCCAGACCTTGACAACACGATTTTTGTGTTAAGGGGTGGTACTTTGAGTATCATTTTAAGAAGCAAGAGGAAAGTTGAGATCTTGACAACCCTCAACCAAAGGGCTCTATTAAACCATGTGTATTTTTCAGAATGATGAAATAACCAAGATGTGTAGTGAACTTGAAATGATCTCCTCATCTCATAATTCTTAAATTAGTACCTTTATCTATCATCTATTAAACTCTTTAAATCAATTTATTTTCTTAAAATTATTTTCAAAATCACCCCCATTTTTAGTACTTTTTATAAAAAAAACATACTATAAACCAATCAACACTCCTTGATAGATGACCTAGGGCCTTCCCTATACTATAAATCAACCTTAAATAACATAATAAATTTGACATGTCATGACAACACGGTCAAATTTTGACACCATTTCCGGGGAGTGCTTTAATTTTTAGTGCATGTTTTTTATAAGATATTTGTAAATTTTGTGAATATTTATTTACCTTTTCAATCCTTTTGTGTTATGATTTATTTGTTTTGTAGGTTTGGTGCATGAAAATTTATAATCTGGGAGATTTAACTTCTTTATAACCCAAACCAGAGAGGATCCTACATCAGCGACACCGAGAAACATAAGAGAACCCTTTGAAGGAGGACAAACAAAACATCGACACTCTTCTTGATCCTTACTCTCCTTCTTATGGAACCAATATAAAAACTGAAATAAACTTGCATAATATGTCTGAAAACAACTGAAAATTAAAATAACTAACCTCACCTGATGTTCATATCCTTCCCACCTATATTCAAATGCAAGGCGAGGCACCCAATTTTGAATTAAAATCCGGTCTAATTCATTTATTACCAAGATTCCATGGACTCGCTGGAGAAGATCCACACAAGAATTTAAAAGAATTTCATACTGTTTGTTCAACATTAAAACCTGCTAATGTGGATGAAGAACAAGTAAATATTAGATAATTCCCCTTTTATTTAGAAGATACAACAAAATATTGGTTATATTATTTTAATTCCCCAATAAGAGGCTGGGCAGACATGAAATGCCTTTTTATTGAAAAATATTTACCAGCCTCTCGAACTGCAACTATAAGGAAAAAAATATGTGGTATAAGGAAATCAAAAGAGGAAAAAATACATGAATATTGGGAATGATTTAAAAGGTTATGTTCAAGTTGTCCACACCACCAAATAAGCGATGAAATTTTAATACATTATTTTTATAAAGGTTTAATTCCAATTGATCGTAACATGATTGATGATGCTGTAGGTGGTGCACTAGTGGATAAAACCCTAATCACTGCAAGGAACCTAATTGAGAACATGACACAAAACACTCAACCATTTGGTTCAAGGTCCAATGTACCCATTTGAGGTGTCCATGAGGTGAAAAGTACTGAATTCAAGAAGAAGGTGGACACAAAGTTCGAAGAGGTAAGTACCCTTCTTCGACAACTTGCTCTTTCCCAAGGGAAACTCTCAATCTCCTCTTCCCATCCATTGTGGAATCTACTCTTCTGAAACCCATTATTCTGACCAATGTCCCCAATTGAGAGAAAATTCTAATATTTGTGAGGAAATCTTCCTAGGACACCCCTATAACAAACCCTTTAGGCAAGAACCATACTATCCATCAAACTATGGGTGAAAAAAAACCAAGATTATAGGCAAGGGGGGTATTCAAACAAGCCTCATATACCTTGGAACCAACAAGGTCAAAGTAGTCATCCACCACCACCACCTAGAAATCCTCAACCACCCCAAAGGCCTTTCTAACTACCCCCCTATAAAACCCGAGCCTAGCCTAGAAGATATGATGAAACAAATGGCTGCCAATAATCTCCAATTCTATCAAACCACCCAAGAAACAATACAAGACCTCAAAACCCAATTAGGCCAACTAGCTAACTCGGTGGGGAAAATTCAAAGTCACGAGTCGGGTAAACTACCTTATCAACCAGTAGTTAACCCTAGGGATAAGGGAAATGTTAGTTTCATCACCCTTAGGAGTGAAAAAAAACTTAAAACCCAAAGGAACCCTCCATTATATTCATCCACTCCTGAGGAACCCACCATCCCAACTGTTGAAAATGTTCCAAATATTGAAAAACCATGTCTTGAGAGAATCCCTTCCAAAGGAAAGAGTGTGTATGTCGATAAGTCTCCTATCCCAACCATTACTCTTCCATTTCCACAAAGGGCCAACCAACCAAGAAAACAAAAGGAAACTAAACGTGATAAGGAAATATTGGAAACTTTTAAAAAAGTGAAGGTTAACATTCCTTTGATTGATGTAGTGAAGAAAATTCCAAGATACACAAAGTTTTTGAAGGAGATGTGTACACACTGAAGACGAATTTGAGGTGATGAGAAGGTGATCCTGGGGAGGAATGTTTCATCATTGATAGAGCCGTCACTGCCTACCAAATGCAATGATCCTAGAACCTTCTCAATTCTGTGCACCATATGGGAGTATTCTTTTTCTAATACTATGCTTGATTTGGGTGCCTCTATTAATGTGATGTCTCACTCCATTTACTCTTCATTTCAGGTTGGTGAACTAAAGCCCACTGTAATAGTCATTTAGCTAGCAAATCAGAGTACAACACACCCTTATGGTGCATTAGAGGATGTTCTTGTGAGGGTTCAAAATTTAATTTTTCCTGCTGATTTTTATGTGCTTAAAATGGAAGATGATAGGATGAATGGACATGACACAATTATATTGGGGAGACCTTTCTTCAAAACTTCCAAAACCATAATTAATGTCCATAATGGTACATTATCTATGGAATTTGGTGGTGACATAGTCCATTTCAACATCCTTGATGCCATGAAGCACCCCTTAGAAGAACATTCCTCTCTCTCAGTAAATTCAATTGATGTACTCCCTTCCCCTGAAAACACTTCTTATCATTCCCCCGATACCCTTTCTGAGTTTTCTTCATTGATTGAAATTATAGGTAATGAATCATGCATTGATTGTTGTAGTGGTCTAGAAAAGTGTCATGCATGTTTATTAATTGATGATTTCTTGAACACTGAGGATCCAATAACCATCGATGATACTTCTAAGCTTGTAAAAGCTCATTCCACAATTGAGGATGATACCATTGAGAAGTTAGATGATATTAGTGATCTCTCACATTCGCACACACTCCCATCAATCCAAAATACACATTAATTGGAACTTAAACAACTGCCTCAAGATTTAAAATATTCATATCTTGAGAATGGAAATAAGTTTCCTGTCATCATTTCTAGTTCACTCCCTCCTGAGCATGAATTGTGACTACTTGAACTTTTGAGGGAGTATAAACAAGCTTTGGGATGGACACTAGCTAACATTCTTGGTATTAGCCCATCAATTTGTACACATCATATTTTATTAAATGATGAGGCTAAACTAGTGAGGCATGCGTAATGTCAATTGAACCCAAACCTCTTAGAAGTTTTGAAAAAGGTGGTAGCAAAATTATTGGATGCTGGAATCATTTACCCCATATATGAAAGTCAATGGTCAGTCCCATTCATGTAGTTCCTAAAAAAATGGGCCTTACAGTAATCAAAAATGAAAACAATGAATTGGTTCCAACTCGTGTGCATAATAGTTTGCGTGTCTGTATAGACTATCACTGACTAAACCAACACACTAGGAAGGACCATTTCCCTTTTTCCATTCATTGACCAAATGCTAGAGAGGCTAGTGGGTAAGTCCCACTACTATTTCCTTTATAGATATTCTGGATACTTTCAGATCCATGTTGCCCCCAAGGATCAATAAAAGACAACCTTTACTTTCCCCTTTGGCACATTTTCGTATAGAAGGATGCCATTTGGTCTGTGTAATTCTCTAGGTACTTTCCAGTGATGCATGGTTAGTATTTTTTCAGATTACCTGGAGAATTTCATGGAAGTATTCCTGGATGATTTCACTATTTATGGATCTTCTTTTGATGAATGTTTGAGTAGTATTGATTTAGTCCTATATCGTTGTATTGAAAAGAATATCGTATTAAATTATGATAAATTCCATTTCATGGTGAGACAAGGTATAGTTTTGGGACATGTCATTTCTGGGGATGGTATCGAAGTAGATAAATCAAAAGTGGATGCCATTTCTTCCATACCATTCCCCAAAAATGTATGGGATGTGCAGTCTTTCCTGGGTCATGTTGGATTTTACAGTCGTTTCATTCGTGACTTTAGTAAGATTGCACTCCCCATCTCCCGATTAATCCAAAAAGAAAATTAATTTGTTTTTTATAAAGAATGTGAGGAATATTTTAATAAGTTAAAATGGAGTCTCATGTCACCCCTAGTAATCCAACCACCTTGGTGGGATTTACCATTTGAGATCATGTGTGATGCCTTTAACTATGTAGTTGGTGCCGTTTTTCTCAAAGGGTCGATCGAGCTCCACATTTCATTGCCGATGCCTCATGTACTTTGGACCCTAACCAAGAAAACTACACCACAACTGAAAAATAATTCCTTGCCATTGTGTTTTCCTTGGACAAATTCAGGTCATACCTTTTGGGGTCCAATGTCATTGTGTTATCAGACTATGCAGCCCTCTGATATCTCCTTAAGAAACCAGAAGCCAAACCACGTCTCATTCACCGGATTCTCCTCCTTATGGAATTCAATTTAGAAATTAGAGATAAAAAAGGAGTAGAGAATGTGGTGGCTGACCATATTAGTAGGATTCCCCAATCCTCAGACATTGACTCATCCCCCTGTATTCCTATAAATTATATGTTTCCTAATGAGCAATTGTACCGAGTGCAAGATGTTATTTATTGGTATAATGAAATTGTAAATTATTTGGTAGCATCTTTCATTCCTACTGATTTCAACAAAAACCAAGCCAGTCGTCTAAAATATGAGTCTCGTTGGTACATTTGGGATGACCCCTACCTCTGGCGCACATGTAGTGATCAATTCCTTAGGTGCTGTGTTCCCGATAGTGAGTTTCAGTCTGTCCTTAGATTCTGCCACACTCTTTCTTGTGGGGGCCACTTTTTTCCCCGACAGACTGTTCACAAAATCCTTGATTCTGGTCTCTTTTGTCCAAAACTTTTTCGGGATGCCCATGATTTTTGTAAATCTTGTCCTCATTGTCAAAGAATAGGTAATGTCTCTAAAAGAAATGAAATTCCACACAAACCATTTCTATTTCATGAAATTTTTTATGTTTGGGGTATTGAATTTATGGGACCATTCCCCAATTCATTTGGTAACCTATAAATTCTATTGGTAGTGGATTATGTTTCAAAATGGGTAGAGGCACGAGCTACAAGGACTGATGATTCTAAGGTAGTTGTAGAATTTTTGAGAACCCAAATATTTTGTAGGTTTGGCTTACCCAGGTTCATCATCAGTGACCAGGGTTCTCATTTCTACAACCGAACAATGAAATCACTTTTGCATCGGTATAGGGTTGGTCATCGAGTGTCTATTGCTTATCACCCACAGACCAATGGTCAATCCAAGGTTTCAAATAGAGAGGTAAAACAGATTCTTGAAAAAACGGTTCAACCCAATAGAAAATATTGGAGTTTTAGACTTGATGATTCATTATGGGCTTACCGTATGACTTTTAAGACTCCCATTGGCATCTCACCAAATTGGCTGGTGTTTGGAGAGAGTTTTCACCTCCCTGTTGAGATTGATCACCGGGCCTATTAGGACACCAAACAATGCAATTTTAATCTTTCTCGTGCAGGTGCTCAATGAAAGTTGCAGATTTAGGAGCTAAAAGAAATGAGAATAGATGCATATGAGAACTCCAGGATTTATAAGGAGCATACCAAGGCTACCCACGACCGTCTCATCCTTCATCGTCAGTTCCACATTGGGAAGAAGGTCCTACTTTACAATGCAAGGATGAAGTTTCATATAGTTAAGCTTCATTCCCACTAGTTTAGCCCATAGAATATCACTAATGTCTCTCCATTTGGTATTTTCCAGGTTCAAAATGAAGAAACCAAGAAAACCTTCACTGTCAATGGGCAGCGGCTGAAGCACTTCCATGAATCCATTCCGGAGTCCCCGATGGAGGAACTCCATGTTCAAGAAGCAATCTATGAATGAAACTCACCAGGTTTTATCCTTCCTTCCCACATTTTGTTTTATTACAATGAGAACACTGTACACTTTAGGTGTGGGGGTATGGGTATATTCCTGGGTTAGTTAGGAATTTTCATCATCTTTCTTCTTTTTCTCTTTTTATCTTGCTAAATTGTATTGTTAATTTTCCTCCTCCAATCCCCTCACCTTTGTGCAAGAATATCACTTTTTTATGGCCACATTATCATAGAAAATGATGCCCTCTTAATCATGGAAGTAATTGAGAATTCATGTAGAATATCTGCATTTCATGTTGTTTTAACTTTCAAAAAAAAAATCTGATGAAATGTGCACTTCTGCAAGAATTCAATACTATGGTGCGACTTTATTTCGAAATTTGGTTTGTTGTCAATGATATAAATGGTTGTATCATTTTGAAACCTTTGAGAAGAATGGTGCACTTTTTTGTGAATAGTTTAAGGTAAAATTGTGTCAATTAATCTCTCTATACATTTTTGCACCCATCCATGATGTGTGAAAATTTATTACTTAATGGAAGGTAAATATAAGTTAGGTTTATTTTTCTATACTTTCCAAAATCATTTTTCCTTACATTCATTCCTTTTATGATCTATTTCATTACTGTACCAGATTGACCTATGCGTGTGTACCTGTTATCCAACTATTGTACGCCCTCAAACAAAAAAAACAAAAAACAAAAAAATGGGTTGTATATTGGGCAGGTCAAAAATCACCCTTCCTCAACCTTTGATCTTGTTATGACTATTACAATTAGTGTTGTGAGGAGATAAAACATGGGTTGGGAGAAGAGTATGGGATTTGTTCCAAGTGCAACTTTTGAAAAAATTAATAAATGAGGGGAGTGATGAAATGTACAACATATGGGGATATCTAGGTCAGGAGATTATGGTTTGACTTTTTGATATGTTTAAGTGAGTGGGTCTTGAAATTTGATTACAAAGGATGTGGGGAAAGTTCAGTGGAAAGGATCTTGTAAGTAGACAATTATTAAAATAACTTATATTTACTCAATAAAAAGTGTAAAGAATAGAATGAAATGGTTGTCACACACACAAGTTAAGAATTAGTGACATGATTAACATTTGAATTTTTTTCTTTGATTGGTATCATGCATCTCTTGGAATTTCATTTGGATACAATTTTTGAGACGTCTTTTTCCATGATCATTGAGAATAACTCCTCGGTGTGATTTTCGCTTTGATCACATTTCTATCAGGAACTAAATTTTCATTGAATGTTAAATATTTATGAAGTTAGAAATATCTACATGCAGAATTTTTGGAATTATTACTTTTCCCAGGAGTGAAAATGTTTAGGTGTGGGGGTGTGATCGCACCATGATTCACTATTTCATTTTCACCCTTACACCATTGTGCTAAACTTGTTTTATATTGAAAATTATAAAAAAAAACAAATTTCATTCCATGTTTGAATCATTTATTTTGTGTTTATCACTGTTAAAAAGGGAAATTTTACTTGTTTTGATGATTCCATTGCAGGAGGAGGTGATTTGGAGGGCCCATGATGATGTCCAAGAAAAATGGGTCAAACTGCACAGGATTCATGCACACCAGTGGACTCAACTGCATATTCCTACTAACATGTGCATCCAAATGGGCTGCAACTCTTTAGTCTAGTCCAAAATTTAATGGGATACATTTCATATGAAGGAACCGAAGCCTCATTCAGCCTCTACGATGCCCATTCGAACTTATCTGTCCAAATAATCAAATCTGCACAAAGTCAAATGCGGTGTTATGTATTTTATCAATATATCGAGTTGTAGTTATACAAATCGTACCAAACTTTTAGTGGAGATATTCAATAGGTGGGGAAACATGTTTCCAATTTTTTTCAAATCGACATTCGACTTAAAAGTGGTTGAAAACCATGGTCCAAGTGGTTTTACACAATCTGTGTGCCCAAAACCACCTTCCACTTTGCCTATATAATGGAAGCTTGGGATCCTCATTTGCAAGTTCGGGCAAGGAGTGAAGTGATGTAAATTTAGAGTTCCAAATGAGTCCTCTACTCATCTTAGAAGTTATGGAGTCCCCTATCCTCATAGGGGGATCAAGGATAGAAGTTCTGGAGTCCCCTATCCTTGTAGGGCGGTCAAGGATGAAGAAGGAGTTACACCCGAGCTCCCTCCTCCTCCCGATGTCGAGCTAAACGGTAGAGGATCATTTCGTGGGAGCTACACATACTTGGGATGGAGTTCTGACACTTGATATTCTACTAGTTTTCTGTAATTTTTTTGATAAATATTTCAATTATTTTTAACTTTGATGCACTTATCCTCTTAATACATTTCTTTCATTATAATTAAGTGAACCAATTTTTATCTCAACACCAATTGGGTTGAGATTTCAAGGGGGAATCTTGTATTGTTCCAATTGGACAAGACAAGAGTCCTATTTATCTCACACATACATAATTTTTTAGTATGCTTTGGTAGCCTTACTTTTCTATGTTTGATATCCAAACCTTGACAACACGATTGTTGTGTCAAGGGGTGGTACTTTGAGCATCATTTTAAGAAGAATGAGGAAAGTTGAGATCTTGACAACCCTCAACCAAAGGGTTCCATTAAACCATGTGTATTTTTCAGAATTATGAACTCACCTAGATGTGTAGTGAACTTGAAATGATCTCTTTATCTCATAATTCTTACATCAGCACCTTTATATATCAACTATAAAACTCTTTAAATCAAGTTATTTTCTTAAAATTGTTTTAAAAATCACCCCCATTTTTAGTAAATTTTATTAAAAACGCATACTCTAAACCTATCTGTGCTCCTTGAGATACAACCTAGGGTCTTCCCTAGACTATAAATCAACCTTAAAAACATAATCAATTTGACATGCCACGACAACGCGGTCAGTCCCCACCATATAAAATTTCTTGAATTCTTTTGAACTCATCATCATGGTATTGACTCTTCATAATATACTCAAAAAAAGATGATGAAATCTGAATAATGGAGACAATCATCTCTAAAACATCCTCCTAATAATCTAGATTCAACCACGTGAAAATCCCCATAAGGTTATACTCTTCCTTCAATTCTTGAACAACCTTCAATGAAACTTTCTTATTGAGAGCATCTATAACGACATTACCCTTCCTTGGGGTATAGATGATATCAACGTCAAACATATGTAGGTATTCCTCCCACTAACTCTATCAGATATTCAAGTATTTCTCAGAAAATATATAACTCAAAATATTATGGCCAGAAAAAAATATGAACTTCCCCCCTAAAATATAGTTCCTTTAATAATTAAACACATGAATGAATATTGAAATTTCTAAATCATGAGTGAGGTAATTCTTCTCATATAGCTAAAATTGATGAGAGCCTTAATCTACCACATGATCACCTGTATGAGCATACAACCCAAAATAGTGCAATAAGCATCACAAAAAACCACATACCCTTATCGGAATCAGGTAAGATTAAAATAGGAGCTGATGTCAGAAGCTGTTTCGGCTTATCAAAAACAAGACCGACACTTTTCATACCATATTATTTTCACACATTTCTGGGTAAGATTAGTAAAATGTGATTAAAAATTCAATAAATCATTGAAAAACCATCAATAATATCGAAAAATACCAAGGAAGCTCTGAATCTCAAATAAATTTCATGGTTCTTCCCAAGACAAAACATCCTTCACCTTTTTAGGATCAACTGATAAATGATGCTCAAAAATCACATTCCCTAAGAACACAACTTCTTGGATCTTGAAATTTCATTTCAAAAGATTCCCATATAAATGGTGACTCCTCAGGATTTCAAAAACCAAACCCAAATGGTTCTCATCCTCATTCTTAGATATCAAATAAAGTGTCGTGATACTGATGAAATATTCAATTCATCAAAGTCATAAAAACCACAAGAGCATTATTCAAACCAAAAAACATCATAAGTTATTTGAAATGAGTATATTTACTCCTAAAATCCATATTTAGTATATTAGACTCCCAAAATATGAGATAATGATAACCTGACTGAAGATCAATCTTTGAAAACCACTTTTCCCCATTTAACTGATCAAAAAATAATCCACACGAAGAAAATGATACTTATTCTTAATTTTTACCAATTTTAACTTCTGATAGTCTGCAAAAAAATTAGATTTAACTATTTTCCTTCTTGGAAAACAACACTAGGTCTATCTAAGGTGAAACACTAGGGTGAGAAAAACCCTTTTCCATCAGATCATATAATATAATCTTGATCTCTTTTAGCTCCACTGGTGCTATATGATAGGAAGGCATCAAAATCAACTACTTACATAGAACCAGGTAAATCATAAACTCCATTTCCCTCTCTAGAGGAAGCCTGAAGAAATCATCTGAAAAAATGTTAGGAAAATCCTGAATTATAGTGGGATGATCAACAGCAGAAGAAACTTCAATAGAATCAATTGCTATAGTAGAGAAAAACTCATGAGCTATGGGTGGGAAGGTCTTGCGTGACCTGACCTTAGATCTTACACTCCCTAAAATGCTCACAGTCTTCCATATACTGCAAGAAACGAGACATTATAATGATAAAAATAGACCTCATCATGATGAGAAACAATCCAATCTATCTTGATGATGATGTCAAACATCTCCAGATCGAGAACGATGAAATCCCAGACAAACTTCACATCAGCTATCGATAGGTCACAAGGGCACCAAAATACCTTCTCTTTCCTCTTCCCAAGATGTGTGACTAACTCCATAATGAAGGACATGAGATCCATTGAAAGGTTAATCATATCAATGAAATTACTAGATATAAACGAGTGGGAGGAACTAGTATCAAATAAAGCAATCACTACTGAAGATGAAATAAATATGACACCTCTCACTGTCACTAGACCCAAATCTACCTATGCCAAAAACTCATCAACTGTGTGAATGTTATTCACTCCCAAGGCTTATGGACAGAGCCCTATAGTCTTTGAATCATCTAACTACACCACATTAGCCTTCAAAGTTTATGATCCCTGACCATATTGAGTCTTAGACATAGCATGATAGAAACACTGCATATGTCCATAACATACAAAACTATTGCTCATATTTGCAGGTTCATGACAAGAATTTCACGTGTTTGACTTTTCCACACTAATATCCAGTCAAAGGTACACCACTAGCTGTAACTAGAGGTTCCGAAGAGGCCTACTATTGAGAACCACCTCCACCACTCTGGCGATGATCTTGACACTTTATCTTTTTCCCAAACACACCACTGAAGACTCTAATAGGTGGAAGAGAAGGGTAAGAATATACAACCTTTACTTACATATTCATTTCTTCCACCATATCCCTATACAATGTCTCCACATAGTTTGAAATATTTAGTATCAATACCTATGATCTGATATCCAGCCGCAAAACCTACAGGTACTTCTGAGCTTTCAGCTAGTCATTATTCACAACCTTTCGTGCAAATAAAACTATCTCCTCAAACCGATTAGTGTATGAAGAAATTGAATGATATCCATACTATAAAGATAGTAACTCCAGATACTTTTCCAACATCAGTGAATTTAGAAAAAACTGATGGAAGAAAAGAGCCTTGAAAACTTTCTAGTCCAAGCCCACGTGCCTATCCCCCTATACCATAGAATCCCGCCATCACTTGTTAGGACCCTCAAGTCTGAACACCGCACACTTCCCCTTGATAATATTATGTGTATCTAGGAATTCAAATATCTAATGAATCTTTTCAATCCAGTCCTCCACCTATTGAGTCCCATTCATACATTTAAAGGATGATGGCTTCTCACATAATAACTCCTGTGATCGATCTCTGTCTGCTACAACTCCTAGATGTATCTCAATGACTATATTATGATATTGTGGTACATTATTATTAACATCATGAACTACCTTCATGATATCCTTGATAAAATTCTAACCAATAAGAGAATTCCCTTGAGGATCATCAACTGCAACATCCTATGGATCTTGCGGAACCCGTCTCAGAGGCATACCACTACACACTGAAATATAAGAAATGACCAGAAAATAGAATATCCCTAGTTTAAACTAGAAGATCCATAAATAGAAACTAAGATTAACATCAATAGCTCAGACAAAGAGACACACATCCCAACATCCCATGGTAACTTGAGTCTCATCATGAAAAGTGATGTCCAAAAACTCACTGTAACCTATCTCTCAAGTCTATAAAATCCTATATACAGTCTACAAAATGTCCCAAGATAAGGACCCTTGAAAACAGACCTCCTTTTACACTAAACTATGATGAAACCGATCCATATAACCTTTGAAACTAGTACCCTACCCGAATTTCCACTTACCCAAAGGGAATTCCCGATCTCCACGGGTTGGTGTCTAACACTCAAGAAACAAAAACAAACAAAGGGAATGATTTCAAATAACTTGAAGTAGAAAAAATAACATATATGCACATGTGTAGAAATAAATAGTAGAAAAAATGGATATATATATATATATGTCATAACAATAATAGAACAACATAAGTGATTCAACTGAAAAGGTAGAAAAAAATATCTAAGAGGCATGTCCAACCTCAAAGGGAAACAAAGATAAATAGATACTCGAATAGATCCATATGATATCATGAGGAAAACTAAACCATATCACCATATGGCTACCCAAACTCTACTGACATAAAACCTCACCAATTCACTGTGGTGCCTTACCTTTCCCTCCATCAAAATACATAACCAGGTCTGTGCATCACTGAAGGTGTACATAGGATTTAGGCCAATAGGCTCAGTGGGGTCCCGTCTAGGTGTTCCATAAAAATCATAATAAAATATTCTAAAAATACTCAAATTTAAAGAAAATGATGAATGATTTATAGTTTATCATTTTATATCAAAACCATAGAAAACAAATTTAATTTCCCCTTTTCTCACATTTCCAAATAAAGTAGGTAAATTAGTTTCAAAAAATTTCATATACATATATCAAAACAGATATATCAAATAAAACCAAATCATTCATCACATATCATATCAAATCCACAGGAGTATATTCAAAATAGTACAAGAAAAATCACAAGTAAAATCATACCAAGGATCACACTAGGTCAGGATAGCTAGAAAACTCCTACATAAACATAGAAAATCATGCACACATCAAGCCTCTAAACATATGCACTGAGTCTAGAGAGTATAGGAACAACCAAAAAAGTGAACCCCCCAATAGTTTTAACAAGTTCCTAGAACAATAGGCCTAGGGAGTAGAGGAAATACCCAGGATAAAACCCACCGAAAGTGGATGAGGAATGTCACCACACCTTCTACCTAAGTACCTAGGGATTCCCATGTGCTCTATTTTCCAAACCATTTCATCATATCAGGATTTGAAAACCATTTCACAAAACCATTTCACAATTCTTTGTAAGACCTTTTCATTTACCAAAATTAGGGGGAAACAATATTTGATCAAAATCCCATTTCTACACACACAAATCAAATTATTCAATCATGATATTTCATATAATAAAATAATTTATCACAACCTAAAGCAATGTAGTTCCCCAACACATTATAAAGAAAGAACCACCAACCTCAAAACTCAGGTCACACACACCCTCAATATGATCCACCACAAGAAAGAACCCAACAACAAAAAAAGAGTCCCCAGAACCAATCTATACATATTATAATTAATTTAATTTAACAAAACGGTTGATAGAGAAGAGGAAACAAAATATACCTCAAGGACACACATCCACCGCATCACAACCAACAAAGAATCATCCCCAAAAACAAGATCACATAATGGTTCTAGAAAAAAATATATAATTACCACCATATATCAAAAATCTGATAGTACAATGCAACAAGACTAATGTTATCAAAGGAAATGAAAAAGTATAAAATATTACTCACCTGGAGAAATGCACCACAACTGCAACAATTATCAATCGATGAATTAAATGAACCATAAGGGTTGGAGATCTCCAAAATTTTCAGAGGAGAGATATAGGTCTAGATAAAGGAGGCTTCACATTGAATGAATAAGAATATCACTCCTAAAAATCCCTAAAATCACTATCCACAAAACTTACATGGTGTGTAATCCCTTTACATGTTGTGTAATCCAAGAGGTCCATATACGTCTAAAAACCCGTTGCCTTTTCCAATTTGTTTACATCACATGACATGTATTATTTTGAGATATGTATTAATCTCATGACATGGTCCTAAAAAACTTTACACATCATGTACTCCCATTACACGACATATAAATTCCCAGTATATAGAAAAAATAGTAGGTTCTTACATAAAAACCCAAACCACCCCGTGCATTATCTGAACTTAGGGAGATCCCCGCTAATCCATTTCACATTTATACTCAGAATACATTAATTAAAATAAACATACATCCCTGAAATTTAGTTCATTTTACCCAAAAAATGATCTATATCCTCAGAAGTCCCAAGATGCACCCAGTTAAAGAGGAAAATAAGTAAAGAGAAGGGAATTAATAGAAAGCGAGTAATGAGATGTTACATGAATAGAAAATGATAAGAACCTTAATATAATAACATTAAATTATATAAATCATACTAATATCATTATATTAGTGTGGATAGAATAAATTTTAATGAATATAATTAAGAAGAAAATATAAGTAGTTGACAATACTTACGTTGGGGTTATGAATTTTCTTTTAAAGTCTCATTGGAAATGAAGGACTTATGATAACTAATGCTGACTGAAGATTTTGAAAGTAATAGAGGGATATATGAGGAGAAAGTTAGAGTATTTTAAAATGTAATTATAGGGGAAGGTTAGCCTTGAATTGGTGGAGGGGTTACCCTTTTATAGGTGAAGGGAAGGGTAGTTTTGGGAGAACCATTAACATTTTCATTAATGTGATGTTACTATTCCAAGGTAAATGGATCCAAAATGGAAAAATAGGATAAGAAAGTGATTTTGGGTATAAAATCACCTCAAACAATCATTTGGGAGATATATTGATTATTTTAAGGCTTTTAGTTTTACTTTCAACCTTTTCCCCAAATTTACTTTTAGAATGGTCATTAATTTTTAACCTTTATAATTAATTTTAATGAAAAAATTAATATTGGTACTTTTAATTGAATTAAACCTTATGATTTAACATTTTAAAATAATTCTATAAAATAAAATTTACATGGGTTTTGAAAATTCAACTCTAAGATTATCCCACATAACGCATAAAAATAGTTTTTTAGAAAAAATGTATTTTTTAAGATTAAATTTTATGTGTAATCCATAGTTATTAAAATTATCAATACCCATGAAACAAATTGGTTCATTTTAAAAAAAATTACGATTCTTTCATAGAAATACAAAGATAAATCTTACTTTGAAAATACTTTATTTAAAGAAATGGCAAAAAATGGTTTATATTAAACTAACATTTTAATTTAGATCTATTTTTTTTGGAAATAGGATTTATAAGCTCAAATAATATATTAAGATGTATAATTTTATTCCACAGATTCATATTTTATTGACTAAAATGTAATTTAATATTAAAAATAACTCATTTATACGATTAAATTCATAGAAATTACAAGTTTCATGAAAACCAAAATTTTGACCCAAAACTAACCTTTTTTCAGAAAAAGCTCAAAAATTCATACAAAGTGAATTTGAGGAATTCAAAAATAAATTTAATTTTATCAATTCCCAATTTTAAAATTTATAAATTCATAAAATCATAAAATATAACGAAAACCATTTTTATTTGAAAATAACATTTCTAAATATTACTAATATTATTATTTATATCATTTAAAAAATAAATAAGTGATAGCCAATTGTAATATGAAAAATTATTTATCATCATTAATAATATGTTTCTTGAAAAGAAATACATATCACATAAAAATATTTTTTTTAAAAAAATGCTTCTCTAAATAATAAATGATTGTATTAGTTATTTTAAGTAAGATAATTGAATTTTCCTTAATATTAAAAGTATCCTTTATTTTGTTTATACATATATTTCATAAAGTAATTACTACTATTCATTCTTGCTAATATAATGATTGAATTTTAATGAACATACTTTAATATTTTAATTTTATCTAAATATATCATGGTTTCATTTAAGTTTTGTGTTGCATGTAGAGAAAGCTATCTAAAACATTGACTTATTTAAAGGTAATCATATATTAAGATCTTAGGGTGTTATATTCTATCCTATGAAATAAATTACATCCTTTCAATTTGACTCATGATATTAGATTAAATTCTCTTGGGAACTTAGACTTAACCATACACTGCTAGATGATCATAGGTTTACTTAGGATAAGGAATGAGATTTATCGATATGTACTACTACAAAATAGGCATTTAACAATGCTAAAAATGGCCTTTATTAGTTCTAAAGAAGTGCTAACTACCAGAGCAAGATTAAAATCCCTAATCTTTTATCAGTTATTCCAAAAGCACTGATAAAGGGTACCTTTATCAGTGCTTAAAAAACGCTGATAAAGGGGCATGCTACAGTGTGCTATAATAACACACTTTATCACCAACAAAACCAAAAAATAATAAAAATAAAGCACCAATACAGAATTTAAATGAAATAAAATTCACCCCAAAAATTCAAGAAGAAAACAATATATTATAGACATTTCAAACATTGGTTTATAGAATTACGTAAGTAAAAATTATTACATATATTAAAAAACATAAGTGTTCATTTTTCTTTTTATGCAAACACCTACTTCAGAAAAAAACACACATGTATAAGAAAATAATTCTTATGTTAGTAGTAATATAAATAATTAAATTAACAGAAAGTGTTAATTTTAAACTAAACATTGAGTCTTACCAGGAACACTATGTATCAGATTGATTTACGGTTGATTCTTAGATGTCACACCATTTCCTATTCGTCTTCAAGAATTATATCTTTGAAAATTAATTAAATAATTATAAGATAAAAATGACAATGAAACTAATTAATTAATAATAGATATAATTATGAGAAAACAATCTAGACTCGTTTGATCAGTTTTGGCTACGTGACGTGTGTTGTAAACTAAAATGACACTTATATATTGAAAAGATGAACTTGGATTCATACTGGTCACACTATGCATTAGATTGAGGTGTGGATGATTCCTACATGCCTCAAATGACTTAAGGATCGTTTTCCTAAAGTTTAAAAATAATATGAATGTTTTTTCTTAGTCTTGAGTACGTCACTTCTCTTTTTTTTAAAATGTCATTTTAAATCGGAAACATGCACTTTGACTCATACTGGTCACATCATTTTCTATTTTGACATGATACTGATTCCTACACATACAAAATTCCTTATGAATCATTTTACTAAATTATCAATATAATCCGACTATGTTTTATCAGTTTTCAGTAAGTGACACTTTTTGAACTAAAATGTCAATTTTAAAATGATAACGGATACATTGAGTAATACCGGGAACATTGTGTATCAGATTGAGGTGAATTTGATTCCTACACATAAAAAATGACCGATGTATCATTTTACTAAAGTATCAAAACAATCCAAATGTGTTTTCTCAGCTTTGAGTTGGTCAGTTGTCATTTTTACTAAAATTGATGTCAATTTTAAATAAAAAGACACACTTGGAGTCATACCGGTCACACTATGCATCAGATTAAGGTGTTTCTGATTCTTAAATTCTAAAATTACTTATGGATATTTTACCTATGTATCAAAACAAGATGAATGTGTTTACTTGGTTTTGAGTATGTTACTTGTCTTCTTTTCTAAAATTTCATTCTAAAACTAGAAATACACACTTTGAATCATAACGATCACATCATGTATCAGTTTGAAATGAGACTAATTACTATACATAAAAAATTAATTATGAATCAATGTCCTAAATTATCAAGAAAATATAACTGTGTTTTCTTGGTTTTTAGTGAGTGATAATTTTTGAACTAAACAGTCGATTTTAAATTGATAATGGACACATTGATTAATAATGGGAACATCATGTATCAGATTGATTTGAGACTAACTCCTACATGTAAAAAATGACTAATGGATTGTTTCAATAAAGTATAAAAATAATCTAAATGTTTTTTCTTGGTTTTGAGTAGGTCAGTTGTCCTTTTTACTAAAATTGATGTCAATTTTATATAAAAAGATTCACTTTGAGTCATATAGGTCACAACGTGCATCATATTGAGGTAAGTATGATTCATACATGTGAAAAATTAATTATTGATAATTTTACTAAAGTATAAAACAATCAGAATATGTTTTCTTGGTTTTAAGTATGTCAGTTTTCCTTTTTTACTTAAATTAATCTCAATTTTAAATAAAAAGAAGCACTTGGAGTCATACCGGTCACACCGCGCATTGTATTGAGGTTAGACTAATTACTAAACATCCCAAATGACTTATGGATAGTTTTACTAAAGTATAAAAATAATATGAATGTGTTTTCTTTATTTTGAGTACATCACTTGTCTTTTGTACTAAAATGTCATTTTAAACTAGAAACACACACTTTGACTCATATCGGTCACATCGTGTATCAATTTGACCTGATACTGATTCCTACATGGGAAAAATGACTTATGAATAATTTTTATAAATTATCAATAAAATTATAGCATGGTTTCTTAGTTTTTAGTGAACGATATTTTTTGAACTAAAATGTCGATTTGAAACTCATAACTGACATATTGAGTTAACCAGGCACATCGTGTATCAGATTGAGGTGCGGTTGGTTCCTACAAATATAAAATGACTTATATATTATTTTACTAAAGTATGAAAATAATATGAACGTGTTTTCCTAATTTTGAGTAGGCCATTTTTCCTTTTTACTAAAATTGATGTCAATTTTAAATAAAAAGACGTACTTGGAGTCATACCGGTCACACCATGTGTCAGATTGAGGTGAAACTGATTCCTAAATGTATAAAATGATTTATGGATCTTTTTTACTACTATATTAAAACAATACTAATGAATTTACTTGGTTTTGAGTACATTACTTGTCTTTTTTACTAAAATGTCATTTTAAACTGGAAGCACACACTTTGACTCATACTGATCACATCATGTATCAATTTGACATGAGACCAATTACAGCACATTAAAAATGACTTATGAATCTATTTCATAAATTATCAGGAAAATATGAGCATGTTTTCTTTGTTTTCATTCAGTGAAACTTTTTGAACTAAAATGTCAATTTTAAACTGATGACAAACACAATGAGTCATACTAGACACATCATGTATCAGATTGAGGTGATTTTGATTCCTACACATCAAAAATGACTTATGTATCATTTACCTAAAGTATAAAAATAATCTTAATGCATTTTATCATTTTTGAGAAGGTTAGTTATAATTTTTACTAAAATTGATGTCAATTTTAAATAAAAAGATGCACTTGGAGTTATATCTATCACACTGTGCGTCAGATTGACGTACAACTGATTCCTACATGTCCCAAATTACTTATGAATCATTTTACTAAATTATGAAAATAATTGTAATATTTTTTCTCGGTTTTGAGTATGCCGATCACCTTTTTACTAAAATTCATGTCACTTTTAAATAAAAAGAAGCACTTGGAGTCATATCGGTCACACTATGTGTCATATTGAGTTTAGGATGATTTTTACATGTTCCAAATGAATTATGGATTGTTTTCATAAAGTATAAAATTAGTACAAATGTGTTTTCTTGTTCTGAGTATGTCACTTGTCTTTTTTACTAAAATTTAATTTTAAACTAGAAACACACACTTTGAATCAAAAAGATCACATCATGTATTAGTTTATTGTGAGACCAATTCCTACACGTCAAAAAATATTTATGAATATATGTCCTAAATTATCAATAAAACCAGAGTGCGTTTTCTTGGTTTTCAATGAGTGACCTTTTTGAACTAAAATGTCGATTTTAAACTGATAATGGACACTTTGGGTCATACCGGGCACATTATGTATCATATTGAGGTTCATATGATTACTACACATAAAAAATGACTTATGGATCATTTTCTTAAATTATAAAAACAATCAGAATATTTTTTATCAGTTTTGAGAATGTCAATTGTCCTTTTTACTAAAATTGAAGACAATTTTAAATAAAAATATGCACTTGGAGTCATACCAGTCACACTGTGCATAATATTGAGAGGCGGATGATTAATACATGTCTCAAATGAATTATGTATTTTTTACAAACATATTAAAACAATCTGAATTCTTTTACTCATTTTTGATTAGATCACTTGTCTTTTTTACCAAAATGTCAATTTAAACTGGAAACATGCACTTTGAAACATAATGATCACATCATGTATCGGTTTTATGTGAGACTAATTAATACACATAAAAAATGACTTATAAAACAATTTCCTAAATTAAAAATAAAATCCAAGCATGTTTTCTTAGTTTTCAGTGAGTGACACTTTTTGAACTAAACTATCTGTTTCAAACTAATAACAGACACATTACGTCATACTGAGCACATAGTGTATTGGATTAAGTTGAGGATAATTACTACACATAAAAAATGACTTATGGATAATTTTAATAAAGTATAAAAACAATTAGAATGCATTTTATTGGTTTTGAGTATGTCATTTTTCCTTTTTACTAAAATTGATGTCAATTTTATTAAATAAAAAGATACACTTGGAGTCATATCGGTGACACTGTACGTCAGATTGAGGTTCATATGATTCATACATATCCTTAATTAATTATGGATCATTTTCTTATAGTATAAAAATAATCATAGTACATTTTATTGGTTTTGATTTTTCTAGTTGTCCTTTTTACTAAAATTAATGTTAATTTTAATTAAAAAGAAGAAATTAGAGTCATACCGGTCACACCGTATGTCAGATTGAGGTGAAAATGATTGATAAATGTCCCAAATGACTTATGGAATATTTTAATAAAGTATAAAAACAACCTAAATGCGTTTTCTCAGTTTTGACTACATCAATTTTCTTTTTTAGTAAAATGTCATTTTAAACTGGAAACATACACTTTGACTCATACAGATCACATCGTGTATCAATTTTATGTGAGATTGATTCCTAAACATTAAAAATGATTAATTAATCAATGTATTAAATTATAAATAAAACGTGATCATTTTTTCTCAGTTTTCAATGAGTGACACGTTTTGAACTAAAATGTTGATTTTAAACCGATAACAGACACTTTGAGTCATATTGGGAAAATCATGTATCAGAATGAGGTAAAGATGATTCTTACACATCATAAATGACTTATGGATCATTGTACTAAATTATCAAAACAATTATAATATTTTTTATTGGTTTTAAGTATGTAAAATGTCTTTTTTACTAAAATTAATGTCAATTTTAAATACAAATAAGAACTTGGAGTCATACCGATCACACCATGTATTAGATTGAGATGATACCGATTCTTACATGTCCTAAAGTTGGAAAACAACCCTAACTTCCAATGTTACCATGATTTCCATTGCATTTCTTTATTGAACCGCCGACATTGCATATGGACTCAATGTTCTTAACCGAAAAACCTTTCTCGTTGTTAAAATCTAGAAGAGTAGAGGAAGCTCATGTTCCCTCTACTCTTTCATATTTAAACAACAGGAAAGGTATTTTGGAAAATAATAACAAATTAATATGTTGTTTTGGCAGTTCTACAAATAAAGGCAATGGAAATGAAAATCACGGTAACATTGGAATAAAGAAAAATTTTATCTCTTTTGTGGCTTATTGTAAAAAATTGAAAGAAAAATATGACTTCCGAAAAGATATATTAAAAAGACTAAATAAGTATTAGATAAAAATGATAAGAAAATTAACTTACAAATAGTAGATAAAATAATGAAAAAACTAATTAAATAAGTAGTAGTAATTCACCTTTTCATGATGATTATATGCATTCTTAACACATTTCTTTGTTTTAATTATCTCAATTGCTGGCTCGAAGTCCAATCTATCACGAGCATGATAATATTTGAAAAGAACACCCTAACTCGAACAAAATAATCCACCTGTATAAGAAAATAATTATTATATGAGTAATACTAACAAGAAATAAATTAAATGTAAATATGAAACAATACATTAATTCTATGGACAATGATTTTACTTTAAATATATCAAGATTACCTTTATGATTATATAGTGGAGCGAACTTGAGGGAAAGTGATGAATAACAACATTATAGGTGTGAAAATGTTTTAAGGGAGAATAAGTATGCGGAAGTTTTGGTGTAGAAATGCATGAAATATGGATAGACGAACCCAAATTGAACAAAATAATCCACCTGTATAAGAAAACAATTCTTAGGTGAGTAATATTAAAAAGAAATAAATTACACATAAATATAAAATAATAATTTTTTTATGGAAAATGATTTTACTATGAAAACTTCAAGATCACGTCTATTATTGAGTAGTGGAAGAAACTTGAAGGAAAGTGGTAAATGATAACATTGTAAAGGTGAAAAGGTTTTGAGGGAGAAGAAGTCTATAAAAGTTTTAGTATAGAAAGTCTTGAAAGATGGATATAAATATTCTAAAATAAATGAACTCTTCAAGAAATAATGAAAATTAAATAAACATTTCATTATATAATTTTTCAGTAAAATAGAGAAATTATATCATAACATTATCTTTATATCTTTCTAAAGGGTGTCCTTCATTATAGTTTATTCTTACGAGGGATTTGTAACATCATCATCTGTAGAAGACATTTTCTATATGAGTAGCCAAACATTTAATTTAGATTATGTTAATACAGTAAAGAACATATAATATTATGAGGAGAAACATAGAAGATTAAAAAACACTTTTACCTTCTCATTTAACTCTCTTTCTTTTTTTAAAGGCTTTTGGGATTTGATTCCTCAATCGAGAATCAAAATCCTCTCTTTGTTCCCCCCTCTAACAGACAAGATATTTTCTAAATTGGGACTAGCATGAACTTATCACGATCTCCCAATGAAAGTGTTATCCTATAAACTATTGATTATGTGTATTTGATATCAACCCTCATCAGATCATCTCTTGAACATTTATCATTTCATTTTTTTGTTTGACACACATCCTCCATCTCCCATGGACAGGCACCCATGTTGCTTGAAATACTCTAAGCAGTAGCCATACAAGGGATGACTAATGCTCATAGTAGTAAAAGATACATAAAAGAGATGGGGGATGAGTCTCAAGGAAACAAAATAAAATAATAACTATTCAGGAGATGAAGATGATGATGATGGCAATTATACTACTTTGTCTTCTCTAAAAGGGGTAATGTCTCCCATTTGTGAGAATTACACAATTAACACTAGTTATTTACTCATGGACTATTGAAGGTGATATTTGGGGGTCATAAACATTCTTGTATGTGATTCAAGGGGTCTCGGTTGGGACATGTTATGATATATGAATCTTTGGGGCCTCTGAATTCTATATTTATAGGAGAAATATCACTTTTAATACTTTCAATTCTCTAAGACCAGTCCTCCCTCTAATAAAATTATCCATCAATTCTCTCTTAAATCACCTAAACAGATGAAAATACAATATAAAAAATTAAGAAGTAATAAGAAAGCCAAATAAGATAAACAAGAATAATAAACTATCATTCAATCAACTAGAAGATATAAAAATGAATTGATAAAAAATTTAATAAATAAAGAGTTATTTCATATACATGGATGGTAATTAGAGATTCCTAGGGGTGGAACCAATACATGTAGACCTAAAATAACGAATACCTAAAAATAATTTCTAATAATTATTTTAATATATATAGAATTTGATAACCAACATTCTAAAAAGGTTGTAAACATCTCAAAATTCATTGATAAATTGATTCAAGAATTATGTCTAGACTGGTTGAAAACAAGAATTATTTTCAAGTGGACGAAGAGTAGGCTTTATAAGAAAATTTCCTTTTCATGGAAATTATGGGTTCTATGGTGATTTTGGGCACATAGTAAAAATTTTTAGTCATATGAGATAAATAACAGTAATTATATAAGTTATAGAGGTTTTAAGTTAAATTAGAGATTACCCACTCTTACAAAAGTATTTTAGAAGTGAGATGAATCTTCATAAGAAAATTGTATTTTTTAATCGTATACATATAAATTTGTTTAATATATTTGTATAATATATATTTTTATAATAAAATTGTATAATATATTTCTATATTATATTTTCATAATATATTGGTATAATATATTTGTATAATATATTTGTATAATATATATTTGTATAGTATAATATATATATTTACATAATGTATTTGTATTATATATATATATATTTTAAAATATACATGTGTGTGTCTATATATATATAATATGTAAATATATAATATATAATATAAAAATATATCTATATTTTTTCAAATTTATACATATAAATATATAAATATTTAACATATTTGTATATGTAATGTGTTAAATCCATTTAATAAAAAATTATATATATATATATAAACATACATATATATATATATATAATATAAAAAAACACACACACACATATATATATTGACATAGATAAATATAAATCTATCTATAAACATGTGTGTGGGCCTATGATGTAAATATAATTATATTATAAATTTACCGTTATATATATATATATCATTATATTGATATGCACCAGGTGAGGTGGTCTTGCACCAGACTTTCATTCTATAGACCCTATGGTTGAGTCTAATAGGAAGAGAATTTCATGTTTGGTGTTGTCTATGTGTAGAAGGTTGGCGGTGGTTGCCAGTGCTGGAAAGAGAGATCACTTGAGGGGGGATTCAGTCATGTGCATAAGAAGGGAACAATGCATATGAAATTTCTTATGTTTTAAAATTATGAAAATCTTTAAGGGGTCGGTGATCTTATGAAGTAGGAGTCAGTGGCGTTGGGGTGGGCGGACTGCACATAATCGAAAAGTGGTGAGGGTGGGGGAGTGTAAGGAATGATAAACCTATCTCCTTTCAACCAAACATCCCTAATAAACATTGTTGACCATAGGAATATGGTGACGGTAAATAAATAATGATGATAAGAAAACCACAAACAGATCTCTCCAAACAAGCAATCAATGAGTGAGGAGGATGAGGAGAAAATAAGATACCTTGGATTGAAACTTTGAATTGTCCGAGAGAAAGTAGAGATATCGAAAACTGGGAAAACGTTTGAGCCTTGGATTCGTTCAAACCTTAAATCATTCGATCCTTGGATTTGAGCCTTGAAATTGTTCGAGCCTCAGATTTGATCTTTGATTCGAGCTTTGATTCCCTGAGGAGAAGCGCTAACAGTGGGTGGCTTCTGTGGAAAGATTCGGTATCACGATGAGTTCACGATTGGTTAGAGTTATTTAAATAGATCAAGACACTTTTATCAATGCTTCCAAAAAAGTGCTAGTAAAGCTCTATCTTTATTAGTGATGATAAATATGGATTTTATCTGCGCTAATTAAGTAAGAACATATAAAAGATTTATAATTATAATTAACTTTTTTGTAAATATATTAATATAATTATATATATATTTAATAAATATATATAAATATAAATATAGTAAATATATTATTTATTTAAATATATTTATTATAATTTTATAATTTATTATTTATAATTATATAAATATTTTTTTAAAAAAATAATATTTATATCATTATATATATTTTATAATTATATATATAGAATAAATAAATATAAATATAAATATAGTAAATATATTCATTATTTAAATAAATTTATTATAAATTTTTAATTATTTCAATTTATATAATTATATATTTATAATTATATAAATATTTTTAAAAAAATAATATTTATTTATTTATAATTATAAATATATAAATGTATAAAAATAGTAAATATACATTTATAAATATATTTATTTATAAATTTTATTACAAATATATTTTTAACATTATTAATGAATATTTAATCTTAAGTGCATGCATGTTAAAAATGAGTGAAATTGAATAATTAAAAATTTCTATACTTTAACAATATTAAAAAAATGAATAAGCTTTATTAATTAAATATAAATTATAAAAAATAGATATATATTTAAATAAATATGAATACATATTTAAAATATTGAAACATAACAAATAAATATATATAAAATAAATAATATAAATCGATTAAATTCCCCAAAAAATATTTGTTTGAGTGCATGTGTTGTATATAAAAATGAATTAATTACGTATATGTGAAATCAATATAATACACATTATATCTATGTTAAATTGAATAATAAATAAACATTCAATTATGTTCATTACTCAATGCAATTAGTCAGTATTTTTAATTCATATTAATTTTTAATTATAAACCATTATTCACCAAATAAATTAATATTTAATGTAAAGAATAAATATTTTTTATTATATAAATTATATTTATATACATTCAAATATATCTATATATTTAATATATACTATTTATTAACATTATCAATAATTATTTAATAAATAAAATATTTATTTTTCTCAATTTACTTTTTTTTTTAATTTTTATTTGTTTAATTTTCATTTTAAAAATATCTATATATTCAGTATATACTATTTATTAGTATTTATAATTTATATATAGTATAATCAATTTATTCATTTTTATCGATAATTATTTAATTAGTAATTATTTTAATATCTTTTTAAGAAACTCATTTTTATTTATTTAATTATTTCATTTTATTCAAACCTTTATCAGTGCTAAAAAAGCGCTGATAAAGGATCCCTTTATGGGTGCTAAAAATAAAGCACCGATAAAGGGTACTCTTAATGAGTGATAAAAATAAAGTGTTAATAAAGGGTACCCTTTATCAGTGATAAAAAAGCACTGATAAAGGGTACCTTTTATCAACACTATAAAAAAAGCACTGATAAAAGGCACACTATATCAGTGCTTGTTTTAACACTAATAAAAGGAAATTTTATCAATATTTTTTTCTAGCACTGATAAAGGCCAGTGCTATTAAAAAGCTATTTTTTAGTAGTGATGAAAAATCATTATAAGATCTTTATAAAGAGAGCTAACCCATTTCTTATTTCACATAGAATATTACTAAGGAATTTAGATCTAGATCCATAATGAATAACTTCCCAAAAAATCTCAAAATGATTTATATGATAATAATACCACTAGGATTTTTTATTTATAACTCAATATCCAGTATTTGGTGAAAACTTACATGACATAGGATACTAGAAAATATAGAGTGAAAAATCACTACCAAGTTCATTAGTAGTAGTTTCATAGGCTTTTCCTTATTTGTATAGTTGTTGGTGATTATCTCCCTCATTATCCCTTGGATTGGGACATTGAGTCTCACAATGATCAACTCTCTTTTAATTTAAGTGATAAATTTTTTATATATTCTCTATTTCCCTTACACTTGTGAGTCTGATAACCTTAATATCCACTCTTATAGCATTTATCTATCCCTTTAAGAAAATTTCCCCCATGTTTTTTCCTACATTTCTGACATATTAAAAATTTAGTCTTATTTCCTTCATCATCTTCATCACTTGATCTGTCACGGGGATCCAAATTTCTTTTCCTTGGTGTGTTTGGTACTTTGACTATGTTTTCATTGTTAATCATATTTGGTGATAATTGGTTTCTAATAATTACAAGGTTTCTCAATCCATCTCCTATTCATATGGGTTTTTCATTGAGGTAATCTTTTAACTATCCCTCACACCCATGGTTCCTTCTAGTTCCATCCATTACTAAAAAAAATAGTTAACAAGAGTTATGATCATTATAAGTGAATTACCATAAATAACTACATGAAAATTTAACCTCAAGATTTTTTTCTCTATAAAACCATCATGCTATCATATAGTATACAGATCCAATTTTTTCCTTGTAAGAATTTAAAATATTTCTACATATATTTCCAGAGCCAGGAGCTAAGATGGCATGTGATTACGAGGCCCGATGTGCTCAAAATTAATTTTATAAAAAATATTAAATATATTTTATATTATATACACACAATTTATTAAATAAAAGCGGATAACTGTTAAACAAAAGATCAGATGAGAAATTAGAGACCAAGTTGAGTCCAAAATGTGATGTTTACCCAAGGTGCGACCTAAAATAGGTCGGCATGGGGCATTTTTATATCTTGCCCGTTGGTGGTACATTCAGTGAATTAATTAATTAATTAATTCATTTCACCTAACATATTTTCTATAAACATATTATTATGTAGAATTGACTAGGGTTAGCCTTATAATCCTGGGATCATCAAGATCTTATTCTTCCTCTCCTTCTATTGGTGATTCGCATCTAACGATGATGAATCTTTGGATCAATGTATATCAGAGTGCACCAAAAACAAATAATTATTCCATTCATTTGTGGACACTTTCTTTGATGATGAACGATACAATCTCTAGGTAGGACTCATCAAACTATGGATTACACCCTTTTTGATTAAATTGATTGAGCAGATCAATATCTTCCTTTGATTTTCTCTAATTGTTTCCTTTTTATGCACCCATGTACTGATTAAATTGATTAATATTTGGTTAGTCTTGTTTACTAACCTAGATATCCCTGTTCTTGAGTGTTGACCAAGAATGCTCAACCAATGATCGATTAAACCTTTGTTGTGGTGCTTTTCTCCCATGATTCTTCACATTCTTCACCAATTGGACCCTGTTGTCCTTGTTCTACATTGTTGGGTGGTACCAAACCTGATCGAACCCCTGGAACCATGATGATTTCACACGTGAGGGAGGATCGGAGAATCAGGGATAAATTTGGTTTTTTGTGGGTTATGGGAGATCATCTCAATGATTAGCGACCAATACATCAATGGCGGAAGGACTCAAGGCATATGGTGTGTATGAAAAACCCCATGGGTCGAAGGGATTATATTTTTGGCCACCGGATGGCTGAAAATTACAAACAGAGACTAGATTCACTAGAGTGGAACCTCCCATTAACTTTGGAATGGGTCCTCTACCTACCGATTTTAACCCATTTCAGATAGGGAATAGGTCCTCAATGACAAGAGTGGAACCCCACTGATGCACTAGGGTTCATGTCCTTGAACTATAGAGTGGAAACTCCATAAACTTGGGTGCGGGGCCTCTATCTACCTTATGTAACACCCCTATCAGATAGGGTTCATGTTCTTTATGACTATAGTATAATCTTCTATCACACTAGGGTGTGGGTACTTGACTTATAGTGTGGAATCCCCCATCATCTTGGGCACAGTTCCTGTACTTACCAAGTGGAACCCTCCTATTGGATAGGGTGTGGGTCCTCATTACACTAAGTAAACCCCAATCAGTATTGGGTGGGGGACCTCTATGGACATTTATAGAGTGGAACCCCCTGATGCACTAGGGCATGGCTCCTATACTTTGAGTTTATGCCCCCTTAGCCATGCGACACATTGGAGAGGCACAAGTCTTCACATGGTTACTTCTGGGCAGATGTGTGAGATGCTGGGCATTATTGATGGACTTCTAGAACTATTGGTGAATATTTTAAGGAGATTTCAACATATCGATTTTTTTATATGTTATATGGATTATTTTTGAGACTAGAAACAAAGATAATGTGTAGTTCCGAGGCCCGGTGTTCCCAGAACAAATGTTTGAAAAATATTAAAATACTCAATAGCACACATGTGCAGTTTTTCCAAAAAAGTAGAAGAAATATTAAATGGGTTCCTCAGATTAGAAATCCAGGGTGCCTTTGATTTTAGAATAACAACTTTACCCTAGGTGCAACCTAACATTGGATGGCATGAGTCATTTGTGAAAATGTTTTCATGAGTGTAAAATGAATAAAATAATTAAATTATTTTATTAACGCAGTGACGCATTGTCATGTTATTTAAGTGTATCCTTATGTCATAATTATAGGGTTAGATGCATAATCCTAGAACTTATGGAGGATTATGGAGGGAGAGATCTTAGAATCCTTTCCGACTAACACCAATGTAGCGAGGATCAATAATCGATATACATCGATTTTGAAGTATCTCACCAACGAAGGCAACAAAACATTGTTTTTTCATATGCAATAAATCCAAATAGAGGTAGGACATGCTATTTAATTGGTTTATTCCCCATTATTAATTTCTGTGATGAAGACAAATCAATCGATGAATTGATTGATTTTCAGATCGATCACTTTGCAGGATGAGATTTATTCTATAGGATATATTTGATCTAGTTTTCTAACCCAAATCCCTTGTTATTGATTGTTGGACAAGAATGCTTGTATAATGATGAAAAACCTTCATTCTTATGCCTTTATCCCTTCTTGTTCACTTTCTTTTCTGGTTGGATCCTCATGGTCCCAGCTTGATGTTTCCTGGTGGTTTCAAATTTGGTCGGACCCCTAAATTTGAGAAAAATCGACAACCGTGGTTGGATCAGTGTACATCAGGACCCATAAGCTTAGATCAATGATCGTTTCAATTTTCAAGCATCAAAGGAGGTGCAGTGGTCCTTGGAATGACCACCGGTGTGCGTTGACTCGCATGTGGGTGATGGATCCATGTTCGGTCGCAGCGGCGGGGGGACGTGTGGGTCAGAGGCCGCAAGACCATAGAGGATGCAGTGGAGATGATAGAGACTAATTCATTTATGGATGTGGGAGAGGCGATAGATGCGGAGTGGGTGGGTAGGTCAGGACTGCCCGGTGGGTTAGGTCAGACTTGGGAAAAATCCAGGGAAACTAGGGCAGATCCCCGTTGCGGTTGACCATGGTGCTGTGACAACATGGGCTATCGTGGTTGCAGTAACTGTGTGACTGGTTCATGGGAGGTTGACCATAGTGGCTAGTCAGGCATGGCATATGGACTGAATGCGATGGTCGTTCCACAGGCAGTCGGTCCACATGCTAGGTGGACCCACCATGGCAGTTGGTGGACTGAACACGATGGTTGGGGGACCTACTGTGGTGGTAGGTCCATAGGCCTCGATAGATTTGAAGGAAACATTATTCAAATAGTCATGATTTCTAAATGGAGCGTCCAAACAAAGTGTCGTCAGTGGAAACATGAACATGATTTTAATACGGTTGACTCAAGACCAATTTTGGGTACATTATTCAGATTTGAGGCTCTTTTTTCCTATTTTGGATCAGTATAGGTTGATTGAATTTCCTTGGTCCTTTACTCAAGGGTAAAATGAAACATTACATCCACATCATTGGATTATAACCCCATTTAGAGGCCAAGTCTCAGATAGAGTTGTGGCATCCCTCCATGAGACTAGGGTACAATCCTCTATCATCCCTAGTGAATTTTGTGGAATCAATATGACCACATTTAGTAGGACATTGATCCTATATCTAGAAGTCCACATTATTACGGTTTGTGGAATTTTTGGAATATGATCCACTATGTGGCGGGTTGATCTAGATTGGGTTCATGGTGTCCCCCAACAATTATGGTTGTGACCCATTCTCTATGTATCACAGTCTTCTCAGACTAGTTCATTCTCTTTGGGAAGGTCTCAAATGATCTATACCTATTTTTCAAGTGTCTCCAATGATATCATGTCTTAAGGAGTGAGTACTCCTAGTACGAGCATGCTTCGGGCATAATCCTATGGCTGGTAGTTGGTTATGACTGCCTAATAGCGTGGTGTCTCTCTTCAGTATATCTGGGTTTTTTCTTACTATCTATATCTATTATAAAATTTTACCTCTTTTATTAAGCTGACTATAATTAATGATTCGTGTTTAGTGTTTTTGGGGTGTCATAATGATTATTTTTATACTCACCCTTGCACAGGTTTTTCCCACACGTGTTGTGTCTTGTGAAGATGGTGGCCCTTTTGAAGGTGTCCTAGGAGGAGTAGGAGTGGGTGGAACATAGGTGGATCTATCTAGACTAAGGTGTTTACTGGGATCATACCTTTGATGTAGTCCTCTCCCTTAGAGCAGTTTGGGCTCTTTACAATTTTAGTTGGACTTGTGTACACACTCTTTATGGTGGGCTTTCATTTGGCATGGTTTACTTTTCTTTTACTTCCTTTTGTACTCTGGTTGTGGGATCTTAGTTGTACGCATTAAGTTTTTTAGTTTTAAAATTCATCATTGGGTGGATTGGAGATGTGGGTGTGTGTGAAGGTATTTAGGAAAATGCCTCCCATTTATAGGAAATACCTACTCAATGCTTGTCACCATCCCCTGGCCCATCAGAGGTAGGTCTGAGATAGTCGCAACATGAGCCCCTCTAGGACGAGTCATGATAGAGTGGTTTCAAAGGAGGTAGTCAGTTCTACTTTAGGACCGGGAGTATCTAAGGTTGTTTTGGGGAAACCGTGTTAAGTGTTATGAGTTTTAATTTTAGTATAGGGAATCTAGTGTTGGTGCAGCGGCCGAAATATCCATATGCTAGGACTCTGAAAACCTACTTTTCGAATCGGTACGTGAGAACACTGGTTATAGGAAAAAACAATGGTACTTGCATCATATAGGAATGGTTGTGCCTTCAATGTCATTCTGAATTTATATCCCCAGATATACTCTTTTGACCATGGTACATATTTTTTATTTCAGGATTTCTCCACATAGACAACTATCCAGGATTCTACTGTGTGATCACGAGGATGATCCGCCTAGTGACGAGGCCTTGGTATAAAGTACTATATCAGAGATGACACCTCCATATGGTTTACCAGCTACACCACCACCTATTGAGTAGAAGCTACTACTAGATGAGTATGCACATAGGATGAGTGTTCTTCTGCATGACATGTCATGTGATAATGTCATAAGGACAACTGTTGCATTAAAGGGTCCTAGTGGATCCCTGCTATGATGAGAACCCGGAAGTGCCATAACACTGTTCTTGAATGTATGTTCTATGGCCGGATGATATTATTTGAGGGACAAAAATAATACAAATTATTAGGGGTGAGGACTCATAAAACATTGAGGCACTTTCTCATGGTGTGCGCCCTTGGTAATATCCAGGAGGATATTATGAGAACGAGACCCGCCAGTAGGAAATCCACATTTCATAGTGTCATTGGATTTTCCTATCTGCGGACGTGTGTATTGGTCCTTAGACTTTAAGATTATTATTAATGGGTATTAAAACTCGTGCACTTAGATGTATTGAAGAAAACTGTGACGACACACTGTTCGCAGCAAGGTAGGATACGTTGGGTGCGTCACGAGTAATACCGCATTAATAGATAATGCGACAAAGGATTTGTCCCTTCCGTTCCATAACGAAAGTAGATATATCAGGCCCTTTGATGGAATTGATATAGCCTAAATAAATCCATGGCCATGGTAAGGTATGGGAAAGTTCAATTCCAGGAAGTCAAAGAAAGAATAATCAAGCACATGGGTTGATGGAACTAGCATGCAAACCACTTGATTGGAGATATCGAGAAAAAGGTATTATATTACACGGTAAGCATTCGTAGGAAGTGACACGTCATTGCAGCGTTAACTTCTTTCTCTATGGGTGCCTTGGCGTGTTGCTAGACGCTAACCTGGGACTTTAGGCAGGCTCAGCCTAATGCCACCGAGAAAGAGGCCTAGAGGGTCACACACTAAGTGTGTCCATGTATCTCAGTTAAATATTAATTTAACAAGTTAAATAAATATTATTCCTGACTGTGGTTTAATAATTATTTAAGGATGTCTGATCGCATTTATTTTGACACTAGTTATTCGAGAGAATATATTGTGGATGAAATAATATATTTATTAGCGAGTAATACAGTTACATTTATTTAAGAAATAAATAGTCATTACTCAAGGTCTAATAAATGTGGTGGAGAAAAATGGAAAATAAAATTACCCGCCGTTTATATTAAATATACACTGTAGAGACCCGAAACTTGACGTATATTGACATTACATTACATTTTGCGGAATACTTAGTACATAACAAAAACACACACACAAGGATAGTAATAGTTTAGTGTCTTTGGAAACTCGGAACGTAATCTTCTAATCTTGGTGAAAGATCTTCAATATCTCCCATAAAGATCTTCCCTTTTTTTACCTAAAACCTTTCTTTATATTCTGGGGAAAAGAAAACATAAAAGGGTGATCTCAAATGCTCAGTAAGGGTAAACAAAAGAAAAATCAATCACATCATATTCATAAGAACATAACTTTTGGAAATCTTAACCTGCAAAAGAGAGCATAATTTCATAACATGGGATAAATCATAGTAGTGAAATGAAATCCCAATAATCATAACTTAAAACATTAAACTTTGTGGAATACATACATAATCATAGAGAATCATTTCTTGTTAGTCAAGACTCATTTCCAAGACTATCTTAGTGGACAAAGTCCCTTTCTGAATCGAGTAACCATCGTTTCAGTCCTGTTTCACTGAACCGGTATAACCTACCATTCCAGCCATGTCTATCTCATGAGATATAAAATCTTTACCCAATGAATTGGAGGGAGATATAGGTCCCACCCATCTCATAATGATACCATTCTTATGTGTGCCACAAAATCATAAATCATACATCATTGCATAACCCATGTAATACAAATGGGAATCTTAAACATCATGACATCATGAAATAGTTCATATAAGATAAAAGAATTCATAAAAATAATTCCATCACAACATAATCAAATCAATGTAATAATAGGGATAAAAATAGAACCCTTTATTGTCTTAGATGGAAAATAATTTTGATAAAACACTTGAACTCCATTTTGAGGAAAATATCCTTTCTTCTTCAAAAACACTTTTCTTTTCATAACATGTCATACAATTCTAAACTAAAAGAAGTTGATTAAAAATAAACTTGAAAACTTGTAAAGGAATATTTTTGGAAATAATGTTTTAAAAATACATTCTTGTCATATAAGTTAAAAGAAAACATTCTTCTCGTACTTTTGTCGGAAAAGTCAAAAAGTACCTCGTACGAAAAACAACAAAAGATTCCTTTCATATCTTTTACTAAAAACACACAAAAGGGTAAAATTGGATTTAAAAAAATTGTAGGTGGATGGAAATAATATTACATATTTAGGAAACATGGATGTGGATGATAAAATACACCCCATTAAATAACAATGTATAAATAATCTCGGATAAAAATGAGATTGTGATATTTCCCTTACCTTAGGTCCGATTTGCTTCGTAAGTGTCCGAACCTCCTCTTCTTTGAAGCGCCTCTTTGAGACCTCCTATTAGGGAACTAAAATTGGTCTTTGAGGAAGACCAGAACCTCTAGGATGTTTCTAGGGAAGTGGAGAAGAGATTTTGGCAGGGGTTGGCTGAGCTTGAAGGCTCAAAGTTGTGTGAGGAAGAGAGGGAGGAGGTGCCCTTTTATAAGGGAGGAGAGGGGCACCTTAGGAATACCTCAAAATATTATTTTATATTAAAGTCAAAATCGGTTTATAATGGTTCCAAATGGTCTTATTTAGAAGGTAAAGTGGGGATGGGTCGAAATCCTATCAACCAATAAGATTTAGACAAGTTTAGGTTATTATTTTAACCTTATCAATTAGATTTAACTCTAAGTTAAATAATTTAACTTTTACCGTGACTTTTTGTTTTCTTACACTATATGATTAATACACTTACTATAACATGCCAAACGAACCCCAAGTTGTTTATTATTAATATATATATCCTTATCTAAGTCATTTGGCCGAACCTTAGATTTTTAGGAATAAAATAACAATTAATAATATAATATTTGATTTAAAAACTATTTTGGGTCAATTTTGACACTATTTGATATATGATTTTTTTTAAAGTCATAACATAATTATATGTTCGAACCAAGTTGATTAAATCAACACTAATATATCATAGTAACCTAGAAAATTAGTGGAATTCATAAAAAGTATTAAATTACATTTATTTTAGTATTTATAATATCAATTATGTCAATATTTCATTAATAAGATAATTACTGCATCATCTTTGTGTCATAAATATATTAAATTATTTGATGTCTAAAAATTACAAATAAAATACCATTATGTAGGAAATCTTTTTATCTTTATAATGAATATTTATAGTCGAATTTATCTTATGTATAACCCCATATTAAAAATGATTTACTTATTAAACTTTGATTTTAACTATTTTAACTATTCATTAAATTAAATGTCATAATCTAATCCAAGTGGACCCAAATGGTCATATTATATTCATAAGGTTGTTTTTGGTCGAATTACACTTATCCAATAGAATTAGGACATGTGTTAGGGTAATAGTAATATCATATTTACCCTTAGTTACCCTATTTACTATTAACTACGGTAAAAAAAGTAAAAAGTTACTATTGACCAAAAAATTATTTTTATCTCATTGAACCACATTTTACTTACTGATATCAACCGTGTCTGTCGGATTTTTGAAATTCCATTCACAAAAGCGTTAAAATTAAGTTTTATGCAAAATTTAGTTTTTAACCTATCACTTAGTGGTTTCACTATTCATCAAAAATTGAAGTTTTTCAGAAAAATGCCAAAATTTCACCCTAAACTATAATTGATATTCCGAATTCAAAAATGATTTCTATTTTACAAAATTACCAACATATAAGTTGCATTAATTAATTTTATAATTAATTTCCGCTGTCACAACAAATAGCGTGTTTTTAAGAGATAATAACTATCAAAATATTGACACTTGTTTATAACTGGTTTAAATGTGAAATTACATCCAATGACCAACATTGTATTAAATTGTAAAAATATATTCTAAATATACTTTAAAACCACTCAAATTAATAATTTATCACTATTAATTATTTCAATTAAAAAAGTTGTTTTTAATTAAAATTGTGTGATTTTCACTATTCATCAGAATATGAAAGTTATCCGAAAAGTACCAAAATTTCACCTTAGGCTAAATTCGATACTCTGAATCCATAAATGAAGTCCATTTTGAAAAATAAAATTTTAAAAATTTCAAAAAGTGGTTATTACTATTCATAACGACTAGTTTTAATAATATTTTAATAGCATATCGTTGTTTAGTGAAACTCGGTATTGCGTACTACACACGCTATCGAGGAAGGTCGCGATTGCGTGTAATGCAAGGCAAGTCAAGGATGTGGGTTGTGCAAGCTACTTTTGGTGTAGCGTACAACACAAGACATTAATAAAATTAAAAAGAATATTTTTCATAAAATCTCGGGCTGTTACATTCTACCCCCCTTAAAATGAATTTCTCCCTCGAAATTCGTCGGGGTTATAAATGGTTTACTATTCGAAAGTTTCTTTAATAGAAACCCACATCGTAAAAAAAAAAATACCAAAACTTGGCTTTAAAAACTAAAGTATGAAATGTAACGATTACCCAAATAAACTAATCACTGGGTTTCCACATAGGTGAAAATATGGATATGGAAGAGAAATCTAACCATCATATTCTGATGGAGAGTGGTAGAGAACATGGCTATGGAAAAGCTAGCAATCACAATTCCATAAATTTGTGACGATCTAAGGTACCATCTAATTAATCAGATATAAGAGCACTAGGACAACATTTTTGGTTTTCAAGATCATTTCCCTAAATTTGATGAAATTGGAATTAGAAGAAATACTTTTGTGATTTTGGTATAGTCTCACCGTTTTTCAGTCTTTGGACAATTTCCACTTCATCTCTTAAAGAAATGAAGTTGAATTTGTCATTGTTAGCAAATCATGTGATAGAATGATGAGTCATTCCATCTCTTTCAAACAAAAGGTTAGAAAAAGTTATAAGTCCATCTTATGGTTAATCATATATGGTTCCAAAAATGAACTTATACTTCATATATCATACTGATTAATATAATAAAACTAGTTTCTACAAAACAGGGACTTCCTGTAGGCCAGTGGTAGGTGATAAAGGCCAGTCGCACTTCGGTTGTGGGTTCGATTCCCACAGCCTTGTCCGACGCGAGGGGCTGTTGCCCGTCCTGCAGGTTGTCCTTTTTCTAAAACTACATTACTATAACATCCCATCAATAATATCAAAAAAAAGTTCTATCCTTAAACAATACTAACTTATGTCCAACATAATCCATTCCAATCTTTAGGCTTATCTAAAATACTTCGGTCCACTCTCATAACATAGTGAAAACGATTACCAGAGATTTAATACCATCGCTGATCCCCATATATCGTAATACTTCATTCCTATCTTGTTGGTCACATTCCAATCATTCAAAGGCCTTAATCATGTATTCCATTGAACCTTAGTAAAAACATGAATGCAGTTAAAATTTAACACTTTCCACAAACCAAAATCCTCAAAATTCTTTATAATCAAAACATGATATCACTTAGTCCTTATATCAATCATGAGCTCATGAATACTGTCAAACATTTCATTTTCTCTTTATCACTTCATTATGTGCATATCATCCACTTTCCAAAAAAATATCTGAATAACCTTTCATTGTTACTCATACCATTCATCATAAACTTTCAAAACTTAAGGAAAGACAACAGTGTAACAATCCTTAGATGTCTTTTTATTCTATAGTACAACATTACACTTGATAAACATGTAATCATTCCACTACCTTCTTAAACCATTGACCGAGCTTCAACAATTCTTTCATCTCACATATCATTTGTAGTCTCTTCATCATCATCAACAAAAATACTACCCATACGACCATACCGATTCTCTTCATGAGACATTCCCTTAGGGCATTGGTTTGCATAATGCCCGTACATTCCACATTTAAAACATTTAAACATTGTTGATGTCGTAGCAATACCATTAACCTCATCCATGGTGTTAACTGCAACTTTTCCATTGCACTTACTGGATTTGTGTCCTTCTTTTCCACACCCAAAGCATCTTCCAGTTCCTTTGAAACATTCTCCTTGATACCTCTTCCCACATGATTTACATAGGGGAAATTGAACTTTCTTTCCTCTATGATCATCATGAAACTCCATCTTTCTCTTTTTAGCCGAGTCAGGAACCTTACCAAATTTTACTTTATTGATTATATTATGAGATTTCTGATTCAGCATAATAATGATGTTTAGACTTCCAAATCCCATTTCATTTGATTGCTTATGAAGAATATCATTCCATTGTCCATCATATCCTCCATTATCGTGAATCATCTTGTTTCCAGCCATTTTCTAAAACCCAAAAAGAATAGTGTGAGATGCAAAAATCATAATAAAGGGGGAGTATCCTCAATATCTAACTTCTTAGGTTAAATTCTAAGATCGTTACCGTAGTTATAGGACTGTATCCTATACGTATACTTATCCTTAGGGACATCCCTAGACAAACCTTATAAATATCTCTAGGGATCTCACTAAAGTTCTCGCATCCTAGTTTCCAAAGGTTGACTAAACCTTTCCTCTGATACCAACTGTAGAGACCCGAAACTTGACGTACATTGACATTACATTACATTTGCGGAAGACTTAGTACATAAAAAAAACACACACACAAGGATCGTAATAGTTTAGTGTCTTTGGAAACTCGGAACGTAATCTTCTAATCGTGGTGAAAGATCTTCAATATCTCCCATAAAGATCTTCCCTTTTTTTTACCTAAAACCTTTATTTATATCCTGGGGAAAAGAAAACATAAAAGGGTGAGCTCAAATGCTCAGTAAGGGTAAACAAAAGAAAAATCAATCACATCATATTCATAAGAACATAACTTTTGGAAATCTTAACCTGTAAAAGAGAGCATAATTTCATAACATGGGATAAATCATAGTAGTGAAATGAAATCCCAATAATCATAACTTAAAACATGAAACTTTTTGGCATACACACATAATCATAGAGAATCATTTCTTGTTAGTCAAGACTCATTGCCAAGACTATCTTAGTGGACAAAGTCCCTTTCTGAATCGAGTAACCCTTATTGGAGGGAGATATAGGTCCCACCCATCTCATAATGATACCATTCTTATGTGTGCCACAAAATCATAAATCATACATCATTGCATAACCCATGTAATACAAATGGGAATCTTAAACATCATGACATCATGAAATAGTTCATATAAGATAAAAGAATTCATAAAAATAATTCCATCACAACATAATCAAATCAATGTAATAATAGGGATAAAAATAGAACCCTTTATTGTCTTAGATGGAAAATAATTTTGATAAAACACTTGAACTCCATTTTGAGGAAAATATCCTTTCTTCTTCAAAAACACTTTTCTTTTCATAACATGTCATACAATTCTAAACTAAAAGAAGTTGATTAAAAATAAACTTGAAAACTTGTAAAGGATTTTTTTTTGGAAATAATGTTTTAAAAATACATTCATGTCGTATAAGTTAAAAGAAAACATTCTTCTCGTACTTTTGTCGGAAAAGTCAAAAAGTACCTCGTACGAAAAACAACAAAAGATTCCTTTCATATCTTTTACTAAAAACACACAAAAGGGTAAAATTGGATTTAAAGAAATTGTAGGTGGATGGAAATAATATTACATATTTTGGAAACATGGATGTGGATGATAAAATACACCCCAATAAATACCAATGTATAAACAATCTCGGATAAAAATGAGATTGTGATATTTCCCTTACCTTAGGTCCGATTTGCTTCGTAAGTGTCCGAACCTCCTCTTCTTTGAAGCGCCTCTTTGAGACCTCCTCTTAAGGCACTAAAATTGGTCTTTGAGGAATACCAGAACCTCTAGGATGTTTCTAGGGAAGTGGAGAAGAGATTTTGGCAGGGGTTGGCCGATCTTGAAGGCTCAAAGTTGTGTGAGGAAGAGAGGGAGGAGGTGCCCTTTTATAAGGGAGGAGAGGGGCACCTTAGGAATACCTCAAAATATTATTTTATATTAAAGTCAAAATCAGTTTATAATGGTTCTAAATGGTCTTATTTAGAAGGTAAAGTGGGGATGGGTCGAAATCCTATCAACCAATAAGATTTAGACAAGTTTAGGTTTTTATTTTAACCTTATCAATTAGATTTAACTCTAAGTTAAATAATTTAACTTTTACCGTGACTTTTTGTTTTCTTACACTATATGATTAATAAACTTACTATAACATGCCAAAAGAACCCCAAGTTGTTTATTATTAATATATATATCATTATCTAAGTCATTTGGCCGAACCTTAGATTTTTAGGAATAAAATAACAATTAATAATATAATATTTGATTTAAAAACTATTTTGGGTCAATTTTGACACTATTTGATATATGATTTTTGTGAAAGTCATAACAGAATTATATGTTCAAACCAAGTTGATTAAATCAACACTAATATATCATATTAACCTATAAAATTAGTGGAATTCATAAAAAGTCTTAAATTACATTTATTTTGGTATTTATAATATCAATTATGTCAATATTTCATTAATAAGATAATTACTGTATCATCTTTGTGTCATAAATAAATTAAATTATTTGATGTCTAAAAATTACAAATGAAATACCATTATGTAGGAAATCTTTTTATATTTCTAATGAATATTTATAGTCGAATTTATCTTATGTATAACCCCATATTAAAAATGATTTACTTATTAAACTTTGATTTTAACTATTTTAACTATTCATTAAATTAAATGTCATAATCTAATCCAAGTGGACCTAAATGGTCATATTATATTCATAAGGTTGTTTTTGGTCGAATTACACTTATCCAATAGAATTAGGACATGTGTTAGGGTAATAGTAATATCATATTTACCCTTAGTTACCCTATTTACTATTAACTGCGGTAAAAAAAGTAAAAAGTTACTATTCACCAAAAAAATATTTTTATCTCATTGAACCAAATTTTACTTACTGATATCAACCGTGTCTGTCGGATTTTCAAAATTCCATTCACAGAAGCGGTAAAATTAAGTTTTATGCAAAATTTAGTTTTTAACCTACCACTTAGTGGTTTCACTATTCATCAAAAATTGAAGTTTTTCAGAAAAATGCCAAAATTTCACCCTAAACTATAATTGATATTCCGAATTCAAAAATTATTTCTATTTTAAAAAATTCCCAACATATAAGTTGCATTAATTAATTTTATAATTAATTTACGCTGTCACAACAAATAGCGTGTTTTTAAGAGATAATAACTATCAAAAGATTGACACTTGTTTATAACTGGTTTAAATGTGAAATTAAATCCAATGACCAACATTGTATTAAATTGTAAAAATATATTCTAAATATACTTTAAAACCACTCAAATTAATAATTTATCACTATTAATTATTTCAATTAAAAAAGTTGTTTTTAATTAAAATTGTGTGATTTTCACTATTCATCAGAATATGAAAGTTATCCGAAAAGTACCAAAATTTCACCTTAGGCTAAATTCGATACTCTGAATCCATAAATGAAGTCCATTTTGAAAAATAAAATTTTAAAAATTTCAAAAAGTGGTTATTACTATTCATAACGACTAGTTTTAATAATATTTTAATAGCATATCGTTGTTTAGTGAAACTCGGTATTGCGTACTACACACGCTATCGAGGAAGGTCGCAATTGCGTGTAATGCAAGGCAAGTCAAGTATGTGGGTTGTGCAAGCTCTTTTTTGTGTAGCGTACAACACAAGACATTAATAAAATTAAAAAGAATATTTTTCATAAAATCTCAGGCTGTTACATACACGCTGTGTAGTTTTATAGAAAACAAGTACACGCCGTGTATTAATTATTACACACCGTGTAGTTTTTCCAGTTGGGATTTTGAGGATTTAATATTGTTTTATTAAATGATATTTATTATAATCAGCGTGGGCGCATGTCAATGAATTAATAATTCGACATGGGGGTTTTCAATAAGAGTTAATGAAATAAATAAAACGCGTAATGCATTTATTTATTGTCATAACTCTATTAACCTCAAACCCGATTATAAATATCCTCGCAACCCCAACATTTTAAAGAGCCATTTTGTTGTGCAAAACAGATTTGGAAATACTCTCAAGCCAAGAGAGAATTCCCTTTCCACCAAGAACACCCTCAAGTTACGAGAGCAAGATCCTCCACCAGATCAAGGCGGTCGAAGGAGGACATCGCAAGCGAAGGTTCTTCCGTGCTAGCACCCAGAGATCCCTTTGGCGACGTCCGGAGATACATGACACACGTGTGGATCACCGCTAGAGGAATCCTACACTTGGATTCTACGACGCAACGACGGATCACCGAATCGTGACCGGACACATCAACGAAGAAAGAATTCCAACGAGGTAATTCTTATGCATTAATTAAATTAATTATAATCAACATATGATGATCCTCGTCAAGGGTTCCGGGACTCTTTTTTTCTTTTCGTTCTTCGTTCTATTCCGAAGATTCAGCATTTTATATCATGACGGATCTCGGATTGAATGTTGTTTACCATTAAAATTAAAGTTGGGATAACCCACCAACGCGCTTCCGCTGCGCTCGAAACCTACAAGTGGTATCAGAGCGGTCATATTGTTGATTATAATTATTTAGTTTTTCATTAGTAATTTACGCATTTAATAATTTAGTTATTTCAATTCAAGTTTAATCGTTCTGGAAATATGAATATCGAGATCTATTCCTCCTCCCTCGTTTCTCGTTCACCTCACAGAAATGATTTTTTCTTTTAATTTTGATTAAAATAAAATAGTGGAACTCATCCGGAGCAGCCAAACATTTCTGGACGTATAACACCAGAATACACGGCGTGTATTCGGAAGTACACGCCGTGTAGTCTAGGTTCAATGCATTGACTGATCCGCCAAATTAGGCCGTGTATTGGATTATTTCTAAGAATTTAAGACACTGTGTGTTGACCAGAAAGAGGTGGCACACGGTTTCTAGAATACACGCCGTGTGGTCCAATTAACACGGCGTGTAGTCCCTTCAGGTCAGGGTTGGGTTGTGTGCTCCGTCCATGGCCTGCCCGGCTGGAAACTGTGTAACATGGAAACTACACGGCGTGTGTCCCACTGTACACGCCGTATACTCCAAAAATTTCCGAAGTACATTAACACGCCCTATCCCCGGGCGTGTACTTTGGATGGACGGTGAAGAAAAGTACACGCCGTGTAGTCAGAACTACACGCCGTGTACTCACCCAAATTACGTAGATTTATTAAAATTTATTATTATATTATACAAACCCTTGAGACGTGTACCATGGTGTAGGCGTAAAGCTGAGGCACCACACGTGATAGGTGTTTTATATATATGTGTTTAATTTAACATCTGCGTAATAAATGGAAATTCACCGGGTTGCCTCCAAGGTACAAGTTACGTACAAGGATAATTTTAAATGAATTTATTTGTTTAAAATTATGATGGATGAGAATCTCAAGGAAATTCAGAAAATGGATTTAAGATAAAAGGATTGATTAATTAAAGAAAATTAATCGATTCGAGCGTGATTTATCTTAAACAAGAACGATTAAAGAATTGAATGCTAGTTTTATTTATGTGTAAATATCGTTGCATGTATGGATGATCATGAGCTAGACCGAGACCTTTGTATGTGAATGGTTTCTTTTAATTTATTTTTTTAAATTAAATTTGTTGGCTTGCGAGCCATCTCCTCATTAATATGTAGGGCCTGCGCATCCAAGGATTATTTTATGTAAAAACCCCTTTTACCCCTCACCTGTGTGTGAGATAAATGCATATGTAATGGATGGATCTCCCAAGCTAGTGGAGGCGGATCAAGTCAGGAGCCAAGGTAAAACCAATCCAAGGAGATACAAAGGTGGACAGGTGGAAAGATGTAAACACGAACCCGAAAGGTTCAAGGTGTTTCTCTCCTTGGTCTTGGGTTAGTTTATCAACCGCTAGATAAACTAACCAATAAAAAAGCTCATGATCATACCATTTATTTTATTTCTGTCAGTTGCATGGTTTATTTATTGTGGTGTGTTGTCACGATCACACAATTAATGAATTAAACGAGCATGCAAGATGGAACTAAAATAAAACGGGCTTATACGTAAATATTATCTTAGACATGGTTAATCACTTAAGTATATCCCACTTAATATTAACAAGCATGTAATCAAAGATAATAAAATTGAAATTTATGTATAAGGATAAAATCCCTCAAAATAAATATTAAGTCGGCATAGCCTTCCATATTTTTTGTTAGAATCGAACCATATTTCAAAGTGATTGACCAACCCTAGTTGGGGTGCTTTCAATTATCGGGGAATTCTAATTCAAGGTTTTGGGTTGACTTGACTTGGTTCGCATCAAGGGTTGACTGCCACAGTAGGACTTGGTGTGACCAAGAGGCAAAGGTTGAGGAAATCCAAAAAGGGTTTCAGGATTGGGGAGTCCACTCAGCGGATCAAGGAACTGCGAGTTAATGCAGTTGGCAATTGGAATGACTACCTAAAACCATTCAAGTTGCTTCACCAACCCTAGTTGGGGTAATGCGAAGGGAAATATGGATCATTTCCACTAGAATATTCACGCAATAGAATATTCTGAAGTCAATGGTGAGGGATATTGGATTTCGATAAAATAGTGGGAGACTAATAAGTACTAATTTATTTATTTGTCTAAATTTTTGTAATAAAGTACTAAACCTTTTCTCATCTTAATTTGTAGAAACGACAAGAAAATGACTTCAAACATATCATTGCACACCATACTCGAAAAATAAAACCTTCTCACTGGCACCAATTTCCAATAGTGGCAGAGGCGTTTACACATCGTCCTTTGCCACGAAAGGAAATTATATGTACTGGAAGAGCCTATTACAGTTGCGTCTGGGAAAGAGGCTAGTAATGAGGAATTATCTCTCTATATGAAACACATGGATGATGCCACAAATGTCCAGTGTTTCATGCTATCGGCCATGTCTAATGAGCTCTTGAAGCAACATGAAAACATGGACGCGTATAGCATGATGTCTCACCTTAAAGATCTCTACCAAGAGAAGGCAAGACAGGAGAGGTATGAGATCTCCAATGCTTTGTTTACCACGAAGCTTGGAGAGTCTGCGCCAACTGGGCCTCATTTAGTCAAGCTTATTGGCTACATTAAACGCCTGGACATCTTAAGGATTAAATTCTTGGATGAGTTGCGTACAGATCTCATCCTATCATCACTTCCCAAGACCTTCTCTAGCTTCATTGTCTACTATAACATGAGTGAAAATGAGAAGAGTCTATTGGAGCTTCTGACCTTGATTCGCCAGGTAGATAAGGACATGGGATGTGAAAAACCCGTGGTCCTTATGGTGAACAAGAAAAGGAAGGACAAGGAAAAGGGGACAAAGACTTATAAATGGTCTAAAGCCCCCGAGCACCGTCCCTCCAAGAAGGGGAAGATCCAGAGGCAGGGCAAGGAATGAGAGGCAGTGTGTTTTGCATGTGGCAAGCAGTGCCACTGGAAGAGGAACTGCACCCAAAAGCGTGGGGATGCTAAAGGTGCATTTGTTATTGAGTGAAATCTTTCTATTTCTACACATTGGGTATTAGATAGAGCTTGTGGGGCTCACATCTGTATTCAAATACAGGAACCAAGTAGATTTAGAAAGATCGCTAGAGGAGAGGTGGATCTTTGAGCTGCCAATGGCGCAAGGCTGGCTGCGTTGTCTATTGGCGACTACCACCTCTCATTGCCGACTGAGATGATTTTGGTTTTACATAACTGTTATTATGTGCCTAGTGTTACCAAGAACATAATTTCTGTATCTTGTTTGGATATGGATGGATTTATTTTCAAATTTGGAAATAAGGGTTGTCTCTTTTATAATAAAAATGTATGTTATGGTATGGAACATTTAAATAATGGTTTGTATGTATTGAATTACGAAAACCAAGTTTTGGAAATCGATAACGAAACAAACTCACATGACTCATACATCACCCAGTTATGGCATCACCACCTTGGTCATGTGAACAAGAAGCATTTGACAAAGCTCTGCCAAGATGGCTATTTAGACTCTACTGAGCTAAAACCACTTGATAGATGTCACGCTTGTTTATAAGGAAAAATGACCAAGCCGCCTTTTGGTGGACAAGGTGAAAGGGCCAAAGAGATTCTAGGATTGGTACACACGGATGTGTGTGGACCATTTCCAGTAGAAGATAGAGGTAGATATTCTTACTTCATTACTTTTACTGATGATTTGAGTAGATATAGCTATGTCTACTTAATGAGGTATAAGTCAGAGTCCTTAGAGAAATTTAAGGAATTAAAGAATGAAGTAGAGAATAAGCTTGGTAAGAAGATAAAGAAGCTTAGATCGGATCAAGGTGGAGAATATCTGAACCAAGAGTTCATCGATCTTCTACGGGAGTCTGGGATTATATCTCAACTCATTCCTCCTTATACACCACAGTGGAATGGTGTTAGTGAAAGGAGGAACCACACCTTGTTGGACATGGTGAGGTTGATGATGAGTCATGCAGATCTTCCATTATCCTTTTGGTGATATGCATTACAAACTGCAGCATACACATTAAACTGAGTACCAAACAAGGCGGAAAATGGAATTCCATCTGAGTTATGGAATGGAAGGAAACCCAATTTATCGAACACACGTGTATGGGGATGCGAGGTGTTTGTTAAGGCCTTCTCAGGCAACAAACTAGCACCCCGGGGCACGAAGTGTATCTTTATAGGATATCCCAAGGAAAAGAAAGGATATTACCTATATAACCCTTAAGACAAGAAAGTGACTATCGCCAGACAAGCCGTCTTTCTTGAGAGGGAGAACATCCTCAAGAAGGATAGTGGGAGCAAGATTGACTTCGACGAAGTTGATGCTCAAGATACACAGGAGTTGGTATAGGAACAAGTTCCACAGGTCCCCGTGGAAGAGGTTCCAGAAACACAAGTACTGTGTAGGAGATCAAGAGAGGTAAGGGAACCAGAGAGATTTGGTTTCCTAGTCACCGAGGATGGTGAATCATTATTTTTGGACAATGATGAACCTCTATCCTACAAGGAAGTAGTAGAAAGCTCAGAAGCTGCAAGATGGCTAGAAGCTATGAATTCTGATATGGATTCCATGTATCAGAACCAAGTTTGGGTTCTGGTCGATGAGCCAATTGATGTAAAGCCTGTTGGATGCAAATGGGTATTCAAAAGAAACCTAGAAATGGAAGGTCAAGTTAGCACCTATAAAGCAAGGCTAGTGGCTAATGGATTTAGACAGCATCAAGGAATTGACTATGATGAAGCATTCTCTCTAGTTTCCATGTTTAAATCCATAAGAATCATACTTGCCATAACACCTTACCATGACAATGAGATTTGGCAGATGGATGTCAAAACAACATTCCTTAACGGGAACCTTCAGGAAGATTTCTATATGACACAACCAGAAGGGTTTGTGACACCAGGTGAATCCAAACGGGTTTTCAAGTTGCAGAAATCCATTTATGGATTGAAGCAAGCATCCAGGTCATGGAACATTCGATTTGATGAAGCCATAAAGGAATTTGGTTTCATTAAGAACAAATGTGAGCCATGTGTTTATAAGTGGTTTAATGGGAATGCGGTCATCCTCCTAGTGGTATATGTTGATGACATATTTCTTATTGGAAACAACATACCAGCCTTACAGTCAGTTAAGGACTGGTTGAACAAGTGTTTATCCATGAAGGACTTAGGAGAAGCAACCTACATTCTAGGGATCAAGATCATTCGTGACAGATCCAAGAGGCTGCTTGGACTAAGTCAGGGTACATACATTGACCAGATACTAAAGAGATTTAGTATAGAAAAATCCAAGAGGGGATTGGTTCCAGTGTCACATGGATTACATCTTTCTAAGAAAATGTGTCCCCAGACGCAACATGAGAAAGATAGGATGAGTAAGATCCCATATGCTTTGACTATAGGATCCATCATGTATGCCATGTTATGTACTAGGCTTGATGTTTCCTATGCACTGAGCATGGTAGGCAGATATCAAGAAGATCCAGGAGAACAACATTGGAATGCTATTAATACTATCCTTAAGTATCTGAGAAGAACTAAGGATACGTTCCTGGTGTATGGAGGAGACGAGGAGCTTGTCATCAGAGGGTATGCTGATGCTGGTTTTCAAACAGATCAGAATGATCTGACATCGCAATCTGGATATGTTTTCTATCTCAATGGAGGAGCTGTGAGCTGGAAGAGTTCAAAGCAGCCAGTTGTCGCCGATTCTAAAGTGTAGTCCGAGTATATAGAGGCTTCTAATGCAGCCAAAGAAGCCGTATGGATTCAGACCTTTGTCCAGGAGCTTGATGTGGTGCCTAGTAGTAAAGATCCCATTACATTGTATTGTGATAATATTGCAGGTGTGGCTCTTGCAAAAGAACCAAGGTCACATCAACGGACAAAGCACATACTCCGGAAGTATCACCTCTTGAGGGATTTCTATCAAAGGGGTGAAGTTGCAGTGAGCAGAGTGTCCATGGAAGAGAACGTGGCAGACCCCATGACTAAAGGCCTATCTCAGCAGAAGAATGAATATCATGTGAGAGCTAGCGGGTTAAAGGTTGTTAGCAGTTGGCTCTAGTCCAAGTGGGAGTCTGTTGGAGTTGGTGGTCTAGAACCAACTACTTTGTACTTTATTCATTAAATAAAAACCTTATCACATCTTGATTGTTCTTCTTCATGACATGTCATGTGATAATGTCCTAAGTAAAGATATTGCATTAAAGGGTCGTAGCGGATCCCTGCTATGATGAGAACCCGGAAGTGCCATAACATTGTTCTTGAATGTATGTTCTATGGCCGGATGATATTATTTTAGGGACACAAATAATACAGGTCATTAGGGGTGAGGACTCATAAAACTTTGAGGCACCTTCTCATGGTGTGCACCCTTGGTAATATCCAGGAGGATATTATGAGAACGAGACCCGCCAGTAGGAAATCCACATTTCATAGTGTCATTGGATGTTCCTATCTGCGGACGTGTGTATTGTTCCTTAGACTTTAAGATTATTATTAATGGTTATTAAAACTCTTGCACTTAGATGTATTGACGAAAACTGTGACGACACACTGTTCGCAGCGAGGTAGGATACGTTGGGTGCATCACGAGTAATACCACATTAATAGATAATGCGAGAAAGGATTTTTCCCTTCCATTCCATAACGAAAATAGATAGCTCAAGCCCTTTGATGGAATTGATATAGCCTAAATAAATCCATGGACATGGTAAGGTATGGGCAAGTTCAATTCCGGGAAGTCAAAGAAAGAATAATTAGGCACATGGGTTGATGGCACTAGCATGAAACCCGCTTGATTGGAGATATCGAGACAATGGTATTATATTACATGGAAAGCATTCGTAGGAAGTGACACGTCATTGCGGCATTAACTTCTTTCTCTATGGGTGCCTTGGCGTGTTGATAGACGCTAACCTTGGACTTTAGGCAGGCTCAGCCTAATTCCACCGAGAAAGAGGCCTAGAGGGTCACACACTAAGTGTGTCCATGTATCTCAGTTAAATATTAATTTAACAAGTTAAATAAATATTATTCCTGACTGTGGTTTAATAATTATTTAAGGATGTCTGATCGCATTTATTTTGACACTAGTTATTCGAGAGAATATATTGTGGATGAAATAATATATTTATTAGCGAGTAATGCAATTACATTTATTTAAGAAATAAATAGTCATTACTCAAGGTCTAATAAATGTGGTGGAGAAAAATGGAAAATAAAAGTACACGCCGTGTATATTAAATATACACGTCGTGTAGTTTTATGGAAAACAAGTACACGCCGTGTATTAATTATTACACGTCGTGTAGGTTTTCCAGTTGGAATTTTGAGTATTTAATATTGTTTTATTAAATGATATTTTTTATAATTAGCATGGGCGCATGTCAAGGAATTATTAATTCGACATGGGGGTTTTCAAAAAGAGTTAATGAAATAAATAAAATGCGTAACACATTTATTTATTGTCATAACTCTATTAACCTCAAACCCGATTATAAATATCCTCGCAACCCCAACATTTTAAAGAGCCATTTTGTTGTTTAAAATGGATTTGGAAATACTCTCAAGCCAAGAGAGAATTCCCTTTCCACCAAGAACGCCCTCAAGTTACTAGAGCAAGATCCTCCACCGGATCAAGGCAGTCGAAGGCGGACATCGCAAGCGAAGGTTCTTCTGCGCTAGCACCCGGAGATCCCTTTGGCGACGTCCCGAGATACGTGACACACGTGTGGATTACCGCTAGAGGAATCCTACACTTGGATTCTACGACGCAACGACAGATCACTAAATTGTGACCGGACACATCAATGAAGAAATAATTCCAACGAGGTAATTCTTATGCATTAATTAAATTAATTATAATCAACATATGATGATCTTCCTCATGGGTTCTGGGACTCTTTTTTTCTTTTCGTTATTCATTCTATTCCGAAGATTCGGCGTTTTATATCGTCACAGATCTCGGATTGAACGTTGTTTAACATTAAAATTAAAGTTGGGCTAACCCACCAACACGCTTCCGCTGCGCCCGGAACCTACATTCTCCACATAGACAACTATCCAGGATTCTACTGTGTGATCACGAGGATGATCCGCCTAGTGACGAGGCCTTGGTATAAAGGACTATATCAGAGATGACACCTCCATATGGTTTACCGGCTATACCACCACCTATTGAGTAAAAGATACTACTAGCTAAGTATGCACATAGGATGAGTGTGTTTCATGAGTTTTAGAGGGAACAACCTCCCATGTTTTGGGGTGATCTAGACCTCCAGATGGATGAGTATTGGCTAGAGGTAGTCACCTGTGTTTTTTCCTCATGAGGACGACCTATAATCATATGTAATTCCTTTCCACGAGTCTTCTTCAGTGCTCTAAAGGTTTATAGTGGATCTTGGCGACTCAATCACATGATGAGAGATCTCTCTCCTAGATAGACTTTTAGTGTCTCTTCATAGAGGAGTTCTATCCGACCAAATTGTGATCGGTATGCATACAAGAATTTTTGAATCACTATTAGGGAAGTATGACCATGTCATAGTATTCAGAAAAGTTTACTAATCTTTCATGCTACTCCTTGGATATGGTACAAGACCAATTCTTCAGGGCTCAGACCTTTGAGAAAGGCTTATGCCAGGATCAAGGAGCAGGTGGACAAGGATGAGTCCATCTGTATGATATAGAAACTTATGAACCCAAGGCTCTAGGGATGATATGAGGTATAATATGTGTCTTTTATACCATATATTTAGTATTGACAGACAAAGGTTCTAGTCATTCTTTTCTTGCCACAAATCTTGTTCAAGACTCATAGATTCTAGTTGAACTCTTGAATCACCCCTTACACTTGGAGGCTCAAACCAGAGGAGACTCAATGATAACATACTAGTTCTGATAGTGTGAACTGACTCTTGGAGGTGAGAGTTTCATTTGGTATATCTTAGTAGTAGCGTCGAGGCCTTATGAAATCATTCTTGGTATAAACTGGTGATCCACAGTTCATTCTCAGATTGAATATTTTAGGCGAAGAGTGTGGTGTGTCCATAGTGATGGGACCAAGTTTTCCTTTATTATTGAAAAGTAAATCCAGGCAACGCAGGACAGACTCACACATAGGAGGGTGAAATTGATTACTCATTAGTTGGCTAGCCCGACCCTTGGTGTAGTGGATGTTATGAGTCCTCATTTTCTTGTAGTGGTGGTAGAGTATGGGGAAGTCTTTCTTGAATATGTTCTAGGTTTATCTCCTCACAGAGAGATAGACTTCTGCATTGATCTAAATCTAGGAAAAAACCCAATATATACACATGTATATCAGATGGATCCTACAGAGCTTTATGAGATGAGGGTACAGTTGGAGGACTTACAGAGGAGGGGATTCATGAGACCTAGTGTTTCACCCTAGGCATCCCTAGATTTGTTTTCTAAGAATGAAGACAGGTGCTTGAGGTTATGTGTGGATTTATGATTCGTAAAATAGGTGACCATTAATAACAAGTATCCACTACCGAGGACCAATGACCTCTTTGATCAGTTTAAAGGGGCATGATGGTGCTCAAAGATTGACCTCATATCAAGATATCACCAGCTATGAGTACAAGATGAGGATATACCGAAGAAGACCTTTAGATGTCATTACAATCACTATTACTATTTTTTGATTCTATTTAGTGTGACAAACACCCCATCATTGTTCATTGGACTCATGAACTAGATCATTAATCCTTACTTAGACCGGTTCATGGTGTTCTTTATCAATGATATCCTAGTGTATTAGGTGTCTGAGGGGGGAACAAAAACACTTAAGGATAGTCCTGGACACACTTTGAGATTGAAATTTTTTCATGAAGTTCTCGAAGTGCTAGTTTGGGATTCAAGAGGTCCATTTTCTAGGACATATCATCTCAGAGGCTGGAGTTGTAGTGGTTCCAGCGAAAGTTGAGGTAGTGCTTTCTTGGGATCCACCCAAGAGTGTTACTAAGGTTTAGAGTTTCTTGGATTGGCATGGTACCATCAAAGGTTTGTACCCAACATCTACAGACTGGTATCACACTTGATACATTTGACATGAAATGGGAATCCTTTCATGTGGATGGAAAAGTGCCAGCAGTTCTTTTAGGAGCTGAGCTAGAGGTTGACGAGGGATCCCATATTGAGGTCACCAAAGGAATGCGTCGAGTACGTGGTGTTCTAAAATGCATCAGGGACCGAGATTGGTTGTGTAATAATGCATAGGAAAGTAGCGATTACCTATGTTTTACACTAGTTTTGACCACATGAGAAGAACTACACGACCCATTATCTTGTATTAGTAATGGTAGTCTTCACTTTGAAGATGTGGCAACACTACCTGATGGGTGAATGGTTTTTTATCTACTCTAATCATGCGAGTATCAAGTATAAATTCTCTCAGAAATATCTTAAATTGTGGTAGAGGCGATTGCTAGAGTTGCTATAGGAATATGACTTTGATATTTTCTATAATCATGGGAAGGGGAACATGGTGGGAGATGTTATCAGTAGAAGATCCAGTTCGTATTTAATGAATGAGGTGTCAAAGTTTTCAAACTCATTACAGATATCCTTTTTGGATGGAGATGGAGAATCTTACCACTAATCGATGGTTTTCACCCCTCCACTCTTATAATGAGTCAAGGAGGCATAGCTTGGGGATACCGACTATGAGACCCTATGTGATCATATGTCCACAGGGAAGTCTTCTTATGGATATTCAAAATGTGGGGAGTCCTTCGTTCTCTTCAGAAGACACATGATGGTACCAGTGATAGTGTTGGTGGAGGTTTTTAGGGAGTTTAATACATCCCCTTTGGAAGTACATCCTTGTATAGAGAAGATGTACAAGGACCTTTGACACTAGTTTTTGTGGTCAGGGATGAATAAAGGACTTGCAGAGTTTGTTTATTAATGCCTTACTTGTCAGTAGGTGAAGGTTGAGAACCAGGTCCTAGTGGGTTTATCTCAACCCCTTAAGGTGATAGAATTGAAGTGGTATGGGATATATATAGACTTTTTGATAGAATTACCATTTAATTTGAGGGGACACGATTCCATATGGGTGATCATTGACCAAATCACCAATTCAGACCACTTCCTAGCTATCCGAGAGAAGAGTTTAGTAGTGTCACGACCCGCCCTCGGGGCCCGTGCCGTGACTACCCTAAGCCCGCCTTCCATAGGCTAGGGGCTGGCGACTAGCACCAAGGCGTAAAATCCCAGTAAAAAGGGAAGGCATTGCCTTAATAAAGTAACAACCACCACAGAGTCAGCAAGCGGAAAGTAACTACAAGTGCAGAAAAGTAAAGGGGGCCGGAATACAAGCCCAACTGAAATTAAAGTACAACTCGAAAGGGAAAACAGCAACTGAAAGTACAAGCGGCTCCTGGGACGTTCTCCTCGATTCCTACCTGAAGGGTAGGTACAGATGGCTCAGCTCCTGGATCGTCCACCACGGATCCTACCTAAAGGGTAGGTACATATAGCTCACAACTCCTCGGGTCCAACTGTCCGCTCCAAGCACATCCCGCTCAGTGGTCCTCCTCCGGGTACCGACCTACTCCGAAAGCCTCATCCACAGTCAGCGCTGTCCGTCGTCTGCAACCAACACAACGAAGTGCGGGCAAAGCCCGTGCAGGGGTGAGTATAAGCTACTCAGTAGGGACCCCGAGACCCCTGAAGGTCTCTCAAATCCACAAAGGATAAACCACGAAGAAAAGTAACAATCACGAAGTAACATCCAGTATTGATTAGGTATATGCCCATACATATACCTATGTCACCAATTTCCGTTCGGCTCCAACACGAGCCCAAGAACAATCCAATCCACAAAGAAGAGTAAACAGTAAAATCCACATAGGATAACAGTACAAGTCCACACGGTTTATAACAAGTTTATGAAATCAACGGATAACTATTACCCAGGTATATGACCATACATATACCTAAGTTATCAAGCGGTCCATCTCAATCATGAGGAAACACAAAGATCATTGACTCAGCTCAAACCAGGATTTTTATTATCGAAACCGTAGCTGCTGAAGAGCCCCGTCTCTGAAGTGTGCAGTAGTCCTGTCACGACTCCGAGGTACTGCTCACTAACCTAAGACTGCTGAAGTACTCCTCCTGTCGAGTACCGCGGGTCTGCTGCCAACTACCGGGCGCTCCGTCCGCTGAGGGTCTGCTGCCAAATACCGGGCGCTCACCCAAATAGCCTACTGAGGTACTCCTCCTGTCGAGTACCGCGGGTTTGCTGCCAACTACCAGGCGCTCCGTCCGCCGTGGGTCTGCCGCCAAATACCGGGCGCTCCGTCCACTGGGCTAGTCGACTCACTCCAAGTCGAGTTGGTCAAGCAGTCGTCAGGTATCAGTCATCTACACGGTCTCCGTACTCCGCACGCACGTCTCCACCATCACGGGTCTGTCGCTACAACCAAGCGCACACACTCCGTAGAGTATCGCGGGTCCGCCGCTACAACCAAGCACTCCACCGCCAAGGGTCTGCTGCTGCATCCAAGCGCACCACCACTGTCAAGTACCACGGGTCCGCCGCTACACCCAAGCGCTACATCGCCCAAGGTAAACAGAAGATTCAGCTCACACAGGTTCGGTAGCACTGTTCCACGTAGGATCGCTGAGTGCTGTAGTCGTCGTCGTCAAATCCACACAGGATCTCTGTACTGTCGTCGTCGCAGTCACAGTAGCAGTAGTAGTAGTCGTCACAGTAACAGTCGCAGCCAGCACTAGGGTTCCCGCACACAGCAAGCTCGTTCGGAGGGTCCGCTCCACGAGTCGAGAGGCTGATACATCAACTGTCACAAAGACCAGAGTTGATGTATCCAAAAGTTCCGTATCGTCAACAGGAACTCAACGCAACAGACGGCGCGTCGATCGGACGTCCGGTCTGAGAGTTATTGGCATTTTCGTTCCCGGGGCCCGGTTGGTTTTTAAGGCAAAACCAACCCGACCGTACTCCACCTACGTCCAAACCTCGGGCGGAGTATGCCAAAAGATCCGTCTCACTTAGAGGATTCCATCAAAATCGACGGCACGTCAATCGGACGTCCGGAACTCAAGATATGAGCGTTTCCGCTCCGAGGGCCCGGTTGGTTTCGTGAACGAACCAACCCGGCCGTACTCCACCTGTGTCCAAACCTCGGGCGGAGTATGCCAAAAGATCCGTCTCACTAAGAGGAACACAACGCGACTGACGGCGCGTCAATCGGACGTTCGTAGCTCAAGATATGAGCGTTTCCGCTCCGAAGGCCCGGTTGGTTTCGTGAACGAACCAACCTGGCCGAACTCAAAGTAACCCGAAACATTGAGTGCGATATACCGAAACGACCGTCTCGATCCAAGGATCGCGTTGCCACTGACGGTTCGTCGATCGGAGGTCCGAGGCTCAAGTTATGGGCCAAAAACCAATTATGGTTCGAAACGGGGGGGTCCGGGTCCGGGCCGACCCGGCCCGACCCCCCCTGGGGCGGCGCGGCGGCGGCGGCCGGCGGCGGCGGGCGGCGGCGGCGGGCGGCGGGCGGCGGCACGGCGGCGCGGCGGCGCGGCGGCGCGGGGAGCCGCGGCGGCCTGGCGCCGCGAGGAGGCTGCGCACGCGGGGGGCTAAGCCCCCGCTTTTCATCTGGCGGCGCGACATAGCCGCGCCGTTTTTTTAAAAAAAACGCCCCCCGCCACGTGGGGGGGCTTGCTGGAACGGAACCGGGGGGCCGGCTGCCCCCCCCTCCTTCAAAAAAAACCGCCCCCCTCTTAAAGAGGGGGGTTTTTATTAGGTGGCCGGGGGATTAATTTCCCCCGGTTTTAAAGCCTTCCGGCCGGCCAGCTGGCCGGCCGGTTTTGCTCAAACGGGACCGAAAATTCCGGTCCCCCCTTCGGCTTCCGACGCCGGCGGCCCGGCCGCCGGTCTTCTCTTCCGCCGCGGCCCGGAACCGGCCGCGGTCTCCTCGTCCCGTCGCGGCCCGGAACCGGCCGCGGCGTTCGTCATCCGGCGCGGTGCGACGACACCGCGCCCCTTCGCCGTGCTTTGATTCTTTTCAACGCGGCGCGACGGCGTCGCGTTCTTGAAGTTTCTACCCCGGCGTGGCGCGACGGCGCCGCGTAAAAATAAACGTACGGAAATCCGCGTGGTGCGACGGCACCACGCCACTTTGCTTCCACCGCAAGAATTAAACAAGAACGATGGGGGGGGGGGGGTTCGGCCGTGTTCGTGCGGTCCGGCCCCCCCTCGCGTTAACTATAACACTTAAATAAATTATTTCAAAGCCTCACGTAGACATGCGATCCACGAGCAAGAAATGGAATAATTAAAGAATTAAACAACAACCCCTACCTCGAAGGAAGCTCGCGGAGCTCATCAACGATCCGCGAAGGACGAGCGTCGCGGAGGTCGGACGTCACGGAAGAAGACGTCGTCGGCATCGCGGTTATGGCGTCGCGGTAGACGGACGTGGGTTCGCCGCGAGAGGCACGTCGCGGAAAGCACGTCGCGGAGAGGATGCGTTGCGGCGTCGTGGAGGAAATCCAACGCGTTGCGGTCCGACGTCGTGGAAGAAGGACGCCGCGTTCTTCGTCGTGGAGGAAGAACTCACAAGAAGCCTCCCTCTTTTCCTCTCCGCACAGCAAACGCCAACCCGCAAAGGAAACTAAAAACTGAATTAAATAGAAGGGTTTGGAATTTCAATGGTTTGAAATTCAAACCTCTTCATTTAATTCCCCACAATTAAAACTTAAGTTATAACTTAAGTTTATTAAAATTAAAGCATGACTTTACAACTTAACACAACACAACGTAAGTCCTTTGAAATTCAAGAGTTTGAATTTCAAAACTTTAATTAAACTCACTTATTAATGACATAAGTTATAACCTAAGTTTACATCATTAATTGTGAGTTGGGGGGGGGGGGGTTAGAGAATATGAAGGGGTGGGGTTCGTGTGGGCCCCACCACCCTCTTAACCTCCCAAGGGAAGTTGGGTTGTCACCCAACTTCCACCCAAAGGATAAAAACACTTAAGGAAGATAAAAATAAAAATTGAAGTTAAATTTTTATTTTAACATTCACAAATTTATTTTTACAACTCCCCTCGTGTAAACGCAACTTCGGGAAAGGTCTCCTTAAGCGAATATCGGCGCTACGAGTTCATCGGTGTCCTCGGATTTCATTTCCGAGCACCGGATCAAAAGTTAGGAAATCCCGCTCTTTCGTTCACTGAACGTACCCGAGCCAAACTTTGGAAATTAATTCCGGGCACTCCGGGCCTCGGAATCAGGTGCCGTCAGAAACTGCGGACTCATAAAATTCCAAAGAAAATTAACAAAAAAATTTCTTTGAAATTTCCGGGTCTTTACATTACTCCCACCTCAGGGCTTTACGTCCCCGTAAAGCTTCAACTCACACTTAAGGGAAACAAGCAGTACTGAGCACGCAACTGAGATTTACGCTCCCATATGCTCACCTGAAGATCTCGTGCTACCCGAGAAGCACCCCAGAGGAAGCAACCGTTCACGTAGATCCTGCTCATGTCGATCCTCGATCTCTACTAGTACCTCTGTGCTTGTCGCCCTGTCATCGACGTCCAACTCCCCGGGGTCGATGACGTGTGAAGAAACATACACGTATCTCCACAGCTGAGACACGTGGTGGACATTATGCACCCGGTGCGACTGAGGTGGTAGGGTCAAGCGGTAAACCTCTTCGCCTACGCTGCTGAAGATCAAAAGGGTCCATCGAACTTCGGAGATAACATGCCGCCTCGGCCACATCTCCGAAACCTCATCGGGGTGAGACCGTATAAGAACGTGTTCGTCACCCTCGAACTCAAGAGGTTTCCCTTTTTAGGTTAGAACTGAAACTCAAAACTCCTGCTGCCACAAGGGTAGGGTTGACCAACTCAAGAGTGATCGGCCACACCCTCTTATGCCTGAGTTTAACATGTGCTGCCCAGGGTTTCCTTTTCGTCGACCAAGGAAAACCCATTCCGACGTTTGCCTAAAACAGTCAACCGGGGTATGATTTGTGAATCAAAACCATACCCAGATCAACGTCGTAAGGCCTCTACGCTGCCACCAAGAGATTCCAACCGAAACTCTCGCCTCAAGGTCAAATCACACCGTCGGCGTAAGCGTGATTATCGAGTCTCCTCCCAAAGGTATCTCCAGACGTGAGGGTCAAGTCTACGGCTTACCCGGAACCTCTAGGTCTGGGACATGATTCGTGGAAGGGTAGAATGATTGGTTCTTATGTCTATAGATATGGCAGCTCGTAGTAGACATAATTCGTACCCCGAATCATTCTTAGAGCTCCTGGGTCACACTCCTTGACCGCAATGCAGCTACTCTCCTCCCCAGCCCTCCTGCTCCCTGAGCCTGGCGGGGACTACTAAGTCGGGTGGTCGTAACATGTCGAAATGTACACCACCACATGCTGCTCTCTAAGCTCCGCTTCCACGTCTGCTACCCTGCAGATTCATCTGTCCTTATCTCTTCCTCCTCCTGAAACATTTTACACGCCCGAGTCTCTGAGACTGGCGCTAGTTTCCTGCCTTTCACTGCTAACGTTCACAACCACAAAGGTTCTCTCTAGCATCCTAGCATAGGTAGAAATGCATAGAGGAAAAGTAATGGTTCGGATGTCCTTTATACACACTTCGCTCAGAAGTTCGAGTCTAAAGATCTGATCACAACGTAACCAACGAGTACCAAGATTGATTGGTAAGCCACATTGAGTGCTCTGCTTCCGACATGTCATACTGTCGAAGCTGTATTAGCTCCAGAAAACTCACAACCACCTCCTCAAGCCAGTCCTCAGCCGCCTACGAGTCAGGCTCACTTCGAAACTTGAGGGATATCTGGTGCTAAAACATATGTAAGGCACTAAGCCTGTGAGTCTCTGCTGACCAACAGGTAGTGACATAGCTGGCGCACTACCCGTAGGTACTATCCCAGGTATCGGTTCGCGTACCGAAGCCTCATTACTATAAGGACCAACCTCATGGTCACTCACTGGAAACACCAGGTGCTAAGATCATCATCCGCTCTACTAGTATCCAAGCTAGGCGTAGAACTCTAGCAACCGCCTCCATCCAGTCCACTGCTGCCTGGGAAATCTGTCTCGCCTCGTATCCTCAGAGGCCTCTACTGCTGGAACTCGTGCATCGCGCTCTGCTAGCGTGCACCGTCAGCTAGTGGCATCTGCTGCCTAACGGGTGGTGGTGCTGCTGGTACACCACCCGAAGGTGCCAACACTGAAAAAGGGCCCTGCACCGGAGTCTCGCTGCTCGGTGGGCCATCATCGAGAACTCTCTCGGAACTCCAGCTAACTATCTGCATGGTGACATCCTGAACAGTTGCGTCACGGTCAACGATTTATACCTGGTGAGCTGACCTGGTTTGAGCTGACTTTAAACCTTTTGGGAAACACACACGCAATCAATGTTTTCGTGCATTAAGTCGGAAATCAGAAGTCAGGGTCCTGGTGTACGGATACGTCGGCCGCCGCACCAACACTGGACTCCCTGGACTGATAACCACACTCAATACGCTAAACATTATTGCTTCACATAGAAAAGATCAGAGTTTGCGGTAGAACCGAACCCCTCTGATACCAATTTGTCACGACCCGCCCTCGGGGCCCGTGCCGTGACTACCCCAAGCCCGCCTTCCATAGGCTAGGGGCTGGCGACTAGCACCAAGGCGTAAAATCCCAGTAAAAAGGGAAGGCATTGCCTTAATAAAGTAACAACCACCACAGAGTCTGCAAGCGGAAAGTAACTACAAGTGCAGAAAAGTAAAGGGGGCCGGAATACAAGCCCAACTGAAAGTAAAGTACAACTCGAAAGGGAAAACAGCAACTGAAAGTACAAGCGGCTCCTGGGACGTTCTCCTCGATTCCTACCTGAAGGGTAGGTACAGATGGCTCAGCTCCTGGATCGTCCACCACGGATCCTACCTGAAGGGTAGGTACAGATAGCTCACAACTCCTCGGGTCCAACTGTCCGCTCCGAGCACGTCCCGCTCAGTGGTCCTCCTCCGGGTACCGACCTACTCCGAAAGCCTCATCCACAGTCAGCGCTGTCCGTCGTCTGCAACCAACACAACGAAGTGCGGGCAAAGCCCGTGCAGGGGTGAGTATAAGCTACTCAGTAGGGACCCCGAGACCCCTGAAGGTCTCTCAAATCCACAAAGGATAAACCACGAAGAAAAGTAACAATCACGAAGTAACATCCAGTATTGATTAGGTATATGCCCATACATATACCTATGTCACCAATTTCCGTTCGGCTCCAACACGAGCCCAAGAACAATCCAATCCACAAAGAAGAGTAAACAGTAAAATCCACATAGGATAACAGTACAAGTCCACACGGTTTATAACAAGTTTATGAAATCAATGGATAACTATTACCTAGGTATATGCCCATACATATACCTAAGTTATCAAGCGGTCCATCTCAATCATGAGGAAACACAAAGATCATTGACTCAGCTCAAACCAGGATTTTTATTATCGAAACCGTAGCTGCTGAAGAGCCCCGTCTCTGAAGTGTGCAGTAGTCCTGTCACGACTCCGAGGTACTGCTCACTAACCTAAGACTGCTGAAGTACTCCTCCTGTCGAGTACCGCGGCTCTGCTGCCAACTACCGGGCGCTCCGTCCGCTGAGGGTCTACTGCCAAATACCGGGCGCTCACCCAAATAGCCGACTGAGGTACTCCTCCTGTCAAGTACCGCGGGTTTGCTGCCAACTACCAGGCGCTCCGTCCGCCGTGGGTCTGCCGCCAAATACCGGGCGCTCCGTCCACTGGGCTAGTCGACTCACTCCAAGTCGAGTTGGTCAAGCAGTCGTCAGGTCTCAGTCATCTACACGGTCTCCGTACTCCGCACGCACGTCTCCACCGTCACGGGTCTGTCGCTACAACCAAGCGCACACACTCCGTAGAGTATCGCGGGTCCGCCGCTACAACCAAGCGCTCCACCGCCAAGGGTCTGCTGCTGCATCCAAGCGCACCACCACTGTCAAGTACCACGGGTCCGCCGCTACACCCAAGCGCTACACCGCCCAAGGTAAACAGAAGATTCAGCTCACACAGGTTCAGTAGCACTGTTCCACGTAGGATCGCTGAGTGCTGTAGTCGTCGTCGTCGAATCCACACAGGATCTCTGTACTGTCGTCGTCGCAGTCACAGTAGCAGTAGTAGTAGTCGTCACAGTAACAGTCGCAGCCAGCACTAGGGTTCCCGCACACAGCAAGCTCGTTCGGAGGGTCCGCTCCACGAGCCGAGAGGCTGATACATCAACTGTCACAAAGACCAGAGTTGATGTATCCAAAAGTTCCGTATCGTCAACAGGAACTCAACGCAACAGACGGCGCGTCGATCGGACGTCCGGTCTGAGAGTTATTGGCATTTTCGTTCCCGGGGCCCGGTTGGTTTTTAAGGAAAAACCAACCCGACCGTACTCCACCTACGTCCAAACCTCGGGCGGAGTATGCCAAAAGATCTGTCTCACTTAGAGGATTCCATCAAAATCGACGGCACGTCAATCGGACGTCCGGAACTCAAGATATGAGCGTTTCCGTTCCGAGGGCCCGGTTGGTTTCGTGAACGAACCAACCCGGCCGTACTCCACCTGTGTCCAAACCTCGGGCGGAGTATGCCAAAATATCCGTCTCACTAAGAGGAACACAACGCGACTGACGGCGCGTCAATCGGACGTTCGTAGCTCAAGATATGAGCGTTTCCGCTCCGAAGGCCCGGTTGGTTTCGTGAACGAACCAACCCGGCCGAACTCAAAGTAACCCGAAACTTTGAGTGCGATATACCGAAACGACCGTCTCGATCCAAGGATCGCGTTGCCGCTGACGGTTCGTCTATCGGAGGTCCGAGGCTCAAGTTATGGGCCAAAAACCAATTCTGGTTCGAAACGGGGGGGTCCGGGTCCGGGCCGACCCGGCCCGACCCCCCCTGGGGCGGTGCGGCGGCCGGCGGCGGCGGGCGGCGGCGCGGCGGCGCGGGGAGCCGCGGCGGCCTGGCGCCGCGAGGAGGCTGCGCACGCGGGGGGCTAAGCCCCCGCTTTTCATCTGGCGGCGCGGCATAGCCGCGCCGTTTTTTTAAAAAAAACGCCCCCCGCCACGTGGGGGGCTTGCTGGAACGGAACCGGGGGGCCGGCTGCCCCCCCCCTCCTTCAAAAAAAAACCGCCTCCCTCTTAAAGAGGGGGGTTTTTATTAGGTGGCCGGGGGATTAATTTCCCCCGGTTTTAAAGCCTTCCGGCCGGCCAGCTGGCCGGCCGGTTTTTCTCAAACGGGACCGGAAATTCCGGTCCCCCCTTCGGCTTCCGACGCCGGCGGCCCGGCCGCCGGTCTTCTCTTCCGCCGCGGCCCGGAAGCGGCCGCGGTCTCCTCGTCCCGCCGCGGCCCGGAACCGGCCGCGGCGTTCGTCATCCGGCGCGGTGCGACGACACCGCGCCCCTTCGCCGTGCTTTGATTCTTTTCAACGCGGCGCGACGGCGTCGCGTTCTTGAAGTTTCTACCCCGGCGTGGCGCGACGGCGCCGCGTAAAAATAAACGTACGGAAATCCGCGTGGTGCGACGGCACCACGCCACTTTGCTTCCACCGCAAGAATTAAACAAGAACGATGGAGGGGGGGGGGGGTTCGACCGTGTTCGTGCGGTCCGGCCCCCCCTCGCGTTAACTATAACACTTAAATAAATTATTTCAAAGCCTCACGTAGACATGCGATCCACGAGCAAGAAATGGAATAATTAAAGAATTAAACAACAACCCCTACCTCGAAGGAAGCTCGCGGAGCTCATCAACGATCCGCAAAGGATGAGCGTCGCGGAGGTCGGACGTCACGGAAGAAGACGTCGTCGGCATCGCGGTTATGGCGTCGCGGTAGACGGACGTGGGTTCGCCGCGAGAGGCACGTCGCGGAAAGCACGTCGCGGAGAGGATGCGTTGCGGTGTCGTGGAGGAAATCCAACGCGTTGCGGTCCGACGTCGTGGAAGAAGGACGCCGCGTTCTTCGTCGTGGAGGAAGAACTCACAAGAAGCCTCCCTCTTTTCCTCTCCGCACAGCAAACGCCAACCCGCAAAGGAAACTAAAAACTGAATTAAATAGAAGGGTTTGGAATTTCAAAGGTTTGAAATTCAAACCTCTTCATTTAATTCCCCACAATTAAAACTTAAGTTATAACTTAAGTTTATTAAAATTAAAGCATGACTTTACAACTTAACACAACACAACGTAAGTCCTTTGAAATTCAAGAGTTTGAATTTCAAAACTTTAATTAAACTCACTTATTAATGACATAAGTTATAACCTAAGTTTACATCATTAATTGTGAGTTGGGGGGGGTTAGAGAATATGAAGGGGTGGGGTTCGTGTGGGCCCCACCACCCTCTTAACCTCCCAAGGGAAGTTGGGTTGTCACCCAACTTCCACCCAAAGGATAAAAACACTTAAGGAAGATAAAAATAAAAATTGAAGTTAAATTTTTATTTTAACATTCACAAATTTATTTTTACAACTCCCCTCGTGTAAACGCAACTTCGGGAAAGGTCTCCTTAAGCGAATATCGGCGCTACGAGTTCATTGGTGTCCTCGGATTTCATTTCCGAGCACCGGATCAAAAGTTAGGAAATCCCGCTCGTTCGTTCACTGAACGTACCCGAGCCAAACTTTGGAAATTAATTCCGGGCACTCCGGGCCTCGGAATCAGGTGCCGTCAGAAACTGCGGACTCATAAAATTCCAAAGAAAATTAACAAAAAAATTTCCTTGAAATTTCCGGGTCTTTACAAGTAGAGATCTTGAGACTTATCTACGTTCTAGAGATAGTTGGACTCCATAGAGTTCCATCGATGATTGTTTTTTATCGTGTCACTCTCTTTACATCCCTATTGTGGAAGGGATTAAAAGAGGAATTTGGGACCTATTTATGCTCAATCATAGTGATTCACCCACAAAGGGACAACTAGACTGAGTGGACCATTCAGGTTTTGGAGGAAATGATGAGATCTTACATGTTAGACTTTGACTGTAGTTGGGAGGATCACCTACCACTGGTAGAGTTTTCATACAAAAACAGCTACCATTCCCTCATTGGTATGAAACCATTTGAGGCTTTATATGGGTGACCCTTTAGGTCAACACTTTACTATATGGAAACAGGAGATTTAACACTCATGGTCTTGGAGTTGGTGTAAGCTTCTATAGAGAAGGTGTAGATCATATAGGGGCGAATGAAGACTGCATAGAGCCATCAAAATTCTTATGATAACAAGTGAAAGAGGTCTTTGGAGTTTGAGTAAGGAGACCTTGTGTTCCTTTGAGTTTTACCTCGATGGGGATTACATAGATTTGGTCAGGGGATAAGCTATCTCAAAGGTTCATCGACCCTTTCCAGATACTATGTATATTTGGAAAGGTGGCATACCTCTTAGCTCTATCTCCATAGTTAGATCAGGTACACAACGTCTTCCACATGTTGCAGCTAAGGAGGTACATGCATGAACCATCACACATTATCGATTGGGGTAAGCTGGACATCGAGGATGGATTGAACTTTGATGGGTACCCAATAGAGATCGAGGATCGGCAGGAGAGGATCATTTAGAGGTGACCAATTCTATTGGTGCACATCCAGTGGTAGCACGAAAATATCAAGGAGAGTACATGGGACTGGGAGGCTTAGATTCAGGCTTATTAACCCCATCCGTTTGAGTAGATTTTTTTGGATTTTTAGGGATGTAAAACCCCAAGGCTGGGAGAATGTAACATCTCAGATTTTCTGTGTATTATTTTTATATATTATATGAATTATTTTTAATACCATGAACTAAGACGGTGTGTGATTTTGAGTCCTGGTGTTCCCAGAACAAATGTTTGAAAAATATTAAAATATTCAATAGCACGAATGCACAGTTTTCCTGAAACATTGGAATAAATATTAAAAGGGTGCTTATATAAAAAATATGAGGGCACCATTGAGTTAAAAATAGTGGTTTTACCCTAGGCACAACCTATCATTGGTTGGTGTGGTTCGTTTGTGAAAAAGTGGCTGCAGGCGTAAAATGAATAAAATAATTAAATTATTTTATCGACATAGTTATGCAACAACTTGTTCTTTAAATTTATTATTATATCATAATTTTAGGGTGATCCGTATAACCATGGAACTTATAGTGGATCATGGGGAGATAGATATGGGAATCCTTTCCAAAGAACAAAAACAGATCGAGGATCAATGATCGACACACATAGATTTTGAAGGATCTCTCCAACGAATGCAATGTACCTTCATTATTCATCAGTGATCGATCCAAATCAAGGTAGGGTGTGTGATTTAATTGTTTTATTCCCTATTCATAATTTATGTTATGAACTCAAATCAATTATTGAATTGATTGATTTTTGGATCGATCACTTTTTAGGGTGGGATTTATTCTACGGGATTAATTTGATCTCATTTTCTAACCCAAATCCCCTATTATTGATCATTTTACAAGAACACTTGGAAAATGATGATAAATTTTTTTATTGTTAATTTCTCCCTCCTTACTCACATTCTTCATTGGTTGGAACCCTGTGGTCCCGTCTTGACATTTGTCGGGTGGTTTCAAACTCGAAAGGACCCCCGCATTTGAGGAAAATCGACAACCGAGGCTGGATAAGTGTATATCGGGACCCAAGGAGCTAGTATATTTCATTGTTTCAATTTTCTATCATCCGAGGAGGCACTGTGGTTTGTAGAAGGGACCACTGGCGTATGATAGTGGTGCCGGTGGCCAGTGGTAGCCTATGTGTGGGCAATGGAGCCGCGTGTGGCTGTGGAGGTGGGGGGCCATGTGTGTTGAAGGATGTGGGACCATGGTAGAAACAGTGGATCTGGAGGGGCTAGTATAGGAATACATGATAGTGGAGATGAGAGAAAAACAGAGGACGCGGGAGTAGGGATGGACACGGAGCGAGCCAGTGGGCTTGGTTGGGCCAGTGGGCCAGATCAGATGATATGAACCCGAGTCAGACCCAAGTCAGGTCCAAGACAACTAGGGCAGAGCCCCTTTATGTTTGACCATGGAAGTCGATTATGGTGTTGTGATATCTCGATCTACCATGGGTACAGTGACCACGTGATTGGTCCACGGGCGGTCGACCGCAGCAGCCGGTCAGGCATGGCAGGTGGACTGACCACGATGGTTAGTCCACGGTCGGTCGGTCCATGCTGTAGGTGGACTGATCATGGAAATAGGTGTAACAACCATGGCTATAAGTGGATATTTCATGGTATAAGGTTTACAGGGCCCGAAAGGTCTACGGGTGACATCATTCAAATGTTCATAACTCCTAAACGTATCATCCAAACGTCTTACTTTCAGTGGTAGCATGAACCTATTTTTAAGATGGTTGAATCAAGACCAATGTTAGGTACATTATTTATATTTTAGGATTTTATTTTTCTTAGTTTGGACTAGTATAGGTTGAGCGTGTTCCCTTGGTACTTTCCTCGAAGGTATAGTGCGACATTACATCCACATCACTGGATTGTAATCCCCTCTATAGGCAGAGTCTTAGATAGAGTTGTGGTATCCCTACACAAGATTGGAGTGTAATTATATATCATCCCTAGTGGAGTTTTTGGAATCAGTGTGACCAAATTGAGTAGGAATTTGATCCTCTATCTAGCGGGAAACATCAGTAGGGTTTTTTAGAATTTTTGGAATACAATCCCCTATGTAGTGGGTTGATCCAAATTGCATTTGTAGTATCCCCCATCAGTTCTAGTCATGAAACCCTATATGTGTATCATAGTCTTCTCAGACTAGTGCATTCTATTTTTGAAGGGACCAAATGAGATAGACCTCTTCATCGATTTTATCTGATGATATCATGGATTGAGGAGTGAGTTCTCCTGGAATGAGCATGCTTCGAGTAGAATCTTGTGGTTGGAAGTTGGTTATGACTTCCTGATGGCATGGTGTATCTCCTAATTATATCTAGGTTTTTCTTTACTACATGCTTATTTTATATATTTTTACCTCTTGTATTGGGCTGAATATACTTGGTACTTCGTGTTTAGTGTTCTTGGGGTGTTCTAATGAGTATTGTTATACTCACCCTTGCACAGGCTATGCTTGCACGTGTTGTGTCTTGTACAGATGAATACCCTTTTAATGGATTCCTAGGATGACCGAGAGCGGGTGGAGCATAGCTAGAGCTGGGCAGACCAAGGTGTTTACTGGGAGAATACCTTTGATGTCATCCTAACCCTTGGAGAAGGTTGGACTCTTTACGGTTTCATTTGAAATTGTGTACAGACTCTTTGTGGTGGGCTTATATTTGGCCTAGTTTACTTTTACTTTACTTCTTGTTGCACTACAGTTGTGGGATCTTAGTTATATGCATGAATTCTTTCAGTTATTTTACATTTCTACATTGGGTGTCTTAAAGATGTGTGTGTGTGTACAAATATTTAGGCAAATTCCTCCCATTTGTGGGAAATGCGTACTCGATGCTAGTCATCATCCCTTATCCTATCAAAGACAGGCTTGGGGTAGTCATGGTATGGGCCCCTCTAGGACGGGTCATGTTGGGGATGAGCTATGGTATGGAGATACCCTTTATCTCTTGTTTGATATTTATCAAATGAGCATATATATACATCCATATCCATACCTTTGGATTTAGTTACTCTTTTTCCATGGGTTTCAAAGACATGTGGGGTATGACACATAATTTATGTGTTATTTTTATCATGGTTGGATGAAGTTACTCTCCTGCTATGGGTGGAAAGGACTCAATGTGTAGTTCATCTACACATCATGTTGAGCCCCTTATGCTTGGATGAGGTTACTCTTTCTCTTTCTTTGGGTTGAGATGCATCCTATTTTCTATCTACAGTCTTACATTTCCTATTATACCTATTACTTCACCGTATTCAGCTTTTGGGGCACCTACTGGGTATGTATTTACTCACCCCTATATGGGATTTTCCTATATGTTTCATGTATTATGCAGATGATGGAAAGGTCGTCGGTGACTATGGAGAAGCTTTGGGATACTTGGTACTTTGAACCATGTACGGTGGTTGTAGCTTAGAGATCAGGAGCTGGGATCTCTCAATAATTTACTTTCTAGTTTTTTTAGGTTCGGACATCTTTCTGGTTGTTTGTGTATTTATTGCCTTTACTTTTCAGTTTTCACTACCGTACTCTTATTCTGTCTAAAGGTTTTACATGCATGGTTATTCCCCTAGTATTTTTGAACATTTTACTATTATTACTCTTCACTTATGCGCCTAGATGGCCGTGTGAATGTGTATAGGTACTTAGGTAAATTCCTCCCATTTTGGATATACCTTTCAGTGCTTGTCTCCACCCAATGGCCTATGGAGGTGGTCTTGAGGTAGTTGTGGCTCGAGCCCCAGTTAGGGTCAGGTCATGATATATAGTTATTACAACTCAACTTGTATCAGACTTGGATAAACCTATATCACTTTTAGTTTAACATGTATCATTATTTATTCAACCTAAGTTACTTTGAGTTGGGTTCTATCATATCTATTAACCTAATACTTACAATAGAGATAATAAATTATAATGAATTTTCTCAAAATATTCTGAACCCAATAATCATTGAAATATATGCTCTCAAAATCCAAATTATCCTTCCTTAAACAACATTAACCATTCTTACAATCATATACCCAATTATTTACATACCCTAATTATATACTCTGAATAATATACCTTTCCCAAAACCTATTTGAATCTCTAAGATATTAATGCACAATGGGATTATATATTCCTCTAAAAACTAACTATATATTTAACCCTCAACTGGTATTAATGACTAGTTCATAAGGTCACACACTAGTCAATATATATCATAATTACAATAATGTGATGAAATTCCCCCAAAATATTATGAATCAATTATCAATCCCAAGGTTACCAATGACTATCTAACTTACTTATTCAAAATCAAACCACCCTTTATTATCTCAACATCACGTGTATATTAAACTTAAGAGTTATCCATACCTCAATCATGTGTTCTCCAAAATTCATACCAAAAAATATAACCTTGTCATAAAATCACTTTTAAAGGTTATAAATATCATTTAATATATGTTTCTAAACCATTAAAGTAGAACCACTGAAAAATCCTTGGATGTTTCACACAATCCTTATAAATTTTTGAATATACTAGAATATCATTGATAAATATCAATCAATAATGAAAATAGATAAGATTATAAAGATTTAGTTTAGATTTAGATATCAAACTCACTACCTAAAGTAAGATAAAAAATTCACCTTTTCCATGATATCAATAAAATAATAAGATTCTCAACTATTTAATTATTTTCCTTTATTTGATTATAAGACATAGTGGGTTCAAGGTATATACCTTTATAATATTCATCTTTATGATCCTATTTTAACCAAATACTAAAACCAAAATGGTTATGATAGTATCTAAAATATGAATATAAAAACATAAATCCAAATATGTCTTCCCTTATGACACTTTTTTAACATATGATACTTTTATATCAACCTATGACTCTATTGTTCAATCATCGGTTATCCATAGTCATTTTCTATTAAGTTCTCTAACCTAATTAGTTAACATAATTATTAAAAAATTCTTAATAGTTCATTAATATAATTTTATTACCCAAAGAATATACCCTAGGAGTGTCTAGATAGGTGTTCAATATTAGGCCCACTCATCATGCATCAAAGTAATGATTGAGTTAATGCTAAACCAACATTTTTTGGGGTGATTAACCCTAGGTGAATCCATTCCATACCTGCATCCACTTTCCAGTATCCAGATAGGGATTTATTACTAATAAAATCCTTATAATATCTATTTTACCAAAAAATTAGGATGCTATCCAATACCTAGACTTATTCCTATGGTTTTCACTATAGTTATCCCATCCTAATCTCAAAATAAAATGTACATTATTACCTTAGCAATAAATCATATACTATTATAAAGGGTTATCTAAACCATTGAAATTATGATTAAACTTAAATTAACAATAATTAAATAATCATCAACTAACATCATAATCTCCAAAGTTATCTAAACCTTTCATTGGATACCAACTATGCACCTTGGAACCATGCTCCCAGATCTAGTCCCATAAACAAAAACTTTACATAGTCACTTTGATACCAATTATAAAATCCTAGATATAATCATAATTAATTAAAAAATTTAAAAAAGATTATTTTAGCTATTACATCCTAAAGATATTTTTTGGTTTATATATCTATAGAATCAAGGCAAAGAAATAACTAACAAATCCCATTTTCTTTGTATTAATCATACTTTTTTCATTATATATAATAAAATACTTAATTTCTGATAAGTCTTCAACATCTCCCATAAATTATTTCAAACATGATATCCTTATAAACATGTCACATGTACTACTTTTCTTCATAACCTAGGGAAAGGTAAACATAATAATAGGTGATTTTAAACACTCGTTAAGGGAAAACATACAACTAAGGCAATCATGGCATAAACATGAAATAAATATTATAAAAGGAATAAGTAAACAACATGAAGCCATAATCAACTTGAAAATAAGTGTATTCTATATACATGGAAATAAATTAAAACATAGATATCAATAATACTGATCACATAATAATGGAATTATTAATTATGAACATAATAAACATGATATCAAGGTCTTATTCTCGGACATTTACTTATCATTGTGACCGTGGTCAAGACATGTTGTTGAATTGGTAAGGTATACACCAAATACCTAAAACTATTTTATCTCATAAGACCTGTTGATGCATAGAGTGTCTATATAATTCAAGAACCTACCCATCACTTGATTAAGTGATTTGTGTTTACTATAAGAGTCAACAATGACTTTCACACTGTTATATAAAGAACCTTTAGCTAAATAAAAACATGACTATCTATATAATAAAGAATACAAAATATCAATACACGATCAAGATATGTTAGAAGTCAATAATAATCAAGAATATCAATACTTTTCCCCATTTCAATAAAAGGTATGACATGATCATAACCCATCCTAAGAAAGAAGGTTGATGGTCAAACAATACATAGTCAAATTCCCAATAATGATCTATATTGGAATAATAATATACTAAATACCAATAATTTTTCACATGTTAATAAAATAACATTCATTCATGGTGAACATCATCCAATCTTAATTATAAAAAATGTGATGTTCACATCTTATAGATTAATGAGTATATGTAAAATTCTATACTATAATAACATTATCATAATCTATCCAAAAAAGAAGGTGGATAACTATAAAAGAACATAAAAAAAGAAGTGAGGAATATTAATCAAAGGGTTTATGTGGTAGGAATGTATATCCTAAGAAAAAAAGGGTAGAGTACCACCTAATATAATCAAAGGGAATAATGTACCCAACTGATATGAAATAAGTTCAAACAATTATTATAACTCAATGAAAAAAACTACGTTACCAAAAATCCTAATTTCTGGGGAAAGAAATGAATCTATATTCACATGAATAAGAGAAAATTATTTTTCTAGTAAAACCCATGGAATAAAAAGATTATGTTAAAAAAATACATCCATGGTCAGTTAATACACCATATAAAGTAATCATGGACCATAAAATGTATTATGTCTCGAAGAATTAGAATTGAGACTAAGAAAACAATTACAACTTTAAAAAATTTAAAATAAAAAACCCTTGAAAGAGAGGGTTTGTAATTTAACTTAAAATAAAATGATTAAAATATAATTAATGATATGATATCTCAAATAGGAAGTATATACACCACATAAATGAAATTAGGTACATAATAACAATCATATCTCAAAGAGCAGAATTTGAGACAAAAAACCATTACCTCTTATCCCGACTTCCACAAACGTATTTTAACCTCCTATATAAAAATAGCTATATTAATAACTTAATTTCGAAAATTACTCATATTAATTTTCATTCACACTCTTCATAAATAGACATACTATACATGAATTCATCCAATTTTCCACATTAGGTGTTTATAATTTTGATCGTTTGTACTGGTTTCTTAATAGTGGTGTTAGTATTCATTATTCTTAAAAATATAACCATTAATTGGAAATTAAAGTTAATTCTAGATTTCTTTACAATTATTTATTATTTTTCAAATTCCTTTCATTAGTGTTTTAGTCTTTTTCCTTGAAGATGAAATTGATAACATTCATGTTTCTGTGATTCTTAACAATCGAAGAGTGTTTTCTTAATTGATGATTTAAATATTAATATAACATATTCAGAATGAAAAACAAATCACTATTTACACATTTATAATATATTGTACCAATAATTATTTTCCCTTAGTCAATCATGATTTTAAATTCATAGTATTGTTCATGTTGGTGCTTAAACCAACCAAAACATGAACATACCTCGATTTAATGAATGATTACATGGTGGTTTTATTATAATATCATCATAACATAAGAAAAAAATATTATTTAGTGTTTATTAGTGTGATATATCATAATTAAAAATTAATTATAAGAATAATAAATATATATGAAAATATTAAATAATTTGAATAAAATATTTTCCTCATAGAACAATTACTTTAAATGATTGAATTAATGATTATCGTTTGTTGATCATATCATTAATATTTTTTCTAATTTATCATACAAGAACCTTTATGATATTATTAAAATATTATTTCAACATTTACATATTATATTAATCATCAATTATGGGTGTTGATAAAAAATGAATTTCATTTCTCATGGTGGCGGTAGTTTGCATGTATGTATGAACAATGATTTAATTTTTATCAATATATTAGATAGATGAATATACAATGATAATTAAATTAATATAGTAGAATTTTATTTTATAAATGATAATAATATCATTATATTCATGTGACTATAATAAATTTGAATGAATATAATTAGAAGAAAATCTTAGTAGTTGATAATACTCACATCAGAGACTCGAATTTTCAATGGAGGACTCCTTGAAAATAAAGGTCTTATTATAACTAATTCTAACCAAAAGATTTTAAAAATTGTAGTGGGTTAATAGAGGATAAATTTGGTTTTGTTTTGATAGGTAATTCTAAGGGAAGGTGAGTCTTATAGTGGTGGAAGTGTTACCCTTTTATAAGTGACGGGAATGGTACTTTTATGAATCACCCTTAACATTTTCAATAATGTGATTTTACTATTCCACCGTAAATGGATCCAAAATGGAAAAAAGGAGACAATGAAGTAATTTTGGGATTAAATTCACCTCAATCTCTCATTTGCGATAAAATTGAACATTTTAAGGCATTTAGTTTTAATTTTAACCTTTTACCCAAATTTACTTTCACTATGGTAATTAATTTTTAACCTTGGAAATTAATTTTATTGAAAAAACTAATATTGGTAATTTTTACTAAATTTAACCTTATGATAGAAAATTTTTAAGTAATTATATTTAATAAAATTTATAAGGTTTTTTAAAGTTAATTTTAAGATTAACGAACATAACGAATACAAATAATTTTTTAGAAAAAGTTTTTTTCTTTGCTTAGAATTTATGTGTAATCCATAATTATTAAAATTATCATTCCCAATGAAAAAATTGTTTTATTTAAAATAAAATAATTTTTTGTATCTTTAATAGAAATTCAAAATTGAATTGTACCTTTAAAATACTTGATTTAAAGAAAATACCGAAAGTAGTTTTTATTAAACCAACATTTTAATTTAGTTCTAAGAATGTTGGTCATATGATTTATAAGCTCAAAGAATATATTAAAATGCATAATATTATATAATATTTTTTATTTGATCACCTAAAAGTTTTTTTAATATTATATTCCATTCTTATATACAAATAATATCATAGAAATTACACGTTTCATGAAAACCATATTATTCAACTAAAACCCAACCTTTTTAGAAAAAATGAAAAAATTCATAATAAGTAAATTTTGATATGATGAATTAAAAAATGAATTTTGTTTTACTGATTTGAATTTACAAAATGTATAAATTCATTTTTTTAATAAAATCATAATATATAATGAAAAATTATTTGTATTTGAAAATGAAATTTTGAAATATTAACTATTACTATTTTTATTTCATATAATTTAAGAACTAAATTGATGTTAATAAATTTTTAATATAAAAAAATATTTATTATAATAAATCATACAACTCTTGAAAAATAAATTCAATTAACTTTAAAAGGAAATTTAAAAAAAATACTTCTCTAAATAATAAATGATCTTATTAGGTAACTTAGGTAAATTAATTGAATTTTCATTGACATTAAAATTGACTTTATTTTATTTATAAATATATTTCTTAAACTATTTAATCATTTTCATTAATTCTAATTCAATGAAAACAGTTTAATTATCATACATGCATATTTATATTTTATCTAAAAAAATTGTGATTTCATTTAAGTTATGTATTGCATGTGGATAAAGCTACCAAACACATTTAATTATTTAAAGGTAATAATATATTAATATCTCTAGGTGTTACATGTTACCTTTTTTGTTCAAGGGAAATAGGTTCAAGGATAGTCCCTTTACTATGCTTCTTTTTTTTGATAAATGGGAAGTGGTGTGTGAGTGGGATAATGACCACCATACGCTGGGGAAATAGTCATCCAAATTAGAGGAAAACCTTGTTTACAAATTTATACATGTAGTGTTTTATTAATTTATGGTTTACCAATTCTTGTATACAGACCATGTTAGTAAATAAGCTAAAGATAGTTATTCACTGAATAGGTGAATGGGTAAAATGAAGAGGAATTAATTAAAGGAAAAATTATCAACACCGATTCACTAAACCTCCCAGGGTTAATCTCATTATCAAGTGATCCTAATAGATACATGTGTGGATAGTACACTCATTTAATGGTATGTGGGATAATAATTTGAAACATTCCATTATTTATGAGGATGGTTTTAAATTTTATAAAGGGAAAAGTTCCACATCATTCAAGGATGATTCTTCTCCTTAATAAACTATGCTAAAAATATTAATAAACTAATTATATTGAACATAACTTCAATGATGTTAGAGGAACATGAATTGTTTTTCCACATTTTTGATAAAGACTGCTTGAGATCCAAATAAATTAAATTTGATACAATAAGGAAGAAAAATAAAGATTGAAGTCAAGTGCCCCTTTCAAAGTTTATTTATCATAGTATCAATATAACTATATTTCAATAAATGACTTAGTAATTTTTATCAATATCTTAGAAGGTTCAATAACCATCGATGAATATATTGAAATTTTAGATTTTATCTGGTTATAAAAATAAAAAATATTTTGAAAATACCTATTTTGAAACTTGAGGTGTCAAAAATATAAATAAGTAGTGGCTCATATTCCTTAGTATTATTAGATGGTTGGTGTTTTCATCTTTATTTACCACATTATTCACTTTGTGTATCCCTTATGTTTTGTCACTTTTGGTTTCTATCACTCATATGCTATGGTTTCCCTCCACTATAGGTGATAATTATCAATAAAATTTGGTTTTATGTTAAAAATAATTTCCTTAATAAATTGTGTTTTGATTTGATCATTACTCAATGTTGGAATTATTAATGCTTTAAGAATTAAAGCTAGAATTATTCTTAAGATATCTACATCAGTTCCAAAATTTTAGGAAACCGATCATAAAATATTAAGTATTACATTGAGGGAATAAAGTTCATTACTATAGAGGTATCTAAAATTTAACTCTTGGTGTTCATTAAATTTTCAAGGGTATTTTGGCAATTTTAAACCCAAGTGGTAGAATGATTCATTTAACCTAGTAAAAAACCTCAGATAAAAATTTTAAGCATTCATTTAGGCTTGGAAGGAATCTTTACCCTAGTGTGAGATTTTGGTTAAATATTGAAGTTTTTTGATTTCCAATTTTTTAATTTAACTTAATTGATTTTTTTAAAGAGACACACTATTTATTTAAGTTATGTAAAAAAGGGTATATCTTATAAATGTGACCTCAAAATTAAATTATATAAACATAGTATTGGAAGGGATATAATGTTTTGTTTAGTTGTGACATCATTTAATGATGGTTTCAGTGCCCATTACTTTTCTATTTTTCTATAAGTTGTCCATTTCCCTACTTTATACCAATTTTCATGTAAATTTATGTGTAATATTTAGATAATTTCGTTAGTATTATTGAATGATATTACTTTTCACATATCATAGAATCTGGAACCACCTTTTCAATCCTGTTTATGAATTTTTGTTTATTATAATATAATTAGAATATATAGTTTTAGTATATTTTAATATATATATTTAATTATAATAAATTAAAATCATATGTAACTCCTTCCCTATTTAGGGAAGTTGAAAAAACATCAATACTGGAATCTTGTTGGCCATTGAAAAATCCATCACCAAACCCTTGTCCCTATATTTTCTGAACTGTAGAAGTTGAAAGAAATAGTTACTCAAGCTCTATGATTTTTAATCTTCATATATGCTTAAATTAATTGAAGGGAGTTCTAGAAACTAGAGGTTTTGGGTTAAGAGGAGGAAGATAGGATATTGACTTTTGAATTAGCCAATGACACCTATGAATGATAGATAGTGGGTCAATAGACTGAAACTAAATTTTTTTTATTATGAAAACACTTTTTGGGTAAAAAGTGAGAAACCAAAAGTACCATACAAGGTATCCAAAAAAAAACCATAAAAGAAGTTAATTTGAATCACGACTATACAAACTACTCCTCCCAAGTGACTATAATGTGATGTCAAGTCTTCACCTTTACATGATCGCTCGACTAGCTGTCACATGTAGGGTTGCATGGGCTTGGTACCGATGGCTGAGCCATACCCTCTCGAACTTCCAAATCTGAATGAAAATGCTCTGGTGAATGCTTCCTGCTCTGATCCTCATGTGGAGCTGAACCATGTAGTGTGTTGATTTCTTTCACACACGAAATTCAAAATAAAACCAATTTCCAAAAAAGTTCCTCAAATGCCGCCCAAACTAGAATCCAAAAATAGCTCAAAAGTTTTCAAAATTCAAATCTAGAGAATTCATGGATCCACGATACACTGCTATCATCACGTCTCCATCCAAACACCAACACAATTCCTTCATGTCAACACAAAAAATGCACCCAAAGTCACTGTTGGGCACCACACATCCAACTCATCGCCGTATTCCATCACCTATTCCATTATCACTAGAACATCCACTCACCATCAAACCAACACACGATTCAACCATCAATTTGTAGGGGAGAAACACTACAGAAAAACAAGGTGAGAAAATACCAGTAATGGCACAAAATAGAGCAGAAACACCCAAAATGAAACTATTACACGAAAACAGATGCATCAGATAATCAAATCACACTGATAATAACATAAAAAGACCTAGGAACGTGAAACATCTGACAGAGAAACAAAACCTGGTAGCATAGTACCTACCACACCTCTACAAGTGACCCCCCAACCCTCCAAGAACCAGGTCACCATAGATGCAAGGAAGATGATACAACGCCACTTTGGGCTTGGAGTACTGAAACCAAAAGTGAAGGAAACCACTGTCATCGGATCTGGACCAACCAAAGATGAGAAACTCCGGTTTGGGAATTAACTTCATAACTAGGCAAGATCCAGATGAACCGTTGATGGGAGATGCATGATCCGAAAATCGAGGAAGGCAATTAGAGAGAGGAGGAAGCAAAGCCTACCAAGAATCAAGATACCATGGATGGGAAAATGAAGCACATGACCAAACAAGGAGGAAAATCAGCCGAAGAATAAGGAGAAGAAATAATGAAGGGGGAGGATACACCAGAGAAGCGTATAAGCCTCCCCCATATAGGCCACTGCTGAAGGGAAACCCTAGACATGATAAATAAGGGGAGAAATGCAAGAGAGAATCCCCATTTAACCATCAAATTCCGATAGTGGTTCAATAGATGGTGTGATTCTAAGGTTATGGAAAAACCCTAAAAGATAAACTTCAAACCTTTTATAGGGTGTTTTTGACATTTTGAATAAATGGAAAATATAACTAATGATGACTTTATATGAGAAAATTAAAAGGAATTTTATTTATTCATTTCATTAAGTCAAACATAATAGTACATTCATTTGAATCATTTAAATCCTTTATAGTGATAAAATTAATGAAATAAGATTTTAAACGTGAGCATGTAACACACAGTCTGAGGATAGTTGTGATAAACAGGGCATGATGAGATCTATATGGGGATCAGAACCTTAGGCATTAATAAAATTGTCCTTTGATATTTATGATTCATCATGAAATAATGTATCAAATAAATTATTTTTTATGGTGAAAAATGATGAAACTTGGATGAATCCTTGAGCTATGAGTCTTCAAAAGGTATCATTAAAACATGGAATGATTATTAAAGATTCTTGAGATAAAAAATGTGATTAAATATAATAGTTAATGTTATAAAATTTTTATCATTATTATGTTGATAAATTGGAATCATCTTTTTTATATTCATATTTTGGAATTGTTGTATGATGTGGTTTGAGGTTGACCTTGAGATTGGATGTTGTGATATGATGTGAAAGGGAACATTACAATACCCATTTATCTATTGTTCTATATAAAAGGATGCTAGTATATGTGGATGGTTTTATGATAGGTGGGGGATTACCCAATATCTCATTACATAAATGTGATATGACAAACAACTTGGGAATGAAATTATCTCAATGTATCATTGGAAAACTTATATGATTTTTATAGATTTACCTGGAGAGTTATATCGTCCGAAAAATTCATTAATAAGGTAATAAGACTATTTGTGATGTTAATAAGGATTTATTATGGAGATGATATGGATTTTTCATAGAGATAATGAAGAATTGATGTGAAAATGAAGTTGAGACTCCATTGGAATAATTTCCTTGCTATAACTATGAATTTTTGAATGATGATGAAAAAGATGGTATGAAAATGGTTTTAATTAGTGGATAAAATAAGATGATGAGACTATATTAGTTAAACATATTATATTTTAATATTATTTCATTAATGAGAGTACTATTATCTATTTAGTAACTATTTGAGGGTGGCTTTCTTTGGTACTAACCATATCTAGTTAGTGAAAAGGATAACTAGATGATTAATTTAGTATAATCTCCCTTAAACTAATGGTTGGTATAAAATTGGTTATGGATTGTAAATGTTTCATATTATTCATAGAAATTGAAGTAATGTGGTTGTAATAGATGTGGAATATTTATGATAGTAGGTCGGTGTCATGAAATTGGATGTTAGGGGTGTGAGTAAAAGTTAGTGGGAGTCAGTGTACAGGGGCCCTTTATATTTTTTGAATATTTTTTTATATTATTATAATTTTTTATTTAAGAAGTGATGCTTGTGCTAAGATTTGGAATGGAATTATATGATGTGCGATCTTTTGGAACAAGCTATAATCATGTATTGTTATTGGTGGTATGCCCTAAAATCATAATATATATTTGTTATATATGGGAAAAATTTACCATATGATTAATAATTTTTCATAATATGACATGAATAGATCCAATGCCATATCATATTACTTGTTCATACATCATAAGTATATTCATTAGGGATTTCATAAGATATATTATGTGATAAAACCATTTTATTTAATACAGAAGTATATAGATTAATGCCAGAATCTTATAGCATTGGATACCATTAATATTGAGCATTTCACAAGATAAAATGAATGTAACGAGCGATGAATTCAAGAAAAGAATGCATTGTTATCTGAATAATTAACTCACACATTATAAATGTATGAGTTAATATATGGGAATGTCCTGATGGCTATATAAAGAGACAAGAAAATATTGAGATGGAAATGTTTAGCATTCCTTGTCTCATACTAATCCTCTGATCTCATGATCTCTCATTTTCTTCATTCTTTACCACGAGAGGAACTGGAATTACATGGATTGAAGAAGAGTCCCAACCATGTGATGGGTGATTCACATCAGACCATGGATACATCACATAGAGGAGCTCCAATGAATATCCTTAAGTGGTATTTATGAAGAAATATTAAAGATATATGAAACAAAAATCAATGGTGTATGACACACACACACCCAGACACATAGTTTCCCCATTTATATACAACATGATCTCATTTATCAAGCATGGTAGATCATGGTATTTTGGTTTTGTATTTGTTTCTAATAGATTGATTGAGTGTCAATAGATCCTTAGAAACCCAACAGTGGTATTAGATCCATTCCAAGTTGTTTGAGTATAAAATTCATGATTTAAATTGATAATTTTGATATCATATTCACTATAAATAAAAATGATAGACATTTTGAATTGAATTGATTTATATGAAATCAGATTTCATAATTTGTGATGGTGTTTCCTTATATAATATCTGATATCATAATAGGTGTTATAACATAAATAATTTGGCTTTATTTATATCATATTTTATTATATAGGGAAATTGTATTATAATAAAGCAATAATTGAAATTTAATAACATATCATCATATAATAAATACGATATCGATACAATTCATAGAAAATATTACCCAGACACTCGAGGTTAATGCCACAAAAGTTACAACGACTTGCGATAGGCACTGCATATAATAAGTATTTAGTTATCACTATGTAATTCCTATTATAGAGAATGATATGGATGTGTGCACATCATTTATACTATGTAGGTCCCTGCATGTGTTGTTTAATATTATATAGAATCCATATCATAAGTTTCAACCACTGCAGATGCCGAGTTATTAATTTGAAAAGTCCATGTCATGAGTTTAATCTGATCCAAACGCTTACCATGTAAGATTACCCTTACACATAGATAGTTATAACCCTCTATTTTCAATACATTGGGTTAGTGGAATGCGAACAGTTTTTCACCATGTCATTCATGCACTGGTTTCCAAATGATGTGAGTTAACCCTACACAGGTAAAAATCATAAAGTGTGATTATCTGTGCTATCGTGATATTCCCACACAACCATCACACAAAGTTGAGCCCAATGATTATAAGTAATAAAATATGAATGATATTTCCAATTATTTTAAGTGTCAAAACCTTATCAATCACCACTTATGATATGTATATACCATCGCATACGATATCATAGTATATTTAAATTATTTTATATTTCAATTATGATTTGAATTATATAATTTATAAATTGTTTATAAATTATGGATAAAATGTACTTTGGGATAATTATTAATTTATAAAGCTATTTATAAATAAATAAATTATAATATTTTTATAATTAATTATTTAATTGTATATTAAAAATTTAATAAATAAAAATTCATAATATTAAAAGTTAATATTAAAATATGTTTTCATTTCTTATGGCATGAATTACAATTTTGATATAAATAGTTTGTGCGGGAATTGTAAGTATAATTTATAAAATTTTCATAAATAAAAAAATATGGAAAAAATAAAAAATAAATTATATCTAGAAGTATAAATTTATTATAATTACATAATTTGAATTGTTGAAATTGAAGGATTTATTTGAGAAATAATTTAATCCATATCAAAAGGAGTTTTTATAATTGATGTGATCAAGGTTTAAATTATATGAAATATGTGATATTTAGATTTTGGTAATTGTTTAGATAATAGAATTGAGACATAAAATGTTCATATTTCATGTAATATCATATAGCTAAAGTCAATTACACTTAATTGATAATATGATAGAGTTCATATAGGGAATAAATATAAAGTTTTTATATTTATTTAATTATAGAGTGTTTATAATAAATGTATAACTTATAAAATGTTTATAATTATCTTTTATTTATAAAATATTTATAAATAGTTTATCTCATGTTTAAATATATGAATTATTCATTCATTTATTTCTTCCCATCTTTATTCACATATATAAAATCTTTATATTGTGAATACATATATTTTATATTTTAAACTATTAAATTATTTCTATAAAATGACATACATGAATATAAGGAGTTACATGCTAGGTGTTTTAATTGAATTTATTTTTCTTCTCCCTTAAACTTGAATTATTCAAGAGTTGTGTTAAGGGTTACACAACTATATGATTTGATCATATTGATATGGTTTAAGGAATAGAGATTCAAAATGAAATCATTAAAAGCATGCACATATGTAAAGGGAATAACATGAGATAAGATGGTGAGACTAAACCCCCCTTAAAAATACTAAGTCTCAAATTCCTTCCAAAGCAAATCTTTTCAAAAATATTGATTACCCAACACGGTAGGCAATGCCAAAGATGGGTTCCCCAACATTATCTTATGTAAGGAAATCAAATAACGAGGTGAACCTAACCATGAGGCTTCACAATCTTAGAGTGTGATGTAAAGACCCGAAAATTCCATGTATTTTTTTAAATATATGGGAATTTTATGAGTCTGTAAAAATTGACGGCATGTGATTCCAAGGCTCGGTGTGCCCGGAATGAATTTCTGAACTTTTTTTTTCGGGTACTTTCAGTAAACGTATGAGCAGGTTTTTGTAACTTTTGAACCAATGCTCAGAATTGAAATCCGAGGGAATTGTTGAACTCATAGTGCTGGTATTAGTTTATGGAGACCTTTACATAGACCACAATAGGTTGAGGGTTAAAGTTAGATTTTTCATTTTTTGTGGAAATGAAAAATAAAATAAAATAAACGTTTATTTTATTTCTAATAAAACCTCCCACATGAATGTTAAGAGGTGGGGACCACCCAAGTTAAAACTGGGCAATTTGAAATTAGAGGTGGGGACCACCCAAACCCTCTTAATGGGAGGAACCCCTTAAACTCCCTCATTAATGAAGAGTTAACCCATGAACTCCCTCCAACTTTAATTATGCCAACACTCTTCTTTTAATTGAGTTAATGAATTGAGCCAATTAATTATGCCAACATGCCAACATAATTAATCCATCCAATTTAAATTATATTGGAACCTCCATCCTTTGGGAGGATTTAGTTGGTGAAAGAGAAGGGGAGAGCTTGGAGAACTACTCTATGAGGAAGAACAACCTCCATTGAAGAGTGATTATCCGACGAACCGAAGAATGAACCCGGGATCAGAGGCATGTGGTGGGCGCGACGAACGTCAAAATCTACGAATTCTTTCTTGCGCCAACATCAACGAACCTTTGAGGTAGGGAGGTTGATTTAGTTTTCCCCCTTTCCCGTTCTTGACAATCCTTCATAAGTCAAGAAGAAATTATAGCCGCTTGCTACCGCTCTAACGTGGAGAGTGCGGGACAAACAAACATGGCCCGACCTCTCTACAATTCTTGTGATTAATTGTTGTGTTCTTCGCGATGAAGGAGGATAGAAACCAACACCGGTGGGGCATGAGAACGGAGGCCGACACCACGGCTGGCCATGACAAAGGTGTTGGCACAATCGCGCTGTCCCACGGCCACCGCACCGCCCTCGCAACCTCCACTGCCCCGCGGCCTCTGCCCCCCCGCGGCCTCGCGGCCTCTACCGCCCCGCGGCCTTGCGGCCTCCGCCGCCCCGCGGTCTCGCGGCCTCCGCCGCTCCGCGGTCGTGTGGCCTCCTCCACCCCGCGGCATCCGCCACCCCGCGACCTCCCGACCTCTGCCGCCCCGTGGACCCTCGACCTCTGCCGCCCCGCGGCCTCGCGGCCTCTGCCGCCCCGTGGCCTCACGGCCTCCGCCATCCCGTGGCCCTACGGCCTTGGCCGCACGGGGCCTCCGCCGCCCCGCAGCCTCGCGACTTCCACTGCCGATCGACCTCTGCTGCCCTGCGGTCCCATGGCCTCCGCCGCCTCGTGACCTCAGCGGTGCCACGAACTCCACAACTTTACGGACTCTGCGGACCCCACGACCTCCGTGGCCCCGCGCCGCCCCGCGGCCCCGCGGCCCCCGCGGCCTCCGCAGCCCCCCGCGCCGCCTTGCGGCCCCCCCGCAGCCTCCGCGCCACCTCGCGACCCGCGTGGCCTATCAGGCCGCCCAGTGCAGGCTGGGCCAGACCCCGTGGGACGGGCTGGACCCAGCGGGCCGGGTTGGGCCGTGTCGGTCTAACTGGGTCGGACCAGACCGAGGCCAACTTCGAACCATTTTCTCTCTATCGGCCATAACTTTTGCACCGGGCGTCCGTTTGACGAACCGTCAGCGGCAATTAAAACCTTGGAGTGAGACGATGCCTTTAATATACCCCACTAGAGATTTGGATAAATATGGAGTATGGTCAGGTTGGATTGAGCATGAATCCAACCGGGCCCTCGGGACTAAAAGGCTAATAACTTACAGACCGGATGTCCGATTGACTCACCGTCTGTTGTGTTGAGACCACTATGACATGGCGGTCCTTTGGGATACTTCTTCATGGTACTTCATGGCAGTTGGAGTATTGACCAGTGGCTTGTGTAGAGGACCCTCCCAGAGACAAGTGAGCTTAGTGTGGGAACACTCTAGCTGGCTGTGACTTGAGTAAGGGATCCTTCATGGGTCTGTGATTGAGGGTCCCACATGGAACCGCTCTAGGATTCCATGCAGGGCTACTCCAGGATCCTGTGCGGGTCTGATGTTGTACTAGGATCCTATGTGGGTCTGAAGACGTATGGACAATGTACTAGGATCCTGTGTGGGTCTGACGACGTACGTATGATGTACTAGGATCCTGTGTGGGTCTGACGACATACCGACGATGTAATAGGATGTTGTGTGGGTCTGATGACATAATGACAAAGTACTAAGGTCCTCTGTGGGTCTTTTTAGGATTTAGGAAGCTACGTGGGTCTACCTCTTAGTGGATTAAGATGATTCAGTAGTTATATCTAGTCTTCTTTACTACCGTACCTAAGATATACCTGGTGTGAGCTGAGTTTGTACCTGTGTCGTACTTTCCTTTGTTGTAATAACTTGGTGGTATTCTTTATTGTTGCGTACCTGTGTGGTACTTAACTTTGTGGTAATCCTTCCTTTGTGGAACAATTGAGGTTTGGGCTAATGAGTTGGGCCTTGTGTTTCCTCATGTTTGAGATGGGTTTACTTGATAACTTAGGTATATGTATGGGTATATCCCTAAGTAGGATTGTCAGTTTTTTTCTTGCTTGTGGTTTATCCTTTGTGAATTCTGTGAGACCTTAAGGGTCTCGGGGTCCCTTCTGAGTATTGTTATACTCACCCCTACACAGGCTATCCCCGCACCTTGTTGTGTTTGGTGCAGACGACGAACAATGCTGATTGAGGCTGAGGGTACCAGGGCTAGACGGTGCTCAGAGGTGGACCATATGGAATGTCGGTACGCAAAGGGGATAGGCGGTCATGGAGTGCTGTAGAGGCGATCTATACCTACCCTTCAGGTAGGAACCTCGGAGGAGGACCCAATAAGTGTTTTTCTCTTTCTTTAGTTGTATTGTATTTTAGTTGTACTTGTACAGTTACTGGTGGGATTGTATTCTAGCCCCTCTTCCTTTCAACACTCTTTTGGTTATATAGTTTTTTTAGTTCGTATCTTGCCATGTGCTTGGTTGTGTGTCTTTAAATGTTATAAAGGAAACACCTTCCCGGTTTTAGGGAATATACCTTTCGGTGCTAGTCGCCAGCCCCTGGTCTATGGAAGGTGGGCTTGGGGTAGTCACGACATGGGCCCTAGAGGATGGGTCGTGACAAATTGGTATCAGAGGATTTCGTTTCTACCGAATAACTAGGACTCTGATATTTTCTGTGAAGCAATAGTGTTAAGTGTTATGAGTGTGGTTTTCAGTTCAGGGAGTCCAGTGTTGGTGCGGGGGCCTAAGTATCCATACACCAAGACCCTGAGTTATGATTTCTGACTCATTGTACAAAAAAACTGATTGCGTGTGTTTTTGAAAAGTTTTTCTTATGATTTCTTCGAGTCAGCTCACTAGGTATAGATTAATGATCGTGGAACACCTTTTCCTTTTCAGGATGCCGCTGCGTAGATAGCCAGCAAAGTGATCATACAGTTCAAGCATACAACAACATTAAAGTTGGCGTAGTTTCCCAGTGTTTGCCAAATTTTTGGGCCCCAAAATCTGAAAATGAAGACATGGATTTTTGGTAAAAGGAGGTGCAGGAAAAGAGGAAGTGGTGCACGAAAAAGGAGGGCTGTGCGCGAAATATCTGAGCTGGGCACGAAAAAGTGAGGGTTTGCGTGAAAAACAGCATGGTGTGTGAAATTGGGGAACAAGGTTTTTCACACAAATAGTGTTTCAGAATCAAAACGTTGAAAAATGGAAAAGGCATGGGCTGCGCGAAATATCTGGAGATGTGCGCAGAAAACGATACCTGCGCGAAATATTACACGCCAGATGAGAGGTTTTCACGCCAAAGGGGATTTTTTGTGTGGGGGTCTTAGACGCCTATAAATAAGAGGTTACCCCCCTCATTCCGTACGGTTGAAGACTTAGAGGAGATTCGAGGTCTGATGCGCGAAAAAGGATCGCGTAAAGGGTCTTGCGCGAAATATTCTGGATTACGCGGGAAATTTTGGGATGCGTGAAAAAGGAAGAGCTACACGTAAATATTGGGGTTAAGCGTAAAAGATTCAGTTGCACGAAAATGGGTGTTGTGGCACAAAATATTTTTCTACACGAAAAAGTAAATTTTGTGCGCAATAGGAAGGTTTTGCATGCAAAGGGTTGGTGTTGCACACAATTTTCAGTGGAGCTTGTCTGCACGTTCTGGTTATCCGCTTTAGTGGTTCTGCGCATTCTAGTGCATCAATTTCGTACTTGGATGCAAGCAGAGTCTCATGCTAAGAAGATACAAAGACTTCAATGAAAATATATTGAAGATACCTTCATGTCTATAAACTGAGTGTGACTTCACCAAGGGCAGTGAGCCAGGGGGAGTCAATGGGAGTGACTCGAGGGAAGCAGTGAGCTATCCCTGAACCTTTGTAAAGGCAGTGAGCCTGGGACAAGGTGACTGTTCCTGAACCATTGTAATCCACAACTAGTGAAGATTAGTGGAATTTGGTATGACCAAAAACCTGTCGGTGTATGCTCCTTGGACATAGCCCTTAGTGGTGAACCAAGTAAAAAGTGCTGTGTCATCTTTCTACATGTGAATGTTTGATTTCTGATCCTTTTCATCATACAGGTTTAACAAGTTCCTACCAACGTGGGAACAAGATCCTTCACTTTAAAAGAAAAAGTTGTCACCCTGATTCACCCCTCCCTTCTCAGGGTGTCCCAGGGTCCTACAAGTGGTATCAGAGGGAGGTTGCTGGTGTTAGATTTGTCCTTTTTTGTCATGGAGAACGCAGTAAATGCTAGGGGAATACCTATAATCGATAGAATTAATTTTCAGATTTGGAAGAACAGAATGAAATCTCATTTAAGATCCCTTGGAATGGAAGTCCTCTTTTCTACTATCTAAGGAATATAGGTTACTGATCCAACATGGCTTTCTATGACTAATACAGATAGGAAAGTTCTTGACGAAAATGCTAAAGCTCAGAATGCTATCACTACGACTCTTTCAGATCAGATTTATCTAAAGGTGATGAGTTGAACCTCAGCAAAGTCTATGTCGGATAAACTTGAAAACATTTATGAAGGAGAAAACAAAGTAAAGGAGGAAAAACTTCAGGTTTTACACAACAGGTTTAACGATCTAAAGATGCATCCTAATGAGAATGCAGATTCATTCTTCAATCAAATTACTAAAGTAGTGGGATAAATTCGAGGTCTTGGAGAAGAAATCAAAGACATTGATATCGTAAAAAAATCTTAAGAAGACTTCCTCCCATGTACAATTCAAAGGTTTCATCCCTGGAAGAAATAGATCTCTCTAAACTATCTATAGATGATCTGTTAAGTAGTTTAGTGGCATATGAGATGAGAGTCAAACCCGAAGATACCACGACTCGCGTGATCAAGTAAATGGCATTTAAATCCATGGACAAAACTGAAAATTTCAGAAGACAGTGGTGGTGAATATGATGAGGAAAAAGAAATTCTTTTTCTCATCGCCAAGAAGCTAAAGAAGGGAAAAGGTAAATTTATAGGTAAGATACCTCTTGCATGTTTTCGTTGTGGAAGAGGTGGGAACATTGCCTCTCAGTTACAAATAAAGTTTTATGATGATGAGAGTGAAGCTAAATACATCGAGAAGCCTTAGAAAAGGTTTTTCAAAAAGGGTGACTTCAAATCTGGAAAGAAAATGCAGAGGAACAGTTTTTTCTGTGAAGAAGAATATGATGATATTGAATTTTGTGAGAAAGAAGAACCAGAATTTAAAACCGGAAACCATGCTTCCATGATGGCTACGGCTGAAATATCAGAATCCTCAATCAATAAAGGTAGAGATAATCAGATTACTGCTATTGGTGATCCAAATATTCAAATTAAGGATTCTTTCTCCAAGCTTGAGAATAAATGTAAGAGATGTAATAAGTGGAAGGAAATGGTGGAAGAATCATCAGAATATGTTGATGAACATGAAGCCAAAATTGAATGATTGTAAGAATTTGTGAAAGTACAGTCTAAAATTCTTGAAAGCAATGATGATGTGGTAGATCTAAAGCTGAGAATTGAAGACCAGGGAAAGGTCATCAATGAACTCACATCCAGATTGGAAGAAAAGTCCAAGATTGTCAAGGGTCTTGAAGAGGAAGTTGTTACTCTTAGGAGTAAACTTGAGACTGAATCAATTTCAAAAGAATCAAGGAAGAAAATACAGTTTGGAAGATTCTCAGATGCAGAACTAATGTCAAGAGTCAAGTGTGGTTCAGATGGGGTTGGAAAAATCTTGAGTGATCAAAGTCCTGCTTGCATGGGAAAGAGTGGAATTGGCTGTGAAGTTGAGACATCAACTGCTGGAAATAAAGAGAGCCAAAAGAAAGACAAAATGAAGGTTGGACATGTTGAAACATTTCCCGAAGTGCTGAAAACGAAACCCTCAATCCAAACTAAAAGGAGAACTGAAAATTATCCTCAAACATTTAGAAATTACAAGTAGTTCAACTATTCTCCCAAGAATGAAGGTATGAGGAGAAATTCAAGTGAGAAGACATTTCCTCTCATGAAGTGTCAGTTTTGTGGCTATCTGGGCCATACCATGTCATATTGCGAAGAGGCAAGGAGCTACTTGAATGGGGAAGATCTGGGATGTCAACAAAGGAGATTTACTTCATATCCTCCATCTTTTAGAAGAAATAGTTTTTATGTATACTGTTTTCATTGTTCTAACTTTGGCCATAAAGCTATGTATTGCAGGAAGATGTTCGATAAAAGAGATTCATACAACTCTCAGAAACGGGTCAATATTCATCCTCCTGATGGTGTTGATCTCACAAACAGGTTTTCTCCTCTAGAAGAAGATTATGGGTATGACGAATCTAACTATGTGGAAGAAATCATTAAAATGCCGTCAATGTCTTACACTCAATCCAATATCTCTTGGAAAGAAAAAAGGAATATCGAGAAATCCAATCTTGTAGAAGTTGCCTTCAAAGCCACAAAGAGAAGAGACACTTGGATTCTTGATAGTGGATGCTCTTCACATATGACAAGAAATGATGAACTATTGAATAACATTGAAAAGAAGGTTTATGGAATAGTAAGGTTTGGTACTGATGGTGCTTTGAAGATTAAAGGCAGTGTGAATACTTCTGTCACCAATGGAGAGCTGAAGAATACTGAAGTTCTTTATGTGGATGGTCTACGCCAAAATCTCCTTAGTGTAAGTCAACTCTATGACTCAGGGCTCATAGTAACCTTCAATCAAAAATGATGCACTATAAAAGGAAAAACAGGGAATTCTATTTTGAAAGGCTGTAGAACAGATGGAAACTTATATCAGGTTGACAGCAAAGTGAACTCCTGCTATTTGTATGTTGAAGAAGAAAACAATTTGTGGCATCGAAGGCTGGGGCACATTAACCAACAAGACATGGAAAATATATCTAAGCTAAAGATAGTCATAGATATTCCCATTCTAAAACGTGAACAGGAAAAGTCTTGTGATGCTTGTATTCGTTGGAAGCTGGTCTGTAGTTCATATCATCCAAAGAAGAAAAGGGCATCACATCTTCTTGATCTCATTGATACAGACGTATGTGGCCCAATAAATGTTACTGGAACCCATGGAGAAAGATACTTCATCCTTTTCATTGATGATTACAGTAGAATGGCTTGTGTAATGGTGATTCATAGGAAGCGACAAGTACTTGATTGCATGAAAACTTATCGCCGGATTGCTAAAAATGATATTGGACGAACAATAAAAGTCCTGCAATCTGAAAATGGAGGTGAATACACGTCCATTGAGTTTGAGAATTATCTAGAAAAATATGGAATATAGCATGAGGTAGATGCTGTGATAACTCCACAACAAAATGGAGTTTTTGAATGCCAGAATCGACAGGTCAACAATATGGCCAGGACTATGCTGATTGAGAGTGGTATCTCTCGCCATTACTGGAAGGAAGCTGTTGAAGCTATAGTGCACATTCAGAATTGAATAGGGCTTTATATGGGAGAAACGAAGACACCATATGAATTGTGGCATGGAAGGAAGCCTTCTTTGAAATACTTTTGTGCTTTCGAAAGAAAATGTTTCATCCAGAATAAAGAAGGAAACCAAGGAAAGTTTGGTGACAATGCTGATGAAGGAATTTCTCTTGGGTATCCAATGAACAGCAAAGCTTACAAGTGTTTCAATAAATTCTTGGGGAGGATTGTGGAAAGAAACGATGTTAAAATCATTGAAGGAAAACCCCAAATGCTTCAAATAATACCTATGATGATGAGATAGAAGATGATGATCAGTTTGAACATGGAGTAAATAAAAATACCTAAATAGAGGAAGGTGAACAAATCACTCAGCAGTCACATCATGATGTTGACTCAGAAGAAGAATCTGAAGAAGAAACTGTGGCTGAAGAGAATTCATCTGAACCTCGCAAGAGAAATTGAAGAGCTGAGATTGATCCATCCAACATAATTGGGGATAAGAGTGCACCCACTCAAACAAGAAGGATGAGGAATAACACGCAATCTACATTTCTATCAGTTGTGGAGCCATCCTCATTCAAATAAGCTGTAAAGGATGAATCTTGGGTGAAAGACATGAATGAAGAATTAGATCAGATTGACAATAATCAGACTTGGGATCTTGTCCAGAGACCCGAAGGTCACAATGTGATTGGTACCAAATGGATCTTCAAAAATAAGTTTGATGAGTATGGAAGTGTCATCAGAAATAAGGCACAAATAGTATGTAAATGATACTCCTTGATTGAAGTCATTGATGTTGAAGAAACCTTTGCTCCAGTGGCTAGACTGGAATCAATCAAGCTTTTCCTTGCCATGGCACTCCAAAGAGGATATAAAGTATATCAAATGGATATCAAGACAACATTCTTGAATGGTGTTCTAGAAGAAGAAGTCTACATTGAACAACCAGTGGGTTTTGTTCTAGGTACTGAAGAAACAAAGGTCTGTAAATTGAAGAAAGCTCTATATGGTTTGAAGAAGGCACCACAGGCGTGGTACTCACAGCTAGATTCGTATCTCAAGAAACTGGAATACAAAAGAGGAGGAGTAGATCACAATATCTATATGAATAATTCTTCGAAAGATTAGTTCATGGTTCTCATTTACGTCGATGACATTATATTTGGTGGCAGCAGGCAGAAATCAGTGGATGAATTTTCCAATCATATGAAATCAGAATTTGAAATGTCAATGATTGGGGAGCTCACATATTTCTTGGGACTGTAGGTGACTCAATGGAAAGACTACACTTTTATCTCTCCGGAAAAGTATGCAAGAGAGCTGCTGAAGAAGTTTAATATGCAAGACTCCAAACCAATTTCAACTCCGATTGCAGTTGGAACCAAACTTGGAAAGCATGAGGATGTAAAATCTGTAGATCCCACCATGTACAGGAGGATCATTGGGAGCCTACTGTACCTGACAGCAACACACCTAGATATTGTCTTTGCCACATGTCTTGTATCCCGCTTTCAGAGTAATCCAAAGGAGGAACATATGGCAGCAATAAAAAGAATCATGAGGTATATTCAAGGTACTCACAATTATGGCTTATACTTTGCTGCAGGAAGGGACTGTGAATTATCAGCATTTTCTGATGCTGACTGGGCTGGTGATGTAGTAGACAGGAAGTCCACCAGTGGTGGAGCCTTCTATATTGGGAAGAAATGTGTTGACTGGTTGAGAAAGAAACAAGAAAGTACTTCTCTTAGTACTGCTGAAGCTGCGTATATATCCGCCACAAAGGCATGCACTCAACTGCTATAGATGAAAGCAACAATTAACAGATATTGGTGATGAGGTAAAGCAACCAATGGTGATTTACTATGATAATAAGAGTGCAATTGATCTTATGAAGAATCCTGTTCAGCATTCTCGTTAAAAACATATTGAAATCATTTATCACTTTATCAAAGAAAAAGTTGAGCAAGGGGTGATTAGAATGGATCACGTGGGAACTAATGAGCAAGTAGCTAATATCCTGATGAAGCCACTGTCAGCAGGTGTGTTTGAAAAGCATCGGTTGAATCTCGGTGTTCAACCACCTCATACTGCATAAAGAGGTTCCAAAATTCCCCTCTCCCCGATTTTGATAACTCTTTTTATCTATTTATGGATGTGATGTAGGTTTGTGGGGGAGATACTATCCAGGGGGGGTATGGGTTGAGCTGAACAATGAACTATTTGCCAGTCTTTGGGTTTATTGACAATGGGGAAGAAAGGAATAAATTCAGGATTTTCAGGGACATGTAATGCTTCTGTGACACTGTAAGAAAATTTCTTGGGCGTCATTGAGAATTCTGAAACACAGGAACACAATTCAAGCTTCCTCTATTGTTTTCTACATCGAGAATTACTCACGTAGACTTAGAGTGTTGGCTGAGTTGATCCTTGAGTTTTTGGATTGCATGGGGATGGTGATCTTTTGAATTTATTTTTTGATTGCCAACAAACCCAAATGGGGATATTGTTGGAACCATGGCTGTTCTATGCAGGAATTGGAGTTTGGTTTGTGTTTGTGGTCAATCTTCAGTGGAAGTTCAGAATGTGTGCCAGCAAAGTGATCATACAGTTCAACCAGACAATAGTATTGAAGGTGGCACAATTTCCCAGTGTTTGCCAAATTTTTGGGCCTCAAAATCTGAAAATGAAGACATGGATTGTTGGTAAAAGGAGGTGCAGGCAAAGAGGAAGTGGTGCGCGAAAAAGAAGGGCTGTGCGCGAAATATCTGAGCTGGGCGCGAAAAAGTGCGAGTTTGCACGAAAAACAGCGTGGTGCGCGAAATTGGGGAACAAGGTTTTTCACACAAATAGTGTTTCAGAATCAAAACATCGAAAAATGGAAAAGGCATGGGCTGCGTGAAATATCTGGAGATGTGCGCAGAAAATGATACCTGCGCGAAATATTACGAGCCAGATGAGAGGTTTTCGTGCCAAATGTGATTTTGCGTGCGGGGGTCTCAGACACCTATAAATAAGAGGCGACCCCCTCATTCTGTACGGTTGAAGACTTAGAGGAGATTCAAGGTCTGATGCGCAAAAAAGGATCGTGTAAAGGGTCTTGCGCGAAATATTCTGGATTGCGCAAAAAAAATTGGGATGTTCCAGAAAGGAAGATTTGCGCGTAAATATTGGGGTTGCACGTAAAATATTTAGTTGCTCGAAAATGGGTGTTGTGGCGCGAAATATTTTTCCGCGCGAAAAAGTAAATTTTGTGCGTAATAAGAAGGTTTTGTGTGCAAAGGGTTGGTGTTGCATACAATTGTCAGTGGAGCTTGTCTACAAGTTCTGGTTATCCGCTTCAGTGGTTCTGTGCGTTCTAGTGCATCAATTTCGGACTTGGATGCAAGCAGAGTCTTGTGCTAAGAAGAGACAAAGACTTCAATGCAAATCTATTGAAGATACCTTCACGTCTATAAACTGTGTGTGACTTCACCAAGGGTAGTGAGCCAGGGAGAGTCAACGGGAGTGACCCGAGGGAAGCAGTGAGCTATCCCTGAACCTTTGTAAAGGAAGTGAGCTTGGGATAGAGTGACTGTTCCCGAACCATTGTAATCCACAACTAGTGAAAATTAGTGGAATTTGGTACGACCGACAACCTGTCGGCGTATGCTCCTTGGACGTAGCCCTTAGTGGTGAACCAAGTAAAAAGTGTTGTGTCATCTTTCTACATGTGAATGTTTTCTTTCTAATCCTTTTCATCATACAAGTTTAACAAGTTCCTACCAACGTGGGAACAAGATACTTCACTTTAAAAGAAAAATTTGTCACCCTAATTCTCCCCTCCCCTCTCAGGGTGTCCCGGGGTCCTACAGGCCCACCGAGCGACGAGGCTTTGGTGCAGGGCCCTCTTACTATGTTGGCACCTTCAGGTGGTGTACCAGTAGTAGCACCACCCATTAGGTAGCTGTTACCCCCAGCCGCACCTACAGATAGTGCATGCCAACTGAGCACGTTGCACGAGTTCCAGCAGTAGAGGCCTCTGAGGTTTCAAGTCAAGATAGATTCCCACACAGCTGAGGGCTAGCTGGAGATGATTTCTAGAGTTTTCCACCTAGTTGAGACACCAGTAGAGAAGATGGTGATCTTAGCTACTAGTCTTTTCCAGTGAGTGACCCTGAGGATGGTCCGCATACTGGTGAGGCTTTGGTACATGGACCATTACCCGAGATAGCACCTTCGGGTAGTGTGTCAGCTATATCATTGCCCGTTGGTCTTTAGTTACAACCAGAGGTACTGGTAGAGGACACATATAGGCCTGGTTCCTTACTCATGATTCAGCATCAGATACCCCTCAGGTTTCGAGGAGATCCTGACTCACAAGCAGCTGAGGACTGGCTTGAGGAGGTGGATGAGAGTTCTCTAGAGCTTCTATAGATTCGGCAGGACGACATGTTAGTAGCTGAGTATTCATCGAGGAATACCGATCTTTACTGGTACTCAATGAATAGAATACAATCAGTGCTTTGAGGCTCGGACCTCTTAGTGAGGTTTTTTTAAGGACATCTGAGCCAAAACTATTCCTCTAGTCATTCCTACTTATATTAGGGTGATAGAGAGTGCCTTTGTGGTTGAATGTTATTTGGTTGAGAAGATGCAGCAAGTGAATGTTAGTAGTGGGAAAGCAGGAAACTAACGCCAGTATCAGAGACTTGGGCATGTAAAATGTTTCAGGAAGAGGGAGTTAAAGGGACAGATGAATCTTCAGGGCTTCAGATGTGGAAGATGAGCTATGAGAGAAGAATGAGGTAGTGTAAATTTCAACATGTTACAAACCACCACCCTTTTTATGGTCCCCACCAGGCTTAGGGAGATGAAGGGTAGAGGAAGGGAATAGCTACATGCAGTCAAGGAATGCCACCCAAGGGCTCTAGGAATGATTTGAGGTACAATCTGTGTCTACTACTAGATGCCGTATCAATAGACTTAGGTACCAATCATTCCTTCCTTCCACAAATCTTGTCTAAGACCTAGAGTTTCTGGTTAAACCATTGAATTGACCCTCATGTCTGGAGATAACTTTGGGAAGGGACTTGATAATCATACTTACGATGACGGTGTGATATGACCCTTGAGGCGAGAGTTTCGTTTGAAACCTCTTGGTGGCAGCGTCAAGGCCTTACGACGTTAGTTTGGGTACATACTGGACACCCACAGTTCATACTCAGATTGACTGTATTAGGCACATAGGTTGTGGTTTATATACAATGTTGGAATGGGGATTTCCTTAGTCAGTAAAAAAAGGAAACCCAGGAAACACAAGTTAAACTCATGCATAGGAGGGTGCAGCCGATCATTCTTGAGTCGGCCAACCTTACCCTCATGGCAGTAGGAGTTTTGAGTTTTCAGTTCCCAATGGGAGTGGCTAGAGTTCCTCCAGAACTATGAATTTGTGATAGTATATAATCATGGGAAGGGGAATGTGGTAGCAGATGCACTCAGCAGGAGGTCTGGCCTACAACTGCTAGGTGATGCGACATAGCAGCTGGCCGCTTTGTAGATATCCTTTGTGGATCGAGATGGAGCATCTTTTCTATAGTCTCTTACAGTCACTCCCTCACTTCTTCAATGTGTCAGGGAGGGGCAACATGGGGACAATGATTATGATCCTCGACGTGCTCAGATATCCACAGGATAGGCACCTGATGGATTTTCTGAAGGTGGGTAGCATGTCATCATCATCAGAGGACGTACCATGGTACCGATGTCATTTCAGGAGGAAGTGTTGAGGGAGTTCCACACATCCCCTCTAGTGGTACATCTGGGAGTGGCAAAGATGTATCAGGATCTCCAAAGGCAACACTGATGGTTGGGAATGAAGAAAGAAATAACAGAGTTTGTCTCTAGGTGCCTCACTTGTTAGCAAATGAAGGCAGAGCATCATGTACCAATAGGATTGGTTCAAACTTTAGAGGTCCTAGAGTGGAAGTGGGAAGGAATATCCATAGACTTAGTGATATTACTTCCACATACATCTAGGGGTCATGATACTATTTGGGTGATCATCAACCGACTCACCTAGTCAGCCCACTTCCTACCGATCAGAGAGTAGGGTTCAGTAGAGAGCTTGAGATGCCTCTATGTGTAGAATATTGTACAGATACATGGTGTACCCTCTACGATTGTCTCAAATTGTGATACAAATTTCACTTCCCGGATATGGAAGGGGTTGCAGGAGGCTTTCGGGATGCAGCTTCATTTTGGCACCACCTTCCATCCTCAGACAGATTGCCAGACTGAGCGGACCATTCAGACCCTCGAGGAAATACTGCGTGCTTGTATCCTTGACTTTGGTCATAGCTGGGAGGATCACTTTCCCTTGGTGGAGTTTGCATACAACAACAACTATCACTCCACCATTGGGATGACACCTTTTGAGGCGTTGTACGGGTGACCTTGCAGATCACCTTTGTGCTAGACTGACCCATGGGAGTCAGCACTCTTGGTACTAGAGATGGTATGGGCTACCACAAAGAAAGTATAGATCATATAGGAGTGAATGAAGACTGCACATAGCAGAAAAAAGTCTTATACTGACAGTATACGGAGACCTATGGAGTTCGAGGATGGTGACCACGTCTTTCTATGGGTCTCACCTCGATGAGGTTTGCGAAGATTTGGATGAGGCAGCAAGTTATCTCCAAGGTTCATCGGACCCTTTCAGGTCCTCAATAGAGTTTTCGAGGTGACTTACCACTCATCTCTTCCACCTCAGTTACACCGGGTGCACGATGTCTTCCACGTATCCCAACTAAAGAGATACGTGCACGACCATTCTCACATCATCGACCAAGGAGAGCTGGACGTCGACAATGGGACAACTTTTATGGAGGTTCCAGATGAGATTGAGGATCTATAGGAGCAGGTCCTTCGTGGGCAGTCGATACCTCTGGTGCACATTTTTTGGCAGAACAGGAACCTCCAAGAGAGCACATGGGAGCGGGAGGCTCAGATTCGTGCTCAGTACCCCCACATGTTTTTCTAGTTTTTATGATGTGGATATAAGGGATGCAAAGCCCTGAGGTGGGGAGAATATAGAGACCTGAAAATTAAATGTATTTTTTTTAAAATTTATGGGAATTTTATGAGTTCGCAAAAATTGACGGTGCATGATTCCGAGGCCCGGTGTGTCTGGAATGAATTTTTGAGCATTTTTTTGGGTACGTTCAGTAAACATGTGAGAAAGTTTTTGTAACTTTTTAAGCGGTGCTCAGAATTGAAATACAAGGGAACCGTTGAACTCGTAGCGCCGATATTCGCTTATGGGAACCTTCAACTCGACCGCAATAGGTCAAGGGTGAAAGTTAGATTTTGTGTTTTTCGTGGAAATGAAAAATAAAATAAAATAAACTTTTATTATATTTCTAATAAAACCTCTCACACGAATGTTAAGAGGTGGGGACCACCTAAGTTAAAACCTCCAAATTTGAAATTAGAGGTGGGGACCAACCGAACCCTCTTAATGGGAGGAACCCCTTCAACTCCCTCATTAATGAAGAGTTAACCCATGGACTCCCTCCAACTTTAATTATGCCAATACTCTTCTTTTAATTGAGTTAATGAATTGAGACAATTAATTATGCCAATGTGCAAAAATTATTTCTATCCAATTTTAATTATATTGGAACCTCTATCCTTTGGGAGGATTTGGTTGGAGAAGGAGAAGGGGAGAGCTTGGAGAACTAATCTCCGACGAAGAACAACCACCATTGAAGAGTGATTATCCAACGAATCGACAAACGAGCATGGGACTGTAGGCGTGTGGTGGGTGCGACGAACGTCAACATCTATGAATTCTTTCTCACACCAACATCAATGAAGCTTCAAGTTAGGGTGGTTGTTTGAGTTTTCCCCCTTACCCGTTCAAGACAATTCTTCATAAATCAAGAAGAAATTATAGCCGCTTGCAATCTCTCTAACGCAGAGAGTGTGGTCCAAACACACATGGCCCAACCTCTCCACCATTCTTGTGATTAATTGTTGTGTTTTTCGCGATGGAGGAGGATGGAAACCAACACCGATGAAGCAAGAGAACGGAGGCCGACACCACAACCAGCCGTGACAAAGGCGTCAGTGCAATTGCACCACCCCGCTGCCACCGCACCGCCCTCGAGGCCTCCACTGACCCGCGGCTTCCGCCGCCACACGCCCTCGTGGCCTCCTCCGCCCCGCGGCCCCTCAGCCTCCGCCGCCCCGTGGCCCCACGGCCTCTGCAGCCCTGGGGCCCCGCGGCCTCCGCCGCCCCGTGGCCCTGCGGAATCCGCCGCCCGCGGCCCCGCGGCCTCTGCCGGCCCGCGGCCTCGGATCCTCCTCCGCCCCTGCGACCATGTGGCCTCCGCCGCCCCGTGGCCTCGCAGTCTCCGCCGTGCCGAGGCCTCGTGGCCTCGCGGCCTCCGCCACCCTGCGGCCTCCGCCACCCCGCGACCTCCGTCACCCCGCGGCCCGCGGCCTTCGCCGCCCCGCAGCCCCATGGCCTCCGCCGTACTAAGGCCTCACAGCCTCCACCACCCTGTGGCCCCACGACCTCCACCACACGACAGCCTCGCGTCCCCTACAGCCTCCGCAGCCCTGTGCCGCCCCGCGACCTCGCTATAACACCCCAAAAATTTTATGGTATATTGCTCTTAAATACCTTCTATTCATTAGATATCCCATATTTCATGAAGCACTTAGTCTTTTGTGAAACAAAACATTATAGGAGAAAGTTATATTCTATCCATTAAACATAAATTTTCCACTTCTATGTTTTGAATTTCGAAAAAAAGTCATCTAGATCTGTGACTAGGAAGTCTTTTGGAGTCTGATAGAACCAACTTGATTTTTTGATGAATAGTAACATACCCTTATGAATAGTAATATGACCCTTATAAGTAGTAAATAATGATAATATTTTATTTTCTTAAGGTAATAAGATAATGAGAAGTTAATTAATTTTTTAATGTAATACAAAACTAATTATACTTTAAATTGTTATTTTTCGAATTAACTTTGATTTTATTTAAAAATTAAATAAAAAATACTTAGATTTTTTTTTTCATAAAATGGAGTTCATTTTTTAATACTACACGTTGAAAAATGGTTAGGGTGAATTTGTGGGATTTTTCTAAAATACATGCTTTTTTCATGAATAGTAAAATTATAGATTTCAGTTTTCGGTAGTTTAATGATATCATAATGATGTAATTATTAATATAAATTTTTGGTAGAATTTTTTAAATTATATTATGATATTAGGTTTCCCATGTGTCTTAAACCATGGGAAAATACCCTAGGCAAGCCCATGGTTTTGCGAAAACCACTAACGAGGTGTCCCTTTTAATTAATAAAAAACTCTCTCTTAATTACTATAAATACCCACTCACCCCTTTGTTTTATTTCATTACAAACACAATATCCTAGAATATCTGGTGTTATTACCTACCTATGAGTCATCCCAAGTTGTCCTTAAGCTCCCAAGGTCCCATCCTTCAAGATATAGGAGTTACACTACAAGGTAAGATAATCCTTCTTTCTCTTCTTTTAGTCAACACTTCCTTTATGTTATCTATTTGATTTTCTATTCTCATATGTTGGGGTTTGATTTTATGTTTTATTATTAATTTACTTTTTTATTTAAATATTATGATATAAAATTTTTATTTCATCATTTAATTTTATGAAATTTTAAACGACGCCGTTAGGCTGCTGAATTTTCATAAGGGATTTCTCACATTTTCTTTTATTTTCAAGTTCATCTATTTTATTTTTATATTCTTGCCTCCTATGTACAAATGACCATGATAAACTTCAATATAATCTATATAATTAAATTATATCATGTTAATTTAATAACCATCATCAATATTCTTTCTCCTCGTTTTTATTTTTATAAACGAAATCAAAGTCCATGAGGTTCCAATTTATAACCTTTGTGGATGGCGGAGTTTTGTTCTTAAATTTATTTTTCACTACTGGTCATGAAACCATTTTAATGATTGAACCAGATAATAATATATGAATTTCATCTCATTAATTTTATGTAATCCTTAGACACTCATAATATAAGATAATAATACAAAACAAACTCATTATGAACAAAACGACCAAGTTAATCCGAATATTTGTAATAAACTTTTAACTAATGAATCATCATCATGATATATAAACCAAAAATCATTATAAGACCATTTATATCCCCTTAATTTCATTAATAATATATATTAATAATTCTGTATGTTTAACCACATTTCAAATGAACTTCCATTTATGAAAACAAGTAAACGAATCATGAAAACCAAGGAAGAAAATCCTTCCAAAACAATAAAATTGAACCTCTTAAACCCATTAAAAGGGCCATGAATTAACCTAGTAAGGTTATAATAAATAAATTATATGTATAGGAGTTTCTGGAATTATTAATTAATTAATATAAATTTGATTATTCATGTCATTAAAATAAACGAAGAACACACTCGAGAAAAAGGTAAGGGGTTTCTCATCTCACTTTCATTTCTGTGATATTTTTCATTGTTCGCCACTTATTTCTTGTATGTGGTATATGTGTACTACCATTTGATATATAATAACATTATTATATTTATATTCATGTTATTCAATGATTAATTTGAGGGTTATTATGTTCTGGTCATATGATTCGACCGATTACATTGTGGTAAGAGACTTTGTCTCAACTTCTATTTTGTTGTGACTAACTTTGTATGGTGCACCTAATAATCCATATGTGGTGTACCTACTTCACATTTGAGATCAATTTTCATTTAAAATTATATTTAAATTAAATATCCATAATCTCATGTTATAGATATGTTTCTTGTCTAAACCGTATACCATTTTACATATGATGTTTATTTGGAAAGCTATTTTAATATGGAAATATTGATGAATCCGTATACTATATTCTATATGAATATTGGAAATAAATATTTCTCTTGTATTGAATAAATGTATAAAAAATGTTTTGGACATGTAGTGGTGGTTGGGGCCCGCTATATCCCCTCTATGCATCGGTAGGTCTAATGAGACAAATCAGTTGGCGACAAACCTTTCGAGTTTCTTTACAAAAATCAGACGGGTTTCCACCCACAGAACTAAACCATTTTATAGAATTATGGTATAATGTTCTAGATATATTATGTCCAATTAATAAGCATTCTCTTTATTCATTTTCAGTTATTACTATCCATGAGGTTTTCACTATGAATAAAATCCATGGATGCAGTTTCATTCTCAATTTTTTAATGGTGTGAGTTTTTCATTTATTCACCATGCCATATTGATTATGTCAAGTTGTTTACAATTTAGTTAATAATGTTTCATGATTCCTCCATTTGTATCCCTTAATTATAGTTTGAGATCACCCCTTTCACTGTTTACCTTCAACAGGTGATGAAGCAGAGATCATTTATTGAGTTCCTGTGGATGCAATTTTTAGTTTTTGTTATGTATTATAATTTGTAACCTTTTACAATGTAATTTGTGTTAAATTTATGTATATAGTTTCTTGAAGACTAGAAAACTGATTGTTCCTTCAGGTTTTTTATTCCTTCTAATCATGCCAATATAAAAAGTAATTCACTGGCTTCATTCTAGAGGTGTTGGGGTGTTACAGTTTTTATCAGAGGAAGTTTAGTAGAAAACTTGGAAACTAGGGTAGAAAATGTATAGTAGGGAACAAATACCTAAGGTAGTATTTGAGGATAAATGTACAATAATATCTTGGAATTTTGGTAAGGAATATATTATGTGAATCCTTCTAGCAAATAAATCCCTGTCTGGATACGAGCAGGTAGAGGTGGCTCTGACATAGTGGTACCTAGAAGTGAAAGCTCCGACAAAGAGTTTAGGGCTTGACCCGGGGTATCCTGGTACACAAAAATGGGAATTGCTTTACTCTTGGTCATGACAAACCCAGGGGATATGCTTAGGATAATTCATATTTTCTTTATAAGCCATTATGAAGGAGTTTAATGTAAATTTTTCCTCATAAACACCATATTTATAAGATTATTTATACATAGAATTTCAATTTATGATGATTGATTTTCTATTTACGAATCATAAACTAATATAGTTTATCCTATTATTTAGAAATGGCGTCTAATGGAAGAAGGGGAATCAATACTCGTGGGAAAGGTAGGGATCTCCCTACTGATAAAGTCAATATAGTCAATGTTAGAGCAGATCCGATCATGACCATATTGGGACAACTTACTTAGGTTATAACGAATAACCATTACACACCTGTGTTGGATCGTTTCATGCGACAGAAGCCCCTATCTTTCAGTAGTACTACTAACCCAGTGGTTGCTGAGCAATGGACCATGTTCCTTGAAAATATATTCATGGAATTAAGATGCAATGAAAGTGAAAAGGTAGTACTGGCAGTATATTGTCTCAAGGGTGATGCTGATCAATGGTGGTCCTCGATTCAGAATACCACGGAGGAAGAAGAAATGGAAGATATGGAATGGAGGACTTTTAAGAAAATATTATTTGAAAAATATTTCCCTCGTGAGAAACGAAGTGAAATGAAGAGGAAATTCATTGGCTTAAAACAAAGGGAAGAAGACAGTGTTGTGGAGTGTGAGGCTACCTTCACAAGGCTATTCAGGTATGCCATAGATTACGTACGTGACTCGAAAGATAAGATTGATCATTTATTTGAGGGTCTTAAGCCAAGTTTTCGAAGGGCACTGGATTCTCAAACATTTTCATCAGATGATGAAATTGTATCAAGTGCCATCAAAACAGAGAAGGAATTTTCTAGATCAAATTTGTTCAAGGGGAACCAAGATAAGAATAGGTAATCTGATAACCAAAGGAAAGGTGAATCACCAAATAAGAACAAGGGAACAAAGCTGTTTCCATTATTTGCGAACTGTGGAAAGAATCATATTGGGAAATGCTTAAAAGTCATGGGAGTCTGCTATAAGTGCGGAGAAAAGGGTCATCGATCTGATGAATGCAGGAGGAAGAAACAATTCAATGATATTCAATGCTACAATTGAAGAGAGATGGAACACTATGCAAATGAGTGTCCTAAGCATCAGGGAAACATTCCTCAGAAAAAGCCAAGAGAACAAGGGAGAGCCTATGCGATTACAACTGAGGAGGTTGAAGTTCCTAATGACGTGGTGACATGTACTTTAATAGTTTCCTCAAACTAAGCCAACACTTTATTTGATTCTAGATCATCGCATTCATTTATATCTTCTCAGTTTTACAAGAAAATTAGATATTTCCAATTTGATTTAATAAAGGAGTTTTCAATCAAAACTCCCAGGGGATGTGTCATTGCAACCAAGGCATGCCAACTAGTCCCCCTCATGACACATAAACATGCTTTAGTTTCTAACCTTATCATTATACCACTGACTGAATTTGATATAATTCTTGGTATGAATTGGCTGTCAAATTATGATGTGAAGATTTATTGCAAGAAAAAAGAAGTTACAATTTTTGAAAATGGTGTAGAATCTCTTATCTTTTGATTAGAGACTTCGCCATCTGATTCTTATCTAGAACCACCCCCAGTAGCTCTATTGAATGAAATTATTGAAGTTGAAGAGAACCCAATATCTATGGGTGAGGAAAGAAATATTCATATTGAATATGTACGTATAGTGCAAGAGTACATTGATGTATTTCCAGAGGATTTACCTGGATATCCTCCAGAGCGGGAATCTAAGTTCTCTATTGATTTAATTCCTGACACAAGACCTATATCAAAGACTCTCTATAGAATGGACACTGTGGAATTAGTAGAGCTAAAGAAAAAACTAGAGGATTTGAGTGAAAAAGGATTTATTCAACCTAGTGTTTCTCCATGGGGATCCCCTGTCCTCTTTGTCAAGAAGAAAGATGGATCCATGAGGCTATGCATTGATTATAGGGAAATCAATCCTATTACAATAAAAAATAAGTATCCTCTACCCCAGATAAGTGATTTATTTGATCAACTTCATGGAAATCAATACTTTTCAAAGACTGACCTTCGATCCAAATATCATCAACTGCGTGTGAGGAAGGAAGATATTCCAAAGACAACATTTTGAACAAGGTATGGGCATTATGAGTTTACTATGATGCCTTTTGGACTAACGAATGAACCATATGTTATCATGGATTTAATGAATAGAGTTTTAAAGGAATATCCTGATAACGTTTTTGTGGTATTCATCGATGATATCCTTGTATGTTCAAAAAGCTATGAAGACCATGAGGATCATTTTTAGACTATTCTGAAAACTCTTAGCAGAAATGAATTATATGAGAAGTTCAGAAAGTGTGAATTATGGCTTCAATCGGTTTCTTTTCTAGTCTATATTGTCTATAAGGATGGAATCCTAGTTGATCCTGTGAAGAGAAAGGCGATCCAAGATTGGCCTATGCCAAAAAACATAACTGAGGTACGCAGTTTTATTGGCATAGCAGGTTACTATCGGCGTTTCGTTCAGAATTATTCCCAACCGGCTAACCTGCTAACCAAGATCACACATAAAGGAGTTAAGTTTGTGTGGAAAAAAGAGTGTACGAAATTCTTCGAATAATTGAAAAGAATATTGGTCAATGCTCCAATTTTGACTCTTCCATATGGAAGTGATGTATTTGTGATATATAGCGATGCATCAAAGAATGGGCGGGGTTGCATCCTTATGCAAAATGATAAAGTTATTGATTATGCATCAAGACAGTTGAATACCCATGAGAAAAATTATCTAACTCATGATCTTGAGTTAGTAGCCGTAATCTTTTCTATGAAAATATGGAGACATTATCTCTACGGAGAAATATGTGAGATTTATACGGACCACAAGAGTCTAAAATATATTTTAACACAAAAAGAACTCAACATGAGATAAAGGAGATGACTTGAGTTAATCAATGATTACTATTGTTCAATACACTACCACCTAGGAAAAGCGAATAAGGTGGAAGATGCATCAAGTAGGAAGTATCATAGACTTTTGACTCAAATGAGGATTGAGAGAGATCCTATATTTTTTGATCTACCAAAGATGGATTTGGGAATTGTTATGGAAGGGAAAACATCTTTTCTGTTTCAAATGATTGATAAACAATATTTATTAGATAAGATAAAAATATATCAATCTGATGATGAGAATCTGCACAAGAAAATTAATGCTGTCAAGGATGGGAGACTGGCTGACTTCGTGTATGAAGAATGAGTTCTGAAATTTGGAAAGAGGTTATGTGTCCCATCCATACGTGAGATAAAAAGGGAACTATTAGATGATGCTCATAGATCAAATTTATCTATACACCAAGGTAGCACCAAGATGTATAGAGATATGAAGAAATGTTTTTGGTGGGATAATATGAAGCGGGAAATTGCTGAATACGTGTCAAGGTGTCTAGTTTGTTAACAAGTAAAGGGGGAGAGACAATATCCTAAAGGAGTGATGTAACCTATACCTATTTATATGTGGAAGTGGGATAAAATTATCATGGATTTTGTCCCCGGACTACCGATGAACCCTAGAAGGAATGATACAATATGGATAATTGTTGATTGTTTCACAAAATCAGGAAATTTCCTTCTTATAAGAGAGGATTTACCACTTGAGCGCCTGGAAAGACTGTATATTAATGAATTTGTAAGACTTGATGGTACAACTATGTCAATTATATCTGATCGAGATCCCAGATTTACATCAAAATTCTGGAAAAGTCTCGAGAATGCTTTGAATACTGAGCTTTGTATGAGTACTGCATATCACCCCCAAACCGACAGATAGTCTGAAAGGACTATTCAAACTCTAGAAGACATGCTGAAGTCATGATATCTTGAATTCCAAGGTATGTGGGATCAATACTTGCCTATGGTGGAATTTTCTGACAACAATAGTTTCCATTCTACTATTCAAATGGCTCCATATGAAGCATTATATGGAAAGAGATGTTGAACTCCAACTTGTTGGGACGAAGTTGGTGAGAGGAAACTTATAGGCCCAAAAATTATTGAAGAGACCAGAAAAAAGGTGAAGACAATACAAGACCATATTAAAGTAGCCAAAAGTAGGTAGAAGAGTTATGCTGACAATCGGAGAAAGGATTTGGAATTCTAGGTGGGCGATCATGTCTTTCTGAAAGTATCTCTATGGAAGGGTGTCTTAAGGTTTGGTAAGAAAGGGAAACTGAGCCCCAGGTATATTGGACCATTTGATGTTCTAGAAAGAATCAGAGCTGTAACTTACCGTATAGGGATGACGCCAAATCTCTCCAGATTTCATGATGTGTTCCACCTGTCATTGTTAAAGAAATACATGCCAGACCCAATGCATGTACCCACACATGAAGAAATTGAACTGGAACCTGATTTTTCATACTGTGAAAAGCCTATTGGTATTCTTGACACAAGGGAGAAGGTATTGAGAAATTGGACAACTCTTCTAGTAAAGGTTCTTTGGAGAAACCAAAAAAAGGAGGAAGAAACATGGGAACCAGAGGATTTCATGAGGAAGAACCACCCACATCTTTTTGGTGGGCTTTATACATAAAATTTCGAGGTTGAAATTTCTGAAGGAGGGAATAATATAACACCCCAAACATTTTATGGTATGTTGATCTTAAATACATTATATTCATTAGATAGCCCATATTTCATGAAGCACTAAGTCTTTTTTGAAACAAAAAATTATAGGAGAAAGTTATATGCTATCCATTAAACATAAATTTTCCACTTCTATGTTTTGAATCTCGAAAAACAGTCATCTAGAGTTGTGACCAGCAAGTCATTTGGAGTCTGATAGAACCATCTTGATTTTTTTGATGAATAGTAACATACCCTTATGAATAGTAATATGACCCTTATAAGTAGTAAATAATGATAATATTTTATTTTCTTAAATTAATAATATAATGATAAGTTAATTAATTTTTCAACGTAATACAAAATTAATTATACCTTTAAATTGTTATTTTTCAAATTAACTTTTATTTTATTTTAAAAAAATTAAAAATACTTAGAAAATTATTTTTAAAAAATTTAGCTCATTTTGGAATTCTACACATTGAAAAATGGTTAGGGTGAATTTTTGGGATTTTTCTAAAATACATGAATTTTTCGTGAATAGTAAAAATACAGATTTGAGTTTTCAGTAGTTTAATGACATCATAATGATGTAATTATTAATATAAAGGGATGGTATACTTTTTTACAATATCTTATGATATGAGGTGTCCCAAGTGGCTTAAACCATGGGAAAATACCATGGTAAAGCCCATGATTTTGCGAAAACCACTAACGAGGTGTCCCTTTTAATTAATAAAAAACTCTCTCTTAATTACTATAAATACCCACTCACCCCCTTGGTTTTATTTCATTAAAAACTCAATATTATTGAAGATATGATGGTATTACCTCCCTAGGAGTCCTCCCAAGTTTTCCTTAAGCTCCCAAGGTCCCATCCTTCAAGATCTAGGAGTTACACTACAAGGTAAGGGAATCCTTCATTCTCTTCTTTTAGCCGACACTTCCTTTATGTTATCTATTTGATTTTATATTCTCATATGTTGGGGTTTGATTTTATGTGTTATTATTACTATCCTTTTTTATTTCAATATTATTAGATACCCTTCTTCTCTCATCATTTCATTTTTTTAAATTTTAAGCGACGCCGTTGGGCTACCGAATTTTCATAAGGGATCTCTCACCTTTTATTTTATTTTCAAGTTCATCTCTTTTATTTTTCTCTCCTCACCTCCTCTGTCCAAATGACAATGATAAACTACAGTATCATCTATATAATGGAATTATATCATGTTAATGGAAGAACCATCATCAATATTCTTACTCCCCCTTTTTTTATAAACAAAATCAACGTCCATGAAGTTTCAATTTATAACATTTGTGGACGATGGAGTTTTGTTTTTCAATTTATTTTTCATTAGGAGTCATGAAACCATTTTAATGGTTGAACCAGATAATAATATATTCATTTCATATCATTAATTTTCTATAATCCTTAGACACTCATAATATAAGATAATAATACAAAACAAGTTCATTATGAACAAAATGACCAAGTTAATCCGAATATTTGTAATAAACTTTTAACTAATGAATCATCATCATGGTACATAACCCAAAATCATTATAAGAACATTTATATCTCATTAATGTCATTAATAATATATATTAACAATTATATATGTTTAACCACATTTCAAATGAACTTCCATTCATGAAAACAAGTAAACAAATCATGAAAACCAAGGAAGAAAATGCTTCCAAAACAATAAAATTAAACCTCTTAAACCCTTTAAAAGTGCCATGAATTAAACTAATAAGGTTATAATAAATCAATTAAATGTATAGGAGGTTATGGAATTATTAATTAATGAGTCTAAATTTTATTATTCAGGTCATTAAAACAAACTAAGAACTCACTCGAGAAAAAGGTAAGGGGTTTCTCATCTCACTTTCATTTATGTGAGATTTTTCATTGTTCGCCACTTATTTACTGTATGTGGTATATGTGTACTGCCATATGATATATAATATCACGATTATATTTATATTCATATTATTAAATGATTCATTTGAGGGTTATTATGTTCTTTTTATATGATTCGACCGATTACATTGTGGTAAGAGACTTTGTCTCAACTACTATTTTGTTGTGACTAACTTTGTATAGTGCACTTAATAATCATTATGTGGTGTAAATACTTCCCATTTGAGGTCAATTTTCATTTGAAATTATATTTATATTAAATATCCACAATATCATATCATGGATATGTTTTTTTTCTAAACCGTATACCATTTTACATACGGTGTATATTTGGAAAGTTATTTTAATATGGAAATATTGATGAATATGTATACTCTATTCTATACGGATATTGGAAAGAAATATTGTTATTGTATTGAATAAATTTATAAATAATGATTTGGACATGCAGTGTTGTGTGGGGCCCGCTATAGCCCCTCGATGCATCGGTAGGTCTCATGAGACAAATCAGTTGGCGACAAACCCTTTGACTTTGTTTCCAAAAATCAGACGGGTTTCCACCCACATAACTAAACCGTTTTTATGGTATTATGGTATCATGTGCCGGATACATGATGTCAAATTAATAATCATTCTATTTATTCATTATCAGTTATTACTATCCATGAGGTTTTCACTATTAAAAAATCCATGGATGCAGTTTCATTCTTAGTTTATTAATGGTGTGAGTTTTTCATTTATTCACCATGCCATATTGATTATGTCAAGTTTTTTACAATTTAGTTAATAATGATTCATGATTCCACCTTTTTATTCCTTACTGAGTGTTTGATCTCACCCCTTTCACTATTTACCTTCAATAGGTGATGAAGCATAGATCATTTATTCAGTTCCTGTGGATACAGTTTTTCGTTTTTGTTTATGTATTGTATTTTGTAACATTTTCTAATGTAATTTGAGTTACATTTATGTATCTAGTTTCTTCAAGACTACTAAACTGATTGTTCTTCAAGGATTTTCATTTCTTCTATTCATGCTAGTATAACAAGAAATTCACTGGCTCCAGTCTAGAGGGGTCAGTGTGTTACACTCGTGTCCCCTGCGGCCTCCACAGCCCCACGCTGCCCCGCAGCCTCCATGGACCCCGCGGCCCCACGCCGCCCCGCGGCCTCACGACTCCCATGGCCTCGCGGCCCCCACGACCTCTATGGCCTCGCGGCCCCTACGGCCCCCGCGGCCTCCACGGACCCGCGACCCCCTTGGGCTCTGCGGCCTTGCGGCCCCCGCGGCCTCCATGGCCTCATGGCCCCCTCAGCCCCCACAGCCCCTCGTGCTGCTTTCGCAGCCCCCCCCGCAGCCCTGGAAACCTTGGAGTGAGATAGTGCCTTTATTATACCCAACTGGAGATTTGGATAAATATGAAGTACAATTGGGTTGGATCGAGCACGAATCCAACCAGGCCCTCAGGACTAAAAGGCTAATAACTTACAGACCGAGTGTCCAATTGACGCACCATCTATTGCATTGAGACCCCTATGACGTGGTTGTCCGTTGCGATAATTCTTCATTGAACTTCATAGAAGTTGGAGTATTGACTAGTGGCTTGTGGATCAGACCCTCCAGAAGACAAGTGAACTTAGTGTGGGAACCCTGTAGATGGTTGTGACTTGAGAAAGGGATCCTTCATGGGTCTGTGATTGGGGGTCCCACATGGAACCGCTCTAGGATTCCATGCAGAACTAATCTAGGATCCTATATGTGTTTGATGCAGTACTAGGATCCTGTGTGGGTCTGATGACGTACTGACGATGTACTAGGATCCTGTGTGGGTTTGACGATGTACTGACGATGTACTAGAATCCTGTGTGGGTCTGAAGACGTACCGATGATGTACTAGGATCCTATGTGGGTCTGATGACGTAATGATGATGTACTAAGATCCTCTATGGGTCTGATGAGGATTTAGGATCCTACGTGGGTCTACCTCTTAACAGAGTAATATGATTAAGTAGTTATATCTAATCATCATTACTACCGTACCTAATATATACCTGGTGTGAGCTGAGTCTGTACCTGTGTGGTACTTTCCTTCATGGTAATACCTTGGTGGTATTCTTCAGTGTGGCATACCTATGCGGTACTTACCTTAGTGGTAATCCTTCCTTTGTGGAACAATTAAGCTTTAGGCTAATGAGTTGGGCCTTGTGTTTCCTCATGTTTGAGATGGGTTTACTTGATAAATTAGGTATATATATGGGCATATACCTAAGCAGGGTTGTTAGTAGTTTTCTTACTTGTGGTTTATCCTTTGTGGATTTTTGAGACCTTGAGGGTCTTGGGGTCCCTACTAAGTATCGTTATACTCATCCCTACACGGGTTATGCCCGCACGTTGTTGTGTTTGGTGCAGAAGACAGACAATTCTGACCGAGGTTGGGGGTACCAGTGATGGACGGTGCTCGGAGGTGGATCTTATGGCATGTCGGTACGCAGAGAGGACGAGCGGATGCAGAGTTTTGTGGAGGCGATCTGTACATACCCTTTAGGTAGGAACCTTGGAGGATGACCTAATAGCTGTTTTTCTCTTTCTTTAGTTGTATTGTATTTCAGTTTTACTTGTACCATTACTATTGGGCTTGTATTCCGACCCCTCTTACTTTCAGCACACTTTTGGTTATACAATTTTCTTTAGTTTGTATCTTGATGTGTGCTTAGTTGTGTATGTTTACAGGTTATTAAGGCAATGCCTTCATGGTTTTAGGGAATACGTCTTTCGGTGCTAGTCGTCAGCCCCTGGCCTATGGAAGGCGGGCTTGGGGTAGTCACGACACGAGCCCCGGGGGATGGGCTGTGACATGTGATTTTGGTTTTACATACATGGGAAGCCCTATCTATTAGGATACTGTAGGAATCGAGTAGAGATAATATATACGATGGATTGGAAAAATATTTTTCCACTAAAATATCCAAAATTTATATATGATATGGTTGATATTGATGATCCTTCGTGAAGTTTTCATAAAAAAGTTTTTTATTTATTGATAACACATTTTATTAAGTATGTTTTTGTTAAATTGGTGAGAAAGAGTTGTTGGAAGTTAAGAAAATTTTGTTATGAATTTGTCGGAAGAATTTAAAGAAATTTTAGTTAACTTTTTAAAGAAAATTTCTTATAAATTGAGATGATACTAATATATTATTTACAGATTCTAACAATATGAAACCTCATGATCCAATGTAAATTTTGAACATACCAAAGTGTATGAATTCCATGGGGTAGATTGATTTTAGGACATATAATTCCAGACACAAATTTCAAGATGTAGAGTTCTTGATATAGTTTTCCATACATAAAAAGGTTATATTACCAGATGGAAGGTGATTATATGAAGAAGCTGTTAAAGTAGAGAGATACATTTTTTTAGAAGATGCACTTTTCCAGAAAAATATCATAAAACAAAATAAACTAGAAAGGTAAAAGTGGATGGAGATTTATATGCATTTCTTACTACTAAAGTTTTAAAAAAATGTGTGGCATAAAAGTTTTGTAAGAAGGATGAGCTCAAGACAATAGTTGCAGATAGCTAGATTGATGTACCAGATAGAGAATTGTAAGAAATCCATATTCTTAGTTTTTTTACAGATATAAACAAAAGGATAAAATTTTCAACTCTTATAAATGAATTTAAAATAAGAAAAGGAAGAAATGAGATAATATAATTCAAGTTTTTATTTGTAAAAATACAAAGGGGAAGAAATTCAAGCAGGGCACAAGGCAGAGAAGTTTATTAAAACAAGAGTTTTTAGAATTTACAAAAATATAGTCAACCATCTTCAAAGGCTCAAGATACCAAAAAGACAATTTTTAAAAATTTAAAAATAACAATGTTTTATGTTTCAATCTATGTTAAGTTTTACATTGAGAAGTTATAAAGCATGTGGCTAAAATAAGGCCAACAGATCTAGTCTAGTGGACAAAGATCTATTAGATGTAAAATTTAGAGAAGTTGTACTAAACTGAGTTTCTGAGAATTTTTTTGAGAAAATTTTGAGTTGAGGTAGGATGATTGGAAAGAGTAATTTGGATAAAGAAAAGTGGAGAAATGAAAATATTTTTGAAGGTCCCAGGGACACCCTGAGAGGGGAGGGGTGAATCAGGGTGTCAAATTTTTTATTTAAACTGACGGATCTTGTTCCCACATTGGTAGAAACTAGTTTAAACTGTATGATGGATATGAGAATAAATAAAACATTCACATACAAAAATATGACACAACACTATTTACTTGGTTCACCACTATGGGATATATCCAAGGAGCATACGCCGAAAGGTTGTTGGTCGTACCAAATTACACTATTTTTCACTCGTTGTGGATTACAATGGTTTGGGAATAGTCACTCTGTCCCAGGATCACTGACTTTACAATTGTTCAGGGACATACTACTGCGTCCCTCGGGTCACTCCTGTTGACTCCCCCTGGATCACTACCCTTGGTGATGTCCCAATCAGTTTATAGATGTGAAGGTCTCTACATAATTTCAAAATAATGAATCCTATGTTGTATGTAGATGCTCCGTTGAAGTCCAACTCTCACCCATAGACTAATATCACATTGCAATGAAGGTATTGGGAAATCTTCCAGCTTTCGTGCAGCTCCAAAAAAACCCCGGCATGCTTCAACTACACTTGGAACGCTTCTCCATGCCGGGCGCACAAGTTTCAAGACGGCACGCGAGTCTTTCCATGCAAGTCCAAACCAGCATGAAAGTTCACCTCAACCACTTACACGACACTCACTTATTCAACCTCAAACTTGCGCGACTCAACCCCTTTCTTGCCCAAACCACGTTGGACGCACAGCTAACAACTATTGTGCAACTTCAACTTGCGCGACCCACCACCACTTGCGTGACCACAACACCTGCGCGATGGGAGAACTGATTTTCTCTAAGTCCGAACTTCATTCCGAATGAGGAGGGGTCAACTTGTATTTATAGGCATTTGAACACCCAGCGCGACGACGCACAAGTATCCCCTCAACGCGCAAGTTTCGGCACGCAAGTCTTTGCCCCCGAAAAACACTTGCACGAACAACTTCCAAACATGGAAGCCCTTCCCCCTTTGCCATATTTTCATGTTCTGGTGTTGAAAAACAAAAGGTGCACAAGTTTCCAAGCCTCCAAGTAATCAGCGCGCAAGTCCCATTACCAAAAACACTTTTCTCCATTTGACAATTTTGAGGTCCAGAAATTTGGAAATCACTGGAAAACGGTTCCACCTTCTATACTGTTATCTTCTTGAATTGTAAGATCACTTTGCTGGCACATATTATGAACATCCACTGAGGATTGAAAATAAACAAAAAACATACTCCAAATCATGCAAAGACAACCATGGTTCCAACAATCTCTCCCTTTGGGTTTGTTGGCAATCAGTAAATAAATTCAATAGAGTACCAGCCACATGAAAACCAGAAATGCAAGAATCAACTTAGTGAACACTCTAAGTCTATGTGATTATTACTCGGTGTAGAAAACAAGAGGGGAAGCGTGAATTTGGATCCCTTGTTTTGGAATTTCTTAATGAATCCCAGGTAATTCTCTTAAATTTTCCCAGAACAGAAGCATTACATGTCCAAAGAATTCCTTCTTATCCCATCACCAAATTCTCATCGTGATACCAAACATGACCTGAATTTATTCCTTCTCCCCCATTGGAAATAAACCCAAAGATCGGTATTTTCTCATTGAACATCTCAAAACACACTCCCCTGGATAGTATCTCCCCCAGAAACCTGCATCGTGTCCATAAATAGATTAAAAGAAATTAACAAAACTGGGGATATGGGAATTGTGGAACCTCCTTATGCACTGGGAGGTGGCTGAACACCGAGGTTCAACCGATGCTTCTCAAACACTACCGCTGACAATGGCTTGGTTAGGATATCAACCACTTGCTCATCAGTTCCCACATGATCCATTCTAATCACGCCTTTATCAACTTTTTCTTTGATAAAGTGATACCTGATTTCAATATGTTTTGTACAAGAATTCTGAACATGATTCTTCGTAAGATCAATTGCGCTCTTGTTATCACAGTAAATTACCATTGGTTTCTTCACCTCATCACCAATATTTGTTAGTTGTTGCTTCATCAAAATTAGTTGAGTGCATGCTTTTTTGGAAGAGATATACTCAGCTTCAGCAGTACTAAGAGAAGTACTTTATTGTTTCTCTCTCAACAGACCGAAACATTTATTCTCAATATAGAATGCTCCACCACTGGTGGACTTTCTATCCACTACATCACTAGCCCAGTCAGCACCATAAAATGATGATAATTCACTGTCTCTTCCTGCAGCAAAGTATAAGCCACAATTTTGAGTACCTTGAATATACCTCATGATTCTTTTTATTACTATCATATGTTCCTCATTTGGATTACTCTAAAAGCGGGCCGCTAGACAGGTTGTAAAGACAATATCTGGCCGTGTCACTGTCAGGTACAGTAGGATCCCAATTATCCTCCTGTACATAGTGGGGTCTACAGATGCCTCATCCTCATTCTTTCCATGTTTGGTTCCAACTACAATCGTAGTTGATATTAGTTTGGAGTCTTGCATATTAAACTTCTTCAGCAGCTCTCTTGTATACTTTTCTTGAGAAATGAAAGTGTAATCATGCCTTTGAATCACCTGCAGCCCCAAGAAATATGTGAGCTCCCCAATCATAGACATTTCAAATTCTAATTTTGTGTGATTGGAAAATTCATCCACTAATTTCTTCCTGCTGCCACCAAATATAATGTTATCAACGTAGACTAGAACCATGAATTGATCTTTTGGAGAATTCTTCACATATAGATTGTGGTCTAATCCTCCTCTTTTGAATTCCAGCTTCTTGAGATACGAGTCCAACCGGGAATACCATGCTCATGGTGCCTGCTTCAAACCATATAGAGCTTTCATTAGTTTTCAGACCTTTGTTTCATCAGTACCAAGAACAAAACCCACTGGTTGTTCGATGTAGAATTCTTCTTCAAGTACACCATTCAAGAATTCTGTCTTGACATCCATTTGATATACTTTATATCCTCTTTGGATTTCCATGGAAAGTAAAAGCCTGATTGACTCCAGTCTAGCCACTGGAGAAAAGGTTACTTCAACATCAACGCATTCAATTTGGGAGTATCCTTTACATACCAGTCATGCCTTGTTTCTAATAACACTTCCATGCTCATCAAACTTGTTCTTGAAGATCCAATTTGTACCAATCACATTATGACCTTTGGGTCTCTGGAAAAGATCCCATGTCTGATTCTTGTCAATTTGATCTAACTCTTCATTCATGTATTTCACCCATGATTCATCCTTTGCAGCTTCTTCAAATGAGGATGGCTCCACAACTGACAGAAATGCAGATTTCATGTTATTCCTCATCCTCCTTGTTTGTGTGGGTGCACTCCTATCCCCAATTATGTTAGATGGATCAATCTCAGCTCTTTAATTTCTCCTGTGAGGTTCAGTTGCATTCTCTTCAGCCATATTTTATTCTTCATATTCTTCTTCTGAGTCAACATTATGATGTGACTGCTGAGTGTTTTGTACAACTTTCTCTATTTCTGTATTTTTATTTTCTCCATGTTCAATTTCTTCCTCACTTTCTATCACATCAACATATGACGTCCTTGAAGCATTTGTGGGTTTCTCTTCAATTATCTTAACATCACTGCTATCCACAATCATTCCTAATCTCTTGTTGAAACACTTGTATGTTTTTCTGTTCATTGATTATCTGAGGAAAATTACTTCATCTGCATTATCACCATACTTCCCTTGATTTCCTTCTTTGTTTCTGATGAATCATTTACTTCCAAAAACACGAAAGTATTTCAAAGAGGGATTCCTTCCATGCCACAATTCATATGGTGTCTTCGTCTCACCCATATAAATTCCTGTTTGATTTTGAATATAAACTACATCTTGAACAAAATCTTTCCAGTAATGTCGTGGAATATGACTCTCAATCAGTATAGGTCATGTTGTGTTTTCCACCTGTCGATTCCTACATTAAACAACTCCATTTTGTTGTGGAGTTCTCACAGCAGCTACCTCATGTTGTATCCCATGCTTCTCCAAGTAATTTTTAAATTCAATGGACGTGTATTCCCCTCCATTGTCAGATCGCAACACTTTGATTATTCGTCCAGTATGATTCTCAGCGATTCGCCGATATGTTTTCATGCTGTCAAGTACCTGTCATTTCCTGTGAATGACCATTACACATTCCATTATACTATAATCATATATGAAAAGGACAAAGTACCTTTGTCCATGAGTTCTAGCAACATTTATCGGCCCACATACATCTGTATGAATTAGATCAAGAAGATGAGATTCCCTTTTCTTCATTGGCCGATATGAACTGCAGACCAGTTTTCCAAGAATGAAAGCATCACAAGACTTTTAACGCTCACGATTCAGGTTGGGAATGTCCATGAAAATCCTCAATTTTGATATTTTCTCCATGTCTCATTGATTGATGTGTCCTAATCTCCGATGCCACAAATTGTTTTCTTCTTCAATAGTCATGTAACAAACATTTTCTTTACTATCAACCTGATACAAGTTGCCTTCTATTCTACAACCCTTCATTAGTGAACTGCCTTTCATTCCCCTGATAGTAAAAACTTTCTGATTAAAAGTAACTATAAGTCCTGAGTCACAGGGTTGACTCATGTTGAGTAGATTATAATGTAGGCCATCTACATAAAGGACTTCAGTCTTATTTAGCTCTCCATTGGCTAATTTAGTACTTCCACTGCCTTTGATTTTCAGAGCTTCATTATTACCAAATCGTACTGTACCATCAAACTTTCTTTTGATATTTGTTAATAGACCATCATTACCTGTCATATGAGATGAACAACCACTGTCCAGAATCCAGGTACTGTTGCTTTTTGTAGCTTTGAGGGCCACCTCTGCAAGGTTGGATTTTTCAATTTTCTTCTTTTCTTTCCACGAGACATTGAATTGAGTATAGAACACTGATGGCCTTTTAATTATCTCATTTTTGTAAATTCTTTCTTCATAGTCGATGTATTATTTGAGAGGAGAAACCCTGTTTGTAATAGCAACACTATCTTGTTGAAGAGATTTGAATTTTCATGAACTCTAGTATGAGGTGTCCATGTCCCTTCTCTGCCTGCAATTAACTACCTTATGACCAAAGTTAGAATAATGAAAACAGTATCCATAGAAACTATTTCTTCTTTAAGATGTAGGATATAAATTCAGTCTTTTTTTGTTGACGTCCCAGATCTTCCCCATTCAATTAGCTCCTTGCCTCTTCGCAATATGACATGGTATGTCCCAGATATCCACAGAACTGGAACTTCATGAGAGGAAATGTCTTCTCACTTTAATTTCTCCTCATACCTTCCTCCTTGGGAGAATAGTTGGACTGCCTATCATTTTTGAATGTTTGAGGATAATTTTCAGTTCTCCTTTTAGTTTGGATTGATGGTTTCTTTTTCATCACCTCAGGCAACGTTTAAACATATCCAACTTTTATTTTGTCTTTATTTTGGCTCTCTTCACTCCCAGTAGTTAATGTCTCAGCTTCACAGCCAATTCCACTCTTTCTCATGCAAGCGAGTCTTTGATCACTCAAGATTTTTCCAACCCCATCTGAACCACACTTGGCTCTTGCCAGTAATTCTACATATGAGAATCTTCCAAACTATATTTTCTTCCTTGATTCTTTTGAAATTTTTTCAGTCTCAAGTTTACTCCTAAGAGCAAAAACTTACTCTTTAAGACACTCAGTAGTCTTGGAATTTTCCTCTAGTTTGGAGGTGAGGTCATTGATGACCTTTGCCTGCTCTTCAATTCTCATCTTCAGATCCACTACATCATCATTGCTTTCAAGTATTTTAGACTTTACTTTCACCAATTCTTCCAGTCGTTCAATTTCATCTTCAAGTTGGTCAACATATTTAGTTGATTATTCTACAATTTATTTCCACTTATTGAAACTCTTACATTAAATCTTAAGATTACTAACAGAATCCTTAAGTTGCAACTTGAGATCTGCACTAGTTTTCAACTGATTTTCTCCACCTGTATCTTCTGATTTTTCAACAGTGGCCATCATGGAAGCATGGTTCCCAGTTTTAAATTATATTTCTTCTTCATCACATAATTCATTATCATCTTCTTCCTCTTCACAGACAAAAATATTCTTCAGAACTTTCTTTCTAGATTTTAAGTCTCCTTTGTTGAATTTTTTTTTCTGAGGATTCTCAATGTTTTCAGCATTGCTATCATCATCATCAATCTTTCTTAAGAACTAAGAAGCAATGTGCCTGACATTGCCACAACAAAATAAAGCTAGAGGTAAATTCCCTTTGAATTTCCCTTTTCCGTTCTATAACTTCTTGGAAATGAGAGAAAGAATTTATTTTTCCTCATCATCTTCACCACAACTATCTTTTGAAATTTTCAGTTTATCTATGAATTTGAACCCTATTTCCTTGCTTACTCATGTAGTAGCATCTTCTGGTTTGACTCTCATTTCATATGCCACTAGGCTGCTCAAAAGATCATCCAAAGAAATTTTGGAAAGATATCTTTCCTCAAGGGATGACACCTTTGCATTGTACATGGATGGAAGTCTTCTTAGTATTTTCTTTACAATGTCAACATCTTTGATTTCTTCACCTAGACCCTGAATTGCTCCAACCACTTCAGTAATTCGATTGAAGAAGGAGTCTGCATTCTCATCAGGATGCATCTTCAGATCATCAAACCTATTGTGTAGGAATTGTAGTTTCGCCTCCTTCACTTTGATATCTCCTTCATAAATATTTCCAAGTTTATCCCACATGGAATTTGTTGAGGTGAAACTCATCACCATTAGATAGATCTGATTAGAAAGGGCTGTAGTGAGAGCATTCTGCGCTTTAGCATCAGCATCAAGAATTTTCCTATTGGCATCAGTCATAGCCAGCCCTGTTGGATCAGTAACATGTATACCTTGCATAGTGGGAAACAGAACATCCATTACAAGGGATCTTAGATGAGATCTCATTCTGTTCTTCCAAATCTGAAAATTACTTCTTTAAAAGAGGGGAACTCCCTAACACTGGATGAATTTTCCATGGCGGTATAAAACAGATCAAACACCAGTAACCTCCATCTGATACCACTTGAAGGACCCCAGAACCCCTAAGAGGGGAGGGGTGAATCTGGGTGTCAACGTTTTCTTTTAAACTGACAGATCTTGTTCCCATGTTGGTAGAAACTAGTTCAACCTATATGATGGATATGAGAATAAATAAAACATTCACATGCAAAAAGATGACACAACACTTTTTACTTGGTTCACCACTAAGGGATACGTCCAAGGAGCATACGCTGACAGTTTTTCGGTCATACCAAATTCCACTATTCTTCACTCATTGTGGATTAAAAAGGTTTGGGCATAGTCACTCTGTCCCAGGCTCATTGCCTTTAAAATTGTTCAGGGATAGCCTACTGCGTCCCTTAGGTCACTTCTGTTGACTCCCCCTGGCTCACTGCCCTTGGTGAAGTCCCACTCAGTTTATAGACGTGAAGGTCTCTTCATCATTGCAAAAGAATCCATCCTCTATTGTATGTAGATGCTTCATTGAAGTCTAAATCTCACCCGTAGAATAATCTCACTTTGCACCGAAGGTATCGGGAAATCTTCCAGCTTTCGTGCAGCTCCAAAAAAACCCGGAGTGCTTCAAATACACCTGGCGCGCTTCTCTAAGCTCGGCGTGCAGGTTTCAAGATGGCGCGCAAGTCTCGACGTGCAAGTCCAAACCAGCACACAAGTTCACCTCAACCACTTGCGTGAAACTCACTTCTTCGACTTCAAACTTTCGCGACTCAACCCCTTTCTCACCCAAACCACCTTAGACGCGCAGCTAACAACTGTCACACAACTTCAACTTGTGCGACCCACCACCAATTGCACGACCGTAACACCTATGCGACAGGAGCACTGATTTTCTCTAAGTCTGAACTTCATTCCAAATGAGGAGGGGTCGACCTGTATTTATAGTCATTTGAACACCCTTGCGACGGCATAAAAGTCTCCCCTCGGCGCGCAAGTTTCGGCGCTCAAGTCTCTGCCCCCGAAAAACACTTGTGCGACCAACTTCCAAACTTGGACGCCCTTCTCCCTTTGCCATATTTTCATGTTCTGATCTTGAAAAACAAAAGACGCGCAAGTTTCCAAACTTGGTTTTGTTGAAAACTCTTCCCAATTTGATACATCGTTAAATATTATTCCACCTTATTCCACAATGCACTCCTTACAATTAAGATAGCAACCATGGATTTACTCAACACGCTCTCAGCCCACATGATCCATGCTCGGTGTGAGAAACAATAGTATAATTAAAATTTTATCAATGAATCACTGCATTCCAAAACCACTAAAATTAATTCATTATGAACATCATCTGTTGTGATATATAATCTTTGATCAATCACCTTTAGAATCATCAGATTTAATACTCCCCCTATCTTGATACTCCACTTATGAACTTATTCCCATTTATTGATTAAGAGGTTTTCTCCCTTTCATATACAAAATTTCTCCCCCTATTTCAACGAACCCAAAGGTAACTTTTTTGTTTTCTACAATAGATTAAAGAACACATATGAGAACATTAAGGAAAAATAAACCATACCTCAGGGTGATGGGGTCCCACATCCACACCTTTTCAAGTGTAGGTAGTTGATTGAACTCTTAGATCCAATTTATTCTATTCAAATGCTTCTTTGGGTAAGAATTTTGTTATAATTTCTACAACTTGTAGGTATGTAGGCACATACTCCAACTTCACAAGCCCTTAATCCACTTTCTCCTTAATAAAATGATACTTGATTTCAATGTGCTTTTTCCTTGAGTGATGGACTAGATTTTTCATAAGATATATATTACTTGACTTATCATAATAGATTCTGATAGAAGACTTCACTTCAATTCCCATATCATCAAGATGCTGATTCATTCACAATAACTATGTGCATGCTTAAGTAGCCGCAATATATTCAGCTTCTATAGTGATTAATGAAATTCAATCTTGTTTCTTTCCTAGATAAGAAATAAAAAATCCACCAAGATATAATGCACCACATAACGTTGATTTTATATCATCTACTGATCTGGCCCAATCTGAATCTGTATATCCCAATAAGTCTTTCTGAGGTTTTCTAATATACAACAAGCCAAAATCCACTATTCCCTTTATATACCAAGGTATTCTGTTCACTTAAAGAAAGTGTATTTATTTAGGATTTCATTGATGCTGTGTCACTTGGAATATGAAAAATACAACATCTGGTCGTGTCACTGTTAAGTATAACCAACTTCTAATGATCTGCCATTATTCTGTAACTTTAATTGTTTTACCTTCATCATCCCATGACATTTTCTTTCGGGTAGCTACCGAAGTATTCATCTCTTTGAAATTATCCATTCCAAATCTTCTCAAAAACTCCTAGGAATATTTATATTGAGAAATGAATGTGCCATTATTTCATTGTTTCACTTCATCTGATCCACCAAATATTATGTAATTGACATATAATAGTACCAAAATAATTTTATTACTGTCATGGTTTACATATAGATTTTAATCAACTCCACCACACTGAAAATCAAGTTTCTTCAAAAACTAATATATCCTTGAATACCATGTTCTTAATGCTTGTTTCAACCCATATAGATCCTTCTTTAGTTGAAAAACTCTTTTATCTTTATGATGAATGAGAAAACCCTATTTATTTTCAATATAAACTTCTTCTTCTAGAATCCCATTAAGAATTGATGACTTAACATCCATCTAGAAAACTTTGGACTTTCTTTGCACTTATATAGACAAGAATAATCTGATTGTATGTAGACTTGAAACATGTGAAAATGTTTCATCAAAATCAATACCCTCTATCTTGGAGTACCCTTTTCACACTAATCATGATTTTTTTGAATCACTACGCTATCTTCATCCATCTTATTATGAACAAACCATTTGTTCCCAATGACATTATTATTTGTTGGCCTCAAAACAGTCTCCCAAAAAACCTCCAACATTTAACTGATATAAATCATTAATAACAATTTTCTACTAATTTAAGATGTTGAATTACTATTTTTGACAAGTATACCACTTGTTGGGAACACTTCTATTCTTCTATATCATCTTCTTTGTTTAATGAAAATAGTCAGATGATACCATGTCATTAGAGAAAAATAGATAATCATGAAATACATGAATGTTGCTGCTTATCCCCCAATCATTCATTATGAACATAAACATTTTATACCATTAATATCCTTCATCTGATTTGAAGATAGAATTATCCCCCTATGATCTTCCACTCTTCCAGTTGTTAGGCCCACTATTTAGACCTACAAACATTCTTCTTATCCTGCATCATTTCTTCACATGTGACTGTAGGTTTGAGAAACTTCTCCATCTCAATAAAATTTTCTAGTTGTATCTACCTTCAATGAGATTTTGTTGGGTGAATTTACAAAATATCAATGAACCATGAAAAAAACTACTAGGCCTACTGAGTCATAACTCAGAGTAGGAAACACGAGATAAGGTTAATAACACCATAACCATCCATTACACTCAATTAATTCATATATATCATGCATCCATTGAACATTAAATCTTTTAAAGGAATTCTTCTATATTTATTCTTCATATCTGGTAACTAATTTGAATCAGTTGACATTCTAGAGCACATCACATCACCACTTTTCATCTTTTGATGCCACTTCCCTTTGGATTGTATCTCACATTGAACCTAAAATACTTAAACATCAGTTAATAAAATATATACACATAGGGAGATGGGTATCTCTAGAATCTTCAAGAATAGGATTGTGGTTGATCCTAATAGATCAACCCTTTTATACTTTCATGCAAAGCACTATACTCTTTCTGTTCTTGTTTAAACTTCCCATCTAACCTTAAATATTTTGTCCATGTGACTAAAAATTCTTTATCCACATTCTACATCTTATTCAAATATTTAGGTTCTGTAGGCTTTCATTTTTTATAATTTGGGGTTTATAACCACTCATAGAAATTTCTTTCTTTGAGGCTCCAAAAATATACCAATTTTCATGCCTCTTTCCCTGAGTAGGAATATTTCAACTCTTCTTATTCTATTGAATCTTTTTCCACTAGAGATATATTTCTTTTTTCCTTTACTTATATCCTTGTGGCATGAAATTAGAGTTTGACGAGACATTATTTATTCATATTTCTTTTACTAGTTATCCAAGTTAGTTCACACTTTCTTATTGGGGTTGAGTCTTTGACTAATTTTACACTATTCTTAATCACAACTGGAGAATCTCTTCCCTTTTTATTCTAGATTTTTTCACATTGTTTCCATGAGAGCTTCTGTGAGTGGAATACAGGAGGTGATTGATGCCCCTTTCATTGAGCTCCTTGTAATTACCCTGAGGATTTAAACATATTTTTTTAACTTATGATGTTGTCTTTCAATATAGGGTTTCTCATTATACACCACTAGAGTTAGGGATCTCATTTTGAGTTCCTTTTCTTTCATTGCTTTCTTCCAGCTACAATCTATTACCAAATTCCTGTGATTAGAACATTTAAAAAATATCTTGTTAGAAACATACCTCGTGTCATAATTTCTTGATTGAGATGTTTATACAACTTGAGTTTTTCTTCTAACATTGAGCTCATAGGATTCATGACATAAACTCACGGTGTGTCCCAGACTTCCAAAAAAGTAGAATTTTATGGATAATTTATTCTAAGAGTATCTTCTTTCAGATATCTCAATAAGATTATTATTATTCTCATATTTAGAAATATTTATATATTCAAATCATGAAATATATTCCAAATAATATATTCAAAAATGTGATGTATGACCATGGATAACAAAAAAAATTCACATGATATCATTACTTCCTATAAAAACCTTTTTAGGTTTGTTTATAATATCTATATTATTTTTAATATTTCTAGAATGGTTCATAGCTCTCATCCTGTCATTCATGGGAGATGAGTCATCATATCCAATACCTGTTTTTCAAAAACAATATGGCCTTTCAAATGATACAATCCTTTCATGTTTTTCCTATAAAGTAGCATATTTTTCTTTTCATTTTATTATCACCAATAAAATGATAATAAAATAATAAATGCAATGCATCTTATAATTTGGGCTTTCCTTTGGAATAATATTTCCCCAATTCTTTGTTCACTATCTCTTATCCCAATTATTGAATCTTCATATCCCTTGATTCTAGTTGATTATTAAGTTCTCTCTTACAATTATTACCACCACTCATATCATTTTCAAATTCTTGTGTGATCTTATCCACCATGTCATATTACTATTTTATTTTATGTTTTTATAGAGGAACAAAGCCAACACAACATACATTCTTCTATTGTAGCCTTTGGTTATTCTAAACTAGTTCAAATAGCTATGTAACAAGATCAAAATTTTTTACATTTCAGAATCTAAATTCCATCTTAGTTAAAATTATTTTCCTTGTCATCATATTTGAGTTTTTATATCTCTGTAGTCATATATTTCAATTCTTCATCTTGAGAATCTTTCTTCTCCCTTAGATATATGCACACTTCTAGAAGTATTTTATTTACACATTTTTACTTGTGGATGTCAATTTTCTGCACTTAGATCTAGATATATTTAGATTTATTTTCTTCAGACAGCTTATTATCTAATTACTTTGTTTTTTGGAAAACTTCCACTTTTGGTATTATTTCAATTTCTTCATCATCATTGAATGAGTGAATAGTTTCACTGTCTGATTCATCCTGGTATTTCTTTAGTATGTTTTTGGTTTCCTTTAATCGAATCATAAACTTTCCATAGAAACTTACACACTGAGGAATTCCACCGGACTTATTTTTCTTCATTGAAGTTCTTCCCTTTTCCATGTCCAAAATGGGTCTAGATACCTTAAGTTTTAATGCTGGTATTATTCTTTCCTACTCTATCTAATTATGATTCTTTGAATGTAATGTAGGAAAGAAAGAAGATATACCCACATATTTTTTCTTGGTTCATCCCCACTTGTCTATATCTAAGGATCATACAACGATAATGTTATAATTTACCAAATACACTAGGGATCACTTCCAAAATGTTGTTCGGGCTAGATCACTTCTATGCCTAGGATCACTGCCTTTACAAGGTTTATGTTCAGCTCACTACTTTCTCAAGGGTCACTCTCTATGTATCTTTCTATGGCTCACTGTTGGTAAAAAGGATCACTATCTTGCTCTACCTTTGCTCACTGCTCTAGAAGGGATCCACTCACAGTTTATGGAGTTGTAAGTCCTTTCACTTGCATGAATTCAGAAATCCCCAATTATAGGTAGATGCTCTTTTAAATTCCCATTTTCACCCATAGATGAAATAAACTTTTCCACGTATTGTTAGTTAGCAGAAATGGATTTCACAAACTATTTTAGTCCATTTAAAAACTACCTTGAATATTCCATGAAATGTGTTGCACCGCATGGTATAAGTTCTTCATGGACCACCTTTACTTCTGCGGACCTTTTCCTCTTTCGCAGATCATCTCTCCTTCTGTGGACCACTTCTCCTTCCATAGAAAGTATCTTCTTCCTTGAACCATCAATTTGTCTGCAGACTATCTCTTATTCCGCAGACTATATCCTTCTTATGTGAACTTCTTTTATTTTTTGGATAAAGATCCCCACAAAATACCTTTACATGAAATGACTTCATGGAAAACCCTTTGCAGAATTACTTCCCCATGAACTCTCTTTTTTGTGAAATCCTTACTCTTGAACACTTTTGGACTTTACTAAATTCTTCCTAGAGTAATGATGTTTTCTAATGAAAATATATCTACCAAATTATCTGATTAGCGGTCCTTATATAAGCAAATAGATCCAAAAAAAAAACCTCCAGTCCGAATCACCCAAATCTTTGTTGCGATACAACATTCACTGCATACTGCCATACGGTCCACATAATGATTTTATTTCCTCACAAATACCAATTAATTATGCAAACGAATCACTACCTATTAGCCAAAAATGATTGCCTTCCAGCAAACCAAAGTCCTCTCGCAAATTACGATCCTCCCACAAAATGTTTTCACTATGCGGTCTGCATAGCGTGCTTCACAGTCCACATAGCGCTGTTATATAGAAATCTTTCCTTTTCCAATTTTCTATTGTCATTCTGCATACCTCCTTTCATGGTCTATGAATTGTGCTTCAATATCCGCGAGCTGTGAACTCCTTTTCAGAAAATCTTCCTTTGCCAAAAACAATCTTTTTATTTTGAGGCCCAAAAATTTGGAAAACACCGGGTGACTACACCAACTTAAAAAAATGCTTTGGCAACGCCAACCATACCGATTCTTAGTCATATTGTTATGGAAACAAACATAATCAACATAAAAAATTTGAGATGGAAAATTGAGGGATTTTTTCCCAACAACTTGTATTTAGAATTGAAATGATAAATAAAAGTGTTGATGAAATATGGAATTGAATGAAAATAAATATATCAAGTTGAGATAGATCTAATTAATGGGTTTGTATATTCATATCTCTTATATGATAAGAGAAGTTATTTTACTAGAAAATAATTTTTATGAACTATATGAGATTATGGATTCAATACACATGGTTAGTGATTCACCATATTTTATAATTTTTTTTGAGAATAATTTAAGGATAAAAATATTATATCCACGAGAAAAGTATTTATCCATATGTTTGTTAAAATAAAAGGGATTTAATCCACCACCTTAATGGAATATTTTAAAGAATAATATTCTTTTCAAGAAAATTCTTAGAACACATAGAATACCATATATGAGTTGGATACAATATTTTATTTTTTAAATATTCCTACTAAAAGGAAATACCATTTATTAACAAAAAAAAGAAGTTTATGAAAATTATTTTGATATTCCAAAGAGAATATAGTATTTAATTGGTTAGTGAGAACATGCTTATACTTAATGAAGTTCAATGTTAATAAATAAAGGATTGTATCTATCAAAAAATTATGTGATATATCAATTTATAGGAAATATTTTGATGGAAATTGTTACAATAATGACGATAATGTACTTAAAGAGAGATATTAGTAGAAAAACAGTTATTAACATCATAACATATGAATTTTGTTGAGCTAAGGAGTTTGAAAATGTCTAATTATTTTAATGTTAGGAATATGTTTCCTAAGTCACACCATTATTTAAACTAGATTAATTCATTGATGTTACTAAAGATTTTAATAGGTGGTTTTATCATTTTGTCACATAGGGATGTGTTTTGAAGTTCGTAGAGATGTATTGAGTTTAATAAAACCCCTGAAAGTGTAGCAAAAATAAGGTTGATGTAGCAACATATCTATGTGATATGTTAAGAATACACTCATTAGTGGTTTTGTTAAATCTTATTAAAATAGTTTATGAATATAAAATATGCATGTTATATAAAATAAAATATCCACTTTATCATTCATTCATGATGGCTCTCTGTGTGTGTATATATATATATAATGAAGTAAAATAATAATTGACCTATAAAAGTATAACTTTGAGTTATCCTTACCAGATGTTCATCATGGTGTATTACAGTTTATGATGAAATGTTTTTGGATAACATGAGTATGATTATTGAATTGTAATTTAAAATATGATCATAAGGCACAAAACATGTTTTGTGCACTGAAGGACCAATGAAGTATACCATATAGAGTGTCGTACACTATGTATTTGGTATACTAGGGGTTCATGGTCTATATTTGGATTCCTAAATACCCAATATTAGAGATATACCAAGCATGAAAACCTTTATACTTTGTGTAACAACCCGTGTTTTTCCTGACTGGAAGTCCTGACCATAAATTTGAATTTTTACCTTAGGAAGATTTTAAGTGTTAAAATGGTAATTTTATTCTATAATATGATCTTGAATGATTTTTTTAACACCCCGTTGGTCCTAGAATATGTTTTTTACCATAGGATAGGATTTTGAGGTAATCTCGAGCCATTCAAATTTTAGCAGAATAATTAATATATATTTAATTAATTAAATATTTATTTATTTGCTCAGGTTCATTCAAACATATATTTTGAATGGATTGTTGGATTTTGATTATATATACTCCATTGAATATGTATTGTGTAATTTTTCCTAAGTGAGGCATAAAATCGAGTTGGGTGACGAGGCCGACCGAAACCCCTTTTCCTTTTCTTTTTCATTTTATTTTCGTTTTCTTACTTTTAATTTTATCATTTTCTTTTCTTATTTTCCTCTTGGTTTCTCAGGAACATAGATGTGGCTCTTACTTCATGTGTCCAAGAGAGAAAATTAGAGAGTGATAGACATATAAGGAGAGGTATATGAAGAAGGGTACCAGCATGGAGCCCGGGACGCGCCGGATTGTCGTGCAACAACCATGGACTGCAGAAATTGGCGAAGCTTCAACAGATTCTACCAAAAGGTAGGAAATTTTAAGTTTTACCTCAAATAACCATAGATTAATCATTTTCAAGTTTTAGTACTCTATTATAGTTGATTATAACCCATTTGGGGTTGATCTACTTCTTTTGGGGTGAAAACGGTGGTTTCATGGTGTTTTGAGGGTTTTTTGTTTGGGAAAACCCATATACACAACCTGTGGTTCCAGGAACACATTCCATGTGTTCTTACTATTCAGGGAAGATGGATTATTCAGAGTACATGACATGTATGGACATTACATTTCATGTACTAGGACTCGTCCATGTAGCCAAGTACCTGACCATGTTGCCCGTGTAAGGGGAACATGCCATGTAGAGTGCATGAGCATACCCCATGTGGGTTTCATGCCATGTATAAGTACACAAATAGGCCAACTTCATGTACATACCATGTGAGGTACACAAGTAGGTACCTCATGTAGGGTATATGCGATGTACCCATCTTACATGCCATGTACTTGGTCATTTACACGCCATGTCCGACCAGAGTACACCCCAAGTGGAGTTTCAAGTGTACAAACCATATACAAGGGTACACATGCTATGTACTTATATTTTTCTACCCTTTGAGGGAATTTTCATGTTTATGCCTCAAATTTGGAATTGGACATAATATGAGTCCATTCTGAGTATTTTTTCTATGTAGATTACGATGGTGAAACCCATGGAGTGATTTGAGGACTCATAAATGGCTGTTTTGGGGTTTTACCTAAATAGAGAGATTATTCCTCCAGTAATTGAATCCAATTATATTATAATAATGAAACTTGATCTAATATGGGCATCAGCTATCTCCCAAACCAATTACTTTGTAGCTTTCTTTGAAGATGTCTCCCATGCGAGATATTCCCATATAGCCTAAAAGGCCACAAGATTTGTTTTCTCCGAGGATTCCCTGAGGGATACCTGTACTTACGTTTAACATAGAGAATCCAAAGTAGGATGCCTCTATATTACCATTCCTAGGATCCCATACAGGATTCCCCTGCTTCTTACACCATTGATTTTGAGGGTCCCATGTAGGATGCCTCATTATAAGTACTATTTTGAGGATCCCAATAAGGATTCCTATGTTTTATTACCGTTAGAGTATCCCATGTAGGATTCCTCCTTTTAACTTCTTATCTAAGGATACTGATTAGGATGCCTTCACTTAATTTCATACCTCAAGGATCCCTAGTAGGATGCCTCTTCTATGTTTTGACTTGAGGGACCTAGTGGGTGCCCCGATATCTGACTGAACCAAAGCTAGTATGTTGGGTTTGGGTAGAGATGGTAGTGGGTGCCACCTTAGAACCCATGTCAAACTTGTAATCCCATGTGTTTGTGGAATTAATGGTGGGTTTAGGCATTTTCCACCCTCACTCTTTTGTTTTTTACATTCACATGTTTATTTATGATGCAGTGATGATTACCAGAGGCGCTTCTTGGTTGGTGGATGTTGAGATAGATGTGATGCATCTTTATTTTTATTTGGTATGACCATACGTGATTTCCTAGGAACTGGATTCTGAGCCATATTGTTGTTTTTTATTTATATACCCATAGGTATAACCTGGGACCTGGCTGTTTTGCCTGTATATATGTTTTTATTATTATGTTATTGGTATTTCTAGAGAGGATTCCTAGAATCTGGTTGTTGAGCCTACTACTATGATATATGGGATTGACATACCTAGAAATGATACACGTGGATTATTATTCACTACCGAGTGGTGAGGAAGATTATTCTCTCTTTGATTTGTTAAATGATGAGTATGATTATTCTCTCCTGAACTTGTGGGTTAAATGAGGATGATTATGCTCTCCTCGACCCAAGGTTGTCATTGGATGATTACACTCTCCTCGAATTATGGTGTATAGAGGATGATTATTCTCTCCTCAACTTATGGTTATTGAGGATGACTATGCTCTCCTCGATTTTTTATATGATGAGAATCTCCAAATGTTCTCTCTAGGATCAAAATTGTGAGTCCTTTTTCTTTATCATGGTGGTTGAGCATGGTGTCTCACACCTTTGATTTAAGTTGGGGATGGCATCCACATCTGGATCTCAATGGGTGTCCAGGAAGTCTCATTGTTGATCTCTCCTTATATATCACTTAAAGGACAGACCCTTAGGGTTTATATAAGTTTCTAATATCATGACTGCCTACAGACAGGGATATAGGGCTCCGACATTGGATTTGATTTTCATGGCATGAATAGCATCAAATCTATCTCTTGGCCATTTACAGGATGTCCAAATGAACTTCACTAGAATCCTTATTTATAGTTATTGGAGGTGAGTACGAGTGAACCTAAGGTTTGGACGAGTACCCACCTATAGTTACATATCTTACCCAGAGACATTTCTAGTTTTAGACAAAGAAGGTATTTGTTGATTGGGATTACAGACCTAAATACTGACTTAATGATACACAAATTGAGTGTTATGACTTCTAAATCAATTCCATTTTCATAGTATGTTTAGGCAATTAGGATTACGGACCCAAGTAATAAAACTGATGATTTTTATTTTATTTCAGTTTTCTTACTCATGTATATTCATATTTATGTATATATGTATAGGTATAGAACAATACATAATTACACATATTATTATGGATACTTGATGGAAATTTTCTTAGTTGAACAAGATTACATGCTTGGGGATTGATTATGGCCTCATGTTATTGGATTTAATTATCATTTCAATTGTGACTTGGCTAGGCTAACCATATTACATTAGCATGAAAATATGGAATCACATTTTATAGGTTTGTCATTAGGGTAGCCTACAATGATTATTTCTCACCTATGAAAATGAAAATCAATGTATGTGTAGTTACTATGTATAATTTTCAAGTTGATCATGATTTACATGGTGGATAGTTCTAAGACCTAGAGTTTCATGATCGAGTGAAGTTGCTCATGTGGGTTCTTCTGTTCGGGCTAGTGCAGTTCCATAATGTCTAGAGACTGGATATGTGGTCTAGCTCTGAGTTAGTAGTAGAGCCCTATATTTTTTTCAGTTTCTTTTTGTATTCCTATATCTATATGGTCAGCCCCATGGGTGACCAATGTTTTATGCATGAAATAGTTGTTCAGGATATTATTTCATTTTCATTTATTATTACAACATGTTCTATTTTAATTTATTTATTGATTATGCACTCTGTTTATTTACTGGTGTGTATTATACTTATTTATTTCCATTTTTTTCTTACTTTTATGTGATGTAATAGTCTCCACACTTTCACATCCTAGGCCCTCACTACTAGTTGGAAGACTCTAGCATACATGGAGGTTCACTTGATACCTCGTAAGGAACTAGATTGGAGCACCGATTTAGTGGCGTCCGAGATAGGATATTACAAAGTGGTATTGAAGATTTTCATTTCATTGGATTTTATATTTTAGATATGGTTTTCAATATTATTAGGAATGTTTTAGAACCTATGATGGATATAGAATTGGTGCATCAAGAACACTTGTTCTGATAAGAAGTTATGGTTTCCAGGGGTATGGGATTTGCTGTTCAGAGCTATGATGCTACAGTTTTAAATGATTTTCACCTTGAGTGATGGAAATGTTGGGTGGATGTTATTATTTATTATGGATTTTTGGATCTTGTCCCATTGGAAAGAGACCAGGGATGGATTTTGACTCTTGGATGACAAAGGTAAGAGGTGTCTCATGCATCATATTCATCATGTAAGATTAACATCACATAGGACTTCTAGTGTGTGGTTATTACTGATGATAGAATCCAACTAGCTAAAGTGTCAATAATAACCTAAATGGTTTTTTACCATATAGGTTTTTGGTGGCATTATTCTCAATTGATCCATATTTCCTTCTGATGGTAGGTAATTTAGATCTAGGTTGAGGAATTTTGTGGTGAGACTGATGAATTAGTCCTCATACACGGGTGGTTTAACAAGCCCATTAGGTTGATAGGGAACATAATTCCCAAATGTTAAAACCCTTGTTTGTGGTAATATAGTATGATATTTATGTACTTTTATGATAGTTAGCCTTTTCGTTTCTGATGAACTAGAACTTTGGAGGGTATTACCATATACGGATTCTAGGTGAGTGTCAATTCAATGTCTCTTCTATGTTGGTATTGTGACATATAGGGATCAATTTCTTCTGAGGATTCTCAATGAGGATCAGACCCTTGTAGGATATGTTTTTGGTTTTTACCCTCATAGGTTAGTTTTATCCTCACCTTCTTTAGAGAGGTTGATCTTTTGGGCTAGGTTGTTAGACCTTGTGACACACTTGTGATAATTTTTATATATGGCTTAGTGGGAGACCTAGAGGCCCTTAGTTTGACTCAAAACATTGTAGGTTGACATATCTTTTGATCTATGGAATCCTTCATAAGAGGTTGTAATAATTGTTTGGATGCCTTTTTATGTAGTGATCTTGGTTGTACGATCATTCTGAAACCATACCATGGTTGATGCTCAGGTTTTTGTATTATTCGCATTCTGATGCCATAATCTTTTAACAAGAACCTAGGGAGATTTCTGGATTTGATATACATGTCTACTCTAGTGCTTAGATAGATCGATTAGTGTTTCCACTATTGCTAATGTAGTTATAGCGTGGGTAGATGCTCGTGACTAGAACTATGATGGTTTATGGGAGTTTGTGGAATAAATTGTAGCATGGTTGAGGTGACCAATTTTGAAAAGGAGTTTCAAGGGAGATTCTGGATTAATGAGGCTAGCATGTCGAACAACACAATCAACATAGATTTGTGCTAGATGACTCATTGGAGTATGAGTTGGGTGTTAAGGATACACACTAGTTGCGTGTGGTGTCATTTAATCGTATATCAGTGAGTGGCCTTGTGCGAGTCGAGGAATAAAGTTTTCAAGGTTTTCTATGGGAATGGTTTCTTAGGAGTTTTGTTAAATGATGAATTTACCACCATGGTAGAGGTGACATAGAGAATAAATTGGGTACCACAAGACTACGGACCTATGTTTGGACTAGAACATGATTTTTTAGGAGATGTGGTGTCAGGTGTTGGTTAAAGGAAAGTTATCCTTTTTGTTGTGAGCATGGCTTCGATGAGATGTACATGTTTTTGTGGAATCCTAGTGTACTACTAATTATATATGATCATGTTCTATATTGAATTATTTACAACTATGCTGGGAGATCATCATCTCTATATCAATATTATTTTCTTTTAAATGTACTTCCCTGGTTGAGGATGGAAACCTATTGAGGTTACGCTCAAGGAGCGGTATATGGTGATCCAAATGGTAGGGAGTAAACTATTAGATATTTGAGGGTGGTGACCCCCATTTTAGTTGAAATATGGTATTTTCCATGATTCGTTAAGATGAGATTATATTTTGAGACAACAATAAGGGTATTCCTATGGTGGGGAGTACTAGATCAATTGCAATTAAGTTTCTTCCGTATAGGAGACAATTGTTGACGCTACGAGATAAGTTGTTCGATAATTTAGATATATATTTTTGTGAAGATGATCAGTTATATAGAATGAATATTCATATTACCGCCATGATTCTTATGGATAAAAAGATTTATGGAAGGGAGGTTGTGAAGACCCATGTTTTTCCAAACTGAAAATTTTGAGCAGAAATTTGAATTTTTTCCTTTGGATGCTTGTAAGTGGTAAAATAGTAATTTACCATAGTAGATGACCTCATATAATTTTTATGACCACTCCATTGGTTCTAGAATAGTGTTTTTTTCCTAGTACATGATTTTTTTTGAATTATGATCCATTCAAATTTAGCAGAAAAATTAATATTTAATATTTAATTAAATAAATATTAATTTATTCATGTAGGTTTGTTCGACCATATATTTTAAATGGAGCATTGGATTGAGATTATATCTATACTATTGAGTATGGAACATGGATTTTTTCTTAGGTGAGGCATGAACTTGAGTTCGACACTGGGGCTTGTCAGAACCACCTTTTGCTTTTCTTTTCATTTTCCTTTTCTTTTTCTTCCTTTTCTTTTCTTTTTTTTATGTTCTTCTTTTCCTACAAGATTCTCATGCACATATTTGAGGATCATCCTTCATGTAGTCTAGATAGAAAATGAGAGGGGGGGGGGAGATAAGGAGAGGGAGGGGAAGAAGGGTACTATTGTGGAGTTCAGGACGCACTGAATTTTCATGCAGTAACTATGGACTGTGAAAATGGGTGAAACTTCAGCGAATTCCTCCCAAAGGTTGACCATTTTTATGTTTTTTTCAAAAATACCCATAGATTAATTATTTTTAAGTCTTAATCCCATATTATAGTTTCTTAGAACCCCTTTAGGGTTGATCTACTGCTTCCAAGGTGAAAATAGAGGTTTTAGGGTGTTTTGAGGGATTTTTGTTCGGGAAAACCCCTCTTCACGACGTGTGGTTCAGGGAACACACGCCCTGTGTTCTTCCTATTTAGGGAAGATAAGTTTTTCGGAGTACACTCCCTGTAAGGAAATTACACATTGTGTACTATGTCTCGGTCGTGTAGCTGAGTACCCTGCCAGGCTACCCATGCACTACTACAAAACTGGGCTTTAACAGCGCTAGTATTTATCAGCATTAGAAAAATGCACTAAGAAAGTCCATCGTTATCCGTGCTAAAATAAGCACTGATAAAGGGGGACCTTTATGAGTGCTAAATAAAAGTGATGATAAAGGGTAACCTTTATCAGTGTGTTTTGTTTAGGATTGAAAAAAGTTCGCCTTAATCAGTTCTTTATTTTATCACTTATAAAGGTTACCCTTTATCAGCGTTTTATTTAGTGCTAATAAAATATAGCCTTTATGAGAACTAACAATAAGGATTTGATAAATGGTAACCTTTATCAGTCCTTTATTAGCGTTGATAAAGGTTTAGAAAATAAAAGTTAATCTTTTTAACAATTTCATTAATTAAATAATTATTTTAAAAAACAAATAAACATGTATATAAATTTTAAAAATTAATAAATAGTATATATTAAATATATTGATATGTAAAATGAATAAAATGAAATAATTAAACAAATAAAAATTTAAAATGGTTAAATTAAAAAAAATATAAAACTTTTAATTAATTAAATAATTATTGATGAAAATTAATAAAATTAATATATATATATATATATATATATATATATAGATTATAAATATTGATAAATAATATATATAAAATGTATATATATAAATGAATATATAATTAAAAGAAAAATTAAAAATGAATAAATTCAAAAATTATTTAAAAATTTATGAATGAAACAATTATTAATAAAAATGAATAAGTATAATATATATATATATATATATATATATTAATTATACATAATAATAAATAATATATATTAAATATAAATATATTTAAAATGAATAAAATGTTAATTAAAAACATATTAATGTATTATTCCTTTTTAATACTGTTTGATTTTTCAATTTAACACATATCAAACATCATGTGTTACATTAATTTCACCTATATATATATATATGCAATTAATGCTATTTATATGCAAACACACATACAAATATATTTACACAATATATGGAAACACACACACCTAATATTTATGCAATTTATTCATATTTTAGTATATTTTATAATTTAATTGTTAACATGATACATTTAATATATTATGTTTTTAATCCATCAATTTTACATATTTATTTTTAATACTATTACAATTAGGGCATTCTTTTTTAATATTTTTTTATTTTATTTTTGAATTTGATCATTTTAAATTATTTATTTATATTTATTTATTTATTATGTTTTGGTATTTTCAATATGTATTCATCTTTACTTAAATATATATATATATATCCATATTTTTTTTTTCATAATTTATATTTAATTAATAAAACTTATCCATTTTTGCAATATTTTTAAAGTAAACTCATTTTGAATTATTCAATTTCACTCATTTTTAAAATGCATGTATTTAAGATTATATATCCACTAATAATGCTAAAAAAATATTTATAAATAAATATTTATTAAAAAATATTGATAAATAAATATATTTATAAATAAATATATTTATAAATGTATATTTACTATATTTATATATTCATAATTATTATAAATAAATAATAATTATTTTTTAAATAAGTTTTTTTATAATTATAAATAATTCATTATATATATTTAATAATTATAAAACTATAATAAATATATTTAAATAAATCCTTTTTAGCACTGAAAAAGTGCTATTTAAAATAATTTTTATCATCGCTTTTTTATTACTGATAATGATCCCTTTATCAGTGATTATCAATTTAACATTGATAAAATGGATATTTATCACTGTTTTTAGAAAAACACTGTTAAAAGTGTTCCTGATCTATTTAAAAGAACCATAACCGGTACACATCATGATTCTGAAGCTCTCACAGAACTCCTCTTCTGCTGGTGCGACTCCACTACGATCCATCAGACAAATCTAAGATATAATCTAATGTATGTTATTTTCTAATTTTCGTATATCATTTTTTCAACTTTTGGGTTCTGTGTTTCGCATTTTTGCACTATTCTTAACGTTGACGAACCCTAAATCTCATCTCCTCGCCTCCGCGAGTGCGACTCTTCTATGAATTTTAATGGCTTGTTGAAAAGGTGAGTATTTGTAGTTTAACTTCATGAAAATCGGATGAGAGACTTCGTGAAATTTAACTTCCAACTGCCAAGATGACTTTGTGATATTTAATATCATGCAACCAAGATGAGAGATGCTGTGAAGTTTAACATCTTTCTTCTAGAATGAATTTGTGTAGTTTAACGTCCTATAACCAGGATGAGATACAATGTGCAGTTTAAAACCTTGCTTCCAAGATGAATTTGTGCAGCTTAACATCATGAAAACAAGATGAGAGACACTATATAGTTTAATGTCTTTCTTCTAGGATGAATTTGTGTAGTTTAACATCTTGGAAGCATGAAAAGAGAAGTCTGATGACCAATATGAAAATTATTTCATGATACATATTGTATTAGTGTGGGGTTTGACTCATTCCTCATCCAATGTGGCTAATGTGCATGCTCTGTTTTATGGATCATATTGGCTTGGTTTTCCGAAATGGTTTTTGGAAAAGGGGAAAAATTATTTCCAAAATTGCATTTTCTTTAAAAATGTGGGTTATTGTGTTGTTAAAAGTGTCTTTATAAAAAGGTGTCTTGAAATTAAAAATGAAATAGTGGTTTTCGAAGAGAGAATTATTGTTTTGTTATTAAATTTTTCTTGTGAGCCAGTTGTTTTGGCCTGAGATGTTTCTTTCGATTGTGTTTCAGATTGATTTTGAAATTATTTTTATGATTTTTTTGTTATTTAGAATATGACGCCCAGAAAGGTCCCCAAAGTTTCTAGTGTTCTCACCTTATTTCTAGTTCTCCTCAGTTTCTACCCATCTTTTGTGGAAATTGAGGTTTGTTAGAGGTAGTGAAGTGAAGTTGAACATATCTTCATAGTGTTTAGAACTCTCAATCTATTAGAGTTCATACTGTTCTAGGTCTTCTTGGGGGTCCATCTTTGGAAGAGTGGGAGTTGTTTTCCACCCCAATGATATAATTTGGGATGACATGGGAAGACTTTACGTACCTATTTTTCTGATTGTTTATTCCCGAGGAGGTGAAGATGAAGAAAAGGGAAGTGATCATGAGTGTCCAACAAGTTCAGCAGATGGTGAAGGCATATGTTGAACACTTCAAAGATCTAGTTTCCTTTTGTTTGGAGGTGGTGTCATGGGATCTATTGAAATCTTCAATTTTCATTGGGGGTCTTCATCCAGAGCTCAAGGAGCGAGTCCTCTTCTCCAGGTATCTCTATTTTGAGATATTGGTGGAGGAATCATTTTTGGATGAGTTTATGTGAAAGAAGCATAAACACATTGGCTCAGCTGTTGTCTCCCATGTTAGGGTGAAAATATTTTGATTTTCCTCATTTTTGTTTTGTGGCTGTTGTATGTTCATATTTCATTATAAAAGTCTAATGAAATTATTCTTCCGTAGTTCAAATGCTTTTGTTTTTTTGAATGTGAACCTTTAAATGTTTATCCTTTTATGTATTAGTTCCCCTCTTTCTATCATTCTTGTTTAGAGATGTCTATTTTTGTGGAAATCTCTCTATGTGCCTTGTGTGTGGGTTCATTTATATTTTTTATTTTGATCATTTATACTCCTATTTATACTAATGTAGTGTGTTGGAAGAATATTGATGTCTATTTGACTCCATTGATCAATGAATCAAAAACATGGATTGGTTGTGCATCACTCACAAATTTAATAAAAAAACCAAGGATTCTCTATGAACTTCACTACAATTGGTTAAATACCACTTAGCATAACATCTGATCAAAATTTATTTCCTAGCATCCCCGTGATGCTCTCATCTCACACATTCTCTCCATCATCTATATCATATCACCATTCAAAATTCCCTTTTCCATCTCTTCCTCCACCCATTTACTATATTCATACAGTTTCATGCATCATTCATCTTTATAAGTAGTAAATGGGTGTAATAAAAGAAGTAAAAGTGAATGCTGAATGGTGATATGATAGAGATGGTGGCGAGCATGTGTGGGAGGAGAGCATCATGGGGATGCCAGACAGGAAGTTCATGTCAAATTCTATGCTAAGCGGTAGTTAACCAATAATAGTGAAGTGCATAGATAATCCTTAGTTTTGTTATTAGCTTATATCTAGACCAAAGAAACCCTTTGAAAAGATATAAAGGTAATGTTACAATATATTTTCTCTATTTTACCAAAAAATTAAATAATGAAACATTTATTTAATTTTCATTATTCCTTGTAGAGTTCATTTATTTTAGAATATTTCTGTCCCTGTGTCATGCTTTTATTGGAATAACAATGATGCTGTATCTGCTCAATCACAGAGGTAATCTTAATGTTTTCACTGTAAAATCATTGTTTATAGAATTAATTCATTAATTCATATTTTTTTTAATTTATTTCTTTTTTGTATTACTCATATAATAGTTTTTTCCTTATACATGTGGATTATTTTGTTCTAGTTAGGGTACTCTGTCCAACATTCATGCTTCTTATCCCTCATAACATTTTCACCCCTACATTGTTGCATTTAAAACTTTCTTTTAGGTTTTCTCCATTACCTTTGTGGGAAGAGAAACACTGCTGCCTCTTCTCAATTACAAAGGTAATTTTGATATTATCAGAGTAAAATCACTATCCATAGAATTAATTTATTATTTCATATTTATGTTTAATTTATTTCTTTTTAGTATTACTCATAATAATTGTTTTCTTATGCAGTTGGATTCTTTTTTTCGAGTTGATGTGGTTTGTTTGAAGCTACTCATGCAGTGTTGGTAGTTTAACAAATAAATTCAATAGAAATTATGGTAACATCGACTTTTAGGATTGTTTTTGAATGTATGTAATCATTTTTATTTATGTAATTGTATAAACCAATGTTTGAAATGTTTATAATATAGTTTTTTGTAGTATTTATGTTGTAAATTTAATTTCATTTAAATTATATTTTACAGCTTGTTTTTGTTGATATCTGGTGTGTTTTTGGTGTGTTTATGATGCTGCGGTGTGATGTTATATCACACTATATTATGGCTCTTTATGAGTGCTGATAAAGAAAATATTTATCAATGCTTTTAAAACCACTGATAAAGGGAACATTTATCAATGCTTCTAAAAGTGGTGATAAAGGTTTACTTTATTAGTGCTTCTATAGCGATGATAAAGAAGTACTTTATCCGCATTTATAAATGCACTGATAAAGGATTCCTTTAGAATCACTAAATAAAAGCACTGATAAATGATACCTTTATGACTGCTTTTAGAAGCACTGATAAATGTCCCATTTATCATCACTTTTTATTGCTAATAAATGTCCCCTTTGTCAGTGATTTTTTAGCGCTGATAAAAGTCCCAGGATTTTAATGTCGCTGACATTTTCAACAATTTTCTAGCACTGATAAATTCCATTTATTGCACTATTAAAGGCCAGTTTTGTAGTAGTGGTGTAAGGGGAAAATTCCGTGTTGAGTACATGGAAAGACCCAGTGTGGGTCGCAAGCTGTGTAGAAGTACGTGACTAGGAAAAATTCATGTCCAGAAAATGTGATGGACACAGTAAGGTACCCCATATAGGGTATATTCCATTTAACCATCTTACGAGCTATGTACTTGGTCCATTACATGCCATGTCCAGCCAGAGTACACCCCTGGTGGAGTTTTGAGGGTACATGCCGTGTACTTATCTTTTGCTACCCTTTGATGGTCTTTTCCTATTTATGATACAGAGTTATAATTAGACATAATATGATCCCATTATGTGTATTTTTTCACATAGACTATAATGGTGAAACCTATGGAGTGATTTGGGGAATCCTAATGGTTGTTTTTGGGCACTTATCTAAATGGATAGGTTCTTCCTCCGGTAATCGAATACATTTGTCTCCTGATAACGAGACTTGATTTGATATGGTATATGAGCCATCTCCCTGACCAATTCCTTTTTAACTTACTTTGAGGATGTATCCATTGCGATATGTTCTCTTTTGGCCTAAGGGTTCAAAAGATTTGTTGAATTTGAGGATCCCTTGAGGGATTCCTTTTCTTACGTTTGATCTATAGGATCCCAAGCAGGATGCGTCTATATTCTTACCATTATTAGGATCCCATGTATGATGAATTTTCTTCTTACACCATTTTTTGGAGGGTATCATTTAGGAATCATCATTTTACATACTGTTTTGAGGATCCCGAGAAAGATGCTTATGTTTTCTTATCATTAGAGGATCCCATGTAGGGTTCCTCCTTTTACCTTCTTAGATAAGGATCCAAAGTAGGATGAATTATGTTATGTGTATACCCTAAGGATACCAAGTAGGATGCCTCTTCCATGTTTTGACTTGAGGGACCCAATGGGTGCCCCAATATTTGATCTAACCTAAGCTAGTACATCAGGTTTGGGTAGAGATGGTAGCGGGTGTCACCTTAGAACCTGTGTCAAACTTTGAAGCCCATGTGGATGTGACAGTAGTGGTGGGTTTTGGTGTTCATCCACCCTCACCATTTTGATTAAACCTTCACATGTTTATTGCTAATACATTGATGATTACTAGAGGTGATTCCCAGTTGGTGAATACTGATCCAAACACAATTCATCCTTCATTCCATTTGGGACACCCAAACATGCTTTCCTAGAATTAGAATTCTGATCCACATTGTTGTTTTGTTTTTTTATACCTAGAGGTACTACCTAGGAATTTGATGTTGAGCCTATATATATATGTTTATTATTATATTATTGGTATTTCTATAGGGGATTCCTAGAATTTAGATAATGAGAAGACTACTATGATAAACAAGAATTTCATCCCTAGTAATGATACTCGTGGATGATTATGCACTCTTGAGTGATGAGGATGATTATACTCTCCTCGAGTTGTTATATGATGAGGATGATTAGACTCTCCCCAAATCATGGGTTAAATGAGGATGATTACACTCTCCTAAACTCAGGGTTATCGGTGGATGATTATGCATTCCTTTAATGGTTGTCTATAGAGGATGATTATGATCTCATTAACCTATATCTTATAGAGGATGACTATGCTATCCTTGATTTGTCATATAATGAGGATCTTCAGATGTTATCTGTAGGATTTAGCTTATGAACTATTTTTATTTATCAGGGTTCTGGATCATGGTGTATCAAACCTTGGATTTACAAATGGTATGATGTTAAAATATTGATCTTTAGGGGTGGGAATGGTGTCTCACCGATGATCTCCTTAAAAACCGCTTAAGGGTCAGACCCTTATGGTTCATCCAAGTTCTAAATTTCATGTCTACCTATAGACTGAGACCTTGGTATCAAACATTAGAATTACATGTCATGAACAAAATGACATCTAGATCTTGTACATTTATTGGATGTCTCGATGTAATTCCCTAGAATCCTTTTTTACAGTGATTGGAGGCGAGTCTGGGTGAACCCATGGTTTGGATGAGTATCCACCTGTGGTGACAGAGCTTGCTCAGAGACATTTTCAGTGTTTTCCAAAGTAGGTATTTTTCAATTTGGATTAAATACCTAGAGATCAAATTAATGGTACACGTCTTGAGTGGCATGACATCCATCTCAATTCCCTTTGCACAGGATGTCTAGGCCATCGGGATTACAGACCCAAAGATTGACTGCTGATGATTTTTATGTTATTTCATTCACTTTACTCATTTATATTCATATTTATGTATATATATAGGTATGGTACTATATATATACAAACAAATCTAAGTATGAACATAAATGGTGGTACTTTTCCTAGTTGATTGGGATTATGGTCTCAAGGGTCGAATGTTGCCACACATTATAGGATTTAGTTATCTTTTCAGTCATTTCTGGTCTAGGTTGAGAATATTGCATTTGCATTAAATTATGGAAGCATATTTTATAGTTTAATACTTGGGGTATCCTACTGAGGTTATTTATCACCCCTGAATATGAACCTCAGTGTGCATGCATACCTTATGTTTTCTTTTCAGGCTAAGCATGATTTGCATGGTAGATAGGGATGAGGCCCAAAGTTCCATGATCAAGTGAAGCCGCTCGTGTGAGTTATTCTTTTTGGGATAGTGTATTTTAACAATGTCTAGAGACTAGATATATGCTCTAACTCAATGTTAGTAATAGAGCCCCATAATTTTATTTTAGATTCTTTTTGTATTACTATATTTTTATGGTCAGCCTAGTGGGTGACCAGTGTTGTTTCTATGACATGGATATTTGATATTTTATAGAATTTTAATTTATTATTGAAGCATGTTCTATTTTAGTTTATTTACTATTTCCATACTATTTTTATTTATTGTTGTGTATAATACTTATCTATTTACTATATTTTATTACTCTAATATGAGGGGATAGTCTCCCTACTATCACACCCTAGGACCTTAGTATTAGTGGGCAGCCTTTGACGTACAAGGTGGCATGCTTGAGGCCTCATAAAGAACCAACTCTAAGCATCGGTTTAGTGGAATCCAGTTTGGGACGTTACACTTTGATACATTTCTTATATAAGCCTTAAGTATTATCTAATAAAGGGGTGGTTGGGTATGTTTCTGATTATGTTGTCAGTCAGAGCTTAACCAAGATGGGATTTATCCTCTTGTATGATGGGTATGACATGTAGGCCCTTGATTGAGATATAATAAGGAAGTGTATGATCATACCTAGATAACACATATGATGTGGTCATACATAATGGTGAATTTCATTTGATGTATTTATCAACCATGTCATTATTTACTCAGATTATCATGAACATATGATTTCGATATATAGGATAGACATAATTCATTTCCCTTAGTCACTCGATGTTATAGAAAAAATGGATCATATGAGAATTCATGCTTGAATAAGATGTAGATTGTGGACAAAAGTATAGAGATACATTCATTTAATGAAGATCAAGCCAGATACCATTTTAAATTGATTAGTAAATATTCTTTTCCAGATCCCTCTCTTTTCTTACATATATGAATTTGGAAATTCATATTTGTTTTCAATGCTACTAAGACTCAGGGGGGTCAAACTTTGTGGTTGATTAAATGGGTATTGATTTTTATAAAACTAAAATAGCTGCTCTAAAAGTGTTTTAGAGTTAATCCAAGATGTTTTTTGGATGGGTATTCATATTTCTTTTCATATGATGTGATACATGGTGAAGTTTATGTTAGATTTTCAAATTTTTTTTGGAAGATATCCAAAAGGATTTTTGGATTTGGCTTCACAAGTTATTTTATAAGATACAATCTAAGGTAAAAAGGTATGTTATTGTATATGAAACAATATAAGGTGAAAAACTTACTATGTTTACTAATATTTTGTGAATGTTGGTGATTATTTGAGATACGACTTAAAAGACTACTATATATGTGATATATATATATGGGTTGTATATGAATTATGATTAAGTATGTCGTATAGTATAACATGCGTGGATCCAAATTTATATTGTATTTCTTTCTCCCATATCATCAGGCACTACCCTAGGGATGTTAGAGGGCCTGTTATGTGATAACAAGCCATTGCCTTGACATGGAAGTAGAAGGATTAATGTCTGAATGTTCCAATTTTGGCTATCATTAATATCCAATGTTTCATAAGATGAAACACAGAGAAGGAGTGATAAATTTATGTGATTAATTAATGGATATATAAAACCTTAAATTATACATTTTAAATATATAAATTAATTTAAAGATATGCATGGATGCCTATATAAGGAGGAAAACACCATCAAGATGGTAATGTTCAAGCTTGCCTTACCTTCTGTTGATCCTCACAGGCTATGAGTGGAATAACCCTAGATTTTAATATATGTTTTCCTATAATTAAATGAAATATTTTTGATATATTTCTCCACATAAAACACCAAACTAATTTGAAACCATTTTGAATATATATATAAATATATAAATATAAATATTATAGATAGTGAATACAACTACAAAAAATAGCCATTAAATTAGTAAGTATGAATAGGAGTAATTGAATTTTGAAATATATTAATATATATATATATATATATATATTTATATAAAGGTTATTTTATAGGTCTCCTTGTGATGGTTGATTCATTGTGGATTGCGGTGGGTTAGGTCGTGGCTCGTGATGGATTATAGCGGTTTTCTAAATTTTTATTTTTGAAATTTGAATGTTGAAATTTTGGATGTTGAAGGTGGTGTGTACTAGTGGGTATGCGGGAACAAGTGGCTCTTTTTTTATGGTTCCCACTTACCCAAAAAGTGGCTATTTGAAAAATAAAAAAATTGGTTTGTGGTAGCCCAAGGTTATTTTATACAATTTTACTTAATTATTTATTGTGCTTAAGAATATATATTTTTATGCATAGTAATTTTTATTAACTAAAACTAAGTATAAAATTGTTATATGTTAATGATAATAAAATAAAATATTTATTAATTAAAGATATCTTTATTAGTGTTTTATATAAATTAATAATAAGAACAACTTTTATTTTAAAAATTTATTTTCCTATAAAAATAGTTTCTAATTATATTTTATGATTTTATTTAAAATTTAAAATTGAAAAATATAGAAATTGAATTTGAAAAAATAAAATTAATTTCTGGAGTTAGTAGCTTAATATTAGTTTAATATTAATTTTTTTGATTTTTCTAAAAATATTGATTCTTATGCGAATAGTGAAAATACCATTTTTATAAAGAACTTGACTTTTATAAAATTCTTAGTACATAAGTATGGAATAAAAATTAATTAATGATTTATCTAAGGACAAATATTTATTTTATAAGTGACTATAATTTTATAAATTTTGTTTTTAATTCAAAAAGTTACATTTAAAAATTTAGAACATAAGTTATATTTTTTGAAAAATTATTTTAAATAAATTTTACATTTAGTATTTTAAAATTAATTTTTATAAATTTTATAAATTTAACAAAATAAAATGGATTTAATTTTTTTAATTATTAGGTCCCAATTATGTAATAACGGCAATTTTATTTTTGGGCATAAAGGTTATGTTACCATAGATAAAAACTAGTTACCATGATAAAATCTAAAATGGTAAAAATTAAAAAAAATATAAATGAAATGACTTGAAAACATGTTTAAAACACATGTTGGAATGGGTGTTTGAGGATAATATAAAACTTATATCTTCTACTCTCCATTATTTCTCAATTTTTGATTTATCTTCCTTGATAATGACTTCCCATTATTGAAAAGTTTTGGGTATTTAAAAAAATGCCATCACTTTTCACTTATAAAAGGGGAAATCGTCTCCTCCTCACACCAAAAAAATATTAGTTTATAAAAAAATCTACCCAAAACTCTCCTAAAAATTAATATCTGACTTCAATAGTTTTCTTTCTTCCAAAAATTTTACCCCTCAAAGTATTTACCCCCTTTTCAAGGGAGATAATTCAAGAAGTGAGGTAAAAATATCTAACCACTACTTTCTCATTTCTATTCCATTATGTTAACCTACTATTACCCAAATTCCATTAAAACATATTAAAATGATAACATAAATATAATTATTATACCATCATGATATTATATTTTTGGTAAAATCATTAATCAATTTCTCTTTTCTTTTAAGGAAGATGAAATCGTCATTCCCACGTTTTGTGGAATTTCACCTGCATGACGCTACATGTTTCATTTTCATTCACTAACTTTAAAGGATGGTCATAGTTGGGAATTTAATATATATTTTTTATATTTATGAAATATTTTATATTATGAAATGGTAATCGATATTATTTCGTTTCTCCATTAAATGGAAAATGAAATCATCATCCATGCATATGTGTAGACTACCTCTTTCATGGAATGATTGATTTCAGTTTCTCTTTTCATCACCACCTTACATGGGTGGTCAGAAGAATGGATTTAATGGATAAATATTATTTTTATGAAACTATTAAGGTTTTTAAAGATAAATTGGACAACCTATTAATAATATGTTCAATAAACAACTTTGGTAAATTCAACCATCCAAAAGGGTGTTCTAAGGGAAAAATGATTTCTTTATAATTTTAAATAACATTATAGAGGCCATATCATTCTTCTAATTCTTTCAAAATTTGATATAACAAAATAATAAATACTAAATAAGACCATTTTTATTCTTTTATAGTGATATTTGAACTAAATCACTTCATAATCATCCATTAATTATGGTATGTTCTTGTTTGGGTTGGTTTAATAAAAAAAGTGAACAATGCTATATATTTATATCATGGATGAATATGGGAATTTAATTTATTTTAATATATGATTTAAATAATTAAATAATTATTTTTTATGTATTATAAATATAAAAATTTAACTCATTCTTTAATAAATCATCTTTTGTTTGCAAATAATCATCAAAATATTCTCACCATGAAATTCATTTTTAAGGATCATAAAAAAAATCTAATATAATAAAATTATAACATTGTAAATAATTTTAAGACATAAATTAAAGTACCTTGTTTGATATTATAATGATTATATTTGGGATAATAATGAATACAAACACCGCTATTACAGAACTAGTTTAGAACAATGAAGATTACTCACACCTGATATCAAAAATCGATAATAACTAACTAATATACATGTAGAAAATAATTATAAATTAAGTTTATAAATGTTAATAGATATTAAAATTATTATTAAATTGTTTATTAAGATAATTAATTTTTTTATACATGAGGTTAGATCATATTTCAACTAAGTAGGAATTGAGGTAAGGGGTTTTTTGTCTTAAATTTAATTTCTTGAGACATATTTCTTAATGTGGACCATGATACCTTTATTATGGTGTTATTACTAATAAATGAATTAATTTTACCATATTAATGTTTTTTAAATATCCATATCATTTAATTTATTTAAATAGACTTCTATTCAAAAGATACCAAAGTTGAAATAGGTTTTGACTGAAACAGTTCTCAAACTGTAAGTGTTTCTTCTCTCAATTATCAATCCCTAGAGATATAATTCTTATTATAAACAATGTTTTATTTATAATGATATATCTACTTACCATTTAATATTTTTTATCATGATCTGATCAATATTCATGTAATTTAATGTTTTGTTTCTAATCCTATCCTTCCAAGGGGTTCATCCGATGGTTTCTAATACCATAGTGGTTTCATCAACTCGAATTCCAATATAGTGGGGGCATAATATTTCTTATTTTAATATAAATTTAAATATTTATTTTATCATCACATTCTTTTATTTTATATGGTATCTCATTTTTTTCTCTTTGGAAATTAATTCACATCATCTATAACCACTTCTTTAAAAAATGTTTTTCTGAAATAAAACTATATCACTGGTAAGAATAACTCCCATTTTTACAAATGAATCATTTATTACATGTAAATATTTTCCATCACACCAATTTTATCCTCCATTATTTTGAAATATAATATTAATCATTTTCTGTTATTCTCATAATTATCTTTACCCCCTTTTAAAATGAAAATATAATACTATTTTTACAATGTGGTTTTTTAAACAAATGTATTTAAAAATATTTTCTATCTTTTGAAAATGAAATTTTTTATCTTCCACCCCACATTTAATTTGATAATATTTAATATTTTTCGATTAATAATTTATTGAATGTTATTTTTCAAAGGATTTTTTTTCAAAATTTTTCACATCACCTTTTTGAAAATAACTTTTGAAAGTGACCCATAACTTCTTCATTTTATGAATATGCTAAAAATGATATATTTTAACTTTTTCTATTTGAACATATATTTTTCTACCCTTGTCATTATATTTGAAACTTTTTCTCTATGTTTTCATGAATTTTAAAATAAATTATTTTTTATCCAATTTTAATAAAATATTTCAAAAGATAAAGGATATTTCATATTTCCAAAATGATTTTTCTAAAACCCCTAAAAAGTTTTTTTCATCTAAATAATTATCCTTTGACATATGTTATTCTTGATCTTGGATATTATTTAAATGTAACCATCCAACATATATATCTGGATGGAATATATAACATCCCTCTATTTTAGAGGAATGATCCATCACTAACTTTTTATTTCCTAATCATCAATGATGTATAAATACGAGCTATCTTCTAATGCTTTTCCTTTATGACTAGTATAAATTTACTTATTATGATTAAATATTGTTCACCTAGGTTTCATAGATTTATAGACTAGGAAAAGTATTATCAAAACCTTATACTATTTATCTATATGGTGTAAATACCATATGCTTTATTATATTGATTAAATGGTATTTACCAAGAAAGTTCTCCTAATTTCATAGTATAACCATTTATTTTTCATGGGGTTATCATCTTAGGATATTTAATGGAATTATTAATGGTTTCCTTATGTTAATCCATTTGAAAAGTATATGAAATAAATTTTATTTCCACTGGTTCTTTATAATGTGTTAAATGAAACCCATTTTCTTTCCATATGTTATATAAGAAATAAAAATTGAATGATTTTAATTTGAATGTTTTATGAAACCAACTTTATTTTCATGGTTTATTTAAGATGTGATAAGTGAATGATTTTCAAGTGGAACATGTAAGTACAGATGAATGATGGGTGGGGTCTTATATCTCCCACCAATGCATTAGTTGAAAGTTTATATCTCATGAGATAAGTATTCATGAGTACATTTTAGTTTCCTATAAGAATGAGAAATCATGGTATGGATAATTAAAGAAATGTTTCCAAACACTAATGTTTGTACCATATTTGAAAGATGTTCTATAATTTTATTCTTATTCTCATTCTTATGTTATACTCCCTCAAATCACATTTATCAACTCATTCATGTATTGTGTTATACCAATCATTATTCCATGGTGTATGATATATTATTTTTTGGGTATAAGTACCATTTGTATGTTGATTATACCAATATTGTCATATTATTCTCACTAATGATATCCTATGGTTATCACTTATATTGAGTCTTTAATAGATTGATTAGTTTTACATATAATGGGAAAATTCCTAATTTATATAAAGAACATGGGTTTTGTTAGTTGGTGTTTTTTTAGAAATTCTCTAAAATATAAACATAAAGGTATTGGGATTGTATTGTAATGAAATAATTTTTCAAGTTATGTGAATGTGAAAATCACATAAATGTGATACTATAGTTGGTATCAGAGTAGGGTTTATATAACTTTGTTGATTATGATGATATCAGTTGAACATAAATTTGGATTTATAAATGTCATCAATGGTTTATAAGTTAAGTTTGAGTATAATTTAAAAGGAATATATAATCTTTTAGGTTATTTATGGTAATATTATTGGAATTATGTTAAGAGAAAATTAGTGAAAACCCTAGGGATAAGTATAGGGGATAATTCTAAGTATAAGATAACATCCTAAAATTTTGGTAAAGTAAATATTATGGGGTTTTCATGGAAATAACATCATTTTATGTATACTATAAATGCATGTAGGATCTGAAACATATGGACCTTGGGGTAATAACCCCAAAAGGGAATATTGGATATTAACTCAATTGTCACCAAGTGCATGAAAAATAGTTCGAATTGAACACCTATTTTGACACCCTTGTCAGATATGATTTGGTCAATTACATTATCTTTATGAACCATTATGGAGGATTTATTTCCAAATTAATTTAAGATATTAGGTTAAGAATTACAATGGAGTCTAACTTAAAGAAAATCAGACTGAACTAAATATATCAAAGGATGAAATAAAGGTTTAATTAGAGAAGTCATATTAGGATTGGGTTTTTATATTCATATTATCATTTTATTTTATTTTTATTGATAAAAATTTTGGGTTTTAGTATTTGGTTGAAATATGATAAAAAAATTGGGTTAAAAAGTTATTTATCTAGAAATCAGTATGTCTTATAATTGAATAAGGTATATTACTTGAATGGTTAATAATCTTGGTATTTTCCTACTACGATAGAAAATGTTAGTTTCTTAGTATTACCCAAGGATGTGTGGTTGATATCATAATTGATAGTAATTATAAATACCCTTAAATATTTTCATTATTGAGTGATATTTATTGATGATATTGTAGTATATTCTAAAAGTTATGAGAATTATATGAAACATATAAGGATTTTTCTCCAATAATTTTTCTTTAAAGGAAAATAAACATATATTAAATTTTATAAATAACCTTGAAAAATGATTTTATGATAAGTTAATATTTTGGGGATAATTATTGGAGAACACATGATTAAGGTATGAACAGATATTAAGATTAATATATGATTGATGGAGAGGTAACTAATGGTTGAATGATTTTGAGAAAAGTGATTTTGATAGTATTTATAGCCTTGGATTGATTTTTTAATTTAATGAAAAAGTAATCCATGATATTTTTGGTGATGTATATCTCATTTTTGGGATTATCATAAATACTAACTAGTGTGTGATTTTATGAACTAGTGATTGAATATTAGAGTTAATTTTTGGAGGAGTATATTATTTTATTGTGGTTTAATATCTTGTATATTCAAATTGATTTAGGAAAGGTATCTTTGGGATAATATATTATTAGGATATATATAGGTATACATCATTGTATGAATGGATAATATTTTTTGGGGAAAGATAAGTAACTTCATATAAACTAAGAGAGTAAGCTAGATGCTATATTAGAATTTATATCTTGAATTATGAATATGTTAAGAATACCCTTACCTAATTTTATTAGTTAAGAATAATTAAAATTTTAAGGATATAATTTATTTAGTGGGGGGATGTAATGATATGAGATTTTCATACATGTTTTCCTCTAATTAAGTAAAATATATTTAATAGTTTTCTCCATATGAAAAACCAAACTAAAATAAAACCATAGTGTGTGTGTATATATACATATATTTATATATTAAATATTAAATATGATTGTTAAAACTAGATTTTGAATTAGTAGGTATGAATATGATTAACTTAATAACAAAATATATTAATATATACGTACATACATATATATATATATATATTAATATAAGCAAAGTTTATTTTATACAAATATACTTAATTCATTAGTATGTTAAATAATATTTCATTTTATATGATGTACTTTTTATTAAATAAAACTAATTTTACTATTTTTAAATGATGATTTTGATAAAATATAATATTTATTACGTAATTCTATATTTATTATTGTTTTATAGAAATTAAGAATAAGAATAATGAGATTTTAAAAAGTTATTTTCCTATAAAAATAGTTTCTCATTGTATTTTATGATTTTATTTAAAAGTTAAAATATAAAATTATTGTAATTTAATTTTAAAAGATAAAATTCATTTCTAGTTTTATTATTTCAATATTAGTTCAAGATGAATTTTTGGGATTTTTCTAAAAAGATTGATTTTTATGTGCATGGTGAAAAATACTATTTTTATAAATAACTTGACCTTTATGACATTATTAGTATATAAGTATTGATTGAAAATTCATTAAACCTTATTATCTAATAACATATTTATATTATTAGTGACTTTATAATTTTAAAAATGTTGGTTTTAATTTATAAACCCATATTTGAAAAATTAAAACTTAGGTTATATTTTTCAAAAAATTGTTTTAAATTCATTTAGTATTTTTTTTCACTTATAGAAATTGAATAATATTAAATGGATTTAAAATTTGGAATCACTAGTTCCAAATTATTTAATGAGGACTATTTTATTTTTTGTCATAAATCATATGTTACCTTAGGTAAAAACTAGTTACCATGGTAAAAGCTAAAATAGTAAAAGTAAAAAATCCAATGGAATTGAGTTGAAAAAAGGTTAAAAAAATATTTGGGAATTGTTTTTTGAGCCCTATATAAATATTTTATCTTCAACTATCATTTATTTATCAATTTTAGATCCACTTTCCATAATAGTGACTTTCCATTGTTGAAACGTTTTGGGCATTTACAAAATTTACATCCCTTTTCACTTATATATAGGGAACTTATCTCCTCACACCCCCTCACAAGACAACCCAATTAGTTCAGAAAAAAATATACCAAAAAATATCCTCAAAATTCATAGATACCTTCAAGATATTATTTTATTCTCAAAAGATATACCCTCAAATGCTTAACCCCATTTTCAAAGGAGACAATCCAAGAAGTGAGGTATAAATTTCTAACTGCTCCTTTCTCATTTCTATTTCTTTATATGAACTTATTATTTCTAAAATTATATTAATAAATGTTAATAATAATAAAATAATTATCATTATAGTAATTTTATGTTATTATAATGATGGTACAACAACTAACCCATTCCTTTCTTATTAAGAATAAGAAAACTGTCATTCATTTGTTGTGTGGACTACCACATCCACATTGCAACATGTTTCATTTTATGTAACAACCTTAAAATCATGGTTCTAATATGGAATTTAATAAATAAGTTTTATATTTATGAAATATTTTATATTTTTAAATTATAAACCATATGATCCCTTTTACCTGTTCTATGGAAAATGAAATCATCATCCATTCGTATGTGTGGACTTCCGCCCCAATAGAACGATTAACTTTCATTTTCCTTTTCATCATCACCTTAAATGGATGGTCATGACAATGGGTTTAATGAAAAAATATGATGAATATAAAATTATTAATATTATGTGAAGATGAATTGGATAACCTATTAGCAATATGAGAAACAAACAAGTGTGGTAAATTCAATAATCCAAAAGAGCATTCTAAGAGAGAAAAATGAAATATTTATAATATAAAATAAATTTTTATAATATATATTATTATTATAATTATTTATAGTTATAATATAACACACTAATAAACTTTAAATAATATCATTAATATTATGTTATAATGATACTACAACTAAATCACTTCATAATAATCCATTAATTATGATATACTCTTGTACGGGTTGGTTTAACCACCTACTTGAAAAATGATTTAAATTTATAGCATGGATGACTATGGAAATTTAATTTATATTAATGTATTATATAAATAATTCTATAATGATGTTTTTGTTCTAGAATATAAATATGAAAATTAAACTAATTATTTAAGAAAACACCCTTTATTCGCAAAGAATCATTTGAAACATGCTCATCGCCAAATTTTTTTGTGTGGATCATAACCACAACTAAATTAGAATGAAATTATAAAATTATAATTATTTTTAAAAAAATAAATTACAATAACTTGTATGATCAATGAATTATTATCTTTGGGATAATAATGAATAACAACATCATTACTATAAAACTAGTTCAAAATGATCAATATTACTCACACCTGATATCAAAAATAGATAATAAATAAATAATTAACATGTAGAGAATAGATATAAATTATTTTTATAAAGGATTATATAAATTAAAATGGTTCTTAAATCTGTTACTATGATAAATAATTTTTTTATATAGAAGTTTAGAGCACATTTTAAAAAAGCAAGAATTCAGGTGAGGGGTTTGTTGCCCCAAATTTAATTTATTGAGATATATTTCTTAATTAGTACCATTATAAATTTAATATGGTGTGATTAATACCTAATGAATTTATTTTACCATGATCATGGGGTTTTAATAGCCTTATAATGTACTTTCTTTAAATTTCCTTCGATTCAAAAGATACCAAATTTGAAAGCAGTTTTGATTAAAATGTTACTAAAACCGTAAGGGTTTCTTGTATCAATTCTCAATACCTTGAGACATAATTATTATTATACACTATTTTCACTTTTTTATGTTGTAACTACCAACACTATAATATTTTATATGACGATCCTATCATTATTCATGGTATTTATTGTTTCATTTTACATATTATCCTTAAGGGGGTTTCATTTAAAAGTTTCTAATGCCATAATGGTTTCACTGACTCAACTTCCAATACAATGGGTCATAGACTTTATTACTTGTATATTAAATTCAAGAATTAGTTGATCCTTTACTTATATGGTTTCACTGACTCTAATGTTTGTTCCATATTTGAAATATATTCGATAGTTTAACACTCATTATCATTCTCATGTTATGGTCTCATGGCTAATTAACTCATTCATGTATTATTTTATGACAAGCCTTATTACATGATGTCTGATATAAGATTTTTTGTTTATAAGTTTCTTATGTATCTTTATTATACCCATATTCTCATATTATGCTCACTAATGATATTTTATTTTTATCTCTTATGTTTACCTTTACTGAGCATCTGAGCTCACCCTTTCTTATATTTCCATTTCCCTAGGTTTTGAAGATATGAAAAGTATAAAGTGTATTGAATTGTTTATTTTGTGAATAATTTATGGGATATTTATAAGACTCATTATGGATTAAGTAGTTTCTAATATAATGGAAAAATTTCCAATTGATATGATGAACATGGGTTTTTTAGTTAATGTTTTGTCCTAATTCTCTAAAACTCTAAATTTAAATGGCATTGGGAATGTATTGTAATGAAATATTTATTTTAGGTTATGTGGATAAGACTTTCCTGATTTTGGGATGCTTTAGTGAACACACTTATTCTCACTTCTTTACATTGATAGTTACTAGAATATCGTGGACTGAAGAAGATTTGCACCCATGCGATGGGTGATTCACTTCAGCCTATGGATACACCATGGAGAGGCGTGTCAAAAGGCTTCCCTTGAGTAATCTTTATAAATCATGAAAAAATAAAGATGTACCAATGATCCATGGTTTAAGGTGTACAAAAATAGTTTCTTCATTAATATATAACATGGTCCCAATAATAAAGCATAGTTGGTCTTAGGATTTGGGTTCCTTATTTGTTTCCACTACCTTGATTGGGTGTCAATATATCTATATAAATTCAATAATAATATCTTATAGGTATTTAAGGATGAGATATTATCATAGTTTATATTTGACCTAGATTACTCCTTTGTGGAATTGGGTTGGGAATTTAAGACTATGTATTGTGATTTTAATGAATTGATAATTATTCATGATTAATATTGACCAAGTTTTTCATCATTGGTAATGAGCTACTTAGTATGTGGATATACTCAACTAGATTATTAGAGTCAAGGTTATTGGACCAAATTAATAAAATATTTGTTTTATATTATCCCAATCACATTGTTTATTCATTAGACTTTGGAGCTAGAGACTACTTCTATAAGTAACACTCAATGTTTTTGAACTTTTATGATTTGAGGTTAAATTTTTATTTACATGGGAAAGTGTAGTGGGAAAAAAGTTTATACATAATTTAATTTGTAAGTATTTAAGTGTAGTATCAGAATTTATTTGATCAAGTGTTATTAATTAACAATATTTAATTTTCATTGTAATGGGTTTTTTGTTAGTGCATGGTTAAAGTTTTTTGGACAATTTTTTGTATTTTTAATTTTTTTTATTGAAAAATACTAGTTTGGGTCTTTAAAAAAGAAATCATGAAGTGTTATTGTCACGTGGAGTGTGTTTTTGGGTGAGGTGTTCTTGTGAAATTATGTGGAAAATATGTGGAGTAATGAGTGTAGAGGGGGAATGAGATTGTTATGTGCGATTTGAATGGATAAAAATCTAAATTTGTGATGACCCCTTGAACGGTGCCGGTTCACTGAGGGTGGGTGGGGGGGGGGGGGGTAATCAATGAACAATATTCAATTTCCCCTTTTTTTCTTATTATATAATCCACTATCACCTTTTTGAGTGAGAAATATCCTTTCTTAACTCACACACACCAATTAAAGAAACAAAGGACACTAGATATATAACATTCACTATTCAAATAGAGTAGATAATACTTTTTAGGATTCTGAATTACTTGAGACCATATGATCCACAAAAATCACTACAGTAGATACAAATGAGTAGGGTATACCATTTAATCATAATACAAAATATCTAAATAGTGTTGTCTGTAGAAAAGTATCTTTAAATGTTACAATTTTTTCTTTTACTTTGATGAGGTAGGGATTATGCTTCTTCCTCTGCTATGATTGTATCCTTAAAAATGTATAGTGATCCAAAAACCATTCATAATATATAATAGGTTTAACTTATTCCTCCATAAAAACATGGTAATGATGTGATGATCACACACAAAGACTAAGTGTACACTCTTTCTCTTCATATTCATTATATAGTTTCATTACTGTAAGTACTCTTCTTCTTTTTGTGCACACTTCACTATAAACACACTCTCTCTAGAGTAATACTCTAGATTATTCTCTATGAATAATCTCTCTCATTTGAAAAATATTATAATACCATATTTATATTTATCTTATAAAGTATTAGATTCCCCTTTAAGTAAAAATTTAAATTTCAAATTCAAATTCAAACTAACAACTACTCTTCAACTATTCTTCAACTTCTATTTAACTTCTCCCACATTTTTTTCTTATCAATCTGTCCAGGTTATCACAACATGAATGTATAAATTTCAATATGATATATAAAATTGTACATATAATAATGATAATGGATTCACATTATGACGCAAATTCATACCATGAATAACTCTTCATTTCATACAATGACGTGGCCTTTTCAACATGACATGAATATCTCTTAAATCATAGAGACAATTTTAAAAATTATTCATCCATGGGTTTCATCATTAAAAGACTTTTATATCCCTATCTATACCCTTCTTCTCTAACTTTTCACATCATAAAGTCTCATTATGATATAAAATCCATAAAATTTTATCTTTAACATCATTAAATTTATTATTCTTTCAAAAATTTCTTCCATAAATTAATCTTTTAAAAACACCATGTTATCTTCTGAAGTAAATATTATTTTGAAATTAAACCTTCAATTTTTAGAAAAATAATATCATTATGCATCAGAGAAAGTACTTATATATCAGATATGCATCAACCCTGTATTTAGTACTTTTTTATTTTAAAAAAATTATGAATAACTTATGTATAAATCCTGTATTAAGGAATTTGATATATTTAATATCATAGATAAAATATTATAAACTGAATATAAAATCTTACATATCAGGGTAATATTTTTTACTTTTTTTATTTTCAACTATTATATATAAAATAATATCATACATCATAGCAGGTTTTTACCTTTCTATATTTTTAGCTCTTATGATTATAAAAAAATTACACATCATAGTAAGGAACCTAATGTTTGGATTACTTTACCATTTTTCATATCCAAATATTCTCAACTATAAAAACATTTAGTTTACCTCCAAATAACTCCAAAAATATCCTAAACACCTCTAAACTTTTCAACAACCTTCAGATCATATGATAAACTTTATATTAGGTGAGTTTGAATATGATTTATGTATTTATAACAAAATATAACCCAAAAACCATGTCCACTTAATCTCTCAACATCTTCTTCATTCATGGGATCATCAATCTCCTACTTTAGATTTTATTGGAAACCATTGAACATAAATAACTTTTCAAACTTATCACACTTAGAAACGAGTCGTACTATGTGAGAAAATTCTATATAAGAAATAATAACTTTTATTAATAAAATCATGGTGTACAATAAAGTGATTTTCATACACTTATTCATAGATTTTTATACAACTTGATAGCAACTGTGAAAAAATGTTCTTACACTTGTGAAAAATTTTCTCCAATCTACACAACTATTATTTGAAGCTGTATATAATAAGTTCCTATATAAATACTCACCAAACATGTCATAAAAATTCAAAAATCATAAAAATAGGATAACTTCATAGTTTACACCTTTTAAAAACTACCTCTAAATAAAATATCCCCCTAAATAAGAGATTTCTCCACTATTAAGTAAAAAAACATATATTTGGATTCTCCCCTTATATTTATGTTCTCCCCCTTTGTAGATATATAATGGAATAGATACAAACTGATTTATGTTTTCTTTATCCCCATTTGATGAAAATAATTCAAATAATAAGTGAGAGAGGGGATAGATTCACCATACCTTATCCTTTAATTAATGAAGTCTTTGATTTCTTATTCAAACTCCATGGCTTGGTATTAATCTCCTTAATTGACTAAAAACCACTTTGATCAACCAAATTCTTCTTCAAATACCATTTTAGATTGATATTACCAACTTTCTTCTTCACTTCAACAATATGACATGCCAAATATTCATTCTTCTTCTTTATCTCCAATTCAAATTCATTTATTCAGTTGTACGAAAATAGAATAACCTTATTAGTCCTTCCTTTTATGATCTCCTATAATTTAGAACACTTCTTCATCCTTATTTTTTAGTAGAAAAGTTTTCTCCCCATGTTGGATTCCATAATATCTAATTTCATCTCTACAAATTCCATGTTATTTTTGTGAGGAATCATCTTATTCATATATTTTATTAGATGAAACAAGTTACCTCATTCTTATTATACACTCATAAATATAAGTATAAATTTTAAATTCCTCACAAAAAATAAATTATTTTGCAAAAATAATTCATTTTTTATATCAAATAGTTGAGACATACTTAGTAAGTTATGTTTGAACCCATCAACAAACAATGTTATCTTCAATTATAGCCTATCCTATCCAATGTTTTTTGAACCAAATACTCTAATTTTAACTGATAATAATTTAAATATTTCTTCAATACGTCATTACACTTCTTTATATCCTTAAATTTATTTATATATCCAATTATATGAGAGGAGAATCCATTATCCAAGATTTATGGATGTTTCCTTTGTGATGACTTTTGGGAAACTTCAATAATAAATTCCTTTTCCCTTCATTTCCCTTTATAATTATTTGACTTTTGACTATTAAAATTCATACTCAATTAGGTAGGAATAAATGGATTTTTTTTCAAAATCATGATAATGGTAGTCACATTATCCATAAAACTATTTCAATGGTCAAAATTTATTCCCAACCACTAGTCTATAATTTTCAGATTGATTATAAAATGTTTTTCTTTGAGTGGGTTGATTATAATTTAAAATTTATCTTCTATAAGATGTTTAATTCTTAGTAATAATGTTAATATAACTAAAATATTCTTTGAAAGTTTCCAGTCCTCCATAATTCAAATTGGGGCTATAAAATTCCTAGTTTTCTCAAAAAAAACTTACTATTGAGTTATAGGAACCTTATCTTATTGTATCTGTTGAACAAAAAATTTGGATCCTTTTTGTGAACCAAAATTTTAATATATTCCCAAAAATTCCCCTTCACTCCAGGTATCCATCGCTTTTATATTAATTATTTTTAGTTGTTTTTACCTTCAAATCAATGGTTATAAAATTTAAACATTTATATGAATCATACTATTTCCCTATAAATTTTCCATTATTCAATTATTCTATTGAAATATACTTTTAACCAAAATTTCCAAGATATTTTCCAACCATTTAATGTGATATTTTAGAGAAAATTTCATTTTCATCATTCTATGAAACATTGACTCTTTCCACAATATTATTCTTTGAGATTTATCTAATTTCATGAGTTGAATTACGAAATTTAGATTTATAAAAGTCTAATTAATTTTCTATATTTATCAATTTATTTTTTAAAATATCAAGATTATCATCCATTTCTTTGAACTTTATTTATATTTCAAAATTTATCTTATTTTATTAATTTGGAAACTTCTTCAACTTGTTAATTTAAATTTTCAACTTTGACTCAAATTTAGCACTATCATTATGACATAAAATTGATAACCCCTATTTAATACTTTGTTAAAATTTTCCTATTGATAAATACTGAAGATACTAACTTGGAGTTACCATGTTATCATGAAATCGTTTTGAGTTTCCTCCTCACTTTTTTCATTACTACTTTCATCACTTATGAATTCTTATTCAATCACCTTCACAACAATCATCCTTTCATAAAATTCATTAGACATCTCAAATTCATAACCATCCTCAGTAATATCACTAGTACCACTTATTTAATTTAGTTAAATTACTAACAATCATATTTGAAGAATATTTTGATTGTTTTTTCATTGAGGAACTTCTTGGATTCACATCATTGTCTTCAAAGTCTTCATCTTTTTTTATCCTTGGACCATTTTCTATAATATTTTTAGTAGATAAAAACTAAAATTTTTTAAGTGGAATCATTCCCCAAAACCTTAATTTACCTCTTTCTACTCTTATTGAAATTAATGTAATAAGGTTATAAAATTTCATTCAAACATATTCTTAATTAATATATTCTTCCATATCTTCATCACTCTCATTACTAATATTCTGTTTCTTAAAATATTTTAAGAAAATTCCCCAATATTACTTTATCTTCTTCTTGAATACACTTCTCATCCATATTTCATAATCAATATTAATGTTATGCATATCATCTAGTAGATGTGTACCTTGATCATAGTATTCAAGTGTTGAAAACTTTACATCAAATTTCTTTGTAACTAACCTAGAATCTAAAGGGACCAGATGCTATATAAATCACATTGGGGTGGGGAGGGGGGTGGGGGTGGGGTTGAATCAATCTTGGTGACTTTTAAAACAATTTTTACTTAGTATTTTTCCCAGTTTTCCATTTACCTTCCATCACTGTTATATGATTGATTCTAATATTCTCTCTTTTATTCTTTATTCCTTCTTACAATACACATAAAGACACACACAAACACACAAGAGGTACAAAAATTTACAAGTTTCAACACTCAATGTGATATGGCTAGTCCATGGCATGAAATTTATTCCTCTAAGATTACATAACACATTAGAATCATAATGTGGGGTTTACACTATAGTCTTTAGATAGTGAATGATTATGAATCCCATATTACTCAGTTTGGTGAATCATGTACTTGAGTACTTCCCATACCTTACCAAATTTTAATAAGGATAAAGAAAAATATTCTTTAAGAAATTTAGATCTATTCAAGATATAGATTTTTTTTCTTGATATTCTTCTTATTATTTTTTCACTTGCACAATATTATGAAAGGAATTCCACTTATTTTTGTATAAAAAAAATGATGCACACACATTCTCATTTATATTCATATTATAAAGTGATAAAAACATTTATTTTACATTTTTCAATACTTTTTATTCAGAATAGAAACAATTACACATAACAATTTTCTTTAATTTTTATTTTTCTTATTTTTTTCTTCTACTTCAGTGAAATAAAAGGTTTCCCTAGATCTCTTGATTCTCAATATTATAATTCATTATACAAATATGAATACAATGGTTCTTCTTCAATTACTCGACTCATAATACATATTTGGGAGAATTTAATAGACGTATTTATATTATTTTGGATAATCTCTATGTATTATTCAAATCAGCACATATCTAAAAGTATACCCACCTATAATACCTACTATATATATATTATAAATATTATCCAAACAATTATTTTAGTTTAAATTTGAAATTTAAATTCATATTCCAAGATTTAACATCAAACTTAGTCCTTGGATAATATTCCATTAAATATTCACCATATAATTTATATTGGTAGTTATTATAGGAATAAATAACCTTTAAACCAATAATATTAATCCAACCCTTCAAGGGTGTTTTAACTTCATAGTTTTATATCTTCAAATCATCACCTAATAATTTATAACATAGCATATTCGTTTACAATAATTATTTTTTAGACTCCTGAACACATTGTGGTGTGATGAAAAAACTATAGAATAGATTTTTTTATAAAGTCTAGAGGAATAGGAATAAATGGTCATCCACCTTTTCAGTGAGAAATTATCTCCTGTAGATTGATATACATTCTAGTGATATGGTACACAATTAAGAAAAAATATCCTTCAAAATTATAGAGACACCAAAATTTACCAATTCCTCTCTTTTGTGGCATGATCATAGTTTCATGGTATGAGAACCTTATCACAACACCGTTGTAATGTAGTAACTCAGTTATAATGCAGAGTTCCTAAATATTCTAGATACATGTAAAATATACTAAAAATTATTTATAGTGTAGATAAATTCTTATAATGTGGAGTCCTTTAAATAAATAGGACCACCTAAAAACTAACCCAGTCTCCGTTAAATCATTATATATTATTTCCGTTTCAAACCCTCTTCTTCAATAAAATTCTACAGTATAAAACCATGATTTGAAGGTTGTGGCTCAATTAATATTTATAATTCATGATGAAATCCGTTCATGATATATAATCATTACGAAACAACTTGATCATCATCTCAATTTCACTCTAAATACCTTCACCTCGTAAAAAATGCATATTTGAATATTATTTATGCATTGAAAACAAAATTTAACACAATGAATCACATCAACTATAACCAAGTTATTTATCTAAATCCTAAAATATTTTTTCATTCAAAAATATGGAAGATATTATAATATATTACCTTTATGATCAAAAACTAGACTTTATAATAATTCCAAACCTCTTGATACCCTTTGTTGAAAAATGAAACTTAAGACCAACTTCTAGATTTGGTTGGATTCAGACTTTATCCTACACATGTGGTTGGAAACTTCAACTAACTTTCATTATATAAATATAAAATGACCACTATTAAATTATTTTTGGAACTTAAATATTCAAATCATTTTTTATTTTATTAATAAGTTGATATAGCAAAGTTTTCAAGAAAATAACTTCAAAAAAAATTCTTAATTGATCTTCCAAGATATGTCATGAAAAATTCCAACATTTATAACAAGTTGAAACCTTCTTGGGAACTTCTTAAATAATAAACTTGGATCATTCATAATTAGTAATTAATCATCACCATATTCTTTAAACATTCAAACTACTTTATAAACTTCTATTCCAATTCCTCTTAAAAATATTGAAATCAAAGAAAAACTCATTATTAATTGAAAATTATTAAAGAAAATACAACACACACAAAGTGGTGTCAACATTATCTTTTCAACAACCATATAATCTTAAAAATTCTTCCCACACCTATTATGGTTCTGATAGTTTCTTTACACTAGTTAATTAATCGCCTGATTTTTCATTATAATTCATTTTGAGATCTTCATTTTTCAATCTTCAAACTCATAGATTAAATTTATTCCCTTTTACTTTACCTTCATAAATGTTTTATAATTTATCCACAATTACATTTTCTATTTAGTTCAATTTAACCTTGAGAAAATATTTCTCTAAATGATACTAAAAGATGGAATTTTGAGCATGAACATCATTCTTTATATTTTTCTTATATAATTCTTTCTTTGAAATACTTTCAATATGAGTAATAAAATCATTAGTAGAATCCTTCAATATATTTTGACTAATTGACAAAAAATATGAAAGCATTTGATCTTTCTAGATATAATTATTCCCCCCATCAAAAGTGTTAGTCCTATTTCTATTCACTAAAATGATGTTGTCTATGTTCAGAATAGAAATTTAGAGATTAAATCTTTAACCATTTAGAAGCACTTTTTTTATTATGAAAATAGAAAAAACTCAAATATTAATTGATTTCAACAACCTTCATAATATAAATAACAAACTTTTTGATATTGTAAGGAAACCTAGAATTCTTTCATATGAATTATGATTAAACCAAGCTTAGTGTAGGTTCACTTAGGGGGGGGGATTAGTTAATAGTATCTTATTTGTAACTTTTAGGGTGTCTTACAAAAAAATCCAACATAACTTGTTAGAGTAAGAAATATCACTACTTAACTTACACACCTTGAGAAAATAAACTAACAGTGGGAACTTTATGTACAAGTTACACTGCTCAAAATTAGCTGTTAATCCTTGGAATGATCCATAATCACCTAAAATCATATGATATACTCGATTTAACATAGTGTTTACAAATTAGTTGGGTATATCATTTACTTATAATAAATGAATATAAATCGTGTTGTATCCTGAAAAGTCTCTCGATAAGTTAATCTATCACCTTATACTTTGATGAGGTTGGGATTATTCTTATTTATTTGATATGATTGTCTCCAAACAACTATATAGTTCTCTATCACTTTTTCACAATATAAAACAAGTGTTAATTCTTTATTCTACCCCAATACACATAACTGATGTGATGATCCAACACAAAAACCAAGTATATAATCTTTCACTTCTTTTTATTCTTCTTGCACTATTTTTCGAAATATTTTCCTTTTTTTAGTGTTAAGACACTAAGAGTTGTTGTTTGATTGAGTTTTATTGTTTTTATAAATTGAAAACCATTCATTTTGTTATCCTGATAAATTTAAAATATCCTTCCATTGTATTAAAATGTTTTTTTGATTTATTATGGTAATTAAAGTTTTAACTTAGTTGAAAAATTATCATTATCCATATATTTAATTTGGTTTATTATAAATTGGATATTAAATTTATTAAATTTTTAAAGTTTTTATCACATGTATTATTACATGTTCATTTGATTTAAACATCTTATTACGTGTCTTAATCGTTAAATTTTTAAAGCTTGGTTTTTTATTTTTTAATTATATTAATTTGCTGAATAAAATTATTCTTTAATTGTTTAATCATCTATACTTTTAATTCATATTATTTTACATATATATATATGGTTATATTTTATGAAAAATTAATTTTCTATTCATTTTATTTACCCTTACATAAATCTCTTTTTACCCATACATACATATTATAATTTTTCCTTTTCCCTAATGTAAATTTTTGTTACCCTTATTTTTGTAGTTAAACTTCTATTCTACCTTTACAAAAGCTTCCCTTACCCTTACACAAGTCATTTATTCTTGGTATTACCATTACATAACTCTTGTTTTATCCTCATGTATGTAGGGTATTCCTCTTCTTTACCTTTATATAATGTTACAATCACCCTTATGTAGATTTTTTCTACCCTTATGTAAATATTTTTAATTATAAATTACCCTTATAAAACTTTAATTTACCCTTATGTTGGAAGTTTATGTTATATTTACCATTAAATGGGTTATATATAGCATTACATAATATTGAATGTACCCTTACACAGCTCGTTGAAAATATGGATTACCCTTAGATAGAGAACTAGCTACCTTTAAATGAGCCATAGAAAATATAGTTTACCCTTACACAAAATATACTTTACCCTTATGTAATAAGTGGAAATGTGGGATAACCATTATGTAACTATGTTTACCCTTTAGTGAGATGAAAAAACACATTTACCCTTACACAAGCACCTTTATGAAAAATTTTATATTCTAATATTTACCTTATGTGAGCTATATGAGTACCTTTACATATGCATACTTAATAACCTTATATAGTCTTTACTTAAAATGCATTATTCTGATACTAGGTTTATAATTTACCTACTTTCCATCTCAAATAGAAGACACCTATAACAGAAGAAGTTCCTTGATTGAATGAGGATTTATAGGGGTCAAATGTTTATTTTTTCTGCAATATTCAAACGGTAATATTTCTATTATATTTGTAACTATTTTTTAAATGTATGATGAAGATTTCAGAAACATTCACATGGAGATGGTTCATGTATATTTCTAAATAAAATAGTTTTTAGGAATTGTTCTTATAAATAACAAAAAAAAGTAGAGAATATATATGAACCATGAAGAATTACTAAACAATTGAATCATTGAGATTCAACATGTATATTTCCACTGATTTTATATGGATTGATGTTTACCTAAATTTCCCTATTTTTTATCATTTACATCATTTTCATAAGGGCCAAAGATCACTATTTCTTCACAATATTTCTTTATAGACTTATTAAAGTTGTCTTGTTAGTTTTATTTTTCAATGTAAGAGTTTCTATTTCATAGTTTTCAAACACAGGTTATTCCACCAAAAAAGGTAGTGTCAGGTTATGCTAATTTGATCAAAAGGTACTCACATGGGATTGTTTTTTCCGATAGAGTAGTCTAGTTTCTTCTTAATCCTGGAAATGATAGGATAAGTTAGGGATACTCCTTAGAATCTTAGGCTCATCATTTTCTATGAAAAGTTAGGTAAGGTATGTTCTGTCCTGTAATAGACAAGGTTGTAGTATAAACATGTAAAATACTTCTACTGTCTTTGTTTAGGGTGCACTAGTCCTCTCACTGAGTTAGAGTGATTTAAGAGTAGGATAGGTTTACTCGTGAGGAACTAAACTACTATAAAAATCATGGTGTTATTTTTTTATTATTTCTATACTTATATGTTTTGAAACCTCAATAACATTCATCTATTACTCTGTTTATAATAAATAATAATCCTATAATTTTGATTAATTCTAAAAAGTTTAAAAGGGTTATTCACCCCTTCTTGTCCATCTTTCCATTGATAAATCGATAAAAAATTGGTATTAGTGGGGGTTCCTTAAGGGATAGTTTATTCTATGATTTATTATGATATTATTTATCCTCTTTGGATATGTCAAGTCTTAATGTTATCATTATTATTGTGATAACACTGTCCTAGACCTAATATTCTAAGAAAAAGATCATTTTTTCCTTCCAATTTCAAGAGAGGATTCAAAATTCATACATCCTATTATCTCACCTCACTTCAATGGAAGTGGTTATGAATTTTTGAAGGATAATATGGAGGCATTTTTAATGAATATTAGTATTGAATATTATACTATTATGATTAAACCTTATAAACTATTTTATGTATATTTAGATACACTAATAGGAAATGATTCTATCAAGTATATAAAAAATTATAAAATCATGCATTTACTTTAGTGTGACCTAAGTCGAAATTTGTATAGTAAAATTTAATCTAAAAAAATGATTATAAAAATTTTAATACTTTAAAAGTCACTGAACATGGAATTGATATATTGTAGTGAACCAAGTTAGGAATACATCATGTAGAGTTTTAGGAATTCAGAATGTATGATCATGATAACATCAGTGAGATGTATAAAAAATTTACCAATATTGTGGATGGAATGGTTTCTATCATAGAGACTATAAATAATATAGTGATTATTCAGTGAATACTTAAGCATTAGCAAATAATATTAACTCAAATAAGTTTTTAATTGAAGAAACCAAATATTTCACTCATTATACTATGGTTTAATTGATTTGATGGAATTAAAGATAAATGATAGTGATGTTTAAAGAAAAGGTAAAACATTTAAATCCAATATTACTATTTATTCTAACTATTTTGGTATATATTCCCAGATAAGTGATGAGGATCAGGTTGAAAACATAAGCAATGGTATTTACAAGTAAATAAGAAAAATGGGGTTTCAACAGATGATCCAAAAAATATCACAAGAAAGATGGAAAAAGGGAAATAAAGGTAACTCTAGTAATCACAATAGTGTTTTTCAAGTGACATGAAATGAATGTAGGAATACATGAAACATCAAACATGATTGTGAAAAACTGAAAAAAGAAGGAATATATAATCAATATAAAAATGAACTAAAGAAATATTATCATACTGGTTGGAGTTGTACTAAGAATTCAAGATCAAGTAATTAGGAATATGAAAGTGAAAATAAAATTAGAAATCATTCTTCAATGGATACACATGATGTGGTACCTAAATATTTCCTTACACCATTATTAAAACCTATATGTGTTACTAACATTTAAGAATATGAAAAAAATTTATAATCTAATTCTTGTTTTGGTTATAAAAATGATTCTAAGAAAATTTGTTATAATGAACTAACTAATAAAATAAAAGGTTAAAAAGGATGTTTTTAAACTTTTTGAATTGTATGATGTCTTAAGATAAATATAAAAGAATCTTAAAAATGAAAATAAATGTTTGTACAAAGATAATAAGAAAAATTATGATACATGTTCTAATTGTAAGGAGTTGGAAAATATTCAAAAAGAAAATGATAAGTTACAAAATAATAAAGAAATATATACTTATTTTTTGTCTAAGAATAACTAAGTTCAAGAAAAAAGATTTAAAATAGTTTTATATAACATGGATAAATTTTAGAAATATTTAAAAAAGTTAAAAGATAATAATAATAAACTAATAAACCCAACTTCATGCTCAAATGATAAAATTTAGATAGATTTAGAAAATTATAAAAAAGAGAATGAAAAGATTAAAAAGAAAGTTGATTATTCAGAATTAACTCATTAAAATTTTGTACTAGGTCAAGAGAAGTTTGATAAGATGATATCTATGAATAAAAAAAAAGTAAATATGTTTTTGGTTACAAATAGAAGATTCCTAAAATGTTTAGTATTATATTTGTTAAAATTAATAATGGAAAGGGATCTAATGTTACATGTTTTAAGTGTGGAAAATTTGGATACTATGCTTAAGATTTATCTTTAAATAATTTTCAATCATTAGGGAAATAGGTATTTATTTCAAATAATACTTTCAATGTTAATAGGACTAAATCTTGTAAAACTTGGGTTACAAAAAGGATTAATTTCAAATTCAATAGGTCCCAAGATGTCCTATAAGGCCAATTAAGTGATTTTCTAGATAGTATGAATTTTCTATCGTTGTTATAAAATATATAATGTTGGCATGTATTAAACTATTTGTTTCTCTATCTCCAGTGAGTATATTCTTATTTTATATGTTATGTTTTACCAGAAAAATATTAAAGTTGATGTTAATTAATTATAAATCTATTCAAATTCCTTGAACATATTTTTATGTAAGACATTAATTTTGTTGGAGAATATATTCTACTTATATTCTTAAAGTGTTTTTATTTTTATACTGAATCAATTTAAGTGGATTTTTCCCTTTAGTATTAAATTATGTAACATGTTGAAATTATTTAAAATATATGTTTACAGTACTTGTCAATTTTAGTTTAGGATTATGAGTTTTATTATTTCTCCAATTAATTGTGTTTTGAGTGAGTTTTGATTATAGATTTTTGATCCTCTATTCTAGATTAAAATTTCTATTTTGTTTGAGAATGTTTATTTCGAGTTACATCCATTTCTGAATTTTAATATATCTTGAGTTTTTAATATTTAAAGTAGTTTGAGTAATATTCATGCTAGGGAAGTACTTAAATAATTATTTCCATTTTCTTTATTTAGAAGAGTATGTTAATTTTAAAAAGGGGAATAGTTTTCATTTTATTTTTGGGTTATTTTTGTTAAATTTTAAAAAGGGTAGAATGTTTTTGAGTTTTTGATAAAAGGGGGATAATATTTTGGATTTTTTATTAAAATTTTAGTTTTTCAATTTAAAAAATGGGGTGATTGTTAGCATTGAGGTACTGGGAGTTTTGGGTTGATTTAGTTTTATTATTTTGATAAATTAAAAACTTATCATTTTATTAATATAATAAATTTAAAACTTTATCTCATTATTATAAAAATGCTTTTCTTAATTATTGTGGGAATTAAAGTTTTTTTTTAAAAAATTATAAATATCCATTTCTTTAATTTGGTTTATTATAAATCATATATTACATTCGTTAATGTTTAATGTTTTTTTCACGTGTATTATTAAATGTTCATTTGATTTAAAAATATTATTACATATTTTAATTTTTTTTATTTTTAAATCTTGATTTATTGTTTTTAATAGTATTAATTTTATTGAATTAATTTTTTATTTATTTTTTGTGTCATTTATTCTTATTATTCATATTATTTTTGTTTATATTTCATGAAAACATAATTTTATTTTCATTTTATTTGGCATTATATAAGTCTCCTATTACCCTTGAATAAGTATTATAATATGTCATTTACCCTTGCATAACTTTCTGTTACACTTATTTTAGGCGTTAGACATCTAATTTACCATTATGTATGTTCCCCTTACCCTTATCTAAGTAATTTATTCTTGGTATTTCCCTTACAAAACTCTTTTTCTACCCTTATGTTGGTATGTTATTCCTTTTTTACATTTACAAGATGTTATAATCACCATTGCGTATCCTTTTTCTACCTTTATGTAAATATTTGTAATTATTACTTACCCTTTTTCAACTTTGATTTACCCTTCCATAGGAGGTTTTTTTAGTTTTACTGTACATGGGTTATATATACCCTTATTCAAGATTGAATTTACCCTTACACAACTAGTAAAAAATAAATATTACCCTTACATAGAAAAATAGATACTCTATGTGAAGTGTGTAAAATACAGTTTATCCTTATGCAAGATATATATTACCCTTTTATAAAAAGGTAAAATGTGGGCTGAACCTTCCGTAACTAAGTTTATCCTTACAAGAGATGTAAAAACATATCAACGCTTACAAAAGTACCTTTACACAACATATTCTATTTTAATCTAAGCCTTACATGAGCTATATCAGTACCCGTACACATTCATACTTATTATTATTATACCTAATTTAATTAAATTGTTTTATTCTGAATATAGGTTTATAATATCCTTATTTTTCTCTTGATAGTAGTAGACACCTGCAGTGAAATATGGTCCTCCAAAAAATCAATATTTGTAGGGATTAAATGTTTATTTTTATCATGATTATCAAATGGTAATATTTACATTTTATTTGTATCATTTTTTTAAATGTTTGATGAGGATTTAGGAACTTTTTTATGGAGAGAGTTCATGGAGATTTTTGAAGAATGACAGCCTTTTGGATTTTTCTTATAAATAAGTCTAAAGAAAAGCTAAAAGAAACATGAATCATAAAGAATTACTAGATCCATAAATCATTGAGATACAACAATTCCATTGTCATTGATTTTATATGGATTAATATTTCCCCTAATTTCCATATTCTGTATCATTTCCAAATGGTCCAAAGATACCAATTTTCTCACCAGGTTTCTTCATTGTCTTCTTCTAGTTTTGTTATTATTTTTACTTTTCTATGGAAGTGTCTTTATGTCATAGTTTTTACACACATGTTATACCTCCTTAAATATAAGTGTCTTGTTATACTTGCCTGATTAAAATCTTGTCAGATAGGATTGGTATTTTCTATAGAATTTACTATCTTCTTCCTGATTTTAAAATAGGTAGGATATGTTATACCTCCTCCTTAAAATCTAGGTTTCTTACTATTACTAAAAAAGGTTGGTAAGGAATGGTCTATCCTATAATAAAATAGGTTTTTATTCTACACCTATAGAATAATTACACTTTATTTTTTTATTGATTACCCATAATCTCATTCATTTAGAAGGGATTAAATGTTAGATTAGGTTCATTTTTACTGAACTAAACTACTATAAAAATCCTGGTGTTCTTTATTTTTTATTCTGATTCTTATATGTTTGAAAACATCAATCACATTCACATATTATTGTGTTTTCAAAAAATAATACTATAATATTTTTGATTAAGTCTAAAAATTTTAAAGGACCATTCAACCCCCTCTAGTCCATCTTGACATTGATAACTCGATCCAAAACCTTTATTGTACACTAAAATACACAAAATAAACTATAGAAACATACTCTCATTTTTTCTCTATCAATACTCTCTCTATTTTGAATGATTGGGTACAACCCTTTTTCATATTTATCTTACATAGTGAAAGAATCCTCTTTAATTTCAAATTGAAATTAAAACTATCAAATGCTCTTTAACTTCTCTTTAACTTCCCTTACTTCTTCTTCTATTTTTGACCCAGCCAGGTTATAAAAGTGTGAAAATATGCTTTGAGATATGATATATAAAACAGTTTAGAAAATAATAACCATGGATTCACATCACAACATGTAATTATCCCTTTATCCACTCTCACTCTACACAAAAAAGAAATCTTCTAAAACACTTCATGACTTTATCTTAAATCATAGAGACAAATACAACCATTATTTATCCACGGATTTGATCACAATGTGACTATCATCTTCATTTTACAACCCTTCTTCTTTAATTTTTTTCATTACAAATTACCATCCTGATATTTTATCCATAGAAGACCAGCCTTAGAGTTATCATATTTATTATTCTTTCAAATTATCTTTCTATAAATGAAACTTTCAATACAACTTATTAACTTCTGGAACAAATTTTATTCCACAAGTTACACTTTAATTTTTTGTAATGAAATAATTATTAATGTTTTAGATATAATAATTAGATATTAGATATAAAATATAACCCATGAAATCAAAATATTTCATATCTACCCTATAATGATGAATTTTATGATTTTCAATAATGTATGGGAAACATACAGATTATCTTTATAATGAGGACTTTTCTATTATTTATCTCATAGTTAAAATATTTCATATTGAATGTAAAATATTATATATAATAGTAATATTTTTTCTTTGTGAATTTTCAGCTCTTATGCATCAGAAACCTCATACATCATAATAGGTTTATCCCATCATAATTTTCAGCTCTTATGAATATAAAAACCATATAGATCACAATAAGTTTTTTCCTTTTTTCAATTTTTATATCATCTGTTTAGAAAAACTTTAGGAATCACAAAAAGTTAAAACATATTCTTGGAGGTAGTTTCTATTTAATATATACAAACCTACTCAGCTCTAAAAACCTTAAAAATTATTCCAAATGAATCCAAACTTCTTTAATAGACATATAAACATCTACATGGTCTTCATCTCAAATGGTTATCTTTATCTTATGTGAATTTGTAAATTATTTATTCATTGAAAATAAAATCTAATAGAAAAACCATATCCATTTCAACTATGAAGACATTACTCCTTCATGGGATCAAAAAAATAAAAATATTGGTGGTTCTTAAGCTTGGTTTCTAGGAGGTGAGGCAACAAAGGAGACCAGGCCATTAAATTAGTGACTGGGCCGATATTTTATTATATTTTCCTTGAATTTTAATGTTTTTAATCTCACCAAATTGTAAATTTAAGGTTAATTGTCACATATTATGATTAAAGGAATAATATTTATTGAATTATAAAAATTACATATTTATTATTTTCTATTTTTTATTAATCTTTGAAATTAATTTAAAAATATATATATTTAAGTGATGATTTAATAGAAAATTGTAATTTGGCCATGAATTTGAAAATTGCATGGAAATTATAGTTTTTCCAATTCCATGGAAATATAGTATTTTTATCATAAAATTTTATGTATGATTAATTTAAATTTATTCATTTTCTTTGGAATTATAATTTTTCTAGGAAATATATTTCATTTCCAGATCTCAATCTAGGTCAAACTTTTTCATATAGATAATTGGCCCGGATGTCAATGTAGGACATGATTAATCAATCTAGATATCACTTTAATGTCCAAATAATTAATTTTACATATTTTTGTGGATTGAGATAAACTTTAAAAATTTATAGGAATAAATGAAAAATATTTTTTTAATTATAGCCACATCTAGTTCATTCATTTAGAGGGTCGATCACATGAAATAAAAATTTGGATTTACTTTAACTTTATTTCTAACATTACATTTTTTTAATTTTTGTAACCTTAACCTACCCTACACTATATAAAAAAGTATTATTAACATTTTAAGGGGGATTTTATTAAGGATTTTTCTATATTTTATATTCAATGTCAACATTATAAAAATTTATTTTATTTATTTTCAATTACATTTATTAAAATTTTACATGTTTTTAATAAACTAGATCGTATATTTTATTTCTATACTCTCCCTCTCTCTATATCTCTCTCTATATATCTCTTCCCCATCTATATCCCTTACCTTATATTCACCATGATCTATTACACTCATTATGGTGAGTGACTAACTTGAGTCTTGACCTTGAGGGGTTTTCTTTGTGTTCCAAAATTCTCACTTTATAATTCTCTACATTTAATTTCTATTTGTAGTGAGGGAGAGAAAGTTTCTATGGGTTGGTGTAGAGATTGTTCACTACTCCTCGGCATATCACTCAAACTCATTATATTCTCTACCAAACCCTACTATCTCCCTTATTATAGGCTTTCTATTCATATGATGTAGTTGAGTGTGTTTGAGGGATGAAATGACATAAGATGGAGCCATGTCCTAGACGGTGTCACACCCTTGATTGAGGTATGTTCATCATTCCATTCCAATGAAATAGGCAAGGTTTGGTTTACCAAAGGTATTTTCTATCCATAAAAAATTTAACAATCAATGTATAGAGTATCAATATATGTATGATAAGATGGACTATAAAAGGGAATTTAGAAAATAAATAATGAATAATGAAGGAACCCATGTAGCCAATCCCTAGGACCAGGTTCTTTCTTACTAACTTCATTTTATATTCATTTACATATGCATGTTTATTTCTACTATTTCATTCCAACTCACTACCCACAATTATTTTCTTATATTTTTCATAAATATAAAAATAGAAAAATATAATAAGTGAATTAGGAATAGTTATTTATTGACTAGAAAAACTCCTCAAGAGAGACAACCTTGGATAGATACTTTACTGTATTATAAAAATATTAATAATATTCTTCACACCCCATTCTAAGTGTCTCAAAATTTATTTCTATTTTTGGGACCCCAGTATTCAAATACTTATTATTCCTTTCATTTTTAATAAATAATTTATATTTTCTTTTATAAATTTTTATAATATTTTTAAACGGTGGTTTCATTAAAATCCACACAAGAAGAAAATAGGCACGAGGACTCGACCCCGAGACCTCCTCCCTAAATCCCAAACCCCCCATCCACCACAACTGACTGGAGCATTTTAAAATAATTTTTTTTAAATTGCTATCACCTATGTATTTTATATTTTAGAATATTTTTAAATCACTCTCACCCATGGAATAAAATATTTCTTTATTTGATAGGCTGGTGAGGGGAGTCTGGAAATCAAACTATAGAGAGAGGGTATTCCTGCAACCCATATAATACATTAAGGAGGATATTGAACAACCAAATTTGGAAGCCTTATCTAAGGATCTCATTAAATTCTCACACTACTTTCCAATGTTCTATCAAGAAGTAGTTTAGGTGTAGGAATGGATCACCCCTATCATATTCCATGAAGATATTAATGGGGTTGAGGCTACATTGAGTTATTAACCCCTGCCCCCTCCTACAAACACCCTTCTATATACATGAAATCAAGAGTAATATCTAGAGGCCGAATCACTCAATGGAGTAAAAATTTCATTAGAATCACTTATGTTTGATTTATCTTTATTTTAATCAACTTCTCACTACTTTTATACTACAATTATAGATTTGGACAAGCTATAAACTACCCTAGTTAGTGATCTAGAATTTAAGGATGTCACCACTAATGAAAATGTGATACTAGAATTTGATGATGAAGAGATTCATAGGGATGTTCATAAAGGAACAAATTTTAAAGATGTTATTAATGAGGTATAATTAGATATGAATTCAAACTATTATAATTTCATTAAAATAGGAATATTAGATGGCTTAACCTTTCATAACACTTTTTTTGAAACACATATTAAGGAATTATTAGATATTTATGAAGTTTCTAAAGAAGATGTAGCTGAAGCAAAGGAGGAGGACCTAAAATTTCCCCTACCCTAAGTATATAAATAGTACCTTATTAAAAAGGGGATAAATTTAGTAAACTCTATCTATGGGATCTTCTACAAGCATTAAAAGTTAAAGATTTATGGAATCAGGAACTTGTGGGGGTTCAAATCAAAGAAGCCTCATCCATAATTACATTGTTGATATCCACTGGAACTACTTAGCTAGGGGGAGTAAAACCATTGTACCTACTTGGGGGCCTAAAAAAGATTTATCATTTATATTTTCTTTCCTTTTCTCTTTCTTTTTATTTTTCTTTCAGTAATTTTGTCATTTTTCATTACTTTATTTATTTATTCATTCTCAATGGGAATTATCTAGGAGATTAACTCAATTACTACACTAAAAATAAGTCATGTTATATCATTTCTCTATCCCTTATCTTGTTTATAACCATATTAGATTCTACATGAAATGATTATAAAATCGTTTACTAAATAAAAAAGGAGTAGTAATGATTTATGTGTAAGGGAGTGGAAAAAATATGTTTAGTATTTTAAAGTTTTTCCCCTTTTAATATTTTTTGTATTTTTGGGTTCAAAAATTAATCTTTAAATGTCATCCGACCTAGTAAAAAAAATCCATGATAGTTTTGATAATTTCACTGATTTTGATGCTGTTGAAATTATACGTTTTATTGGTGATTTTTTCTATTTCTTTTATATAAATTTTGGTTTTAGAATTAGTAAAAGTTTTTTAAATGAAATAAAATTTAGTGGAATCAAAATTATAACATAAGGAAACTGGATTTTTCAACTGCAACTTAGGTAACTTTAAATTATGAAAATTAACATCTTAGGGATCCAACTCAAAAAATATTAAAATAATTCCTTTGAAACTAGAATACATTGGGAATTGGGATCCCACATGATGTTCTAAGACATTTCAGTGTTTAAGTAAATAAATCCCATGTGCTTAATTTTAAAAAAAGAATGAATTTAGGGGAGGGGAACACTGAATAGAAAACACATATTGAGGTAATTGAATTAAAATAATGAAACTTTTATGGTATTAAGGAATTAGTAAATTTTTATTTGATATAAGAGTCCTATTAAATAGAAATTTATGATAGTTCCATATGTTATAATATTAATTCCACTAAATTTCTTTCTATTCAGAAATCCATAACTAGAATTTTGGATTAAATTTAATAAGGTAATTGTATAAGACTTTTAAAGGAGGCATGATATTTTCATTGATGAATGTATATTTATTTATCTAATTTTTTTGTTTGTGTGTTTGAACCTAGTTAGGTTAGTTATTATTATTTTTTGTATAATTAATTTAATTTCCTAGGAGAGCAGTTTTTATGTTTAAGGGAATTGATAGAGCCATTATTTTCATATATTTCACATAGAATCTTAATGTTTTAAATCCCACCAAATTGTTAATTTATGGTTAATTGTCACAAATCTAGATTAAAGAAATATTTTTTATTGAATTATTAAATTGAAATATTCATTGATTTCTATGTGTTTTTATTCATACTTGACATTAATTAAAAGGTTCATAATTTTTAAGTCATAATTTATTAAGAATTTTTAATTTGAGTATGAATTTGGAGATTGTTAATAAATTCCAATTTTTCCATTTCAAATGAACTATTGTATTTTTATCATAAAATTTTTTATTTTTTGAATTTTAATTTACATTTTTTACAGAATTCAAAAAAATTTAGGTTAAATATTTTATATTACATGCTTGAGATGGATCACACTTTTATCCTGGAGATAATGGGATCTGAATACAATGCTGAAGTGGATTCATAAATTTTGATATCACATCAATGTTTAGACCATAAAATTTATATCTATGATCTAATTGGGACAATATTTTATCATAAATAATAGGAATAAAATAAATATATTTTATTCAATTGGATCTATATTAGGTTCAGTCATTTAGTGGGTTAACCGCATGGTATAAAAATAGATATTTACTCACTGAATCGATTTTCAACTTTCCATTTTGTATTTTTTGTTATGATTACCACCCATATAACCTATAAAAACGCATTATACACCATTGGAGTGGGAATTAAATTGATAATTTCAATGGTAGTTTTATTTTTCTATAACTATAGAAAATATTCATTGATTTAGTTTCTCTTACAATGTATTTAAATTATATATGTTTTTAATAAACAATATTCTCTATTTTGTTTCTCCATTTCTCTAGTTTCTCTATATATCTCTCTCTATTCAATCCCTTATCTCAACCATGATCTCTTAAACTCACAATGATTTGTGATTTAACTAAATCTTGGACTTGGGGAAGGTTTTATTAGTGTTCCTAAATTCTCTCTTTACAATTATTCACATTCATTTTCTATTTGTGGTGAGGTAGAGAGATTTGTTATTGGATGATGAAGTGATCATTCACCTCTCCTTGGAATGACTCTCAAACTAATTTTATTATATATGAAATCACTATTCCCTCTCTTATCATTGGAATTCTATTCATATGATAGAGTTTAGTGTGTTTAAGGGATGCAATTACATACGATTGAGCCTGGTATTGGAAGGTGTCACACTCTTGATTGAGGTGTGTTCATCATTTTATACCATTAGAGGAGGTGAGGTTTGATGTTCTTAAGAAATATAATTGGAATGATTAATTTTATACTCAAAGTGTGAAGTAGTAGTCTATGTATGACATGATAGACTATAAAACAGAATTTATAAATAATTTAATGAATAATGTAGGTTTCAAATTAGCTGATCCCTAGGACCAAATTTTTTCCTTCTAACTTCATTATGGTTGCATTTTAATCTACACATTTTTCTAATATTTCCTTCCTTTCTCAACCCCCACCTTTTTCATGCTATTTTAAAAAATAAAAAAGCCAAAAAAATATAATAAGTGAATTAGGAATATTTAACGATTAACTATAAAAACTTCTAAATAGAGACGATGTTGGTTAACCACTATGCTGCATTAAAAAAATATAGATAATATTATATATATCCCATCATGAATATGTCACCTCGTATTATGAATAAATAAATAGATAAATAAAATAAATAAATAAATAATTTAATATAAATGAGATGAGAAGTTGGGTGGTTCTCATGGGTGGCGAGGCACATTGGGAGCTTATTGCAATGGATTATTTATTAAAAAATAACAATAAATGTTTAAATAAAAAACAAAGAAGGGTAATTCCCATTTTTTTCAGATGGTGCATGTGACAAGGGAACTTTCTATTATTTATTCCTATCATCTTGTCACCTCAACCACTCTCTCTATAAACCTTTCATCTTCTCACTAATTTCATATTCTCACAAAGATATCTTGTTCAATATTTATCCATTTGATGAATAGTTTGTAGTGTTGGAATCACATCATCAAATACAAGGTAAGACCTATCTTCTTATTCCATGTTGATTAAGTTTAGATACTGTTTGGTTCCAAATTAATTTTGTTATTTCTAATTTGGTTTATTTATAACATTTTGGATGAACTATTGGACCAATTGGATATCAACACTATTTAATAATCAATTTTAGAATTGGTCGGGGACCTCTTTATTTAATTTGGTATTTAATTAAGATTTTCCCTATGATTTAGAGACTGATATTGATGTTTTTAGAAAATTAAGAGTTAAATGAGTTGAATATTGAACTCAAATCAATGGGATGAATATTAAATGAATTAACAAGGACAAAGAATGAATTTGTCTAGATTTTATTTAAATAAATTTTATTATAATGATTGATTATTATAAAATTTCTGGAAATTTGAGTGATAAAATTTTGAGAAAATTTTTATAATTATAATTGAAAATAGTAATGGATATTTACTTCTATAAAATTGTGTTTTGGGGATTAAATGATATTATAAATTTTGGTTCATAATAATATTAAATTTCATTAAGGTTATAAGAATTAATGTGACTTATTGGAAATGGAAATAGAAGAAATTAATTTTTAAAACTCATTTATAAGTGTTGGAAAAGTATATTTCATTATTTTTAGAATGGAGTCCATTGGAATGAGTTTAATAAATTAGTTTAGAGTTGTTAATTTAAGAAGAAATAATTTTTTAAATGACATGTGACCTTCACAAGTGGTAAAATCTTGATAAAAGTGATATTTCATTTTTAATATTCTTGAATGTTTATTGTTTATATAAAAATTATATGGGTTTTTCTAATATGGAGGAGGACTTTGGGTTAGGATATAATGTAATCATATCTATGGTTTGGGATTATATAATATGTATTCCATAAGTTTTTATGAATGCCTATTTTTCCATGGTATTGGTAGGAAGAATATAGTTTCCGTAATATTGGAAGAGAGATTATATATTTTAGGTGTTATTTAGGGATTACATTGATCCATTAGTTTGGATGGAAATACTTTGATAGATATTTAGAGCATACACTGACATTGGCCAAAGACGACACATGCAATTTTTACGTGGCTGGGTTAGCACCCAAATATTTTATTATACTCTATTTATTGATTTTAAAAATATTTTAATGAAATTACACCAGTCACATAAGAACATATTAAAAACCAAGTAATGATTCATGCCATGGTGGTTTTAACTGAGATATTTTCTCATAACATGTATATATAGACCTCATGTGTATATAATTTTTATTCATGGTGATCTACGTAAGGACATGAATCCTCCATTAGTGATCAATGGGATATATATGTTTCTTGTGATGTAAATGAACTAAAAGTAGGGATATTTTATTTTAGGATATCCCTTGGTGTTTGTTAGTGACCTATGCATGTGTAAACCTCAATCGTATCTTAGGATAAAGTTAACATTATAGTGTATGATGGGGTATGGAATATAACACACAAGAATTATACAACATCCTCCTACATTGTTCCTTATGTTATGAATAAATATGATTTATTCATTAAATTCCATTCATGAATGATATTTTTTTTTATAGAGTTCATATAAAGTGTAACATCCACTGCTACAAAATAGGCCTTTAAAAGCGCTAAAAATGGCCTTTATTAGTGCTAGAAAGGCATTGACTATTAGAGTTAGTTTAAAAGCCTGAATATTTTATCAATGCTTTTAAAATCTCTAAAAAGGGGAATAATATAGTGTGTTGTGACAACACACAGTAGTACCAGTGAAGTATGATGTAAAAGCACACCACAACACCAAAAACACCACAAAATCAGCAAAATAAAGTATGAATACATAATTTAAATAAAGAGAAAACAATCTAGGAAATTTTTCTCAGTTTTGGTGATGTGATGCACATTTTAAACTAAAATGATACATATATATTGAAAAAAATACAGTTGGAGTCATACCAGTCACACCATGAATTGGATTGAGGTGTGGCTTATTCTTACACGTGTCAAATGAATTATGGATCATTTTCCTAAAGTATGAAAATAATCTGAATGTGTTTTCTTGGTTTTGAGTACGCAGCTTGTCTTTTTTACTAAAATGTCAATTTAAACTAGAAATATTCAATTTAACTCATACTGGTCACAATGTATATCAATTTTATGTGATACTAATTTCTATATATAAAAAAATACTTGTAAATAATTTTCCTAATTTATAAAGAAATTATGAGCGTGTTTTCCCAGTTTTAAGTGGGTGAGACTTGTTGAACTAAAATGTTGATTTTAAACTTATAATGGAAAAATAGACTCATATTGGACACATCATGTATTTGGTTGAGGTGAGGGTGATTCCTACACATCAAAAATGAATTATGTATCATTTTCCTAAAGTATCAAAACAATATGAATGTGTTTACTTGGTTTTGAGTAGGTGACTTATCCTTTTTACTAAATTTGATGTAAATTTTAAATAAAAAGATGTACTTGGAGTCATATCAGTCACACTGTGCCTCAGATTGAGGTGAGGATAATTATTACATGTACCAAATGTATTATAGATCATTTAATAATGCATAAAAACAATCCGAATTCATTTAATTGGTTTTGAGTACGTCACTTTTCGTTTTTACTAAAATATCATTTTAAACTAGAAACATGAACATTGAATCATATCGATCACATATTATATCAGTTTAACATGAGAACAATTAATATATGTCAGAAATGTATTATTAATAAATTTCATAAATTATAAAGAAAATCCTAGCACATTTTCTTGGTATTTAGTGAGTGTAATGTTTTGAAATAAACTGTCGATTTTAAACTGATAATGGAAAGATTGAGTCATAATATGCACATTTTGTATCCGATTGAGGTGAGGATGCTTCCTACTTGTAAAAATTGACTTATGAATTATTTAACTATAGTACCAAAATAATCTGAATGCATTTTATTGGTTTTGGGTTGGTCAATTGTCATTTTTATTAAAATTGATGTCATTTTAAACTAAAAAGACACAATTGGAATCATAATGGTCCCACCATGAGTGATATTGAGGTGAGAATAATTCTAAACCATCTAGAATGACTTATGGATTTTTTTCCTAAAGTATCAAAACAATCTGATTGAGTTTTCTTGGTTTTGAGTAGGTTAATTTTCCTCTATTAAAATTGATGTCATTTTTAAATAAAAAGACGCAATTTGAGTTATACCAGTCACAGTGTGCATCGTATTGAGGTATGACTAACTCCTACACATTTCAAATGACTTATGGATTTTTTTTCATAAAGTATCAAAATAATATGAATGACTTTTCTTGGTTTTGAGTATGTCACTTTTTTTTACTAAAATGTAATTTTATATTGGAAACACATACTTTGACCTATAATGATCATATCATGTATCAATTTTATGTGAGACCAATTCCAACATGAAAAAATGAATTACAAATCGATTTTCTAAATTATCATGAAAACATGAGTGCATTTTCTTTTTTTTAGTGAGTGACATTTTTTGAACTAAAGTGTTGATTTTAAACTAATAATAGACACATTGAGTCATAGCGGTCACACCATGTGTCGAATTGAGGTGCGACTGATTCCTACACATCTCAAATGACTTATGAATCATTTAATTAAAGTATTAAAACAATCAGAATATTTTTTATTGGTTTTGAGTGTTTTTGTTGTACTTTTTACTAAAATTATTTTCAATTTTAAGTTAAAATAAGAACTTGAAGTCATATCAGTCACACCGTGTGTCAGATTGAGGAGTGGATGATTCCTACATGTCCTAAAGTCTAAAACAAATACTACATGATAATGTTACCATGTTTTCATTATCATTCTTTGTCAAATTTCCAACACTTCACATTGACTCAATGTTCTTGGCCAAAAAATCTTTCTCGTTGTTGAAAGTCATAAGAGAAGATACTTTAAACAATGAGTATAGTTTTCAGATAAAAAAATAGAGTTAATATACAATGTTGGTAGTTTGATAAAGACAGATAATGGAAATAGAAAATTTGGTAACATTGGTAGAAAGAATTATTTTATCTCTTTTGTGGTTTTATGAAGATAGTTGATAGGAAAATATAACTTCCCAAAATATCTATGAAAAAAACTAAATAAGTATTATATAAAAATTATAAGGAAATTAACGAACAAATAGTAGATAAAATTATGAAAAAATTAATTAAATAAATAGTAGAAATTGACCTTTTCTAGATTGTTTTATGAATTCTTGATGCATTTCATTTTTGTCATTTTTTTAGTTTCAAGCTCGAAGTCTAATACCCCACGAGCATGAGAAACTTCAAAAAAACCTCCCCAAATCGAACAAAAGAATCTACACTTAAAAGAAAAAAATTATTATATGAGTAATAATGAAAAGAAATAAATTAAAAATAAATATTAAAAAGTAAATTGATTCTAGGGGTAATGATTTTTACTATGAAAACATCATTTACCACAGGGATATTATGTCAGTAAATCAATAATTATGATAAAAATTGAAAATAGATCTCACTAAATAATAAATCAATGAGTGAGGGGGATGGGGAGAAAATATGATACATCAGATTGAATCTTTGAGCCATCTGAGAGAAAGTAAATATATCCTATTGGGTTCATAAAATATTCTTTTTTTACAATAAATAAATAAATACACATAATATATTAATTATCAAAGGTGAATGTCTCCCATTGGTGAAAATTACATGGATGGTAATCAGAGGTTCCTATGGGTGGAACCAAAAGGCAATATTAAAGAATGATATGTTTTTAGATAGATTAAAGTAAAATATACATAGTTTTTATTAAATGTGTGATAAAAGAAATGAAATGATTTTTAATAATTATTAATGAGTGGGTTATCATTTTAAAGATGGATATATTTTTATCAACATAAAGAAATAAAATCAAGGAAGAAATCAATGCATTAAATTTCATTGGTGATTATAAAGTTTTAGTTAAAAATCAAAGGGGTAAGACACTAAAAAACCTCATTTTTTCCCAAGTAGAGGGTAAATCATTTGGGGAGGCTAACAATGCTGATAATTGGATCAAATCTATACATGAGAAGCTTGATCTGAGTAAGAACAATGTGACATGAGGATCTTGATCTGAATAATAACAATAAAAGATTATTTTATATCGTGTTTTTGCATATACTATTCCAGAAAATGTGAATTAGTTTAAAAATACAGGAGTTTTTAGTTAATTTTTTGTCCTAATTCTATTAAAGTCTTAACAAAAAAGGTCTTGGTAATGTATTTTAATGAATTTTTTTTATTCTATGTAATTTAGATTGTCACATCTGTGGGAAATCATATTACCAGTAGAACATAAAAAATAGATGTAAATTTATGTTATTAAACCATAAAATTCAATTAAATTAAGAATACAGAGTGAAAATAACATTTCATTAAATTATTAAATACAAAATAATAAAGTTTACTTGAAGTAGAATTATAAATATACAATAATTTTATCCATGAAAAATAATTTTTATTTCAACAAATTAGATTCAATTAAAACTCATTTTTTAAGTTTACAAAAATCAATGTTAATATTTTATTTTATCAAAAGTAGTTAAATCTAGTGATATAATATTTATTCTTTAATGATTTAAAATATTATTTGAAATTTAAAAAATAGAAAACTTTTCTCATTAAATAAGTTACATTTGAAAGAAAATATCAAATTTAGAAACAATTTGCTCAATCTTAAAGGATTGAGAATAATAAATTCTATCAACAATGTAATCTTCTTATGCACCATGTAATGAATTGATATTTTGTTTATTAAAACACCATGATGCCAAGATTTTTCCTAGAAAATGAATCCTTCCAATTGTTTATTTTATGAATATATTTAAATAACCAAAATCAAAATATCAATTACATTTTATCTCAAAATCAGTTTTTCCTGTATAATATAGTTCAAGGATTATAGAACCTTAAGCCTATTTGAATTTTATTTTTGTAGAATTTAAGTCATATTATTTAAATCCAAATTGAAATATTTAAAAAAAAACTAAAAACATTATATTTTTTCAAGAATTATTTATATAAATAAGACAAAAAATGAAGCATATATAATGTATTTTCTCATCTGATTTTAAAAATTCATCAAATTAATTTGATTGTTAAATTTTATAAGTGACCTTTAAATCTATATCCAGCCTCATTAAATAGTTCATATTCATCCTAAATAAATCCACTAATTTGACACCATATTTCATTGCTTATTATCATAGGAAATAATTTCATGAAAAAATCATTATATAGTTGTTCCCACCTGTCATATATTTCATCATCCATTTTTTTGAAACAACTTCTAAAATTAACTTTAAAATATAAGGGGATAACTATATATTTCAATTCCTCGTCACTCAACCCTATCAGTTCTAATTTATTAATGACATAATACAATACTCCAATGATGTCAGATATTTCATAATCCTTGTGATTTGCAATGTAATATTCTAAACCAATGAAAACACCGACTGTTATATGGATGACTTTTTCAAAAGTTAAAAATTTAAAAGGTGCAGGTGACATGAAATATAGGTATTGGGAGCCTATTATACCTCACAACAACATGAACCAACATTGGGTTTGACATATTCCAAGTAGCACAGTACCAATGTTGTCCTATGGAGACCCACATGATATCAGGGATGACGATACTTCAATATATCTAAAAAATATTGAATTTTGGGTTGTTTTATTATAGGAGAGTGAAATTATAATTTTTGGGATATATGGATGTGGGATGAGAAGGTTTTTTGGATAACCGAGGGAAATTAGAGATATTGAAAAAAAAATTATTTCATTCAAGACATGGTTGAATTCAACCCTTGAATCACTCAAGACTTGGATTCGAGCCTTGAAATAGTTAGAGTCTTGATTTTGAACTAGATTTGAGCTTGGATTCGACAATATGGAGTGCCAACCGTAGGTCACTTCTACAGAGAGCTTCAGATATCACAAACGGGTTCACCATGGTTAGGGTTTTTAATATATATTGTGATAATTTTATCAGCTCTTGAGAAAAAGCGTTGATAAAGATAAATTTTATTAGCTCTAAGTTAACAAGCACTAATAAAATGCATCTTTATCAACACTAAAACATTAGCATTGATAAATATCATTTTTATGAGTGCTCTTTTAGCAAATATAAATTTCTATTTTTATCAACACTAAAAAAGTGCTGATAAATACTTATAATACTTTTTTTAAAATGGTAATACTTTTTTAAAAAAGTATAATTATTATATATAATTATAATACTTATAATAATAATTTTTATAAAATAATAATTTTATAATTATTTGAAAATATAATTATTTTTTTATAATTTCATAAATACTTTTTAAAAAATAATATTTATATCATTTTATATATTTATATAATTATATATATAAACATATTAAATATATTAATTATTTAAATAAATTTATCCCAATTTTATAACTATTTATTTATAATTATGTAAATACGTTTTAAACAAATATTATTTATTTATTATATTTACAAATGTATAAAAATAGTAAATATACATTTATAAATATATTTATTTATAATTATTTTTTTAAATGTATTTTTAACATTATTAATGAATATTCAATCTTAAGTTCATGCATATTAAAAATAAGTAAAATTGATTAATTAAAAATGAGTATAATATATTGAAAAACTTGATAAGTTTGATTAATATAAATCATTATAAAAATGGATATATATTGAAATAAAGATAAATACATAATGAAAATATTAAAACATAGTAAATAAGTATATATAAAATAATTAATATAAATTTATTAAATTCTAAAAAAATATTTGTGTGTTTGCGTATGTGTATAAAACTTCATTAATTACATATATGGGAAATCAATATAATATGTTTTATCTATATGTTATAAATTGAAAAAACAAATGACATTAAATTTTGTCTATTACTCGATGCAATTAGTCAGTATTTTTAATTTATATTAATTTTTAATTGTAAACTATCAGTCACTAAATATATAACTATTTAATGTAAAGCATAAATATTATTTTTTACTATATAAATCATATTTATATACATTAATATATATCTATATATTTAACATATATTATTTATTAACATTATCAATAATCATCTAATTAATAAAATATTTAATATTTTTCTCAATTTACTTATTTTCAATTTTAATTTGTTAAATTTTCATTTTTTATATATCTATATATTTAATACATACTATTTATTTGTATTTATAAATTATATATAGTATATTCAATTTATTCATTTTTATCAATAATTATTTAATTAATGAAATTTGTAATATTATTTTTAATAAATTCATTTTTTATTTTTTTATTTTTTTTAATTATTTCATTTTATTTATTCGAACATTTATCTATGCTAAAAAAGTGCTGATAATGGAGTCCTTTATGGGAACTAAAAATATAGCACTGATAAAGGGTACCCTTTATCAATGCTAAAAATAAAGCATTAATAAAAGGTTCCCTTTATCAGCACTAAAGATAAAACACCGATAAATAGTATCCTTTACCAGGGGTCAAAATAAAGTGTTGATAAAGGGAACCTTTATCAGTGCTAAAAAAAGCACGGATAAATGGTTAAATTTATCATCTCTTTCTTTAGCGCTGATAAAGATGCCATTTATTTTCTTTTTTTTCTTTAGTTTATCTTTCTTGCTTTGAGGATATAGACAACGGGAGGTATCACCATTCATCTTCAACATGAAAAAGGTGCTGACACCCCTTTGGTGGTTTGGGTTACTCTTGTAATGAATGAGGTTCTAAAGGATATTGTAATCCCTTGGAGGATGGTTATAACTTCCATTATTCTGAATAATATTACTATAATGAACTTTAAAATATGGAGCTCACAATAGAAAAGGTATCAACGTTAATGTTTTTCATATTTTTCATATTGAAATTGTTTAATATTGACTAGGAATTTATTGGTTTGTTTTGACTTTCAAAGCTTATATGGTAAATTATCCAACCCTATCAATGGTATCAAATCCTTGATCTTTAGTGTATAAACATTTTTTTATCTGTATATTTGATGAATATGCATGCCTTAATGTGTTTTATTCAATATTGTAACATATAATGTGTAAGTTTTTCTTTTGTTTGGCTTAATCATATCATATGATTTTCATGTATCCTAAGGTATAATATAATTTAAACTTATGTATTTGTTCTATGTTATAAGATATGATCTATGAGATTATAAGATATTAATCAACCTTTAGTCCCACAAAAAAGCATTGAGTCATGTTGATGATATATGAGAGATCATCAAATAAGTGATGAGCATTACAACTACGCCAATCGTAAGTGGTGATATCAAGTGTAGATTATTATTGGTTATATTATAAGATATGATTCAATATGTAAGAGTCTGCACAATTACCTTTATTTATCATTACTATCTTATGATTGATCATTCCCATCATTAGTCATAAATTATGATATCAGCAAAAATGATAGAAATTAAATATTTTGATAATTTATCTTGTATTTTATAAAATGTATAGAAATTATAAGTGTTAGGAATTATAAAATGATATTTTATATTCATTAATTAAATATGAAATTTCATTTTTTATTTCATATTTTGGAAAATAAATAAAGGGTTTATTTATTCATTTATTTCCATAGAACATTCATTTTTTTAATTTTTTTATAAAATATGAATATTTGTTATTCTTAATCCATGAGATAGATTACTCTTAGAAGAATTTTATTCCATGAATCACATTCTAGGAATGTAATCATAAGGTTAATTTTTCATCTACTATGAACTCTATTTGTAATTACATTTATTATCTTGAATTTAGTTGTTAAATGTAGTGTATATAGGTTTTAAAATTATTGTGAATTAGATTTTAATTTGAGAAAACTATCCCAAGGTAGAGGGACTTTGGGTTGGAATTCTCACTGGTCAGGAGGCTTATTACTTATTCCCGAAAGGTGGGGGCTGGCTATACATGGATCCCTGATTACTCTTATGGATTTTATATACCTTATGTATTAGAGTCATTCGGATATGTATGAATATACTTGTATTCTATATTTGGGTGAGTAACCCAAAATGTGGGTTGCGTAAAGAGTTAACATTAATATGGTTTGAACATATTAATTTGGTGAATGATATAGGGATTCCAAAAATAAATAATCATAAGCATGCATACAAAAAAATAAAATATAACATCAGATAATAAAGTTTTAATATGATATAATAGTTTTGAATTTTATATTCATATTATGTATATTAATTTGGAGAGTCTTTAAAATAAAACCCTCAAATACTAAGTGTGACATTTATTTTAAATAAAATGGATTTGAAGATCTTGATCATTAAACTAGGTAGGCCCATTCCAAAATATCTTGCCCACGAATTATCATGTGTAAGGTATGGTGGATATGGTTAATCCTAATTGTTAGGTAACCACATCCTTTTTATGAGCTTTTAGTGACACTTATATAGGATATCCAGAGGGTTTGAATACCAATGGAATAGAGTTGATTATTATCCATATGATGAAGATGTATAAAGAGTTATCCACTCAACTCTACAATAATCATATATTTATGATTGACAAGTTATCCTACTTAAATAACTAAAGTTACATGTTTCACACCAAAGTAGGGTAATTAATTAGTGAAATATAGATCTTGTATTACTCAATAGATATGACATATGGGGTAATCATTTTCAGTAGGAGTACTTTCATTAAAATTAATTTATGAAAAAATATAAAACATGGTAATCACACATATATATGTCTTTGTTATATATTATGGTATACATAAGGATAATTATTTTTAGACCTTTTATAAGAATTACCTTTAAAAGAATACGAGATTAGTAACTGGCGATAAGAAGTGTTCTCAAATAGAAGCATTCTGAGCATCTAAATATGAGTGTTATAGGGGTCAATTCAACCAACTATGACGCATGAATATTTTATACTAGGTGTGGATCACACATCTGTGTAGGTCAAAAAAGACTCCTAAATAGGAGGTAACCTAAGAAGGATGAATTAGATATTTATTTCAGTAATAGAGAAAGATCTTAATAAATATAAGTTGACAATTATTATCTTACTCTTCCCAATGAATTAGTTCTATAATTGGAGAATTGTTATTATTTTCCTGCTATAAGTAAAAGTTTTATTTATGTATGTTGTTCGGAAAAGATTGGATTTCATTTATTATTAAGAAGAATAATTATTCTATATATAAGAATGAAATGTTTTATTTCATCATGAGTATGGTTAATGTTTTATACATTTTGGATAAGGATAATTCTATCTATAAAATGTATAATAATATGGCCATGGTTGATTTTAATCACACCCACTATTTTAATTACCGCCTTAGATAAATAAATGAGAAACACATCCAAAGAATCCATAAAGATCAATTTCTAGAAACTATTCGATTATGAATTATTTAATACATGTGAATCTTGTTTATTAGGAAAGATAACCAAATCATCTTCTAATATGGAAAGTAAATGGGATAGTGTAATCTTAAATATATTACTTAGGGATGTATGTGATTGGTATTATGGTGTTTATTGAATGAAATTTACAGCATAAAAAACCTAGAAAATTCCCAAAATATCTTCAACAAACTCAATATGAAACCAAAAAAAGAACACTAACAAATGTAACTTAGCTGCTATGAGTTATATCTTTTACTTTTCAATTTAGTAATATTGATGGAGATCATGGTAGAATTATCCAAATTACTCTTACCTCTAAGGGATTACACAAGACTTTGGGTCCTTGTTTAAAATATAAATATTCCAAATAACCAAAGTTGTTCTTGTGTGTTATCCAAAGAGGTAAATAGTGATCAAGGATGAAGATAGTTTTCTATTTGGATTAAAATATAGAACACAATCTACAAATAGAACATATCTCTTTTATAGAAACTCTTTATGCTCTTTACTAAACGAAGATATGGAGTGTTGATTTCAATCGCATGGTAGTGATTCATTGATGCCTATTGTCATAATATCAATTGAACTGTTCAATTAATATAAGAAGCCTTAAATGAATCATCATATAATTCATAATTTAAGAAAACATGGGGATATAAACAGATGTTCCATACACTGTAAGCCGTAATCTCATCTTATATTGAAAAAACATAAGGTTAATACTTATATATCATGCATCTAAAATTAAATTGGTGAAAACATATTCTTAAGATCCCATCCAAGGCTATGTTAAGTGACAATGTATCCTTGATCTTGGTACACATAATATGTATATCATTGATAATGGAATAGGGGGATATCATACAATAAAATATACCATTTTAGTTCTATTCAAACAGTCTTCTAGTTTCACTAAAACCCCTTAATGAAATTATAAAAAAGATTACAACTCCTTTTGAATCCATTCAAAAATATTTTGGATATTATTTTATGAAATTATTTACATTTTGGAACAAACACTTTTTCTAAAAATTATTCCTTATCCTAAGGGACAACTGTGTAACCCTACAAGATTTAGTAGTGTTGAAAAAATATAAAATTTATATTCTATAAATGTAAGTAAAAACCAGCCTCTAGAAAATCATCAACACTAATAAAGATACTTTGGGGTCTAGTGTAATCTCAATCCCATGTACTAATATTTCAATATGAACATTTCCACTAAAATTTATCATATACATCATATGCATACTTATATAGTCCCTTTTTTCCTTGACATAGAGAGACCACTAGACATAAAACATGTCAATCTATGATAATCCGTCTTATATATTCATGATTATCCAAAATAAACTGATTTTTTTGATAAATAGTTAACTTTTCATTTATCTACTTGAAGATCACATCATATATCCTTCATCCAAATTGCCAAGAATGTTATACGAGACCCAACTAATCATGGCCATGCATTTCCTTCATCTAATTCAATCAGGGTCTTAGATGTATGCTATTTTTATATGATTGGAAAAATTCCATTTTGGTTAAGCTACAATTGATGACATGAACATAAAAATACCCAACCAACCCTATATTAGGTAAGCCTTAATTCTTGCATAATAAAGGTATCAATGTTTCAATGTTCTCATGATTTGTTTATTTCCAACATTAGGTAATAAGTATTGATAACATGCATACACCCATAGGTATATTGATAGATCTATAAAACTATATGATATATAATTTTGTAGGTTAGTCTATGTAATTAGCCTAAAATTATTAACTCATGAGTTTTTTCTTTATATATATATAACCTAACTCTTGTATTGAGTTTAAATGACTACACATGCTAACCTAACATATCATGACAACCTACATGGATATCATATGGTTGGAACACAATCCCTCATGATTTTATTCTTCATATCATGAATGAAAATATTATATTGAGTGTATAATTTCACCCATTCAAGAGTGTAGTATCTAGTAGAACCCACAAGGTTGGAACATGGTTTACTAAACTATGTGACTAGATTTTGCGAGTTACCCTAATTTGTTTTTAGATTACCAAATATTCCCCTATCTCGATTTAAGGGGTTTTCATTCCCTTTTCTCTTCATTATTTGTTTTACCAGGACCTAACACATTTGAAGATTTATCTTCCTCCCTAATTTCTCTATTTGTGCCTCCAAACTCGAATTTCAAGTGTTTCCTTCAATTTATTCACCTTCTTTTGTCATGTCCTCTCATCTTATTTTCTCTTCCTCTCATTTCATTTTGGTTTTTCATGCTACCAAAAATATAGATTGACTAAGTGCTCAAGATGGTTCTAATGTGGGGGGTTTTGGCATTTAAAAGTTTTATGGGTCATCCTATTTCAATTTTGTTTGTTCACCATCCAGGATGATGCATTCCAAATATTTTCAGCTCAATTATCAATTACGCATGGTATGGGTTTTTATGATCTTCTTTTATTTTTCATGTAATTGTGTGCTTGGTATTTTCAAATGAAATTTTTGTTAAATTATATTTATAACTGATAGTTATAAGGGATTCGATGATGGTTTTAAAAATAATTATCCATTATAAAAAATGGTTTACTTTTCATTTAAATTTATACTTAAAACTCTAATTATCAATAAAAGGTTTCAAAAATTGTTCTAATAAAAAATACAGGGTTTAATTTTTTGTCCCCATTTGATCCCTGAGATGAATTATAGAAGTGACGTTTTATTCTTGTAATATGTTTTATGTAAGATGTGTTTATTTTTAATTAGTTTCTTGGGAATTTTTAAATGTAATGTTTTAACAGTTATTTGATAAATGATATTTGAAGTATTATGAAAATACATGGAATCCCAAGTTAGTTTTTAAGAGGCATGTTTGGGACTTGTAATTAGTTCTAAAAAGTGTTGTTGTTTAATACCCTCTTTGTCCCCCTTCTGATTTTTTAAATTCATAAATATTTATTGATGTATATGGAGACTAGGTTATGTATATAAAGAGGATTTTTATTGTGATGGATTTGTTGGCGAGTGTGTGTTATTATTTATGTAACTATTTTGGAATTCTATATTTATTCTACACTAGATAGTCTCACACTACTTGTGTCCCCTATTTATGTGATAGAGGTAATGGGTAGTGCCTCAATTCTATGTTTGGTGAAAGCTAGTTGGGTGGATTGTGTTATGACGCAACATAGGATGTAAATTTTTCCATGTTTGGTAAACTCTAAGACTTTCTCACATTAGGACCTAGGGTAAATCCCATGATATATATTATTTGGTTGGTTGTTTTATAGGATATTCCATTAAATTCTTTTGTATCCCCTATTTGTTTAATGTGTGTGGAACCCTTGGTTGCTTCCTTTTTATTGATTGTATTAATTTCATTGAAGAGATTATTCCTTATAATTTTCCTTTTTTATTTATGAAACATGAGTGAGTTTCCTAAAATATTATTGAATATGTTTTAAAAGGATATTTAAAATAAACAAAGGTATTTTTACATGGTGTGTGTGATTTCATATAATTGTTTTAAATAAAATTTATTTAAAATGGATTATATTTGGTTGTTTTTACCAAAAAAAATAGTTTGTTTTATTAAACGTATTTTTTATTTAGTTTATTAAGTCTACTTCATAAAAAATACTTTACTATTATCTTTAAAACTATCTCTATGATATGTATTTTTAAAGGAATTTCATAAACTCTTTAGTGAAATCCTATATGGTGTTGTTTTCTCACACCCTACATACACTATTCAGTGTATGTAGGCTCTCATGTTTTCCATTTAACTACCCATTATTAGCCTTACCTTAAATTTAGGATGATGTTTTGTTTCTATACAGTGTAGTAGTGGAATATGATGAGTGACTATGGGTCATGGGGAGATAGGTAGGAGCTGCTGTGTTTTTATTTGGTTTTTCTTTAGGATGCTTGTATCAGCTTTTCCTTTGGATTCTTTGTGTAATTATGTTTATTAATTTATTATACAGATCATGAACTTTCTTGTTTCAAGGTTTTATTTTTTATTTTTTATGTTATACTCTTATTAGATGTTTCCTTTTTCATTTTATTTTGGTAAAACCATTACTAAATGTGTCATCAATGAGGATATTTGGGGAATATTTAATGGTTGTTTATGTTGGTATTTTAGAATAAAAGATCTTAGGGGTGTTTTTTGGTTCTTGGGTGATGTTCATAGTTTAGGGTCTATTGTTTTGTAAATACGAGGTCAGTTGGACATTTGGTTATTTAATAGTTTGTGATATAGATTTTATATAATTTATTTTGGGTTTGAAAGGGGTTTTGTTTGTGGGATTTTTATATTTGTCTAATGGTTGTGTTTTATTAAAGATTATTGATTTGAATTATATTGGTTGGGGATAGTTATTTATTTTCACATGACTTATGAATCTAGTTAATTTCCTTTGAGGTTTGTGGGTGATTGTAGTTTAACCTTTTCAAAGATAGTATCCTAATGGATTGGACATGGTAAGACCTATGCGTCCATGAATAGGTAGGTAGGACTTATGTTTCTTTTAGTATTCACCTAAGGGTGGTGATTTTTATTTGTTATCATGATTCGGTTACTAAGGTTATGGTCTTATTTGACCATGTAGAGCATAGTGATCCAAGTTTAGAACCCATTTTAGTTTTTATGAGGTCTACTAGTGGGACAAGTTTTCACTTGGGATTTTATTTTTGTCCTTTGAAAGATGTGGAGCATTGTGGACGTTCAAGGATTCTTGTATTTTGGATGAAATTAAAGTTCTAAGTATCATTTTTTCTTGACGTGTGTGTATTTTTTTGGTTTTTTCTATTCTAGATAAATTCTAAAATAGTGGGGAGACCAATTTTAGGTCTTTATTTTCCTTATAACATATCCTAGTGGTTGGGCTAGTGAGTCTTGTTGAGCGGTTTTCTTTAGGTGGAACCCTTTTGAGTTGTTTTTCAAATAACCTATTCTTTAACCACAAAAATTCTAGGGTAGGAAAGTGGTATAGTGGGGAGAATTATCGCACCCCAGTTCCATTATTATATTAATTTTATCTAATTATAAGTATGATTTTAATTTTAGGGGTTTTGGTTTAATTTTTTTTGTTTTTATAACTTTATTTATACATATGATTATTATGTGCAGTCTAGGAGAAACTATTTTGAATCTTAAGGTAATGAACCATTTTAGTTTATTTGGTTCATTTATAATTGGTCCTACACTAGTAATGCTTGGTTTGGATTAAACTATGCAAGAGTTTTTGTTCATGGGATGTTGGTTCACGGGTTGAACATGGTTGTGAGTAACCATGTGGCAGCCATGTGATAGCATTGTAGATGTTTCGTAGGTGTTTTTCATGGTTAGAACATGGTTTAACAAACCGTTCATCCAAACCATGTTAAGGGAGTGGTGAGTCTCTGGTAGAACCCATATGATTGGTGTATAGTTTACTAAATTGTGTGGCCAAACCATGTGAGTTTCCAATATTATATTTTTTGAATTTTAAAAAACTCCCTTGGCTTGATTTAAGATGTTTCCATCCCCTTTTCTCTTCCTACTTCATTATAATAGGCTAGGGTGCATCTGAAGGTGTCTCCTCCTCCCTTTATTCTCTATTGTTGAGCCTCTATAATCCAATTTCATGATTTTTCTTCAAGAAAATCCCCTTTTTTCATCCTTTTATATCTTATCCTTTCACCTTTATCTCATTTTTCTTGGTTTAGATTTCTACTTAAAACCTAGAATTATGTCAGGATGATATTAGGGGTTCTGAGTGGTTCTAATGCTAGGATTTTATTTTTTAACTGTTGTATGGGTCATTCTCTTTCATTTTAGGGAATTTTCCACTAAAGGCAATACATTTTGGATTATTCCGACTTGATTACAGATTTCCCAAGGTCAATTATTTTGAAGTATTATTTTATTTACTATTTCATTGTTCCATTAAGGTTTCTTAATGCCATGCTTGTTAAATTATATTTATAAATTATAGTTAAAATGTATTCTGAAAAGGATTTGAATAAAAATGGGGGGTTTAAAGATGGTTTTTCAACATTTGGTACATTTTATGAATTAAAGAGTGAATATTTAAGCTTTTAAGAGGTTTTATAATAATAGGAGTTGATTTATCAATTTGTTTTAAGGGTGGTCTCAAATGAAATGTTTTAAGAATATTTTTAGTAAATGGAATTTGAAATATTATGAAAATACTTGGAATCCCAAGTCATTATTCAATAAATCCTATTTGAATCTTTTAATTTATTTTCAAATATATGGGTGTGTGAGACCATCTTTATTCCCCTTGTGCTTGTTTCCCTTCTTGGGTGGTGCTTAATGTATTTTGAGACTAGGTGATGGTTTGAAAGGGGATATTTCTTACGAGGGAATTAGAGGTTAGGATGAGTTATTATTTATTAATTGTGATGAATGTATTGATTATTGATTATTGACCACCTTCACCTTTTTTGGTTATAGAAACTAGGTATCTAAGTAGGAATTCTTGATTTATGCTACACTAGATAGTCTCACATAACTAGTGTACCCCTAGTTATGTTATAGGGTTTGTGTGAAGTGACCTCGATTCTAGGCTTGGTAAAAGCTTGTCAGGTGACTTATGTTAGGATGCAACATAGGCTGAAAGTTGGTCCATATTTTCTAACCTCTAGGACTATATCATTTTAAGACATATGGTAGAGCTTATGAAACTAATTATCAAATTGGTAGTTTTTTATATAGAATTCCCTTAACTTATTTTGTATCCTCGGTTTATTTTACATTAATTTCACCCTTTATTTTTTCATTTTTATTTATTTTATTCATTTCATTTAAGATTTAATTCCTTATGATTTCCATTTTTCTTTATACAGTGTGTGTGGGTTTTCTAAAATATTTATGAAAAAGGTTTTAAAGGATTTTTTAAAAAAAATATGATTTTTGACATGTCTTGTGTGATTTCATATAAATGTTTTAAATAAATTTATTTAAAATGGATTGTTTTATGTTGTTTTTTCTCAAAGTAAATGGTTTAATTAATAAAAAGGAAATTTTTTTTTGTTTAGTTAATTATGTATACTATAGAAAACCAAATTTCCTATCGTATTTAAAAATCCGATATAATTTGATATATTTTTAAAGTAATTTTTTAAGCTATTTGGTGTAATCATACTGATAATTGTTTTATCACACCTAACATGCTTCTTTCTATGTATACAGACTCTCAGTTTTTCCTTTCATCTTCCTATGATTTTCAATACTTTTCCTTCTGGCTTATGTTTGGTGTAACACTAAAAAATTTCAAACTATATTTTCCTTTAAAACCTAGTGTATTTAATATCATGATTCATGCAAAAAACTAATCCAAAAAAACCACAGAACATTATATAACTGTTATCATTTTGTTGTTGTATTGGTGGGTAGAAATAGAGGTAACCAAATTATGAAATATATATGGAAATAGACAAAGTCCATTATTTTTACTAATCCATTAATGAAATTATGTCATGGAAAACATGTTATTTTCAAGTATAAATTATTATTTTATTATTTCGAACAATTATTCTATACCTATTATGATCTTTCCATTATAAAATGTGAATTTTGAAAATTGGAGTTGTCATACAGTTGCGGCATAGGTAGGTAAAACCATGAGACAACTGTAAAAATTTCATTTTTTTGATATATGTATTTTTTACACTTATAACATAGTTTTTCTAACTGTGTGAGACAACCATGAGAGATTCTATGATATCTAGGGATTCCCACACAATTGGTGCATGATTTGGAAAATCATGCAGCTAAACTGTGAAATCTTTCTAATAACGTAAATACATAAAAATGACCAAACTAACCTCCTTTTAATTAAAATCTTTATATCCCTATTCCCTCCTCACTCAACCAAGTATCCTTCCCATGAATGAAATTCCTTCCTCCTATCTTGCTACTTGGATTTATTGTGGGTATCATTAATGATTTTTCAAAGAAACCCTCTTGTAAGTCATTTCTTCTTTTCTATTTGTTTATATTCTTCCTTTACTCATGGTTTTCACTCAACCCTAAGGAACTAGAGGCCTAGGGTTCCTATTAGAATAATATATTGGAGCAGGGTTTTATTCTTGAGGTTTTATCTTGTTATTTAAGGATCTACACCTCCAATTTCAAGTGGATTTTCTTTATTTCTTATGGATTTCGTTATTAAATGTAGGTGGATTTGTTTCCTTTATTGTAGGACTGAACACATGGATGATTTTAATTTAAAACTTTTATAATTGAAATATAAATTTTTTAATATTTATTTTATGAATTGTTTCTATATAAAACGCCTTGTTTTATCGTTCCTTTTAATTTATAAAATTAGAAAGAGCATGTTTGATAGAAAATGGAACTGCTTATGAAATCATTGATTTGTATGAATTATTTAATGATGTATATGATATAGATTAAAACATATAGGGATATATAGGTACTTGGGTAGGTTAACTAAGATCATACACAGTAATTTACTCTAGTTACAATGTTTCCCAGACTAGTTGTATAATTTTTACACATCACACTGGTCCAATGACATAGAAATTCCACTATCCTAATTCTGTAGTTTCTTTTACATTCCATAAATTAAGGTTTTTCTCTAATTAGTGATGTTGAAGTTCTAGGTTCCTCTATTATTAGTGCTACATGGTTGATTTCTGTGTTTTATATTTTAAATTACTGATCAAATGATTCACCTACTTTGTTTACTTGGTCATCAATTTATTTCTATGTTGTTTGTTTGCCTTAAAATGATAAAATATTACTTTGTATCATTATTTTAAAACTAGAATAAAATAGTTTATCTAAAAAATGTTAGATAAAAAAAACTAGGTGATAACCTTCTAGGATTGATATTCTCACACCCTGTGTATACCCATTGGGTATATGTAGACTTTTTTTATATGGATATAGGTAAATAAAAAACATCACTTGAAGGTGGTGGGTGTTCTTGACCAACTTATTTGGGATATGGAAGGTGACATGATGGGTTTTACTTCATGAAAAATGGTTATGGGTTGAAGACCTTTTTTTTATTTTTTATTTTGTAGTATGTTTAGTCTCAGATGATATATCATCTTATAGACTCCTATTTTGTTCTTTTTATTTTGAATCCTAATGATGTATGTTTACTTTTATCTATTCAATAATTTATTTTTAAGGCTTATTTATGTAGTATATTTATATCCTTGCATGTTGACATTTTCCTATGTTTATTATGACTCTTTTTGCTGATTCATGTCCCACCAATAATTAATGAGGTTATCGTAGGTTCTTGGATAGATCTCTTTTAATTTATTCATGGGATAAATATTCCAAAGGTGTATGCTCAATGCCTAGGAACTTGTTTCTAGATCACGAGGATTGATAATTCCCCTTAGTCCTTGTCCCAAAATGGTTTAGGTTATTATGTCTAGGGTAGCCAAGTTGGTTCATGAAAAAAATGGTATTAGAGCCCTATGTTTTTGGTATATGATATTTGGGGAATTTGGTAGACATTAGATAGAACTATAGAGAATTTAGGGTAGGTATAATGGGGTGTGTGGACAAAAATATAAGTAATATACCTCAATTTACCATGGGGTATCAATGTTTGTTTTTTTGACATATTATTCTCCATTATTGTTAAGGTGCATGGGATGCAGACTGCGTGCATGAACCATGTAATAAATAATGATTTAAATTGTTTTATTTATTTTCCATTATGATGCATGTAATTGATTTATTAATATTTTTGATTTATAATTTGTTAATGGTTTCCCTTTTTTTAAATTTTCATATAATACCATGCCTCCTAAGGACCCCCTATAAACCCTCATGTAGGAGGAGTAGATAACATTACACAAGTGAACCCACCCATCAAATAGAACCTTATTGAGTCTATAGTGAGGATAGTTTAAGCCAGAGACTAAGGAGTAGGTGCAACTCTAGCTCATGCATTAGGAGTGGGCCCAAGTATATTTTCAGAGAGTGGTCATACTGAGAAATTTATTTACCATAATCTACTAGAATTGTGAGATTCTTATGACCCATAAGAAGAAGAGTATTAGATAAAAAATAGAAAATTTTCAATTTTTTCAACACTCATGAGGCAGTGAATGTGAATTTCACCTATTTCACACTTGAAGGAATAGGTAAAAAATTTGTTGGAATCAATGGTTCAAGAAATATTTTATTAGAATATTGATTGTAAATACTTTAAAGTTATATTTTACCAACAAATTTATCAAACAAATATGGATTTTTTCAAGTCCCAAGAGTTTTTAACCCTCAAGAAGGGTGATAAGAATATGATGGAGTATGAAAACCAATTTATAGAGGTTCTTTGTCTTTCATTAGTGCTGATAAATAATGATACGTTGAAGGAAGACCAATTTTTAATGGGACTCCTCCCTGAAATCCAATCTTAAGTGTTCATACTAAATTTTAGGATCTATGCCTAGGTAGTAGATTAATATCTAGTGGTAGATATTTATCAGGATAGTATATTCAATTTACATGATGTCTCTATAAATACTAGTGGATATGAGGGTGGTATTTCTGAAATAAAGATGAAGAATGATGTTTCTAAAAGAAGTAGTAGTGGTAGATCTTTGCATCCTCCCCAATAAGTGTCCTCTTTTCCCTGGGAAATAAGGTCCATATTTTCCATAAGTTTGGCAAGGATGGTCATTTGAAACCCTCTTATCTAGGAAAACCAATGGTGTTTCATGCTTGTGGGTAGTTTGGAAATATTTTGAGGTTTTTCAGGAATAATCTTTCAGAAAAGAGTGGTTCTAGTTCTTCTACTCCTAGAGGATCTAAATAACTATAAGATGTATTGAGATCTATAGGGTCTATCCCTTAAGATCGAGGAGGTAGAATGAGATATTATTATGGGAAAATTTAGCTGAGGAATGATCCATAGGCTGGTGATGAGCCACATACTCAATTTGAGAGTATAAAATTTCATGCTATGGATCCTTCTCCTGTAGAATCTAAGACGATTCCTAAAAAAGTGATATTTACTATGTTCATTGCATCTTCTATGGTTATTTATTTATTCAAATCTAGTTCTTCTCACACATTTTGTATTTATGTGGTAAAGTTTTCTGGATATTCCCTATTTAATGAAAATATTGACTCTTCTTGGGGAGAAGAAGGAGCATGTCCATAGGTTCCCCTATTTTATTGTTTCTATATCTGAGGTGGAACTATCTTGGGATTTTCTCATCCTCGATATGGATCTTTTTAATGTCATATTTTGAATGGACTAGCTGACAGATTTTATATCGAGCATCAAATGTTATCATTAGAGAATACATTAAACTTCTGCTAATTAGAGTTATCACATATTCTAAGGGGAGTAGGATCCTCATTCAATCTTGTTAGGTCTTACTATTCCCAATGTTGACCATCTTACATGATTGATATTTTTTTCTTGAGGCTGTTGAAGAAGTACTGGGGAGTGGGTTACATCTTTTAGTTAAATATTTCCCCGATGTGTTTCCCAATGACTTATTGGGATTACCCTTAGAGTGGGTGGTCTATATTTTCATAGATTTTATTCCAGGTAGAAATATGATATCCCTACCTTACTACCATAATGATCTAGATGAATTATAGGATTTTAATATCCAGGTTGATGATTTGGAGTCCTAGGGTTTTATCCACCCTAGTGTGTCTCCACGGACCACACTACTGCTCTTTTCTAAAAAGGATGATGGATCTATCTAGTTATACATTGATTATTAGAAATTGAATCAAGTTACTATTAAGAACAAGAATCCATTCCCTGTATCTATGACTTGTCTCATAAATTAATAGGGGTGAGGTGGTTGTCAAAAATTAATCTTGGGTTGGGGTTTCATTATATTTGTGTAGGGGAACCCGATATTCCCAAGATAGATTTTTGTGAAAGATATGGGTACTATGAAATTTTTGTGATTCCTTTTGTCTTGATTAATGCTCCTATGATATTTATGCTTTTGATGAATCAATTTTTCAATTTTTACATAGAATCTTTCATCATGGAGTTTAGAGATAACATCTTAGTTTATTAAAAGACTACAGAGGAGAATGCATGACATTAGAGAATTATCCTTGGTCACTTCAGGAGAATTATATATATGAAAATATATCCAAATACAAATTTTTTATTTGGAAAGTTATGTTCTTGGGAAATTTAACTTTTGGATCCAGTAAGTTAGGTTCTTTGACCACACTCACATAAAAGAGAGTAATGTTTTTGTGGAGTCCCAAGTATCGAGATTTCTTTGAAGAGTTGAAGCAACATTTTATATTAGCCCTTATCAAGATCTTTATTTAGGTAAATCAGTGTTATGTGGTATTTTTTGACACTTTAGTTGTGGTATTGGGATGAATTTTGATGGAAGATGTTCATATAGTGTATTATGGCTCACGAAAAAATCAACCTCAAGAGGAAAATTATCCCACCCATGACCTAGAATTAGAATCTAATATGTATACACTCAAATGTCAGTGGAATTAGTTTTTTTGATGATAAATTTATGATATAAACCAAGAAAAAACGTTTGAGACACTTATTTTATCTAAAGTATCATAATCTATGGAAAAGGAAGTGGGTGGAGTACCTACATAAGTTTGAATTTGATATTGACTACACCATTGGTAAGGGGAATATCATTGATGAAGTCCTTAGTAGTAAGGTAACTTCTCACGCTATAAAGGAGTCCAATGAAAAATGGAACCTTTTATGGCCATTTTGCATCTGGAGGTGAAAGAGGAAGAAAAAACAATGTTTCTTACTAGTGTGCTATTGACCCCTTCCCTACTTGATCTTATCTCTCAAGATCAGGTGAGTTATGAAGAGTGACGACATATCAGGGGCCTTATATATGGTGGGGAAACCATATTTGTGTAGTCTATATCTTAATAAGGCCTCATTTTCTTCAGGAATAAATGTATAGTTACTTATTTCATGAAGAAAGAAGTCATGGAATACCTTAATTGGTTGTAGTGGGATTTTTATTCTAGAACCTCTAATATATAATATTATATGAGACGACCTTTATAGTATCCAAGTATGTGGTGGGATATTTCTAATTTATTATCTTGATACTTTACATTCCAACAGGTAAAAGATAAACATCAAATTTCCTCAAGGTTGATTCAACATCTTTCCACCTCTAATTTGTTATGAGATAATGTGTTTATAGATTTTATTATCGGACTACCTCATTTTACCTTGGTAAATAATTAAATTTGGGTTGTCCTTGATTGGATCAAGAAGTATTCACATTTCATACTAGTTAAGGAAAACAACAAAGTGAGAGATCTCAAGAAACTCTACATGTAAGATATTATGAGGCTACATGGTGTTCCTTCTGCCATTGTGTTTGATAAGGATTTGAGGTTTACTTCTTAGTTTTATCGAGGCCTCTAAGAGGAAATGGGGGTATCAAGTTAAATTGAGAAAAACACACCATCCTTGAACATATGGCTTGGAAGAGTGAGAAAATTATATTTTGGAAGATATATGTGGAGTTTGTGTTTAAAACATTAGTAGTTCATGGGACACATATATGGAATTGTATAAATTAATCTATAATAATATCTACCCATAATCCATATGGATAGATCGATTTGAATTTCTATATGATCCACTGTGATACTATCCTTTGTATTAGGGTGAGGTGAGTGATACCTCTCTTGTTAGACTGATCCTTATCTAATAGATGACTGATAAGAATAAGGTTATCTAGAAGTATATTTAAATGACATAAAGTTGTCATAAATTATATAATGAGAGTCTTCATCATCCATTAGAGTTTTCAGTTGGTGACCAGGTGTTCTTAAGGGCGTCACATCAGTTGGGCCATTGATGATTGGGAAATCAAGGGAAGATCTCCCAAAGATTCATGTGACCTTTAGAGATTATGGAAAGAGTGGAGAAAGTTTCATATCGATTATAATTTCGACCTTAGTTATAAATACATGACATCTTACATGTTTCCCAACTAAAAAATTAGCATCCCAACCCTGTTCATGTACTAAAATAAGAATATCTCAAGTTAGAGCCAAATTATTTAGTGATTAAGAACCCAAATCATATGGGAGACTCCTATGTTAAATTATTTAATGTGATTGAAATTCCATTATTCTATATTTTGTGAAAAATGGGAGTAAATCCTAGAAAATGTGGGAGTAATAATCTCTTGTTCAAAGACAAAACATCAAGTTGAATTTTTGGGGGAAGACAATGATATACAATGAGGAGAATTTTAATTCCCACAATTTCATTTTGAGTTACAAATTCTTATTTTCTTTTTTTTTATAATTTTATTCTATCCCTCTTGTGATTTTCCCTTTGAAAATTTGAATTGGTTAAGTAAGGCATGTTGCACGATTAGCACACAGTTAGGAAAAACCCTGAAACAACCATGAAAAACACCTATAGTTGTTAATATAGGCCGTTTTTATTATTATCCCATGGTTTTTATAGACATGATATCCAACTGTGTAATTCTCTAGGTGAGCTAGTGTTTCCCACACGATTGGAACATAGACCGAAAAACTATACAGTTAAACCATGTTACCTGCCTAAAAACTTAAAAAAACTCAAATGACCTAACTACCCTCCTTTGAGTTAAAAGAATAGTGTCGCACATTCCATACCCACTCATCCTATACACTATTCCACACAAAAAATTTCCCCCCTCCTCTTTCTTAGATTTTTTAGTGGTTTCATCAAATATTCTTCAAGAAAACCATATTATAAGTGATTTCTTCCTCCCATCTTGTTCATATTCGTCCTTTACTCGTGGTTTTCACTCAACCCTAAGGTCATAGAGGCCTATGGTTCATAATTAATTAATTTATAGGTGTTGGTTTTGATGTTTGTGGGTTTCTATTTTTGTTTTAAGATATACATATCCCTTTTCAAGTGGGTTTTCTTCACTTCTATGGTATTTCATTAATAAAGGTTGGAGGTTCCATTTCAAAACTTGTAGGATTGAATGCATGGAATGTTGTTGTTTAAAATTTAATTTTTGAAAATAAGTATATTTTTATTAATAGTTATTTTATGAAATAGTTTTATATGGAAATACTTGTTTGATCATTCCTCAGAATTTGGCAATGTGGGAAGAGCGTGTTTTATATAAAATGGAAATGGTTATTAATTTATTAATGAGGATGATCTATTTAATGATGTATATGATATATATTAAACATCATGGTAGTCCTTGGGTTCTTTGGTAGGTTAAAATATATCGTATAGGGTTTTTTACACCAATTATAGTGTTTCCCTAACTAGGGGTATTGTTGTTTGCACATCCCACTAGTGAAGTGATATAGAAATTCCAATACCCCTGTGCTAAAGTTTTAATTATATTCAACTAATTAAGGGTTTTTTGTAATTATTGATGTATATTTTCAAGGTTACCTTTACTTAGTTCTCTTAGGGTGATTTACCATGTTTTATATTTTAAATTTCTAACCAAATAGTTCAACTACTTTATCTAATTGGTCTTCTCTTTGCTTCTATGATGTTTGTTTGCCTTAAAATGTTAAAAGATTACTTTGTATATTTATTTTCAAACTAGAATAAAATATTTTATCTAATAAATGTTGAATAATGAGAATTAATAGAGATCCTACTAGTATAAATATTCTCAGACCCTACATATAACCATTGTGTGTATATGAACTTTATTTCTATAGATACAGGTAAGGGAAAAGAATTGATTTGAGGTGTGTTTGTTCTTGATTGTATTACCTGAAATATGGGAGGTGAAATGATGGGTTGGACTTCATATCAAATGGTGATTTATATCTGCCCACACTTTTTTATTTTTTCATCTTGTAGTATTTTTATTCTCTAACATTGATCACCTTATTGGAACCATTCCCATTCTTTGTATTTTTACTCTTAAAGACGTATGTTTACTTTTGGATGTTAAAAAATTTATTTTTATGACATTTTAATGTTGGATATTTATATATGTTCATGCTTATACTAATAGTATATCTACTATTATTTTTTATTCTGATGCATATACTTCCAATAACCAATGAGTTTATTTCAGGTTCTTGGATAGTTCTCGTTTATTTTATTCATGGGATAAAAAATTCCCAAGGTGTATTCTCAATGCCATAAAACTAGTTTCCAACCTATGGGTATTGGGAAATAACTTTTAAAATTTCCTTAAACTAGTCTAAGTGCCCAGGTTAGGGATAACTTGGTTATTTTATGACAAACTCAGTTAGTATAACTAAATAAATAATTAGATCATTTTATATCTAAAATGTTCCTTCTAAAATTCGGTTGTTATACGCTACTATTTATTATTTTAAGAAAATAAATATATTATTATTATATGATGAGTAAATATATTATTGATATTATTATTATACTAACTCTAATTAGTAATTTATAGTAAATAATAATAAGAATAATTAACATTTTGAAAATTCATTTTCCTATAAAAACAATTTTTTCATTACATTTTTTGATTTTTTAAAAGATTTTTTTTAAAATTTTAAAATTTTAATTTGACTGAATAAATTTTAGTTTTTTTATTTTTAATGAGCATATTATCTTAGGATATTTTTTGTTATTTTTTTTGAAATAGTTTATTTTTAGGTGAATAGTGAAAATACAATTTTTATGTATACCGTAGATTTGATGATATTATCATAAACTAAGAATGAATTTAAAACATTTAAAGACGTTATCATAAAAAATAGTATTTAAGGAGTAAAATTATGCATTTAAAAATACTATTTTTAATTAAGAAAACTCAGGTTTAATATTTTGAAACACGAGTAATATTATTTTAATAAAAAACATTTTTGGTGTGTTTATTTTAATTAAGTATCTAGAAGGAAGAAATCAATTTTTGATTTCTTTTTGAAGAATAATAATTATTTATTGGTTAATAATAATCAAATTAATTTTATATAAATTAACAATATTGATAATTTTATCCTAAGCAAAATTTTTATGATTAATAACCAATTTTTATAAAAGTCGTTTTTTATGCCTAATGTGTGCTAATATAAAAAATAATTTTTATCAACTGTAGAAATTTTATTTGATAAAATGTTTTTCATATTTTAAATAATAATTTTCAAATTAGTTAATAATGGTATTTTCTTTTTTAGCCATAAAAATTAGTTTCTAAGGTTAAAAATATAGTTTCCCCTGTAAAAGTATATTAGGTAAAAAGACTTTATCCAATTGTAAGTTATTAAAAAAATGTTATGAACCCATCTCAAAATGGGTTTTTTAGGTTTTTATCAATAAAAAATTATCTCCGATCTATTATTTTCTAATTTTTAATCCACTTTCCATGTGAAACATTTTTTCCTTTTATATTAAGTGGTTATATTTACCAACAAATTGCCATTCCCTTCACTTATAAAAGGGTCCATCCATCACCTCTTTAAATAAATTATAAAAATTCAAATTTACCTTAAAAATATTCCCATTTTACATAAATTATAATTTTATTCCACATACCTATGTATCAGGTCACAAGAAATTGACCTAAGTTCTCCATTTCCAAGAAGTATTTCAAAAGATAGTTCAAATTCTCAAATTAGATACTAGTGATCCTAATATTTTTTTCTTATCTATATTTATCATCCAAACCCATACCAACCTTTAAAATATGATAATATAATTATTATTTAAATACTAATATTTTTTTTATTGAATAAAAATTATCCATTTTTTCATTTCTCCTTAGAGAAATTGAAATTTTATTCTCGTGTATGTGCAAATTACCTCTTCCATGAAGTGATATATTTTTTCCTTCTTTACTACACAACATGAATATTTAAAAAATGGTATTTTATGAACTAAAATAGAATTTATAAAATTTTTAATATTATTAAAAAATAAATCAATTTATACCTTCATTCCATTCTATGGGAAACACAAATATCATCTATGCATACATGCAGACAACTACCTCTATGAGAAAAATGTTCTATTTTTCACTACCAACTTACTCAGTTGGTTATAAAACATATTTTCTGAATATATATGAAATAAATTATTGATATATATAACTAATATGGCTATGAGGGTATAAAATAAAAATTGATGATCTTTATTAATTAATCTATTTTTTTTGGGAGGTTACCCTACACAAGCTCGTCAGGGATATCATTCTCTCAAACCATGCCAAAAGTTCCAATATAATTAACTTGGAGATGTATAAATAATTGAAAAAAAGTTATTTAAATATAATTTTTATTTTGGTAATGATAAACTTAGTTCCCAAGAATGAGGTTTGATGTCACTATTACAAAACATGTGCACAAAAATTAGATTTACAACATCTGATAATGGAAATAAGTGATAAATAACTAAAGAATTTATAATAAATGATTATAAAAAAAGATTCAAGAGGGTTATAGATATGAATAAGGTTTTGAAATTATTTATTTATATGGTTATGTTTTTTGGATTTGGTTCCCTAGAACAAAATTCTGTGTACATTATGATAACTTATATTCATAGCTTTTGAATATTAGTAGACTACTTATCACATCATGATTGTTCTTCTATATAGCATAGTATGTGATAATTTCCAAAGAGTATATGTTACCATAAATGGTAATGGCAGTTCCCTACTATGATGATAACCTAGAAGTACTACGACAATATTCCTAAATATATGTTCTATAGCCGGATGATATCATTTGATGGACACAAATTATACAAGCTATCAAGGGTGGAGACTCATAGAACTTTCAGGCATCTTCTCATGGTGTGCGCCCTTGGTAATATCCAGTATGATATTATGAGAACAAGACCCTCTAGTAAAAAATATACATTTATACGTGTCATTGGATTTTCCTATCCGCGGATGTGTGAATTGGCCCTTAGACTTTAGGATTATTATTAATGAGTATTATGAGTCACATACTTTTATGTACTGACCAAAACTGTGAAGACATATGTTCATGATGAGGTAGGACACATTGGGTGTGTCACGATTAATGCTGTATTAATTAATAATTTAAGAATGTATTTTCCTCTTATCTTTAATAATAGTTGATATCTTAGGTCCTTTGAGATATCAAAAATGTAGGTTGATGACACCATCATGCAACCTGCTTGACTTGAGATATCTTAATAAAGGGATTATATAACATAGTAAGATTTTCTATATGGTATTATGTCATTGTAGCATTAACTTCTTTCTCCATGGGTTCCTTGGCATATTGCTAGATGCTAACCTTATATTTTAGGCTGCTTCACCTAATTATACTGGGAAATAGGCCTAGAGGGTCACACACTAAGTGTTTCTAGAATATCAATTAATTAATATATTATTATTTATTATTTAACAAGTTGAATAAATATTAATATCAGACATGGTTTAATAATTATTCTTGTATTCTTGATCATATATATATCATGTCAATAGTTATTTGAGAGAATATAATGTGAGTAGAATATTTAATAAATATTTAATTATTATTTAGTGAATATAATATTTATTTATTTAATAAATAAATTGTCATTATTTAAGGCCCAATAAATATTGTAGTGGAACAGCAGACAAAGTTTAATGGTCCGGTGAGAAATAAAAAATATTGAATATTATTTGACTAAATAATATTTAATTTAATTCTAAAGTTAAGAGAATTTCAAGAAATAATAATAATATGATTATTATTTGACATGGGGTTCCATAGGGATTAAATAAATAATGAAGTGCACTTGTGAAATTATTTTATTTTATCCCTAGAAGTATATAAACCCAACTATATTATTTTCTCTAAGAGAGAATTGGTCTGTTTTGGTTGCCCCCAACAAATTTGGAGAATCCTGTTAAGACCAAGTGGGATCCCTTCCCCAATAATGTTCCCAAGAACAGAGAGAGATCTTCCTCCACCTATCACTCTCAAGTTAAGAGAGATCAAGGAGAACACTTTGAAAGAGGTTCTCGTAGTGACCAGAGGTGGATTACGCAATCGGTAGGATCTGACATGCTAGTACCCGAAGATTCCTACGATGACATTTAGAGATTTCTGGAACACATGTGGATCCCCACTAGAGGGAATATTCTCTTGATTCCTACAACATAATGACAATGCAACACAAATTTGTTGTCAGATCCATCAATGAAGAAAGAATTACAACACGGTAAATCTTAATTAATTAAATTTATTATAAATAATATGCAATGATCCTATATCTGGTTCTAGTCTTCTATCCCTTGTCCATTTTCTTAAATTAAATTCCATATATCATGATGTTTATCATCGTGTAAATCTCATATTGATCATCGATCATGACAAAAAGAAAAGTTGGGAACGACCCATAACACACTTCCGCAGTGCAAAAAACCTATAAGTGGTATCAAAGCGGTCATATAATTATTTATAATTATTTAAATATTGTAGATTAATTTATCATTTTCTTATTTATTTTTCAATTCAAGTTTAATCTTTCTTTTAATAAGATTGTGAGATCTGCAAATGTGATTTCTACAACTTCGTTTCTCATAGATCTAATTAATAAAATTAATGTTATGAAAAAAATAAAATCAAGGAACTCATCTAGAGTTGCTGAGGATTATGGCTAGATAATACAAGATTACATGTTTTGTAACAATATTTACACTCCTTGTACTTGTGTTTAATACATCAGAAATTTATTTGGAAATTAATTTAAACCATGTGCATTGATGACTTGTGGTGCATTTATATCTTACACTGCATGTTTACTAGGCCATCCTGGTGCAAAATCATTCATAGTACATGTATTTTATTCCATATACATAGAATTTAGTCCCATTGATTCATATATGAGACATGTATTACCATACATGGCCTACCTAACTGGTGGTCGTGTAGCTTGGAGACCACACACCGTGTAGTCACTTATACATGCTGTGTACCCCACTTTTCTGAGGCACAGTTTACAAACCAAGTCCCTAGGAATGTGCCTCAAATATATGGTGAGAGATGTACATGGCGTGTATCTACATGTACATTTTTTGTACTTATACTAAATTACATAGATTTAAAATTTATTTATCATACTGTGTAAACATTATCGACATGTGCTTGAATGCGATCATTAAGTTGACATGACACTCCATGTGATAGGTTTTAATATATATGTATATACATATTGAATTAATATCTACATAATGTTCATATCTATATATCATGTATGATTCATATTACCATTGTTACTCTACATGCATTGAATCATAATACGTGACCAAAAAATCAGGTGATTCGTATAATCATTAAGTTGATAGTACACATCATGAAATTACGTGATAAGTCACATATTCTATATGTAAAAATAGTAAACAATATATGGATATAATACATTTTGGGTGGATTTGGACAGGTATTCACCATGTTTCCTTCCAGATACATTTATGTACACAGTTAATTGTATATAAATTTATTTAATTTGTCTAAAATTATAATGGATGTGAATCTCAAGGAAATTTAGATAAGAATTAAGATAAAAGAATTGATTAATTAAAGAAGATAAATAACTGATTCTAGTGGGATTTATCTTAAATAAGTATGTTTAAGAATGGAATTATAGTTTTATTAAATGCGTAATTCATTTCATACATGTGGATGATCATTAGTAAATACCAAACCATTGTATGAGATTGGTTTAATTTAATTTATTATTAAATTAATTTGTTGGCCTGTGTTCCTTATTTACTCTTATTATGTAAGGGTCTATGTGACCATGGTTTCTTTTATGTAAACCCCTTGTTTAACTCACCTTTGTGTGAGTAAAATAATATATAGTGGATGGATCTCCCAAGATAGTGGAGGTAGTTCAAGTATGGAGCAGAGGCGAAACCAATTCAAGAAAGGTACATAGGTGGACAGGTGGAAAGATGTAACATGAACCTTAATTGGTTCAAGATGTTTTCCCCTAAGTCAATGGTTAATTTATCAACTACTAGATAAATTAACCATTAGTGAAATCTAATGATCATACTTATTTTTTTTTTCAAGTTTCATGGTTATTTCATTATTTATTTTTTGTAGCAATCACCTGAATTAATGAAATTAACAAGAATTCATGATAAAACTAAAATAAATTGGCTTATTTGTAAATATTATATACGACAAGGTTAATAACTCACATAATTACACTTAATATTAACAATAATGTGATAAAGATAATAATTATAACTTTAAGCATAAAAATATAAAATCAATCAATAATATATATTAATTTAGCATAAACTTCCACTACTTCAGTTAAAATTGAACCATAGTTCAATGTACATGAGCATCCAAAGTTCAGGTACTTTCAAATATCATGGAATTATAAGTTGAAGTTTTGGGTTTAGTTAACTTAGTTCACATCATGGTTTGACATCTAAATAAGGACTTGGTACAACTGAGAGGAAAATGATTTTGAAATTCATTTAAGGATTTAAGGATTGGGAATTCCTCTCATAAAATTGAGAAATAATGAGTTAATATAGTTGGAATTTTGAATAGCTACCTAAAACCATTAAAGTCTCTTGACAAACCAATGTTGGGGTAACGAGAAGGGGAATATGAATCCGTTTCACTTGAATTTCTAAGAAATACGATGTTCTAAATCCAATGGTGAGGGCTATTGGGTTTCAATTAAATATTTGGAGATTAATAAATATAATATATTTTTTTATTTGAATAAATATTATTAGATAAAGTGCTAAAATTATTCACATCTTATTTTTATAAACAACATTAAAATGACTTCAAACATGTCACATTGAACCATACTTGAGAAGGATAATTTTATCACCGACACAAATTTCCAAGAGTGGTGAAGGCATTTATGCATTATCCTTTTCCATGAAAGGAAATTATATGTGATGGAAGAACCTTTTGTTAATGCACCTGGTAATGAGGAAAGTGATGAAGACTTACAACTCTGTGAGAAACATTGGAATGATTCCATAGATATTCAATGTTTCATGATGTAGAGACCCTATTTTTTCCTTTTAAGACTTTGAAATATTTCTAAATTTATTTCCAGAGTTAGACATTGAGATGAAATGTGATTTCGAGACCCGATGTGACCATAATGAATTTTATAAAATATAAAATATATTTTATATTATGCGCATGAGTTTAATTAAAGAAAATAATATAAATCTTAAATGGTTTATTAGATCAGAAATACGAGACCACGATTGGGTCTAGGATGCGGTGTTTTCCCAATGAGCGATATAAAATGAGTTGACATAGGGAATTCAGACCCCTTTCTCATTGGTGGTATATTAAGTAGATTAAATTAATTAATTAATTAATTAATTTTACGTAACTTGAACAGTTATAAATGTATATCCATGGAAAATTGGTTAGGGTTGGGTCATAATCTTGGGGGTTTTCCAAGAGATCTATATCCTTATACTTTTGGAGAATGATGATGAACCTTTAGATCACGGTGAATCAAAGCATAATGAACACAACGAATCTTAAAAAATTCGATGGAAGGCTCTTAATTTGACAGTGATCGATCCAAACTAAGATAGAATTCGTCAATCGATGTTTACTCCCTTTTAATTAAATTTTTGAGTAGATCTAACATTGTTCTTCGATATGCGCCCCTGTTGCAAACCCTTGCATGAGCTTGAGTATTGAAATATTTTTTTACCTATTGTTTTATAATATGAATCATCCATTATTCATTGATTGGCCAATAACTCTTGGACACAGACCACATAAACCTTTTTTTCTTGTGATTTTCTCCCCCTTTATTCACGTTCTTCACTGTTGGAATCCATTTGGTTCTCGGTTCGACAATTTACATGCGACCTGAGCTCGATCGGGTACCCATATTTGTGGTGAATCAACAAAGCAATGACAGATAAAAAAATGGTTATAGAACTAGGATCGTTGTAATGAAAGGGTGTTCAATATGAAAATTTTGGGAAAGATCATAAAGTGTCAAAGCCTTGGGTGCATGTAGAATGCACAAAAAAACCCTCATCAATAACCGGTGAAGATTTGCAGAGAGTAATGTTTGAGATCCAAAATCTATTGCCAGATCAGTTATTTTCGAGTAGACTCATGGTGGAATCCTTGGAGGTTGGTACTGATTCAATGAATTGGTCGTAGATATGAAAATATGGAGTTTTTGAAAAAATCACGACTACATTCCATGTATAATGAAGGAAACACGACGTGTAACATTTTTCAGAGGTAGCTCTAGGGTTTCGGAAACCCATAATAATGTCATGAAATGTTTTCCCTTGAAATTCCATGTACCACCGTTCCGTTTGAGTGAGCCATGTGATAGATTATACGGCCAGTAACATGCCATGTGCTGAAAACACAGACACAGGTTGGCCACACAAGCGGTATCCCATGTGGACCAACACACCATGTACTAGAGTATATAGACATGGGGTCCAAGTACACCGACACGACCACAATACACGACCTCGATCCTAGTTAGTCAAAACATGTAGTGTATTCAACCAACACGGTGTGTTATACTATATGGGGTGGAGCTGTGTGATGGGCAGGATTACGACAAAGATATGGAGTGGGACCACATGTCGTGTGGGTCCCCTCACATTCCATGTTCCCCTTTAGCTCCTCTAAGAAAACCTCAGTCATCTGTATCTCATTTGTTTGAACTTAGATTTTGGCTCATGGGTATCCTATCCTAAGTTTTTTCCATTTAAAATTTAATGGTAACCTCATAAGCTGCTTTTGAGATACTATGTGAAATGTTACATGTTTGGAACCTGATGAGGTGACAGCCAATAATAACATCAATCATATATAATCACCCAAGCTTCCCTGGTGTAACCCTATAGCTGGGCTGCGTAGTGGTGTTCCCTGATGATAGTACTGAGAGTAGAAATGGGAATGAAATTCCCCGATGAAAACTTCTAAGCATAGCCTTTTAGAAGGGATTAGTAGTTGAGTTCCCTGTTGACTCATCGGGCCAACCCTCCAGTAGGGCTAGGCAGTGGCGTTCCCCAATGAAAGTTATGGGTTTACCCTCCAATAGGGCTGGGTAGTGGAATTCCATGATGAAAACTTCTAGGCATAACCCTATAGTAGGGATAGTCAGTGGAGTTCCTTGACAAATCACCATGATTATCCTCCAATAGGATTGGGCAGTGGTGTTCCCTGATGACATTCATGAGCTTAACCCTCTAGTTGGGTTGGGTAGTGGAGTTCCTCAGTGACTATCAGAGTAGAGACCTCATTTCATACTAGGGTATGGGATCCTAACCCAGAATTTTTGACCTATTGACTATACGACACAATGAAGAGAAATGGTTTGATTTAGGTTTTGAATCACAAGAAAGAGGGAACCATTACCATCGAGATGCGGCCTAAAACTATGCGGGCAAGTCAGTGTTGTCCAAAGTTGATAGTATCAAGGTGCGGTGATTTAGTCCCTTAGACTTATGTGTTGAGGGCAGACACATGAGGTGTTAGGAATCGTAGATAGATGTACTTTGGAACTGTTTTCTAATCTTCTTTTTTGGATGAGCTATGAGATGGAGATCCCCTTACTCTCTTGTTTGGGTTTCTTTGACTAAGAATATATATATATATATCCTTATTCAGTACACACTTCTTATGTTTTGGTTACTCTCCTTCCAGGAGAGGTGAAGACGTGTGGGGTATTCCACGTGCTTTATGTGTCCAGATTCTAATGGTTGGATGAGTCTACTCTCATGCTATAGGTAGTGAAGACTCAATGATAAGTTCATATTCTCACCATATAGACCTCCTTGTGTTTGGACAAGGTTACTTTCACTCTCTTGTTGATTTGAGATGTACTCTTTAACTATACCTTGTTATATATACTACTTTCCTCTTTAGTTGTATATCTTACTGCTCCCTCTTCACCCATTTGGGGCATTCTGCTGGGTATGTATATACTCACCCCTATATGGGATTTTTCCAAACGTATCATGTATTTTGTAGAAAACAGAAAGGTTGATCATGAATTTAAAGGATCTTAGGGATACAAGGTGTTTGGATCATGTACAACGGTAATATCTTGGGATCTAGGAGCCAGACTCTCTCAACTATTTTAATTTTCCAGTTTTTCGTTAGGTTGGGACACATTTCTGGTTGGGTGTTTATTTTTCCCCTTTTATTTTAAATTTAAACTAACATAATTTTTACTGTTTAGAGGTCCATGAATTTTTGGTTTATTTATAATAGTTTTTCATATTTTATCTTTTTCCCTATTCACATCTTCATTGAGTTGGTTGTGTGAGTGTGTATAGGTTATTAGGAAAAGGCTTCCTGGAGTTTGTTTTTCCTTCGGTACTTGTCGGCACCCCTATCCTTTGAAGGTGATCTTGGGGTAGTTTCGACTCGATCCCTAACATTGGTCGGGTCTTGAAACATGATATCATCCATATCTAGTGATATTTTGATGCAAAATGAGGACATGAATGCATATAGCATGATGTATCACTTTCAAGATCTCTATTAAGAGAAGGAGAGAGAAGAGAGGTACGAGATATCCAATGCTTTGTTTATAACTAATCTGGGAGATTCTACACCAGCTAGGAATTAGGTAGACAATATTATTGGCTACATTGAATGCTAATACATCTTTTGGATTAAATTCTTGGCTGAGTTGAGTAAAAATTTCATACTTTCATCACCTCCCAAGACCTTCCCCAGTTTTATTACTAATTCTAATATGACCAATAATGAGAATAGCATTTCTTAACTTCTTACTTTGATTATTCAAGTGGATAAGGATGTAAGAACTTAGATATTCTTTTCAGGTATGTTTTCCTTTTTCTGGTTTTTTTAAGAAGGTGGAATTTCTGGAAATTTCTTAAGAACATGTCATGTACTTTATGAGTACACTTCGTGTACTCAGTTACCGCGAGTAGCCGGGTGCGGGTCGTGTAACGGCCATGCACACAGCCGTGTGTGGTGACCTGGAGACCGCCTAATGTGGGGGCCGGTAAGGGCATGTACACACCATGTACTTCTAAAACACATGTCGTGTACTTCTAAAATACATGTTGTGTACTTCTCAAATATACGTTGTGTACTTTTTTTCATTAAACGGACCGAGGTCACGTTTAATTGGAAGGAGCATCTTCTTCTTTGCCTTCTTTGGCCAAGAGCGTCCGTACGATGAAAAACTTTCCACGAGCCCCCAATCTAGCATATTTTCTCTGATTTGATTACCATCGATTGCGTTGGGATCGCCAGGGTAATCTCTTCCTTTTTATAGAGCTTCTTTTCTTGATTCCTCCTCTTTCAAGACTTATCCTCAGTTGAGGGTTTTTAGTGTTTTTATAGATCTATGATGTTCTTGGGTGATTGAAGGATTGAGGTTCACGTATAATTATCCTACAACACCGAGGAAGGTGGTTTGTTCCTTTCTGTATTTAGTCTTTGAGTTATGTGTGCAAAGTTCCCAATACCCTCGTTCGGGGTATTGCGTGGTTACAGTTTTAGCCCTGTTATTGGCCTGCTATGACTTGTTTGTATGAATAGAGTTTAATTGTTTGTGAATATGGTTAACTTTGATATACCATGGATTTTTTCCCATGCTGGATTGTTTTTACCGGTTGGTCTAGTTTTTCCTGTTAGGATGCTGTTGCTTTCCATGCCTATTATTGTAGGATAGAGTGTTTATTTTTTTCTGACATGCTATGATATGTTGTACATGGTTTATCCAAGTAATTCTAGAGGTTTACTTTGGCTATTGATTATCGTTTGTGCATGTACTCCTTAAACGGGGATATGGGAACATGGTGTAGTGAGAACATAGGGGAAATTGATGTTGAGGGCTTTCCCAGAGTGTCTGTTATAATTATCACGCTGTGGGGCCAAAGGGGAGATTGACGTTGAGTGCTCCCTGAGAGTGTCTATAGTTACAATGAGAGGCCACATGAGGAATTTACGCTGAGTTCTTCCTCAGAGAGACTGTAGTTTACCATTAAAATACTATAGGGTGAATTGACGGTGAGTGCTTCCTCAAAAAGTCTTTGTTCACACATGACTATAAGGGGAATTGACAGTGAGTGATTCCACAGAGATTCTTTGCTATATATTCTTTTTCATTTTGAACCAGAGGGGTTAGGCTATGAGAAAAACCTAGAGGGTTGATTGTATTTGTGATTGGTTGATTAAATACTTAAGAGTAAATGTTTGTAAATGAAACTGTAGGGCTGTTTACTTGTGAGTACTTCCTTATTTACTGCTTCTTTTGCTTATTACCTACCATATATACTCACTGACTGTTAGGAAGAGATCTTCGGGTGGTTTCCAACTCGTATTAGTTTAACAACCTATTTAGGCCATGCTTTTGGGACCAAACAGATTATATTACTATAGGTATAGATAAGGGAAAACACCCTTCTTCTTCAGGTACTTGACTGCTTTGGAGCTGGAGATCCTGGGACCAAGCTGAGGCTTGCGATGCTGAGGAGTTGTTTATTTTTTTATTTTGTACTTTGGTTTAGTATTGTATTCCATCATTGTGGCTTGTTTGACTATTTTCCTAGACATATGTATCATGCATCTTTTATATATGTTATCCAGCTATTTATTTCTTGAGTCTTCCGCTGTTTACTATTGTATGGTATTATAATGCTTCCCCTATCGCTATCTATTTACTTCCACTATGTTACTCTGCAAATGATGGCATAGTTTCCCCCCTATCACACCCAAGGCCCTCTCTACTAGTTGCTAGCCTCTGGCATTCAGGGAAATGCTCTTGAGGCCATTTGACTAACTGGGTACGAGGAATATCTGGGCGTCACCCAGAACTAGGACGTTACAATGTGGTATCAGAGGAATTATTTTCTTCTTGACTTATTGTTTTGAGCCTATACTCAGGGATAGTATGGAATAGGTACTTGGTAATAAGCTGTTCCTGGGAGTAGCTAACCTATGTATAGGAAAAATTCAATCTACCTTGTACATTGTGATTCTTATGGTTTTCTAATTTTATAGTTGATTTGATTTCACCATTGGGAGATTAAAATGAATTGTGGTATTATCGTTGATGTTATTGAGGTTTTATTTCTGTTTCAACCCGATGAGATGAGGGTATTCCATCTCATGCATCATATATGAACTTGCTAGAAATCACATGTCATGCATTCTTTCCATGCCATTTAGGGTGCATTAGTGGTTGCATGTTATTGTGATAGACATTGTGTTAAATATGCACGTTGTTGTGATAGATGCCTCGATAGAATACCTGTTTTTGATAGGGTATTGATTTGTGCAAGGTTTTGTTTAAATAGATGCCAAAATTTGGTTCTTGAGGTGTTATGGGCCCTCATGAATCGGAATTTGGTGGATCATTGCCTTGATTTCCTTTTATATGACATGTATAAGATGCTAAACTTTGATTCACAGGGAGTATGGGCCCTCGCGGATCAGAATTTGGCACCTTAATGTTTGTTTCAGGATTTTTTGGGGTTCTGGAGTAGTTGATGAGGCTTACTGTCCAGAAAAAACCCAGAATACACGACCTATAGTGATGAACACATGCCATGTGTCCTTCTGTTTTGGAAGGAACTGTTTTTCTTAAGTACACGTCGTGTACTGTATGTACACACCGTGTAGGCTCTAGCCGTGTCACAGGCTATGTGGATAGAGACAAGGGGTTGGGAAACTCTTGGTATAACACACTATGTACTAGATGTACATATCGTGTTGTATAGACCATGTGTCCACCTGTGTGACTAACGACACAGATAGATGAAAACTTAAGTTATACACGTTGTGTCATTCTTGAACATGCAATGTAGTGAAAAATGAGTATCCATCCGTGTAGAAAACAACACGGGTCAGTGAAATCTTCCTAGTACACACCGTGTCTGGCATGAGTACACCATGTAGAGTTAGCCGTGTACCCGGCCGTTTCACTAACAACACGGGTCAGTGAATTTGTTCTAGTACACGCCATGTCTGGCGCAAACACACTGTGTAGTCCTGTTCTATAAGAACTGTGTGGCTTAGCCGTGTAAGGTAACCCATATGGGGGAAGAGGATTCAAGTACACGCCATGTGTAAGGACAACACACTGTGTATGTGGGGTGTTACACGACCAGTTTTGGTAGGAGTACCCGCCCATGTGAAGGCTTAAGGGAACACACCATGTAGTTATTATACACGCTGTGTATACATGTTTTGAAAAACTTGAATGATTTATTTCTCCTATTCCCTTCTTATGATTATAGTTTTCAGTACTTGATAATCTTGATCTAAGGTGTGCTCTTGACCTTGAAGATTCATGCCACCGAGATGTCCTCCGGTTGTACACCAATTACAGGGCAGTGATCAGACACTGGATATGGCTGGTCAGGGACTACGAGTAAATCCTCTAGTTGTGCCAGTCTTGGCACTATCTGTCATTCCGGAAACGGGTGCTGATGCATAGTTTCGAGAGGTATTTATGAGGATTATGCATACCTTCTAGGGAGCACTGCCCCTACCCCATCTATGGAAGAATTGATGCGAGTCTTTCAGCAACAGCATCCTCCCAATTTCTCAGTGGATGGGGGACCCCAAACTGTAGAGTCATGGCTAGAAGCCATGCCGATGATCTTAGATCATCTAGAGATGCCTCCGGAGTGGAGGGTCAATCTCGTTATGTATATGCTTATGGATTCTGCCAATAGATAGTGGGATGTTATCTCATAGGCAGGACTCTAGTAGAATATGGATTGGGAGGAGTTTCAACATACCTTCTACGATTACTTTTACCCGGAGACCATGAGGGCTAATCGAGCCTGAGAGTTCATGAGTCTGGAGCACGATACTCCTTCAGTTATGGATTATTATTCTCAATTCACAAATCTGCAACACTTTACACCCTTTATAGGGGGAGATGAGTTGTTTCTAGCATGGAAATTTGAGTATGGTTTCAGACAGGACATTCGGGCTCAAGTGAACATCTTCAGGTTGACTTTGATATCCTCTATAGTCAAACAGGAACTGATCACAGAGCATAATCTAAGGGATTCTGGAGCTTTGGACCAAGACGGTTCAACATACAGAGTTAGTGCTTCTCTAAATAATAGCAAGAATCTCCATCGAGAAACTACACATGGAGATCCGAGTAGGCAGGATGCAACTTCAGGTGGCCAGGTGGTATGCAACCAGTGTGGAAAGATCAGGAATACGAGGCCACATTGCCCGAGAGACATAGTGAAGTGTTGATCTTGCGGTAAGATGGGCCATATTCAGAATTTCTATCAGATCTTCTCACTAGCACATAGTGATAGGGGTTCTTCTATGACTCCACATTCGGGAGCAGCATCACTAGTTTTTCCCATGTCTGGGAACTGGAGTTCTTTCAGCCGTTCGGGCCAAGGTGGAGGTCGCGGTCGTGGTGGCCAGTCACCATGCTTTCAGCGCCAACAGAGTGGATCAGCTCAGAGTGGTTAGGAAGGGTCACAGGGAAGCGGTACAGGATATACTTTTGCAGTGGAGCAGACCCAGCAGGAGCAGGATCCCAGACCCTCTACAGTTCGAGGTACAATCCTAGTTGCCTCAGTTTTAGCTTCTGCTCTTTTCGATACAGGGGATTCCCATTTCTTTATATCTGCTATTGTTGTGTAGAGACTTGGGATCTATATCTTTTCTTCTACTGATATCTTGACTCTAGACACTCCGTTGGGGATTAGAACTTCTAGTGTACCCCAATGCAAGGAGTGCCCTCTTGAGGTTGGCGGGTGTCACTTCTTTTGAGACCTTTATCCCATAGAAATGACAGGTTATGATGTCATTTTCGGAATGTACTGGTTAGTTCCCTTCCAAGAAGTTGTCGACTACTATCGCTGTTGGGTGAGTTTCACATCACTAAAGGGAGGATTGTTTTTTTCATAAGGTCGAGTATGATGTCCAGGCAAGCAGAGAAGGACCCGAGCATCATGGGTTGGGAGGAGTTACATCTGATATTGCTAGTCTATATATGGATGACTAGGGGAATTCATAGACGGAGTTTCCTCCATTGGTGGATCGTTTCAGGGATGCCTTTCCAGAGGACTTTTCAGGTTTTCCTCTAGAGAAAGAGGTAGAATTTTCTATTGAGCTTGTGCCAAGAGAAACACCGTTGTCCATTACTCCTTGTAGGATGGCTACACCTAAGTTATAGGAGATCAAGAAGAAGTTGGGGGAGTTACAGGAAAAGGGTTTCATCCGATCCTATACTTATCCTTAGGGTTTTCCTGTCCTGTTTGTGAAAAAGGCAGACAGTACCCTCAGACTTTGTGTGGATTATCGGATGTTGTACCTGTTGATGGTCAAATACTGATATCCCTTACCAAGGATTGATGATCTCTTTGATCAGGTTGGAGGTGCCCGGCTGTTCTCGAAGATTGTCTTGAGATCCGGTTATAATCAGTTTTGCATTAGACCATCCGATGTACCTCTTAGGTCCTTACAAAGCAGGTATGGTCTATACGAGCACGTGGTTATGCCATTCAAACTCACAAATGCGCCTGCAGTCTTCATGGCACTGATGAACTATGTGTTTCATCCATACTTATATTCTTTAGTGGTAGTGTTCATGGATGATATCTTGGTGCACTCTCACACTCGATACGACCATGATACCCATATTGAGATCATTTTGAGTACACTGAGAGAGCATCTGTTATATTCTAAGCTCTCAAAATTCCACTTTTGGATGGACCAGATTCAATTCTTGGGTCAAGTTATCTTAGAGACAGGAGTATCAGTTGACCTAGAGAAAGTGAGTGTAGTAGTTTCCTTTGAGAAGCCGAAGAACGTATTTGAGGTGTGAAGTTTTATAAGGCTGGATGGATACTACATATGTTTCATACAAGAATTTTCATGCTTAGAAGTGCCATTGAAGGGCCTGACTAACAAGGGTGAAATGTTCTTGTGGTTAGATTCTTATGAGTTATCCTATCAGAAGCTGAAAGGGAGGTTGACCTCAACACCGATACTAGTATTTCCAGAGCCGGGAAAGGGCTATACTGTGTACTGTGATGCATTAGGTATCCGACTGGGAGTTGTTCTTATGCAGGGGGAATGAGTCATTGCATATGGGTCTCGGCAGTTGAGGCCACATGAGAGGAACTACCCGACGCACGATCTCGAGCTGACTGTAGTTGTTCATGTTTTACACTGTTGGAGACATTATCTTTCAGGAGAGCATTTTGTGGTTTTCAAATACCAAAAAAGTCTCAAGTACATCTTCAATCAGCGTGACCTGAATTTGAGATAGCGAAGATGGGTTGATTACCTTTAGTCCTTTGACTTTGAACTTACCTGCACACCTTGTAAGGGAAACACAATGGTTGATGCATTGAGTAGCATGACTCAGATACAGACAGTTCTTGCGGCCAGTAGTGAGTGACAGCTTATGGCTCTGTTCTCTGAGAGGGATTTGGAGTTGTACGACAGATAGGGGTGGAAGTTTCTTTCTTCTGTAGCGGTTACCTCTACTCTTCTTGATCGAGTGCGAATAAGGCAGCAATCAGATTCTGAATGCCTAGTCCTACAGGAATGTGTGTCAGGAGACGACCCTATTCCTGGATGGACCATTGGCAAGGATGAGATCTTGAATTTTCATGGGCGCGTATGGGTGTCAGCAGACATACACGAGGATATGGGGCGGGAATTTCATTCCTCATTATGGGTAGTTCATCCTGGTGTCTTCAAGATGTATCATGATCTGAACTGTTATTATTTGTGTCCAGTTATGAAGAGAGATGTTGCTAGTTTTGTAATGAGGTGTTCCACCTGTCAGCAGGTGAAAGAAGAGCATCAGGGACCAGTAGGTCTTTTTTAGAAGTTACCTGTTCTCAAGTGGAAATGGAATGATCTCACGATGGATTTCGTGATAGGGTTGCCGAGGTCTCCTCAAGGGAATGATGCAGTATGGGTTGTTATTGACAGACTCATGAATGTTGCTCAATTATTGCCGATCAAGGAGACATTCGGTGTCGATGAGCTGGGAAGGTTGTAAATCCATGAGATTTTACATCTACATGGGGTTCAAAACTCCATTGTTTTAGACAGGGACACACCTTTTACTTCTCAGGTCTAACAGGGACTTCATAAGGCTTTGGGTACACATGTACTTTTGAGTACAACTTACCATCCCCAAACAGATAGCCAGTCCGAGCATACGATTTAGGTGATTGAGGATATGCTTCGAGCATGCATCTTGTATTTTGGAGGTTCTTGGGAGAAGAATATACCTCTTGCAGAGTTTTCTTACAATAATAGTTTTCAAGAAACTATTCAGATGGCACCTTATGAGACTTTGTACGGTAGGCCATGCCGATCACCCTTATGTTGGCTGGAGGTAGGAGAGGCAGCTATGCAGGGACCTCGTCTTGTCCAAGAGACCACAGAGTAGATAGAGTTGATTCGAAAGAGGATGGATACTGCACAGTCATGTCATAAGTCTTATGCTGATCGACAGAGACGACCTAGGGAGTTTGAGGTCGGAGATAAAGTTTTCCTGCATGTCACACCGAGGTTGGGACATAGGAGGATTAGGAGACATGGTAATCTTTCACCGAGTTACGTCGGGCCGTTTGAGGTGTTAGAGAGAGTTGGGACAGTTGCCTATCGGTTTCAGTTACCTCAGAGGTACCGGGTTATGCACGATGTTTTCCACGTTTCTGATCTTCAACGTTACTTCTCAAACCCGTCTCATGTTTTTCAACCCGATGAGGTTGAGTAAGAGGTGAATGAATCGTTCGAGAATCATCGTGTCTAGATTGTTGACCAAAGTGAAAAGGTTCCCCATGGATGGTCTGTTCCTATATTACGAGTTCTATGGCACCATGAGTGAGTACATGACGAGACTTGGGAGAGGGAGGCTGATGTTAGATCGCAGTGGCCAGAGCGTTTTGGGTTTTTTTCATCTACGCCACCTTGCTAGAGAAATTTGGGGATGAATTTTTTTAAGGGGGAAAGTTTGTAAGAACCTAAATCTTATTTTCAGGTATGTGTTCCTTTTTCTAGTGTTTTTAAGAAGAAGAGGAATTTCTGGAAATTTATTAAGAACAGGCCATGTACTTTATGAGTACACACCATGTACTCAGTTACCACGGGTAGCCAGATGCTGACCATGTAATGGATGTGCACACGGTCGTGCACATGGCCGTGTGTGGTGACCTAGAGCCGGCCTAATGTGGGGGCCAGTAAGGGAAAGTACACCTCGTGTACTTCTAAAATACACACCATGTATTTTTTTTCATTAAATGGACTGGGGTTGCGTCTAATTGGCAGAAGAGTGTTCTTATTCGCCTTCTTCAACTGAGAGCATCTTTACGGTGATGAACTCTCCCTGAGCACCTGATCGAGCATCTTTTCGCCAATTCAACCACCTCTAATTGCGTTGGGATCGCCATGGTAAGATCTTCCTTCTTCTAGAGCTTCGTTTCTAGATTCCTCCTCTTTCATGAGTTATCCTCAGTTGATATTTTTTAGCGTTTTGGTAGATCTACGATGTTCTTGGGCCATTCAAGGCTTGAGGTTCACGTATAACGACCCTACAACACTGAGGTAGGTGGTTTTTTCCTTTCCGTAGTTAGTCTTTGAGTTATGTGTGCACTATGCCCAATACCCTCGTTCAAGGTATTGCATGTTTGCGATTTTAGACCTCTTATTGTCCTACTATGCCTTGTTTGTATGAATAGAGGTTAATTGTTTGTGAATAGGTTTAACTTTGATATGCCCTGGATTTTTTCCCAAGCTTTCATGTTTTGACCAGTTGGTCTAGTGATTCCTGTTAGGATGATGTTGCTTTCCATGCCTAGTATTGTAGGATGGAGTGTTTATTTTCTTCTAACATTCTATGATATGTTGTAGATCGTTTAACCAAGTAGTTATAGATGTTTAATTTTGTTCTTGATTATCATTTTTTCTTGTTTTCCTTACACAAGGCTGTGGGAACCTGGTGTAGTGAGACCATAGGGGAAATTGATGTTGAGGGCTTTCCCAGAGTGTTTTTTATAATTATCACGTTGTGAGACCAAAGGGGGGATTAACGTTGAGTGCTCCCTTAGAGTGTCTATAGTTACGATGCGAGACCATATGAGGAATTGATGCTGAGTGTTTTCTTAGAGTGCCTGTAGTTTACCATTAAAAGACTATAGGGGGAATTGATGGTGAGTGCTTCCTCAGAGAGTCTTTGTTCACACATTACTATAAGGGGATTTGACAGTGAGTGCTTCCTCAGAGATTCTTTGCTATATCTTCTTTTTCATTGTGAACCATAGGGGTTAGGTTGTGAGAACTACCCATAGGGTTTCTTGTATTTGTGATTGTTTGATTAAATACTTAAGAGTAAGTGTTTGTAAATGAAATTATAGGTCTGTTTACTTATGAGTAGTTCCTTGTTTAATGCTTATTTTTCTTATTACCTGCCATGTATATTCACTGACTATTAGGAACATATCTTTGGGTGGTTTCCTACTAGGATTAGTCTCACACCCTATTTGGGCCATGATTTTGGGCCGAAATAGATTATTTTACTACAGGTATAGATAATGGAAAACACCCTTCTTCTTCAGGTACTTGGCTGATTTGGAGGTAGAGAGCTTGAGAGCAAGCTGAGGCTTATGATGCTGAGGAGTTGTTTCTTGTTTTTCTTTTGTACTTTGGTTTAGTAATGTATTCCAACATTGTGAGTTGTTTGGATGCTTTACTAGACATATGTATCATGAATCATTTATATATGTTCTCTAGTTATTTATTTCTTCAGTCTTCTACTGTTTAGTGTTGTATGGTATTATACAGCTTCCTCTATTGCAATCTTTTTAATTCTGCTGTGTTACTCTACCAATGAGGGCATAGTTTCCCTATTATCACACCCAAGATCCTCACTACTAGTTGGTAGCCTCTGGAATTTGGGGAAATGTGCTTGAGGCCATGTGACCAACCGGGTACATGGCGTCTCTGGGAGGTTCCCAGAACCGGGATGTTACAAAGTGGTGTCAGAGGAATTCTTTTCTTCTTGACTTACTGTTTAGAGCCTATAGTCAGGGATAGTATGGAATAGGTACTTGGTAATAAGATGTGTCTGGGAGTAGCTAACCTATGTGCCGGGAAAATCCAATCTACCTTGTACATTGTGATTCTTATGGTTTTCTAATTTTACAGTTGATTTGATTTCACCGTTGGGAGATTAAAATGTATTGTGCTGTTATCGTTGATGTTACTGAGGTTTTATTTCTATTTCAACCCAATGAGATGAGAGTATTCCATCTCTTGCATCATATAGGCACTTTTTAGAAATCACGTGTTATTCATTCTTGCCATGCCATTTAGGGTGCATTAGCGGTTGCATGTTATTATGATAGACATTGTGTTAAATATGCATGATGTTATGATAGATGCCTTGATAGAATACCTGATTTTGATAGGGTATTGATTTTTCTAAGGTTTTGTTTAAATAGACGCCAAAATTTTGTTCTTGAGGTGTTATGGGCCCTTATGAATCGAAATTTTGTGGATCATTGCCTTGATTTCCTTGTATATGACATGTATAAGATGCCAAAATTTGATTCGCAGAAAGTATGGGCCCTCGCGGATCGGAATTTGGCACCTTAATGTTTGTTTCAGTGTTTTCTGGGGTTCTGGAGTAGTTTATGAGGCTTACTATCTAGAAAATAAACCAGAATACATGACATATAGTGATGAAACCACACCATGTGTCCTTCTGTTTGGGAAGGAATTGCTTTTCTTAAGTACACATCATGTACTGTATGTACACACCGTGTTGGCTCTAGCCGTGTCACAAGCTATGTGGATAGAGACACGGGGTTGGGAAACTCTTGGTATAACACACCGTGTACTGGATGTACATGTCATGTTGTGTAGACCATGTGTCCACCCGTGTGAATAATGACATAGATAGATGAAAACTTAAGTTATACATGCCGTGTCATTCTTGAACATGCCGTGTAGTGAAAAATGAGTATCTATCCGTGTAGAAAACAACACTGATCAGTGAAATATTCCTAGTACACGTCGTGTCTGGCATGAGTACGCCTTGTAGAGTTAGACGTGTACCTAGCCATGTCACTAACAACACGGGTCAGTGAAGTTCTTCTAGTACATGCCATGTCTGGCGCAAACACACCGTGTAGTCCTGTTCTATGAGAACTGTGTGGCTTAGCCATGTAAGGGAACCTAGGCGGGGGAAGAGGATTCAAGTACACACCATGTGTAAGGACAACACACTGTGTATGTGGGGTGTTACACGACCAGTTTTGGTAGGAGTACATGCCCATGTGAAGGCTTAAGGGAACACGCCGTGTAGTTATTATACACGCCGTATATACATGTTTTAAAAAAGATGAATGATTTATTTCTCATGTTCCCTTCTTATGATTATAGTTTTCAGTACTTGATAATCTTGATCTAAGGTGTGCGCTTGACCTTGAAGAGTCATGCCATTGAGATTTCCTCTGGTTGTATGCCGGTTACAGGGCAGTGATCAGACACTAGACATGGCTGGTCGGGGACTACAAGTAAATCCTCCAGTTGTGCTAGTCTTGGCACTAGTTGTCATTCCGGACGTGGGTGCTGATGCACAATTTCGAGAGGGATTTATGAGGATGATTCATACCTTCTAGGGAGAACCTCCCCTACCCCGTCGATGGAAGAATAGACGCGAGTCTTTAAACAGTAGAATCCTCCCACTTTCTCAGTGGATGGGGGACCCCAGGCTACAGAGTCCTGGCTAGAATCCATGCTGACGATCTTCGAGCATCTGGAGACGCCTACGGAGAGGAGGGTCAAGATCTTTCTATATATGCTTATGGATTTTGCCAATAGATAGTGGGATATGATCTCATAGGTGGGACGCTAGCATAATATTAATTGGGAGGAGTTTCAACGTACCTTCTACGATAACTTCTACCCGGAGACCATGAGGGATGATCGAGCCTGAGAGTTAATGAGTCTGGAGAATGGTACTCTTTCAGTTATGGAGTATTCTTCTCAATTCACAAAGCTACAACACTTTACACCCTTTATAGGGTGAGATGGGTTTTTTCTAGCAAGGAAATTTGAGTATGGTCTCAGGCAGGACATTCGGGCTCATGTGAACATCTTCAGGTTGACTTCAATATCCTCTATAGTCAATCAGGAACTGATCACAAATCATAATATGAGGGATTCTGGAGCTGTGGGATAGGACGGTTCAACATACAGAGTTATTGATTCTCTAAATACTAGAAAGAATCGCCACCGAGAAACTACACATGGAGATCCGAGTAGGCATGATGCAACTTCATGTGGCTAGGTGGTATGAAACCAGTGTGGAAAGATCAGGAATACGAGGCCACATTGCCCGAGAGACGCAGTGAAGTGTTGATATTGCGGTAATATGGGACATCTTCATAAATTCTATCAGATCTTCTCACCAGCAGCTGGTGATAGGGGTTCTTCTATGACTCCTCATTCGGGAGCAGCATCACCAGTTTTCACAAGTCTGGGAACTGGAGTTCTTTTATCCGTTCGGGCCAAGGTGGAGGTCACGGTCGTGGTGGCTATTCACCATTCTTTCAGCACCCACTGAGTGGATCAGCTCATAGTGGTTAGGAAGGGTCACAGGGAAGCGGTACAGGATATACTTTTGCAGTGGAGCAGACCCAGTAGGAGAAGGATCCGAGACCCTCTACAGTTCGAGGTACAATCCTAGTTGCCTCAGTTTTAGCTTATGCTCTTTTTGATACAGGGGATTCCCATTGCTTTATATCTGCTGTTGTTGTGGAGAGCCTTGGGCTCTGTATCTTTTATTCTACTGATATCTTGACTCTAGACACTCCGTCGGGGTCTAGAACGTCTAGTGTACGTCAGTGCAAGGAGTGCCCTCTTGAGGTTGGTGGGTGTCACTTCTTATGGGACCTTTATCCAATAGAGATGATAGGTTATGATGTCATTTTCAGAATGTACTGGTTAGTTACCTTCCAAGAAGTTGTTGACTACTATCATCGTTGGGTGAGTTTCACATCACTAGTAGGAGGATTGTTTTTTTCATAAGGGAAATTATGATGTCCAGGAAAGCAGAGCAGGACCTGAGCATCATGGGTTGGGAGGAGTTACATCTCATATTGCTAGTATGTATATGGATGACTAGGGGAATTCATAGATGGAATTTCCTCCAGTGGTGGATCGTTTCAGGGATGTCTTTCCAGAGGACTTTTCAGGTTTTCATCTAGAGAAAGAGGTAGATTTTTCTATTGAGCTTGTGCCAAGGGAGACACCATTGTCCATTACTCCTTATAGGATGGCTATACATAAGTTATAGGAGATCAAGAAGTAGTTGGAGGAGTTACAGGAAAAGGGTTTCATCTGACCCTGTACTTATCCTTAGGGTTTTACTTTCCTGTTTGTGAAAAAGGTAGACGGTACCCTCAGACTTTGTGTGGATTATCGGATGTTGAACCTGTTGATGGTCAAACACCGATATCCCTTACCAAGGATTGATGATCTCTTTGATCAGCTTGGAGGAGCCCGACTATTCTCGAAGATTGACTTGAGATCCGGTTACCATCATTTTTGAATTAGACCATCCGATGTACCTATTACGTCCTTACAAAATAGGTATGGTCTATACGAACATGTGGTTATGCAATTCAGACTCACAAACACGCCTGCAGTGTTCATGGAACTGTTGAACTATGTGTTTCATCCATACTTGGATTCTTTATTGGTAGTGTTCGTGGATGATATCTTGGTGGACTCTCACACTCGACACGACCATGATACCCATCTTGAGATCGTTTTGAGTACAATGAGAGAGCATTCGTTATATTCTAATCTCTCAAGATGCCACTTTTGGATGGACCGGATTCACTTCTTGGGTCAAGTTATCTTAGAGATAGGAGTATCAGTTGACCGAGAGAATGTGAGTGTAATAGTTTCCTTTGAGAATCCGAAGAATGTATTTGAGGTGCAAAGTTTTATAGGGCTGGACGGATACTACATATGTTTCATACAATAATTTTCACGCTTATAATTTTCATTGACGTGCCTGACTAAGAATGGTGAAAAGTTCTTGTGGTTAGATTCTTATGAGTCATCCTCTCAGAAGCTGAAAGGGAGGTTGACCTTAGCACTGTTACTAGTATTTCCATAGCCGGGAAAGATCTATACTGTGTACTATGATGCATTAGGTATTTGGATGGGATCTGTGGTTATGCAAGGAGAATGAGTTATTGCGTACATGTCTCGGCAGTTGAGGCCACATGAGAGGAACTACCCAACGCACGATCTCGAGCTAGCTGTAGTTGTTCATGTTTTACACTGTTGGAGACATTATCTTTTGGGAGAGCATTTTGTGGTTTTCACGGACCAAAAAAGTCTGAAGTACATCTTCAATCAGCATGACCTGAATTTGAGATAGGGAAGATGGGTTGAGTACCTTCAGTCCTTTGAGTTTGAACTTACCTACACACCTGGTAAGGGCAACACAATGGTTGATGCATTGAGTAGGATGACTCAGATACAGACAGTTCTGGAGGCCAGCAGTGAGTGGCAGCTTATGGCTTAGTTCTCTGAGAGGGATTTGGAGGTGTACGATAGATAGGGGAAAATGTTTCTTTCTTCTATAGCTGTTACCTCTAATATTCTTGATCGAGTGCGAATAAGGTATAAATCAGATTCTGAATTCCTAGTCCTACAGGAATGTGTGTCAGGAGAGGACCCTATTCCTGTATGGACCATAGGCAAGGATGAGATCTTGAATTTTCATGGGTGCGTATGGGTGTCAGCATACATATGCGAGGATATGTGGTGGGAATTTCATTCCTCATTTTGGGTAGTTCATCCTGGTGTCTCTAAGATGTATCATGATCTGCACCGTTAGTATTTGTGGCCAGTTATGAACAGAGATGTTGCTAGTTTTGTAATGAGGTTTTCCACCTGTCAGCAGGTGAAGGCAGAGTATCAGGGACCAGTAGGGATTTTATAGCAGCTACATATTCTCAAGTAGAAAAGGAATGATCTCACGATGGATTTCATGACAGGGTTTCTGAGGTCTTCTCGAGGGAATGATGCAGTATGGGTTGTCATTGACAGACTCACGAAGGTTGCTCAATTATTTCCGATCAAGGAGACATTCATTGTCTATGAGCTGGGAAGGTTTTATATCCATGAGATTTTACGTCTACAAGGGGTTCCAAACTCCATTGTTTTAGACAGGGACACACATTTTACTTCTCGAATCCAGCAGGGACTTCATAAGGCTTTGGGTACACATGTACTTTTGAGTACAACTTACCATCCCCAAACAGATAGACAGTCCGAGCATACGATTTAGGGGCTTGAGGACATGCTTCGAGGATGCATCTTGTATTTTGGAGGTTCTTGGGAGAAGCATATACCTCTTGAAGAGTTTTCCTACAATAATAGTTTTCAAGAAACTATTCAGATGGAACCTTATGAGACTTTGTATAGTAGGCCATGCTGATCACCCTTATGTTGGCTGGAGGTAGGAGAGACAGCTATGCAGAGACCTCGTCTTGTCCAAGAGACCACCGAGTAGATAGAGTTGATTCGAAAGAGGATGGATACCGCACAGTCACGTCAGAAGTCTTATGCTGATCGACAGAGATGACATAGGGAGTTTGAGGTCGGAGATAAAGTTTTCCTGCATGTCACACCGAGGTTGGGACTTAGGAGGATTAGGAGACAGGTTAAGCTTTCACTGAGATATGTCGGGCCGTTTGAGGTGTTGGAGAGAGTTGGTCCAGTTTCCTATCAGTTTCAGTTACCTCAGAGGTACCGGGATATGCACGATGGTTTCCACATTTCTCAGCTTCAACGTTACTTCTCAGACCCGTCTCATATTTTTCATCCTGATGAGGTTGAGTTAGAGGTGAATGCATCATTCGAGAAGCATCCAGTCTAGATTTTTGACTGTAGTGAGAAGGTTCTCCATTGATGGTCTGTTCCTCTATTACGAGTGCTATAGAACCATGAGTGAGTACATGAAGAGACTTGGGAGAGGGAGGCTGATGCCAGATTGTAGTGGCCAGAGCATTTCGGGGTTTCTTCTTCTACGCCACCTTGCTAGAGAAATTTAGGGATGAATTTTTTTAAGGGGGGATGTTTGCAAGAACCTGAATCTTATTTTCAGGTATGTGTTCCTTTTTCTAGTGTTTTTAAGAAAAAGAGGAATTTCTGGAAATTTATTAAGAACAGGTCATGTACTTTATGAGTACACACCATGTACTCAGTTACCACAGGTAGCTGGATGCTGGCCGTGTAAGGGCCTTGCACACAGCCGTGCACAGGGCCGTGTGTGGTGACCTAGATACCACCTATTGTGGGGGCCAGTAAGGGAAAGTACACCTCGTGTACTTCTAAAATACACACCATGTATTTTTTTTCATTAAATGGTCTGGGGTTGCGTCTAATTTGCAGAAGAGTGTTCTTCTTGGCCTTCTTCAACTGAGAGAGTCTTTATGGCGACGAACTCTCCCCGAGCACCTGATCGAGAATCATTTCTCTATTTCAACCACCTCTAATTGCGTTGGGATCACCATGGTAAGATCTTCCTTCTTCTAGAGCTTCGTTTCCTGATTCCTCCTCTTTCATGAGTTATCCTCAGTTGATATTTTTTAGCATTTTTGTATATCTACGATGTTATTGGGCCATTCAAGGCTTGAGGTTCACGTATAACAACCCAACAACACCGAGGTAGGTGGTTTTTGCATTTCCGTAGTTATTCTTTGAGTTATGTGTGCACTGTGCCCAATACCCTCATTCAGGGTATTGCATGTTTACGGTTTTAGACCTCTTATTGGCCCACTATGCCTTGTTTGTATGAATAGAGGTTAATTGTTTGTGAATAGGTTTTACTTTGATATGCCATGGATTTTTTCCCATGCTTGCATGTTTTGACCTGTTGGTCTAGTTTTTCCTGTTAGGATGATGTTGCTTTCCAGGCCAAGTATTGTAGGATGGAGTGTTTATTTTCTTCTGACATGCTATGATATGCTGTAGATCGTTTATCCAAGTAGTTATAGATGTTTAATTTGGCTATTGATTATCATTTTTGCATCTTTTCCTTACACAAGGCTGTGGGAACCTGGTGTAGTGAGGCCATAGGGGAAATTGATGTTGAGGGCTTTCTGAGGGTGTTTGTTATAATTATCATGTTGTGAGACCAAAGGGGGGATTGACGTTGAGTTCTCCCTTAGAGTGTCTATAGTTACGATGCGAGGCCACATGAGGAATTGATGCTGAGTGTTTTCTCAGAGTGCCTATAGTTTACCATTAGAAGACTATAGGGGGAATTGATGGTGAGTGCTTCCTTAGAGAGTCTTTGTTCACACATGACTATAAGAGGAATTGATAGTGAGTACTTCCTCAGACATTCTTTGCTATATCTTCTTTTGCATTGTGAACCAGAGGGGTTAGGTTGTGAGAACTACCCAGAGGGTTTCTTGTATTTGAGATTGGTTGATTAAATACTTAAGAGTAAATGTTTGTAAATGAAATTGTAGGTCTGTTTACTTATGAGTATTTCCTTGTTTAATTCTTATTTTTCTTATTACCTTCCATATATAGTCACTGACTATTAGGCATAGATCTTAGGGTGGTTGCCTACTGAGATTAGTCTCACACCCTGTTTGCACCATGATTTTGGGCCGAAACAGATTATATTACTACAGGTCTAGATAAGGGAAAACACCCTTCTTCTTCATGTACTTGTCTGCTTAGGAGCTAGAGAGCATGAGACCAAGCTGAGGCTTGTGATGCTGAGGAGTTGTTTCTTGTTTTTCATTTGTACTTTGGTTTAGTAATGTATTCCAGCATTGTGAGTTGTTTGGCTGCTTTCCTAGACATATGTAGCATGCATCATTTATATATGTTCTCCAGTTATTTATTTCTTCAGTCTTCCACTGTTTAGTGTTGTATGGTATTATACTGCTTCCTCTATTGCTATTTGTTTACTTCCGCTATGTTACTCTACCAATGAGGGAATAGTTTCTCTACTATCACACCCAAGACCCTCACTGCTAGTCAGTAGCCTCTGGAATTTGGGGAAATACTCTTGAGGCCATGTGACCAACCGGGTACAGGGCGTCTTTGGGCGGATCCCAGAACTGGGATGTTACAAAGGAAATGGGGCATGACAAAACTATAGTCCTTATTGTGAATAAAAAAATGAAGAACAAGGTAGAGGGGCCGAAAACCTATTACAAGTCTAAATCTCCTAAACATGATCCTTTCAAGAAATGTAAGATCCAGAGGCTGGGCAATGAAAAATAGGCAATATGTTTTACATGTGGTAAGAAAGGCCACTATAATAGAAACCTCACCAATAAGAATGGGGGAGATAAATTTGCATTCATTATCAATTGTAATATTTCAATATCTATAAATTGGGTATTAGATATAGAATGTGGTTCTCACATCTATATCCAAATGTAGTAACCAAGTAGATTCCAAAATATTTCCAAAGGAGAGGTGGATTTGAGAGATGTTAATGGTGCGAATATGGATGCTCTAGAAATTGGTGACAACCACATTTTATTTCTAATGAGAATGATTTTAGCTTTAAAAGATTTTTATTATGTACCTACCATTACCCAGAACATAATTTCTATATCATTCCTTGATGCAGATGAGTTTATTTGCAATTTTGGAAATAAAAGTTTTATCTTTTATAGATACAACATATGTTATGGTTTGAAATAGTTTAATAATGGTCTTTATGTATTAAATTATGAAAACCAAGTATTGGAAATTGATAAAAAATCATGTTCACATGACTTATATAACCACTAGATTTGGAATCACTATATTGGTCATGTAAATGAGAATCATTTGACAAAGCTACATCAATATGGTTATTCTAAACCAAAACCACTTGAATGATGTCATTCTTGTTTACAAGGAAAAATAAAAAAATCCACCATTTGGTGGACAGAGTGAAAGGGCCATAGAGGTTCTAGGATTGGTACAAACTGATGTGTATGAACCATTTTCAGTATAATATAGAGGTGGATATTCTTACTTCATAAATTTTATTGATGACTTGAGTAGATAGGGATATGTCTACTTGATGAGGTATAAGTCGGAGTCCTTTGGGAAAGTCAAGGAAGTAAATAATGAAGTAGAGAATCAACTTGGAAATAAGGTAAAGAATATTCGATTTGATCGAGGTGGTGAATATCTTGACCAAGAGTTCATTATAATTTTATGGGAGTTTGGGATTATATCTCAACTCACTCCACCTTACACAGAAAAGTTGAATAGTGTTAATGAAAGGATGAACTATACCTTTTTAGAAATGTTAAGGTCGATGATGAGTCATGTAAATCTTATGTTTTTATTTTGGGGATGTACATTAAAAAATGAGATATACATACTAAAACAAGTTCCAACTAAATCGAAAAATAGAATTACATTTGATTTATGGAGTGTAAAGTAACCCATTTTGTCGCATACACATATATGGGTTTGCGGGGAATTTATTAAGGCCTTATTAGGAAACAAAATATCACCTCAGGGCACAAAGTTTATCTTTATAGGATATACCAAGGAAACAAAGGGATAATACTTATATAACCCCTTAGACAAGAATGTGACTGTCACCAGAAAAATTTTCTTCATTGAGAGGGCACAAATCCTCAAAAAGGATAGTGGGAGAAAGATTTTATTTTATGAATTTGATGCCTAAGATACACAAGAGTTGGAGTCAGAATAGGTTCCACAGGTCCCCATGGAAGAAGTAGTTCCTAAAACACAATAATTGTGTAGGATCACAAGAGATGTAAGATAAATAGAGAGATATGGTTTTCTATTCATTGAAGATGGTGACTCATTATTGGTTGAAAATAAGGAACCTCTCACATAAAAATAGAAAGTAGAGAGATCAGAATATGCAAGATGGAAAGAAGCCATGAATTATGAAATGGATTCCAATTATCAGAACCAAGTTTGGATTCTGGTCGATGAACCAGTTGATGTAAATATTGTTGGATGAAAATGGTTATTCAAGAAGAAAATGTACATGGAAGGTAAATTAAATACCTATAATATAAGGATAGTGGATAAAGGGTTTTAAAAAATCAAGGAATTTATGATGATAAAACATTTTCACCATTTTTCATGTTTAATACCCTCATAATTCTAATTGTTATAACAGCTTACCATAACTATGATATTTGGAGGATAGATTTTAAAACTGCATTCCTTAATGGGATCCTTTAGGGAGATGTATATATGATACAATAACAGGGGTTTGTGACTCCAGGTGATTCCAAAAGTATTTTCAAGTTGTAGATATCCTTTTATGGATTGAACCAAACATCTGGGTCATAGAACATTCGATTCGATGAATCCATAAAATAATCTGATTTCATTAAGAATGAATATGATCCATGTGTTTACAAGAGGTTTAGTGGAAATTCAATCGTTATCCGATTAGTATATATTGATGAAATATTACTTATTAGAAATGACATACCCGACTTACAGTCTGTCAAGGACTAGTTAAAAAAAAATTTCTTCATGAAAGAATTTGGTAAATCAACCTATATTCTAGGTATCAAGATCATTTATGATAGATCAAAGAGGATGTTTAGACTAAATAAAAGTATATATATTGAACACATACTAAAGAGATTTAGTATATAATAATCCAAGATTTGATTAGTTACAATGTCACTTGGTTTACATATTTCTAAGAAAATGTTTCCTCAAACACAATAGGAGAAAGAGAGAATGAGTAATATACCATATGATTATGTGAGAGGATCAATAATGTATTCAATGTTATGTACTAGACTTGATGTTGTCTATGAATTGAGCATGGTAGGTAGATATAAAGATGACCTAGGAGAACAAAATTGTACTTCTGTTAAGGATATCCTTATGTATCTGAGAAGAACTAAGGATATGGTATTTCAATATGGAGGAGATGAGAAGATGGTCATTAGGTGTTATACTAATGATAATTTCTTAGAAAGATCAAAATAATATGAAGTGGTATTCTGTATTTGTTTTCTATCTCAATGGAGGAGCTATGAGCTAGAAGATTTCATATATACAATTTTTTACTAATTCTATAGTGGATTCTGAGTATATAGAGGATTCTGATGCAGCCAATGAATCCATTTTTATGTGGAATTTTTTCCAGAATCTTGGTGTGGTACCTATAAGCAAAGACCCCATCACATTGTATTTTGATAATATTGCAGTAGTGGATCTTGAAAAAGATCCAAGGTCATGACAACAGAAAAAGAATATACTCTGGAAGTATCAGTTCTTGAGGAATTTTTATTAGAGGGGTGAATTTTCTGTAAGAAGAGTTCCCATGAAACAAAAAATGGAAAAACCCTTAACTAAAGGCCTATCTCAGTAGAATAATGGGTATCATGTGAGAGCTAATAGATTGAAGGTTGTTAATAGTTGTCTCCAGTTAAAGTGGGAGTCTGTTGGAGTTAGTGCCCTAGAACCAACTTCAGAGTACTTTATGATAACATATATTGATAGATTTTTAATATTAATAAAATAATTATCCCATCATGATTTTTATTCTGTGTAACATAGTATGTGATATTTTTCTAATAGTAGCTGACACACTAAAAGGTCATAGTAGTTCCACACTATTATGAGAAACCAGAAGTACTATGACACTATTCTTAAAAATATGTTCTATAGCTGGATGGTATCATTTGAGGGACATAAATGATACAGGATATCAGGGGTGGAGACTTATAGTATTTTTAGGCACCTTCTTATGGTGTATTCCATTGGTAATATCCAGTTAGATATTATGAGAATAAGACCCACTAGTAGGACATCCACATTTGTAATTGGATGTTCCTATATGAGAACATGTGTATTGGTCCTTAGGCATTAAGATTATTATTAATGAGTATTATGGGGAACGTACTTTGATGTATTTACGAAAATCATTATGAAATATGTTATCAGGGAGGTAGGATAGGTTGGGTGCGTCATGAGTAATATTTCATTAATGAATAAGGTGAGAATGGAAATTCCCTTTTGTTCTTTAATAGAAGTTTATATGTTAGGCCCTTTGATGGAAATGATATAGCCTAAATAAATCCACAACCTTGGTGTTCTATTGGAAAATTCAATTTATGGGAAGTCAAAGAAGGAGACATCGAGCACATACGTTGATGGAACCAGCATGTAACATGCTTGATTTTAGATATCATGATAAATGGATTACATTTCGTAGTAAATATATGTATGTGGTATTATATCTTTTCTACATTAACTTCCTTCTCTATGGATGCCTTAGCATGTTGGTAGATGCTAACATTAGACTTTAGGCTGCTTCAAAATACAATTGAGAAAGATGCCTAAAGGGTCACACACTAAGTGTTTCAGAATATCAGTTAAATAATATATTATTATTTATTACTTAACAATTTGAATAAATATTAATCTCAAAAATGGTTTAATAATTATTTATGTATTCTTGATCACATATATCCCATCACTAGTTATTTGAGAGAATATAATGTGACCAAAATATTTATAAATATTTATTTGTTATTTAGTGAATATAATATTTATTTATTTATTGGTGAATAGTGATGTGAAATTTATTTAATAAATAAATAGCCATTATTCAATGCCTAATAAATACTGTTTTGGAAAGGAGGATCGATTTTAATGGTCTGTTGAGAAATAATAAATATTATTTGATTAAATAATATTTAATTTAATTTGAAAGTTAAGAACATGTTAAGAAATAGTAATAATAATATTATTATCTTACATGAGGTTTTATAGGGATTAAATAAATAATAAAGGGAACTTGTGAAATTATTTTATTTTAACCCTAGAAACCAATTATAATAATTTCTCAAAGATACTATAAATTTATTTTGATTGTGCACAACGGATTTAGAGAATCCTCTCAAAACATAGAGATCTCCCTTCTCTAAGAACGCTTCCAATAATGGAGAGAGATCTTCCTCCACCTCCCACTCTCAAGTCAAGAGAGATCAAAGAGAATTATTTGGAAGCAATTATCACAATGATCAAAGGTTCATAATGCAAGGGATATGATCTACTCTTCTAGCACAGTAGATTTCTACAACGATGGTCGATGATTTTTCGAACACATGTGGATTATCATCAGAGGGAATATTATCTTAATTACAACAAAAAAAAGTCAGTGCAACATAAATCTATTTTTAGATCCATTCATGAATAAATAATTACAACAATGTAATTCTTAATCAATTAAATTCATTATAAATATTATGTTATGATCCTCTCTTTGGTTCCGATATTCTATCCCTTGTCTGTTTTCCTTAATTCAATTTTGTAGATCACAACGTTTATCACTGTGTAAATATAAGATTGATCATCGATCATAACAAAATGTAAAGTTGGGCATTACCTATCGCATGATTATTCTATGCTCGGAACTTAAAATATTTAATATATAGGTGGTTAAATCCATTTCATACAATCCAAGAATTAATGTAATGATCTTTCAAAACTAATTTTCCTTTCTTTTAGTTATAATGATAATTATTAAACCCTATTATCCTATGTTTAATTATTTTATACTATGATTTTGTAAAATTTTATTTAGAATTTCATTTATTTGGATTTATAATTCATTCTCATAAAATATCTTCCAAAACATTATTAATTCAAATATTGTGGCATTCATAAGGGTTTTAATCTCAATTCCCCTTCACTATAGAATATTTTCTTTATTATGAACCCAATATTCTTTTATATGGTGTACTTACTACCCTATATGCTTCTATTATTATTATTAAATTCCCATAACCGGTATTTAAAATTATTTCTAAGAATACCAGTATAGTGATCTAGGATTAACATAAATGAATATTATATAATTTTTTATGAATATTCAACACATTACAAAATTACACGCCTGAGGACCATAATAGTTTAGTGTCCTTGGAAACTTGGAACACAATATTCTATCTTGGTGAAATATATTCAATGTTTCCCACAAAGATCTTCCCATTTAGTACTCTTACTTAAAACTCTTCTTTATGACCTCGGGAAAGGAAACATAAGAAAGGGTGATCTCAAAAGCTCAATAGGGGTAAATAAATGAGATACATAAGCATAAAATAATAATAAGTGCATGGGAACATGAGAATAACATTGGAAAATCATACCCTGTATATCAAAGAACACAAACATGAATCATGGAATAAAGATATGAAGTTCATACGAAATGAATCATAAGGGAATTAGGAGAATAATCCATTAAAGAATAACATTTGAATAAGAAATAGAATTTTTGGCATTCATATAATCATATAAAATCATTCCCTATAAGACAAGGCTGATTTACAAAACCTATCAAAGCACTTAATGGGGGATAAACCTACTGGGCGGGACACCACACCATCCCTAGTCAAAAAAATTTCTTTATAGTGGAATGAGTTCACTCCCCAAGCCGTCTTAGCAGTCAAGGTTCACCCCAAAGTCCTTCTTAGTTTTAAAGGTTCACTCTAAAGACCATCTTAGTAGTCAAGGTTCACTCCTAAGACCATCTTAGCAGACAAAGTCCTTTACTGAACCAAGTTTACACCATATTCTATCCATGTATATCTCATTATATATAAATATTTACCCAATTAATTGGAGGGAGATATATATCCAACCCATCATATAATGAAATCATACCAATGTGTCCATAAGATAAAAAAATATTCACCATATCCATACCCATAAAAAGAGATGGGTTTCATAAACCTCATATCATATCCATTGAAATGAAATGGGTATCGTAATTTTTTTATCCTATCATAACATGTGGAAAAAAGATAGGTTTCATAATCATTTCATCATAGAATAACCTGTGAATGGAATGAAGTTTAATAATCATTTTATCATGGTATAACCCATGGAAGAGAAACATGTTCTATAAACAACTTGTCAATTTAAACAAAATCCATTCAAAGAAATAATAAGAATGGTGTCCTTAGATCATATACTTAATAAATCATAAAATATATCAAATTATGTCATCTTATATGTATAATTATTTTGAAATATCACTTAGATATTTTCTAAAGAAAAATAACGTTTCTTTGAAAATCATTTTTTATAACATAAAAAATTTTCCAAATCTTTTTCTTTGAAAACAACGTTGAAAACTTATGAAGTAATATTTAAAAATAATTTAAAGCATTTATTGAGGAAAATATCATTTATTCTTTTAAAAATGATTTTTAAAACATAAAACATTTTAAAAAACATTTTCTTTTAAAATATCCTTGGAAATAGGTAAATAAATCTTCAAAACATTTTGAAAACCTTTTCTAGGAAAATATCTTTTAAAAGTTATAAAGGAAGCTTAAAAACATTTTTAAAACCATTTTCTTTAAAAAAACATTTAAAAACAATGAATTTTATGAATTTTATGGAAACAAATTTCAATAAAAATAACCTTGTAAACATTAAAAGTAAGCTTCAAGGAAATTATTGTCAAGATGATGGGTAAATCTGTACGTACTGAACATTCTTTTTTCACCCTAAAATGTTTAAAAAAGTAACTTGATAGTAAAATGAAAATAATAATCCTTTTAAAACCATTTTTGAAAAAGTTCAAACATGGTTAAAATATTATTCTTAAAATCATAGGAGAATAGTATAACATTTTTGAGAAACATTTTAAGAAAACATTATTTTTAAGGAAAATAGATTTATGATCAAAGTGAGAAATTAAGTTGGATTTTATTAATAACGTTTTCTTAATTATATTAAGTAAAAAAAATTGTAAAAATGGTAACATTAAATTATCATATAATTAATAAACATATGATAAGAAATTCCATGATATATCTTAAGATATATATAATAATATTTCATAAATTTAAGTGTAATCATAAATAATCCTGATAAATAATGAAATTGTAGTAATAAATTGTTACCACTTTGGTAACTATGAATCATAATACCCATGAGATAATAAAATTAAATGAAGCTTAAATTATAATAAAAATTAGTATATTCATGATAAAACATGTAAAATGGTAGTATATACACATTATAAAATAATATAGGTTCATAACATAATAAATTCCTCAAAGAAGCCAAATTGAGACAAAATTACCTTACCAATTTGGTAACATTCAAACCATAAACCCCTAGAAAGATAGATCATAAAATGGATATTAAAATACATATAAATTCATGGATAATAATTATTAAATATATTCATGGGAATTATATACACCATGAAAAATAAAAGAGTAGTGAATATGATATAAGTCTCGCAGAAATAAAAGTGAGATGAAAAAACCCTAACCTTAAGTCTAATTGTTTTTCATATAAGTTAAAAACATTTGTATAATAAGTATAATTTTATTATAAATATAAAAAATTATCATATTATTATATATCATACTATATATTATTTTATTATGACTTTATATTACATTTTTTTTAACAATTTCACTTTAAAGTTACATTTTGGGTAATAACCGTTTTGTTTTTTTGTATATGTTTTGACTTGTAATTCTTGATCGTATTACTTAGATCATGATTTAATTATTTAAAAAATGTTAAAAATTATTTAAATATCATATATATTTAGTATATAAATATTTATAATAATCTATAAAATATAGAAATATGAAATGGAATACACCGTTCATAGATACGGTAGGTCATACGTATGCATGAACATTGTTTTCATTTTCTTGTCGCATTGAAATAATTAAAGTAAATGAAACACACACACACAAATATAAACACACATATATAAATATTATAATTCTATTAGAATTATTATGTCATATATATCATAAAATTATACTAAACCCATCCTTAATAAATTCTATAAAAAGTGTGAATGAATCACATCGCTTTGAGGAGTTGGTAATCCACACGTCCACAAACAAAGTTATCATATTCTCAAAAAATAGAAATCATGTAGGAATGTGTTATATAATAATTAAAGAATTATAAATAAATCATAAATATCATCTATATAATATAAAAACCATAGTCCCATCATGATTCCCAACCTTGAAAGGTGGTAATGGAAGAACGAACAACATCAGTTCTTGAGGCGGTAGTCTACTGTACTTACAAATAATGATTGTATATCCCATTTTATGGAAGTGTATATGAATTTAGGGTGTTAAATTAACATAAAAACAACAAAGTATATTTATTATACTGATTTTGTTATATAATCATTGAATAATAATAATTTAAGGGCTGGATAAAGAAATAAAACAAGAGTTCTCATTGAATAATGTTACCTCTTATTCGGGTAACTCCCTTTGATTTTCAAAAAAAGACATCATTTATTTTTTTTCTTTCAAAATGAATAATTATAGGATTAATTTATGGATGTTTTTAGGTTTTTTGTTCATTTTTTGGATGATAAAAATGTATTTATATGTGTGAAGAAGTGAGGGGGGTGAGTGCCTTTTTATAATGGAGGAGTGTCATTCTTGTAAATATAAAATGGTAAAAACTATTGGGAGGTCTCCATTATGTCATGTGCCTAAAATAATGGTAAAGTTTCTAGAAAAGGTATTATATGGTCTAAATATTTCCATTAAATGGATTTTAGTTAAGTTTAAAACCATTTTTACAAGTTAAGTTTAATGTTTAACCACTAAGTAATCGTGTTTTTACATTAATCGATGTAATTGATTTTAATTACGTACATTAATATTTTTGGTAAAAACAAGTTTAAACTTATTAGAAATTAGAAATTATTATGATTAATAATATGGAATCTATTTTTAAAAATTATAATCACATAAGTGGCCGAAATTAATTTAAAAATAATTCTACATATGTGATGGGGAAGTGAGATTTTAAAGTAAAAAGTTTGAAAGATTGAAAAGTTTTTATATCCAATTTCAATGTGAAATTTATTCCAATGACCTAAATTGGATATATTGTTTTATAATTGAACTAATTATAATTTTAAAACAATTTAAAATACAATTTAACTATATAAATAAATTATATGAAAAAATATTTTTCAATTAAAATACAATGTCTTCACTATTCATCAAAAAATGAAACTTCTCAGAAAAATACAAAAAATTCAGCCAAGTAAATTTTTATATTCATAATTAGAAAATGAATTTTATTTTTTCAAATAAAAATTATAAAATTGTAAAAAATTAGATTTAAAATACGTGCTCTATTAAAAGGTGGTAAAATTACCTTTTAAAAAAATACATCTTTTTATTCATAAAATTGGATTTATTCTTATCTATTATATAAAAAACACATAATATTAAAATTAAATAGTTTAATGAATATATTATATACATATTTAAATATATTTCATTAAAATAATTTATCAGAATTTTTTTAATTAAAATTTTTATGTAAAACTTGTTTGAATTCATAAATATAGTTTTACAACAAAAGAATTCTTATATTTCAAAAAGGGTTTTATTTTCATTTCTAGTTAATTTGTAACCAAATAATTTTTCGTATTTAAATGTTTAAATAATAATTTTAAAATTCAATTAATCTTATTTATAACTGTAATTATAAGGGCTAGGTGACAATTATAATTATATTTTAATAATAATATTAAAAATACATTTTAGTCCGGTAAAACTAGGTCTTGTGAGTAACACAATATATAGAAGGAACTAAACATTGTGTGTAAAATAGTCCAACCATTGTGTTGTGTGTACCAAAATATAATATATGTGTTGTGTGTAGTGCAAACTCTACTTGGTGTTGAGTATAAAGAAAGAATAACTTGGTGATTTCGTATAACACAAGCTATATTCAGTTTTTCATGAAATAAAAAATATAAAAAGGATTTAATTATATAAAGAAAAATTCATAAAAACTTGTTTTGTAACATTATACCCCTATTAAAATGAATTAATCCCCCGAAATACTTCTAGTTTATCAAATGTTTCATACTTGAAACTTCCTTTCATAGAAACCTACATCATATAAATGAATACTAAAACTTCCTTTAAAATGGGAATGTTGGAAGCATCACAGTTACCCAAAGCAATTCATAACTAGGGTTTCACATTGGATAACATAGGTGGAAAGTGAAAACATGTATATGGAATAGAAATATAACTATTATGTTCTGATAGAGAGTGATAGAGAACATGGTTAGGAGAAAGTTAATGATCACAAAGACATAACCTGAAGAGGATTGAAAAAATCATTGATATCATAAAATATATTTATAACAAGAAAAATTTTTATTTCAATTACCCTTTACTGAAGTTGAATAATTTTCATGAGAAGATATACTTACTTTATTTTATCACAATATCACCCTTATTTTTCCTTTATCAATTTTAACTTCATATCTTATTCTAAGAACTGATGGTGAATTTTTCATTGTTGAAGAATTAGAAGATCATGATATCCATAAATAGAATGATAGGTCATTTCATCTATCTCTATCACAACCAAAATGTTAGCACAAGTTATCCAATATGCATGAATCCTTATATGGGGGGGGGTGATACTTTAATCTCTATAACCTCATCAAATGTTTAACTTAAACCATTCCATAAATGGTTAAACTTATAACCCATCTGAAATATGAAATTCTAAAACTTTATAAATAAGGTCACTAAATTTATCAAAATAAACTTAACATTGATCCCACATATATCATAAAGTATCTCTCATTTTTCACATACCAAACGTGTGAATACCCTCATCATGTATTCTCTTGAAACATGACAATCAACTAAATTACCATAAATTCTTATTAGAGAAATTCATGCTTCCTTATTCAAAAATTTATTGGATATATTCCTTAAATCCAAAAATTCTATAAACACCATCCATGATAGTATAAACCACTTTGTCAAAAAATCCTTAACCAGTTCCAATGTAATTAGTACCTTCTAATTTACTTATTAACATCCAACATATCTTTATATAAACATAATTATCTCCACATTAGGAATATATTAAGGTTTATCTTCCCCTTAATCTTAGTTTTAGAATGAATATAACCTTGCCATCAAATCAATTTTTCAATTCTATCAAAACCATTCAACATATTATTTTAAATCCTTAGAAAAAAAACATAAACCGAACAATCCTTATATATTTCAAAAATCCTAATTCTTGAATCCGAATATACAAACACTTAAATTATTCCACTTCATCCTTAATACATTGACAAGGAAACCTCATCCTATTACTTAATACATCATTTCTTTCACATTTCACCTATAGTCTCATCATCATCAACAATATAACCATTACTTGTACCATCTTGTTGAATCTATTATAGAGATTTCCACTTAATAAATTGATTTTCAAAATGCCCATTCATTCCACATTTAAATATTTCTATCGTCGATGATGTATTAAGGATACCATTATAATCATTCATTATGTGATCCAGAATTTTTATCTTTCCCATTAAATTACTTTATTTGTGTCCTTATTTTCCAAATTCAAAACATATTCCCATTCCTCTAAGACATTCACTTGGGTGATTCCTTCAACATTCTCAACACAGATGAAACTTAATCTTCTTTTCTCAATGATCTCCATTACATGAAATCTCAGAAAAATACTTCTTTCTTTTATTTGGTGAGTCTGAGAGTTGGTTAATTTATATATTGTTAATCACGTTCCATGAAAACTGATTATGCATGATTATAACATCCTTAACTCCAGTGATTATCACATTTGACTGATCATCAAAAAATTTCCCATAACATTCAATGTTAACTCATTTCCTTCTGGTTCCCATCATTGACTAAAACCATAAATCATAGTGTGAGTAACACTTATCATAGTGGAAAACCACATAACCATGAAAAATCACTTATAGGGTGTCTAAATTATATAACTTTCTTTGAAATCTATGACACCTTATTCTTATCATTAGATACATTCCTAGACATATCCTTAGAAATATTCATAGGGATCTCACTAATGTGTTCACATCTTAGTTTCTAAATGTTGACTAAAACTTTCCTTGGATACCAACTATAAAGACCCATGGTTAACATACATGGATATTACATCATTTTAGATTAATATTCATAACATTAAAAAATTACATGCCTAAGGACCATAATAGTTTAGTGTCTTTGGAAACTTTAAACTGAATCTTCTAACATGGATAAATATCTTCAATGTTTCCCATAAAAATCATCCCATTTAGTACTCCTACCTAGCACCTTTATTCATAACCTGAGGAAAGTAAACATAATAAAGGGTAAGATTAGATACTCAATAAGGGTAACTAAAAGAGATATGAAAGCATAACATAATCATAAGGGTATGATAATATGATCATAACATTAGATAAATCATACCCTGTATATCAAAGAACATAAACATGAATCATGGAATAAATATTGGTAGTTCATAAGACATAAATTGTAAGGGAATCAATAGAATAATCCATGAAATAATAATATATTAATAATAAATAGATTTTTTTTAATAAATGTAATCATATAAATCATCCCCTATAAGTCAATGATCATTGCCAAAACCAATCAGGGCACTTTATGGGGGGTATAACTACTGGGTGGGACACACCACCATCACCGGTCGTAGCCCTTTACTTATAGTATAATGGTATCACTCCCCAAACTATATTAATAGTAAAGGTTCACTCCCAAGACTATCTTATATGTCAAGGTTCACTCTCAAGACTATCTTAGTAGTCAAGGTTCACTCCCAAGACCATTTTAGTGGACACAATCCTTTACTGAACCAAGTTCACTCCCCATTCTAGACATGTCTATCTCATGAGATATAAATCTTTACCCAATGAAATGGAGGTAGGTATAGGTCCCAACTAACACATAATGAAATTATATATATCTTTTTCAAAATGTAATAACACATTCATCATATCATGATCCATAAATAAAGACAGGTTTCATAAACATTGTATCGTAACCCATGAAATGAAATGGTTATCATAAAAATTTTATCCTATCCTGACCTATAGAAAAGAGACAGGTTTCATAATAATTTCATCATAGAATAAGCCTTGAAAAGAAGTGGGTTTAACAAGAATTTTTATCATGGCATGACCTGTGGAAGAGAAACATGTTTCATAAAAAACTTTTCAATTTAAACATAATCCATTCAACAAAAGAAAAAGAAAGGCTTCCTTCAATCATATCCCCATGAAAGCATAAAATATAACAATTTTTTTCATATTATATGGAGAATTATTTGGAAATTCACTTTGATCATTTATTAAGGTAAATAAACATTCTTTCAAAATCATTTTTTATAATATAAAACATTTTCAGAATCCTTTTCTTTGAAAACCAATTTGAAACCTTATGAAGTAATATTTAAAAACCATTTAAAACATTTTTTGAGGAAATTATCCTTTCGAATTTGATTTTTTTTAGAAAATAAAACATTTTGAAACATAAAACATTTAAAAACACATTTTATTTGAAAAGAACCGTGAAAAGTTTTATTTTAAGCTTAAAAACATTCTGAAAACCTTTTATTTCAAAATATCTTTGAAATATTATAAAGGAGGTTTGAAATTTTTTTGAAAAACATTTAATTTGAAACCAAATTTAAAAATAATGAATTTAAAAAAAATTGAGAATTTTTTTTCTTTACATATAATCTTGAAAACAAGAAAATGAAGCTTTAATGAAATTATGATCATGACAGTGGGTAAATCCGTACAAACCAAACATTCCTTTTTCACTATAAAATGTTTAGAAAAGTTCCTTGATCAGAATATGACAAGAAGATTACTTTTAATACCATTTTTTAAAAGGTAAAACATAATTAAAATATTATTTTAAAAACCATAGGATAATAATATATCATTTTTGAAAACCATTTTTAGAAAACATGGTTTTGAAGGAAAATATATTTCTAATTGAAGAGAGAAATAAAGTCGCATTTTCTTATAAAAAATTTATTAATTTTATTAAGAAAAAAATAGTGGAAAAATGGTACCATTAAACGAAGATATTAGGAATAAACATAGGATAAGAAAATTGATGAGGAATATTGATATGTGCATCATAATATTTCATCAATGTTATCATAATCATAAACTATCTTGATAAATGATGAGATTTTAGCAATATACTGTTACCACTTTGATAACTTTGAGTCATAATTCCCCAATGAGAATAATATTACATAAAACTTAAATTATAAAAAAAATAATGATATTCATGACAAAAAATTTCAAAGGGAATCATATACACCTTATAAAATAATATAGTTTTATAACATAACATGCGTATCAAAGAAGGAAAATTGAGACAAAATTACCTTAATGATTTGGTAACTTTCGAACCATAAACCCAATGAAAGATAGTTCATAAATGTAATATATAAATAACAATAAATTTAATGATAATAATAATATAATAAATTAATGGGAAGTATATAAACCACAAAAAAGAAAGGAGTGGTGACTATAGAATACATCTCTCAGAAATAAAAGCGAGACTAGAAAACGCTAACCATAAGTCTTGAATATCTTTATACATGTTCATAACTCATGTATAATAACTATAATTTTATTATAAATATACCATCAAACCATATTAAAATATATAACTCTATATATTATTTTATTGTGACTTTATATTACCCGTTTATTAACAATTTCATGTTAAAGTTACATTTCAGGTAATAACTGCTTTGTTTATTGTATATGTTTTGACTTGTTATTCTTGATCCTCTTAATTAGATCATGATTTATTTATTTGTATAATCTGAAACATGATTTGAATATAATATATATTAATTATATAAATATTTATATTAATATATAAAAGAGATCCATAGGAAATGGAATACACCATTCCAGGAGACGGTAGGCCGTATGTACTTATTATCGATGTTTCTATTTTCTTAATGCATTGAAAGAAATAAATTAAATGAAACATATATATATATATTAAATATATTATAATTATTATTTCTTATATACCATATAAGTTTACTAAACTCACCCTTAAAATATTCCATGTAAAGTGTGAATGAATCACAACACTTTAAGGAGGCGCTAGTCCACACGTCCACAAACAAAGTTATCATATTCCTAAAAAATGGAAAGCATGAGATTATGTGTTATATAATAATTCAATAATTATAATTAAATCATAAATATAATATATATCATATAAAAATAGTAATCCCATCATGATTACCATCCTTGAAATGTGGTAATGGAAGAATGAACAACATCGACACATGAGGCAATAGTTCGCTGTACACACGAACGATGATTACGTGTCCCATTTGGTGGAAGTGTGTGTGAGTATAGGTTGTAAAAATAACATAACAACATAAGTATATTTATGATATTTATGGTGTTATATAATCATGTAATAACAATAATTTAAGGTCTTGAGAATGATATAAAACAAGAATTCTTGTTGAAGAATGTCAGGTAAATCCTTTGGATTTTCCTAAAAGCACTTTCTTGGTTTTCTTTATTCCCAAAGGAAGGATTGTATGATGAAGGGATATAAGTTTAGTGGATATTTTAGGATGTTTTTTATGATAAAAATATATTTACAGGTGTGAATAAATGAAGGGGATGAGTGACTTTTTATAGTGGAGGAGTGGCATTCTTATAAATATTAAAATGTAAACACTATTGAGAGATATCCTTTACATCACGTGAATCCAATAATGGTCCATTTTATATAAAAGGGAGGATATGTTCTAAATATTTTCATAAGATGGATTTTGGAATAGTTAAAGGCCTTTATTACTACTTATGTTTAAAGTTCAACCACTACATAATCTTGTTTTTACCTAAATTACTGTAATTACTTTCAAATAATTTTACTAATAATTTCTGTAAAAAACTATGCTTACATTATTAGAAATTATAAATTATTATTATTATAGATATGGAATAAATATTTAAAAATTTTAATCATAAAATTTTCATAAATTTATTTAAATTTAATCCCGTATAAATGACGAGAAAGCATGTTTTTAAAGTAAAAAGTTCAAAGATTGAAATGTTTTTATATTCAATTTTAATAAGAAATTGATTCAAATGACCTAAATTGGATTTATTCTTGTATAATTGAACTAATTGTACTTAAATAACAACTTAAAATATAATTTAACTATATAAATAAATTATATTAAAAATATGTTTTCAATTAAAATTCATTACTTTTCATTATTTGTCAAAAAATAAATCTTCTCAGAAAAATTCAAAAAATTAACCCAAAATAAATTTTTATATTCTAATTTCAAAAATAAATTTTATTTTTTCTATTAAAAATTATAAAATTTTTAAAAAATATATTTAAAATTGGTTCACTATTAAAATTTGGTAAAATTACATTTTAGAAAAATACCTCGATTTATTCAAAAAATTGGATTTATTTTTATCTCTTATCTAGAAAAAACATAATATAAATGTTATATAGCTGATTAAATAATATATATATATATATATATATATATATTTCATTAAAACAATTAATCAAAATTGTTTTTATTAATATAATAAGGTAAAACTTGTTTGATTGTGTAAATATAGTTTTCCAAAAAAAGATTTACAAAATTTTCATATGGTTTTATTTTTCATTTCTAGTTAATTAGGAAAAAAATAATTCTTATTATATACATGTGTTAATAACATTTTCATAGTTTAATTAATCTTATTCATAACCTCCATTCCAACGGTAAGGTTCCACTATAATAATATTTTAATTATAAAATTAACAATACATTTTAGTTTGGTAAAACTAGGTCATGCGTGTAATGAAATATTTTGAAGGAAATAAAGATTATGTGAAACACGTGAAAAAAATTGTGTTTCATGCACCACTATCTAATCTAAATGTTTCATGTAGTAAAAAATCAACTTGGTGTTGCGTTAAAAATAAGAATAACTTGGTGCTTTCATATAACACAAGTTATATTTAGTGTTTCATGAAATGAAAAATATAAAAAATATTAAATTAAATAAAAAATAATAATTCATAAAAAATATGGGTGTTGTAAAAGCCTTCATATTGTTTTGTTTAATTTCTTACAAAATTTATAAGGGTTCCTTGTCTCAATTTTTGATTCATTGAGGCTTATTTCATATTGCACACTATATTTTTTTTATATATTTTACCTACTATTCCATTGTTTAATTTTATAATTAATAAAAGTTATTTCATGGGATTTAATATTATTTTAATGAATATATCCTTCCAACCCTTTTTATCCAAGTGATACTAAAGTTGTAAGTGTTTTTCTAACTCAAATAACATTTATTGAGTTATGACTATTCTTACTGAAATCTATTCTAATAAGTTATGTTCAATATACCTTTTTATTGAATTATGATATTATTCCATTTTATATTCAATATATTTACATTTCTTTTTCATGAAATCCTTTTTATGGATTGTTACATCAATCCTTGTACTTTGATGGATTTGTTTCCTCATAAATGCAATGTTGTTGATTATAACCCCCATCCTCTTCAATAAATATTTCTCCTCAATATTCATATTATTTTTTCCAAAATTATTTAACTTTCATATTTTTAAAATCCTAATATGTATTGTCTCTTGTGGAATTATAACTTTTCTTCACCTATTTTTAAAATGATGTTTTATTATACTTTATACAATACGGGTTTCAAAAATGTATTTTAAAAATATATAAAAGGATTTCCTTTTCTTGATTGGATTATTATCTTTCAATCCATATTTCCTATGGAAAACATTTACATCATTTTTCAAGGATATATCTTTGAGATTTGTTATAAATTAGTTTTAAAAGGGGTTTTTATATTTTATATCTTAAAAAATTAATTTTTAAAGTGACTTATAACTTTACATTTTTAAAACATTGTTATATATGTTTTATAAAAACACTTATAAAATTTCACTTCAATTATCCTATTTATGTTGAAAGGATTTTACCTCATTTGGAGTAATTTTTCTTAGATTAACTTCTAAATCCTATCATTATATTTTTAGGTTGTTAAAATTATTATATCAAACAATGTAATTGTTGAATTATTCATAATTGATACTATTTGATGTGTTCTCTATAGGATGTTGTTTTTCATATTTGTCAATATTATTTAAAGTTATTGTGATTTAGTGGGGGTATATTCTAATAATACCATCCACCATATTTCTTTGGATTTCTTATGATTATATTGTTATATTTATTGATTAGGTTAACTATTGAAATCCAATATGTTTATTATTTCCAATAAAAATATTTATTGATTACTATGGAAAGTGTATTATGATTTTATTGTTATTCAATTCCTTTATATGATGAAGACATTGGAAATAATTATTGATGGGTAGGGTCTATAATTATATATACCCTTGATGCATTATTAGTTCTCATAAAATAAATTATCCGAGGTATTTGGTGCATGACTAACCAATTATTTATAATGTCTTAGCATGAGGCCTTGGTGGTATATTTATAATGTCTAGGCATGAGGCTTTGAAGGTAAGATTTATGATACCTGACATTATGCATTCCTTTACTATGGAATTGATTATTTTTATCCATGAAATTGTTTATATTTTTTTCTTGGATATAGTTTAAGCCAATGTAATTAGTTATATGAAATTATTTAATTATCATTTTTTCGTTCAATATCATTTATACCTTTTTTATTCTATGATATCTATCGATGTACAATTTCGCTTACTGATCATTTGATCTCACCCTTATTATGTTTCCATTTCCCCAGGTTATAAATAAATGTATAACACATGATATTTATATAAGGTAATAATGTGTGGATAATTTTATAGGTTATATTAAATATATACTTTAAAATTAGGGAGTCTTATTATAGTGGAAAAATTCCATAATATGAGAAAGATATTTGTTTTGTTAGTTTATTTTTTTACTAAAACTTTATAAATATAAATCTAAAAGGTCTATGATGTGTAAGTGACTCAGTATTTGTTGCTTCTATTATAATAATGAATTGTTATGTTTGGGTATCTAAATTTGGTTTCCAAGATTATGTGTAATGTATGTGTCTATTCACACTGGATTTTGGGAGTCTGTGTACGAGGTGCGACATTTAGTTTTTTCAAGATGTATTAGTGGGAAATGGTGGTTAAACATTGGTCACATGAAGATAATAAGTAGCTATTTTTTTTGTTTTTCCTTTTATATACTTGTATCATCCTTGTCTTTTACTTCTTTTTATTAATGTTATTTATTCTTTTATTATTAATATCACGCACAAGTTTGTTTTATGTGTTTCTTATTTATTTATACAATTATAATATTTAGTAAAATACATTCACAAGTGTTTTTCTATGATTTACTTTAACTATTATCCATCCCATGAGAATTAAGAACACCCTTCAGGCTTTATCACAAACCGACTTGGGTGCCTAATTCTGGGGTATCGCGGGTTATTTCATGAAATTAACACTTTAACAATGTTCAAGTATGAACTAAGTCTTATGAATTTTTTAGATATATCTATATAGATATTTATACCCAATATATAGGCTTCTTTACCCGTATATTTTATAGCATGTCATTCACTCAACCACATCTTTACAAATTATACAGTTGTGATGTCATTTTTGATAATGAGTATGTCATGAACATACAATATTGTTGGAACCATGACCGTTCTATGCTGGAAATGAATTATATTGTGTGTTTATTTTCAATCCTAATTATAATTTCAGGAAGATTTCCAAGAAAATGATTATATAGTTCGAGTGAACAAAAATATTGAAGGTGGTGTCGTTTCCCAGTGTTTTCCAATTTTTTGGCCCTGGAAATCAAAAAATAGAGAAACATATGTTTGGAAAAGGAAGTCTCGTGAAATATTATAAGTGTTTTGTAAAATTGTGCTCAAGGAATGTTTTGGGATCAGAACGTTGAAAAATGGAAAAGGCATGAGTTGAGTGAAAAATTTGGAGTTGTGCGCGGAAAACGGTTCCTGTGCGAAAAGAATTTGCATGAAGAACGAGAAATTTTTCACCACATGGTGGGTTATGCGTGTGGTGGTTGGAGATGCCTATAAATAAGAGGCGACCCCCCTCATTCGGTACGAAAAAATACTTAGAGATGATCTAAGTTTTGATGCACGTAAAAGTTTCACGAAAAGGGAGTCTCGCGGAAAAGTTCGAGTTGCGTGGAAAATTTATGGCTATGTGGAAAAAATAGAGTTTCACGGAAATTTACTGTTGCACGGAAAATATTTAAGCTGTTCACAAAAAGTTACAGTTTTACATGAAGGGTGTAGTTTCATGCAAAACTTTCCGCTCGAAAAGAAAATCTTGTGCGCAAAAGTCAGATCTTGTGCGTATAGGGTAGGTGTTGCGTGAAATTGTTAGTGTAGGCTGAATACATGTTCTAAATATCTGGTTCATTGGTTCAGTGCTTTCAAGTGCATTAATTCAAGACTTCAATACAAGTAGTGTCTCATTTTGAACAGAGAAAAATACTTCAATGCATATCTATTAAAGTGACCTTCAAGTTGATAGACTGAGTTTAACTTCTCTCAAGGCAGTGAGCTTGGGGGAGTCGAGGGAAGTGATCTAAGGGATGCAATGAGCTATCCCTGAACATTTTTAAAGGTAGTGTGCTTGACACAGAGTGATTGGGACCAAATCTTATAATCCTAAAACTAGTAAATATTAGTGGATTTTGGTATGACTGACAAACTGTTGGTGTATGCTCCTTAGATATAGCCCTTCACGGTGAACCAAGTAAAAGTGTTGTGTCATCTCCCTATTTTCATTTGTTTGACAGATTTAACAATTTATTATCAACGTGGGAACAAGATCCAAAACTTTAAAAATAAAAACTTGATACCCTCATTCACCCCTCCCCTCTTAGGGTGTTCCAGGGTGCTTCAAATATCATAAAAACTAAAATACTCCCACTAATCCACTTATATATAAAATAATAATCTACATTATTAATGGAACTAAGATATTTTATTCCATCATCAAACTAAATATTCCGACTCTAAGAGGATTACTATAATCCAAAAATGGATCATTGCAACTTTTAAACCATAGCCGACTCATTTGGAAAGTCAAAAACTTTAAGTAGTATCATTTACATGTACATTACTAAATTTCTATTAAAGAATGATATTTTAATATCCATTTGATATATCTCAAAATAAAAAAACATTTTATAAAAAAAATATTTGAATGGGATTTTCATAAAAACATGTGGAAAGGATTTTTTGTTGCTATTACCATGGATTTTCATAAAACCCACTACCTCCAAACATGATTTATAGGTAAAAACTCTACCATCGCTGTCATTTTTTTAAGGAAAACCCACTTTCAACATAAGGGTATCATCCCTATAGGTGTATCCACCAAGTTTCAAAATTGTTTAGTATACATGGAGTCTATTTTAGATTCCATTTATTTCTACTATTTCTTAGAATTATAACTCTTACAAGACTCCTAGTACATAATAGGTTTATATTATATGAATAATAATTAATTATCAATTTCCACAAGAAATACACACCTATCAGGATTATAATGAAGCCTATCTAAGCTTTGATATTCTTGTGTAAATTGTGTCTATTGATCTTGTATAACTTTTTTTTGGAACCAACCCAACTTCCATCTCATAAACACTTCCCGTATTTTTGTCTTGATCTTCTTAAAGTTAAGCTTTCCACCCACTAACACCATGAATTAAATGTTCTATCTAAAAAAATATACTAGTTTGGGTCATAAACAATTGATTTTAGTAGTATTATCAAAAATATATCCCTTATTTTCCTTAAGATACCCAACAAATAAGAACTTTTCTGTCATAAGGTCAAGATTGATAGAAGCTAATCACTATGAAAGTGATTTGAAACACCAAATATTCATAAAATAAAATCTAAAAAATTTCTATTACCATATCTCATATGGAGTCAGTATTGATACATTAAATCAAATGTACTTCAATAGGAAAAAATAGTCTTTAGATCATAAATCTATTATGGAATAGGATGATCACACTCACTCGTCATCAATTGAGTAATGTAAAACATAGTATGATTCCTACTATTAGAAGCACCATTCTAATGTAGTGTTCTAGTTGGAGTGAGTTATGGAATAGTTCCATTGTCTCTGAACTAACCAGTGAATTCTCGACTCCAATATTTACTTCCCAATACAATCAGAAAATTATAATACTTTTTCCCAATTTTTTTTACTTTATTAAGAAACTTATTAAAAATTTCAAAGGTATTAAACTTATGTTTTATTATAAACATATAACCATATAGACTAAATTCATTGAAAAAACTAGAAAAGTACCTAAAACCACTACTTTCTTGTGTGACCATTGGTCCATATACAACACTATATATGAGATATTGGAAACCACTATACTAAAATGTGATTTGGTTATCTTTCCTTATAAACAAGATTCACATGTATCAAAAAATTCATAATCAAATGAGTCTAAAAATCCTTCTCTATGAAGTCTTTGGATACACTTCTCATTTATATATCCAAGGTGAAAATGACAAATGTTGGTGGGATTAGAATAATCCTTAAGAATATTATTCTAAATGTGATAGGATAAAATATCAATATCCATAATTTATAAACTATTTAACATATTTCTGGTGCGACAAAATAATTCATCCTTATATATGGAAGAAATCTTATATTGAATAATAAATGAAAATACCATCTTTTCCAAAACATATATGCAGAAACAAAATTTCTATTTAAAATAGAAACATAATATAAATTATCCAATTATATAACTATTTAACATATTCCTGGTGTGATAGAATAATTCATCCTTATATATGGAAGAAATTCTATTATGAATAATGAATGAAAATACCATCTTTTCTAAAAAATATGCAGAAAAAAAATTTCTATTTAAAATAGAAACATAATAAAAATTATCTAATTATATAACTAAGATACTTGGTATAAATCTATCATAAGTTACAAATTCTAATACAAAAACTCTTGATATATCACCGATTATAAGATATACCTATCGCTTCATCAATTCAATTCCATCTCTAGGAAATTGTTTACTATCACAAATGCGTTATGTACACCAAATATTAATTACCCACGAGTCAAAGTTTGTGAAATTAATATCTATAACATTCACATTCAGATGCTCAAAATTCTTCTCTTTAAGAACACTTCTCAACCTATGATACAAATTTTGAACTATTTTATAGGTCGTATATATAAGATATCTCATAATGATAAATAGTAGGTATAGTACAATATACAACAAAGACATATATTTGGGTGAGTATCTTGTTTAATACCTTTAAATAAATTAATTTTAATGAAAGATACATCATATCCATTTAGTGAGAATATGTATATATATATATATCCAAGTAATGAGTATGCTAATGATTTTCTCTCACCACTTGGTTATATATGTAGGATATCATCCTAATCATAATATTTATGATTCTTTAATATTTGAGTAGAAAACCATTTTCATAAATCCATCAAATGGATTAACTCAAATTTATTAATCTATTAACTTAATCCTACTAGGGTCTCTTGACTAGTCTAAACTAAAAAAATAATAATGGGAATGTAATCCTAGTAGGGTCACCCATTACTTATGTGACTTATATAAAATAATATGAAGGTACCCAGATATGGTATAACCTACCAGGTTGGATGATCGAGGTATTGAAAAGTACCAATTTAGAAGTAATATTAGACTAATTAGTTGATGGGTTTTATTTCAAAGTGTAAACAACTTAATTTTCATTATATGCATATTAAATTCATAATTATTACATCATATATAATCTTTATTATCTAATGTTTTATTTCTTTGTGTTTGTATGATTCTAATGATGGAGTTTTGGAATCCATTTTCCATCAATAAAATTAATATGTTCACACTATATTAATGTCTAACTCTTTACATAACCCACAGTCTGTGTTACTCACCCAAATATATATTACAAACATATTCATACATATTGAAATGCACCGTATACATAAGGTACATGAACCTTTCTTATATATTTTTGAAGTTAAATAAAATTTAAAATATCTATATAAGTAATCCTGAAGTGATAGATAGCCAACCCCCATTTTCAAGAATGTGGAATAATCCTCCAAGATAGTGGTAAGTCAAACCCAAGGTCCCTCTTCCCACTGAAACTTTACTCATGAGTGAATCCAATTCATAAAAACACTAAAACATAATATTCACAAACTATATTTAAAAACTATATTCTAGATAATAACTTCAATTAAAACCATGGTCAAGGTAGATGAAAACTAAATATTATATTTTTGTACCTAGAAAGTAATAAAATGAATAATAATCTATATAATCAATTTATCATATAAGTTATGTATCCGTAATACTCATATTTCTTAAACATTTTATAAGAATGTAAATTTTAAATCAATTCACAAAAAAATCTTTTTTAATTCTTCAAAATATGAGACACAAATATAAACTTTTTATATATAATTAATAATAAAAACAACCATTTACACCGATTATCACTTATCATTAATAGAAACTTTAAAAACCATAATAAAATCTAGAAAAATATTATTTTATTACAATTGTTCTATATATATTATTTTTCAATTGATAATAACATTATTAGTCATAATATATGATTGATACATAAAGCTAAGAAAATGTATAAATAATATTTTATGATATAATCCCTTATTAATGCATGGTAAATTTCATCACTTATGATTGGATATATCATAAGTCTCCTATTGTATTTAACGATATGCCTGATATTGTAAATACATTAAAGCTATTTTTTTTTGAAATTCAAGGATCATTCAAATTTTATGATATAATATATCATATATTATGATGCTGTTTAAATCCACATGATTCTACTATATCATACTATATGATATAAAATTTCATAGGCTATGAAAAAACAAAACACGATCATTTTAATGTATCGTATTTGATGATATAGATTCCAACACCTTATTATAGAAAAATTGATTAAAAAATAACAAGAAGAACATGTTGATACCTTAAGGAACCTGGTGCAGATTCCACTGATGGGTTTTAAGGTGTTTTTCAAATTAAATTTTGAGTAGAAGAAACCCATGAAGTTCCCAATCTATCTTTAAAAAATAAAACATGCGATAAAACTAAAAAAATAATCAAGTGTACCATAGATGCTGTGTATTTTATATTTAACTATTTTTTGTAGTAATATTGATGGATATCATGGAAGAAATATCCAAATTTAGGTTCCCTAGACCCACACTTTAGGCTTAGGTTCTAAAGGCACATACTTTAAAAAATTAAAATTTGACACCAAGTGAGATGATCCAAGCTAAACTTGCACAAATTTCACATCAATATTACATCTAAAAATAATCTCACCCAATTCGGAGAACCATTTGGTTTAGTGTATTCAAGGGCTAGACATATAAGAAACTTATTTTACAACACATTTAAACATTTATCTATAATAAAAAACCTCTTTACTTCCTTCTAGACTTCTAAAAATTTATACTTTTCTTCATAACTTGGGAAAATGAAATATAAGAAATGAGCGATCTCAAATGCTCAGTAAGGGAAAATATATGAACATTTCATCAAGGGAACGATCATAGAAATATGATAAAACATGGTTAGTAGATAAATTTATTATTAAAAATAACATCGATCAATATGGGTTGCCCATAAATCATGATATAAGGACATATATTCTCAAATCAACAAACATATACCATGAAAAGGATTGCGGAATCAAGAGATGATGGACATGGCCTATTTAGCATAATCATAGAAAAGTGAGATGGAAATAAACCAATACCTTGAAACATTTAATAATAAATAAGTTTTCATTAACATTGTAATATAAAAATTATTACACTGTGAACAAAAATAATGTCCACAATTTATGTTGCGAAAAAACAAAATATATATGTTTCTACTTGTGAAAAAATAAAATGTCCATGTTTAGCATCCTTATATAATGAGATATAAATTTAATACAATTAATTAGAGGGGATTTAATGGTCCCAAACCATCCCAGGTCTTTATTTTACCTAAATCATCCCATGGATTTATCAAACCCAAACTATCTTAGAGATTTATCTGACCCAAACCAACTTATCATTTTATCAGATCCAAACCATCTTTGGAATTTATCAAACCCCAAAAAATATTTGGGTTTTATCAGATAAAAATGATATCAAGGATTTATTAGACCCAAACCATAAATAATCCATACATATTTGTTCTAATTAAAACTAATCATTATATCGTAAAGAACCTATGGAAAGGAAGTGGGTTTCATAACATATCTATATGGTAACACCAAAATGGAGATTAATAATGTAAACTGTTGGTACAAAGAATTTAATAACCACGCAAGATTATATTACTAGAAAATTTAGTGATTTGGTTATTAAAAATAACATCCAAGAAAATAATTAATTTAGAGATAAAGGAAAGAATTGAAGTGAAATAATAAAATAGTTTTTAAGAAACACTATTATATTTGGTGTGAAACATGATGTTATGGTTAATTATAAAAACTCGTTTTCAAAATTTTGAAGTAAAAAAATTCAAAAATTATTACTTTTAAAAGGAAATTTCAATATTGGAGCCTTGAAAAATATTAAATGGTTAAAAAAGGTGAGTTAAAAATACTTTAAATTTTTTTATTTTTTAAAAAATAATTTTAAATAAGGAAGAATTGAAAAATACATAAAGGTTTCAAAATGTTAAGTGAAAGATTTGGTAAACACTTAATTTTGAAAAATAAACCTAAAAAATATATTCATGAAAATGTACAAAGGTTATCGAAATTAATTCATAGTGGAAAATAAAACATTTAATTTTGGAATTATGGAATACATTTTTTTAGTATTTTGGAATACCATTATTGAAAACCTATATCATAAAAAGAGTAACAAAACATACTTTTTTAAAATAGGATAATTGAAATATGAAGGGAAAATAAGAAAAAAAATAATTGTATTTCCAACTATAATGGATAATGCTAGTGGGAATGAAAATATTTATAAGGAATAAAATACATTTTTAATAGATAATGATAATTATCCTTAATAATGTCATACTTTTGTGGGGAATAAATTCATCAAGGAGGAATATTTGAATTAAAAGTTTTATTTTAACCAAATAATAAGAGAATGTACCATCAGAAAATATCTTAGGGAATAATTAACCAATATTAGAAGATATAATCTTAATAAGATGCATTATAACTCAACGAATGACATTGAGTGAATAAAAACCATTACAATAATTATAATGCATGAATAAAAGAACATAATAGGGATACCATGAAATATATATTAAAATATTATGAAATGAAATATATTTATTATAATTGAAGTAAATGGGGTAGTTAATAAAATATATTAGACAAATGATGGTGTGTAATATCAAATATGTCTCATGGATTTTAAAACGAGACTAAGAAACTCTTACCTTAATTCCCAATGTCCACTAAAGCACATGAATCTCATATATAACCGAATAAAATATCATAATCACCTATTTTTGAACCTTATTCACACACACACACACACACATATCCATTTATTAATTTCATTTATAATTATCTTATATATGTATATTAATTATTTTTTATCTATTTTCACTATAAGATTTTTGTTATCATGATCATTTTTAACTAGGTTAAAAATAATAGTGTTTTTATTTATTTTTATCCAAAATTTCATCATTAATAGATACTTTAATGTACTATAAATGATAAATTGAATTCATTTATAATTATATCATCTCATTCTACAAGTTTTTTAGTTATGTTGTTTTAAAATGGAATCAATATCGGCTTATTTTGGTAATTTTTGTGACCGAAGATGGAATTTTTATAATATGTTAAATACTTAATATAAAATTCCAAAACCATAAAAAAATATTTATTATATTTTTAACTTATAATACTATTATTTTTTTAGTTCCCATAATCATCCATCATATAGTTTTATTTCATTGTTCAAGTAGGTGGTTAGATCCATCCAAACATGGACATACCATAATTTTATGGGTGAGTATGGTTATGAAATTATTTATTTTGACATAATATATTTATAAAATAATAATAATGATATTAATTAGTTGTTTTTATGTTTTTGAATAATATTTTAATCGGTTTTTTTATAAATATTTAAAATCAATATGAAAAATGAAAAATGTTACTTCGGGGTGGCGATAGTCTGCCCAACGCATGGTTAACTTTTTAATTTCACAACTAATGAGAGGGAATAAAGGTGGATTATGATTTGCATCTTGAAAATAAATATTATATTATACATGTCTCATTTATTTTTCAATTAAATATTTATAACCAATTGATATATGTGATGGACAAAAATGGAATACTTCGCTAAGTAGAGGTGGTCGTTCGTACAAACACATGATCAACGTTCTTTTGTTTTTTAAGTGGAAGAAAAGGAACAAATGATTTTTTTTAAAATTAATATAATGAATATAAATTATACTAATGATTTCAAGTTCATTAAATTTCTATGGATAGGGCAGGTTTGGAAGATAAATTTTAATAAGAAAAGGATGATAATTAAGTAATACTCACATTGGGAGCTTGAAAATTCACTTGAATGTATCCTTAGAAAATTGAAGGGCATAAGATACATAATTGAGACCAGAGAATTATGAACATGAGATAGGTTTCTAGTAATTCAAAAAATTTATATTTCTATGAATAAATTCGAAGGAATATGTGTAACATGAAGTGGTGGAAGTGTTCCCCTTTTATAAGTGAAGTGAAGGGTACTTTTGTGAACACCCATAATTCATCAATAATGGAATGACACTATTAAATGGTAAAAGGTTCCAAAAGTTAGTAAATGTGGAGTGTGAAGTGGGATATTATTGATAAAGCCTTTGAATTTAATTTTAACACATTTTTTAAATAGTTTTAAATCATTTACCATTAGAGATTTTACATTTTAAAATTTTAGTTTTTACATAGGTAACTACTTTTTAACTATGTAGTAAATATATATATATATAAGGTGCCTGGGGGTAAAATTACATTAAACATATGCAAAAACCACACACACAGGATGGAAAGTTAGGCCATAGCCCCCTAATGGATATACCACCCATCAAGCCTTATTTATTCAGTACATGGCCCGAAGGCCTAGTAGACATGAAGCCTATTAAATTTCCCAAAGGCCCATAATATGACCTGAAGGTGTAGTGTAGTTTCATGCCTACATCATACCTACATCACCCTCTGCCTGCGTCATGCCTGTTTCACCATCTACCTGCATCATGCATGCCTCCTCGCTTACCTGTGTTATGCCTACATCACCGCCTGCTAGCGAAAATTCACTCCCACCTGAATTTGAACCCATGTGTGATGCAGAATAATGGGACACCTCTACCACTAAGGCACACCAAATATGCACTGTGTAAAAAACTATTTTTTAGAAAATGTTGTTTTTACCATTATGCATTCTTAATATTATTTTGTATTGATTTCCAGCCGAATTATTCATAATATATTTATATATAGGTTTGAAAATTATATTAAATTCATTTTTTAGAAGAGTTTAATTTATCTTATTAGATAAATATTACACGATATTAATAAAAAAATTATTTGAAATAATCATTTTATAATTATCGAGGTCATTAAATTTAATCACAGTATCCATAATTTTATGCATAAAAATTTAAATTAAACTTATTAAATATTATGAATATGTTTATATAAAATTTAAATTACATTTTTAAAAATAGTATTTTAAAATTATTTAATTTTCTTTATAAATATATATTTTTTATTGAAAAAGGTTTAATTTTTTTTATTTCTTTCTTGTAGTGTGATAATTTTGTTAAAGTTGGGGTATTAGAAAAATTAGTATTTTTTTAATATTCATCTAAGAATAAATTGTTTTAGAAAAATCTTAAAAATAATCCTTAGACTAATTTTAATATGTATAATTTAAAATTTTATTTTATTTTACAACGTTAAAAATTAAAAATTTATAAATATAGATTTTAAATTAAAATTAAATATATATATAAAAAATTTATTCTATTGAAAATTGAATTTTTAAAAAATTAAGTGTTTTTTGTCATATTTTGTACACATTTTATAATTGAATAAAATATTTTTATTTACTATAGGAATTATTATTCTTAAATTTTCTTATTAATAAATATCCCACAGCTCATTTTAGTTCATTGTTACATTTTCACCAAGATAGGAAACATAGTATTCATTTAGAATATATATATATATTCCCAAATCATAGGGTATTGCACAAATGAATATTATATTTAAGTGATTGAAATTTTATTTGGATCATCATTCGTAACAAGTGGATCCCCGATCGACGAATGGGTGCTAATACCTTCTCGGGGAAGATAAACTACGATCAAGGATGAAGATAGTTTTATCTTTGGATTTTAAGATTGGATAAAACCAATAGAGGGATCACATCCGTTTTATTGAATCTTTTGATTCTCTTCAATAAATTAAGAGTTAGAGTATCATCTAACATCACATGGAAACTAAATAGTATTTCCCTTTGGTTTAACATTCATCGAACTCTTCAATGAATACATAAAGCCATATATAAATCATCTTATGATTGATAACCAAATAAATTGTGTGATATATATATATATATATGGAATTTACATGCACTCTAATCCAAAATCCCATTTAACATTGAAACAATATAATGTCAAGTTATGGATCCCATACATTTGACATCACGTTTGTGGAAATTTATTCTTATTCCCCTTATTAAGAATAAATTAAGTAAAAACATATTCTCAAGATCGGTATGCATCATAGGAATATTACCGGATAAGACATATGAGGATTTCTCATAATATAATTTTAATACCATGAGATTTTATGTAAACACCCAGAATTTCCATCTAATTTTTTTAATATATAGGAATTTTATGAGACCATGAAAATTGACGACGCATGATTTCGAGTCCCGGTGTGCCCAGAATCAATTTATAAAGTTTTGTTCGGGTACGCTCAGTAAACGTATGAGTGGGTTTCTATAAATTTTGAATCGGTGCTCGGAAGTGAAATCTAAGGGCACCGTTGAACTCGCAACGCCAGTATTTACTTAAGAAGACTTTCACCTCGATGGTAGTGGGTCGAGAATAAAAGATAGTTTTTGGGTTTTTTGTGAAAATAATAAAATAATATGAACTTCACTTTATTTTATTTTTGAGCCACCAGGTGGAAGTTGGAGGTGGGGTCCACTAGAACTAAACCTCTTTGTGGGAGTTGATGTGTGGGGACCACCCGACCATAAACTCCCATGAGAGGTTATGGTAGTGGGGCCCACACGAACCTAACCTCCTCTTCATGTTTATTGTGGTGGGGAGAACCTGGGATTTAAACCCCCTCAAAACTCCCCATTAATGGGGAGAAACCCTCAAAATTCCATTAAGTGTAGGGGATCCTCTTCAACTCCCCTAACACTTAATTTTGCTAAATCCTCTCCATTAATTAATTGACAACATTAATTAATTAATTTAAATCTTTTTGAATTTTGTGCCAACAACTAAATAATAGATACCATAATCTATTATTTTGTCAGGGATCACTTTAATTTTGGTGGAACTTGGTGGAGGAGAGAGTTTGGGAGAAATCTCCCAATGAAGAATGTGTTCAATGACGAAGAACGCTCCACTGACGAAGAACATCGACCTCGACCCGGACTTCGACTTCTTTATTCGGAATCTCCTTCGACGTAGGACATGTTCATCTACAACGAATCGACGTCTGCCTTATCACGCCAACGTCGACGATCAATGAACAAGGTAGAGGTGTTTTTGAGTTGAACAATGTTATTCTTTTTCCTCATATATTGATTTTTTCCTCTTGATCCGCTTGCTATCAAACTAATGTGGAGGAAATGGGCCTAACTAACATGGCCCTATTTCTCCACCGTACTTCTTGTGGTGTCTTCTTGGAATTATTCATGGGTGATCAACAATGGATCATTTCAGGTTCGTTGTTTGATGCAACGATCCAAAATTAAAGGCCCAACATCATGATGACCTAGCGGAGGTGCGACGACAATAGCAGGCGATGGACCAGACCGGACAGGGAAGACAGTTCTTCGAAATTACTTCGAGCGGGTGAATAAAAAACGTGTTCTCAGAGCTGATTGGAGGTCTGGAAACACTAGTGATGACTTCAGAACATCGGGTCGACCTAGATTCTGCAGTTTCGTGGTGATCGGACTATCATAATGAAGAGCGGGCATCACGAGAGGCGCGCTGGCGAGAAGCGTCGTTTTTAGAAAATTCCAGAATACATGGTGTGTACTTCCAAATAACATGCCATGTAGTACAGATGTTATACGGCTAGGGTTTCAGTCGTCTGACGGGTATCACATGGTGTGTGACCCCTGTCACACGACATGTACTCTCTACATAACATGACAGAGGTGGCTACCCGAGACTCTGTGTGTATTCTACGAAATACACGGACACGGGAAGAGTCACACAGCCTAACGATACGGTGTGTACTATCTGCGCAGAATGGCAGAGGCAGCTTCGCGAGACTCGGTGGGTATCCTGGGGATACACGGACACGGGGTGGAGTACACGGGCATGTACTCCACCACATGACTAGGAAAGTCTAGTGACACGGGCTACCCTACGTACCTGATAAATGGGTTGGAGAACATCGGTTTAGGCCATGTACGGGCACATAGACAGCATACACGGAGATGACGCCAGTTGCTTGGACATAGCGTGTAACCATACCACAGGCCGTGTACTTAATTTTCTACACGACCATCCTTACAACATGGGTTGTTGTACATGAGCAGTACCAGAGGTCTGAAGACACGACATGTGCCTCATTCCAACACGCCGTGTAATTTTTGGAAAATGGTTTGGTCATCTCATCCTATGTATCTTGGACATGTATTATTTGGATTTCCCCCCTATGACATGGAATACCTTTGAAATACTTCTTCATGGGACTTCATGACAATTGGACTTTTAACTAGTAGCTCATGGAGCGGATTCTACCGGTGTCATGTGAGCAGAGTGCGGAGACCTAGTAGGTGGATGAAACTTGACGACTACTGAACGATTGACTCGGAGTGACTCGACTAGCCTAGTGGGGAGAACCTTGGTTTCACGGTAGAACCACAACTAAGGAATGCCTAGTTATGGCAGCAGACCTGCGGTACTCGACAGGAGGAGTACCTCTCCAGGATATTAGGGGGAGTGCCCGGTTGTGGCGACAGACCCATGGTGGGGAGCACCTTGGTGACACAGCAGACCCACAATACTCGACAGGAGGAGTAACTTAGCAGTCCAAGGTTAGTGCGAAGCACCTTGGTGTCACCGCAGGCCCACTGTACTCGACAGAGGAGTAGTTCTCCAGCAGTGTTGGTTTTGATAATGTGAATAAAATTCCGGTTGAGCTGAGTCAGTAACTTTTTTGTTTTCCTCATGATTGAGATGGATTACTTGATAACTTAGGTATATGTATGGGCATATACCTATGTGGGGTTATCTATTGTTTTTATACTTTGTGGTTTATCCTTGTTGGTTTTTCTGAGACCTTGAGGGCCTCGGGGTCCCTACTAAGTATTGTTATACTCACCCCTACACAGGCTACTCCCTCACCTCATTGTGTTGGATGTAGATGACAGACAATGCTGATCAAGGTTGAGAGTATCAGGACTTGATGGTACCAAGAGGTGGACCTTACGACGAGTTGGTACACAGAGAAGACTAACAGGCGTGGAGTGCTGAGGAGGCTATCTGTACCTACCCTTCAGGTAGGAATCCCGGAGGACGAACCAACAACTATTTTTCCTCTCTTCTGTTGTACTTTTACTTCCGGTTCCTTGTACTTTACAGTTGGGATTGTATTTCCGACCCCTTTACTTTTCAGCACTATTTTGTTATACATTTTACATAGTGTTTGTATCCATTTGTGTGCTCTATTGGGTCGTTTATAGGTTCTAAAGGAAATGAATTCCTATTTTTAGGGAATTATGCCTTTCTTGCTAGTCTCCAGCCCCTAGCCTTTGCAAGGCGGGCTTGGGGTAGTCACGACACGGGCCCCGGGGGACGGGTCGTGACAAATTTGTATCAGAGGAGTTGGTTCTTCTGCATAACTTAAGAATCTAATCTTTCTTCTCTTTGAATCAATAGTTTTAAGTGTAGTGAGTGTGGTTCTCAGTTCAGGGAGTCCAGTGTTAGTGCAGTGGCCGATGTATCCATACACCAGGATCCGGAATTCTGATTTCCAACTCAGTGGATGAAAACACTGATTGTGTGTGTGTTTTCAAAAGTTTTGTTTAAGTCAGCTCAACCAGGTTAGCTCACCAGGTATAATATTTTGACCGTGTTGCATCTGTTTCTTTCAGGATGCCTATCCATGGACGACCAGCTAGAGTCCCGAGAGTTTCACGCACAGATAGCCCACCGAGCGACGAGGCCTCATTGTAGGGCCCTTTTCCAGCGGAGGCACCAGTGGTACCAATTCCCTTTGGGTCACCGATGCCACCATCCCCAGTATCATATGATGCACGCCGCTTGATCATGTTTCACGAGTTCCAGTGGTAGAGGCCACCCATGTTCAGGGGAGAGATGGACCCACATGTGGCTAAGGATTGGCTGGAGGTTGTGGTGAGAGTTTTCTGACTAGTAGGGACACCAGTCGACCTCATTGTGATTCTTGCTGCCAGCCTTCTACCAACAGTAGAATGAAGATGGTGGATCTTGATGCTCCATGTTCATGACGAGATGACGCTTATCTGGGTAGACTTAGAGAGCCTATTTTGGGCAGAGTTTGTCCCATCGACTCTTCGAGCAGTGCGCAAACATGAGCTATTTTGTCTACAGCAGGGCATCATGACTATAGCTCAGTACTCAGCATGGTTCATAGACCTCTCATGCTACTTTACTAACATGGTATGGGACACTTTCTTCTGGTCTTGGACCTTCGAGCAGGGACTCAGGCTAGAGATCAGAGCTTTGGTGATCTCACTCAGCATCCCGACACAGGCAGGGGTATTAAAGAGAGGCCTCCCAGTGGAGAGTTTTCATGACGAGCAGTCTCCAGCAGCGAGATCCACCACCAGTTAACATGTAGTGGAGTCTTATGCAGCTAGCAGGAGACATTTGTTGCAGAGGTCCAAGAGGACGAGACCTACATGTGGACAACCACATGACTCAGGATCGTTTGTGCGGGGCACCCAGAGTAGAGACATACATACCAGGAGTGGGTAATGTTTCACATGCGGCGGATAGGGTCACATGGCTCGTGACTGTCCGACCTGCCGTTCAGATGATCAATAGAGTGTCGAAGGACCGCCCAGGTAGAGACAGTGATTCGATCGAGGCGGTCCGTAGGGAGCAGGCGGCATGGCAGAGGAGCTGGTTGTGCAGCTAGCGGTGGATGACATTTCGTGGTGTTACCACCACCACCATCAAGAGGTCCACCCTGACCGCTGGGAGTAGGTGGATAGGGGAGAGCTCAGATCCAAGTAGCTGAGGCCTACAATCACGGTGATCCAGAGATGATACGAGGTACAATCTGTGTCTATTCTACCTTAGCTATAGTTCTTATAGACACAGGTTCCAGTCACTCTTTTATTTCCACTTCCCTCGTTTAGAGATCATAGATTCTGACGGAGCCGTTGGTTCGATCCATATAACTAGAGACTCCTACGGGAGCATATTCGACGATTATGCACTGGTGCAGGCAGTGTGAGCTTACTCTAGGAGACGAGATCTTCGGCTGGGATCTTCTAGTAGCGACATCGAGGCCTTACGGTGTCATCTTGGGTATGAACTAGTTATCTACAGTTCATGCCTAGATCAACTTTATTAGGTGCAAAGTGCGGTGCGTCTGCATATATGGAACCTTTTTTACCTTCACCAGGGAGAAGGGAGCCTTTGCAGCACATGACGGACTTACCTAGAAGAGCGTGCAACTGATCACTCATCAGTTGGCCTGCCTTAACCTCAAAGTAGTAGATGTGGAGAGTCCGAGCTATTTTATAGTGGTGGACCAGTACGCGGATGTTTTCCCTGATGATGTCCCAGGTTTACCTCCTCGTAGAGAGGCAGACATTTACATTGACGTGTACCCCAGGACGGAAGTGATATCTATAGTAGTGTATCGGATGGCTCCTACAAAGCTTCGTGAGCTGCAGGTACAACTAGAGGACTTACAGGGGAAGGGATTTATCTGGCTCAGTGTTTCTCCCTGGGCAACCCCGATTCTATTCTCCAAGAAGGTGGATGGGAGCTTGAGGATTTGTGTTGACTATCAGCGCCTGAACCAGGTGACCGTGAAGAACAAGTACCCACTCCCGAGGATTGACGACCACTTTGATCAGCCAAAGGGAGCCCAATGGTTCTCAAAGATAGACCTCAGATCAGGCTATCACCAGCTCAGAGTGTGAGACAAGGATGTGTATAAGACGACCTTCAGATGTCAGTACGACCACTAAGAGTTCTTGGTTATGCCATTTGGCATAACCAACACTCCAGCAATGTTCATGTGACTCATGAACATGATATTTCAGCCATACCTCGATCGATTTTTTGTAGTCTTCAATGACGACATTCTGATCTATTCGACTACTGAGGAGGAGCATGCCTACCATTTGCAGGTAGTACTGGACACACTACGAGAGCACCAAATTTATGGTAAGCTCTCGAAGTGCCAGTTTTGGATCCGAGATGTTCACTTTCTGGGTCATGTCATATCGGAGGCTGGAGTTGTAGTGGATCCAGTGAAGATTGATGCGGTACTTGCTTGGGAGCCACCCTGGAGTGTGACATAGGTACAAAGTTTCCTAGGTTTGGCTGATTATTACCAGAGGTTTGTGCCAGACTTGTGCAGAGTTGCAGCACCGCTATCATCCTTGACGAAGAAGGGGAAACCCTTTGTGTGGTTGGAAAGATTCCATAAGAGCTTTCCAGACCTGAGACATAGGCTGACTAGTGCCCCCATCTTGATGCTTCTAGAGGAAGGCATAGGGAATGTAGTCTACTGCGATGCATCAGGGACTGGACCTGGATGTGTCCTGATGCAGGAGCAAGAAGTGATCGCATATGGCTCTCTATAGTTGAGACAACATGAGCAAAACTATGCTACCCATGACCAGGAGTTAGCAGTGGTGGTCTTCGCCTTGAAGATGTGGCGACATTATCTGATGGGCAAAAATTTTACCGTGTACTCTAATCACAAGAGTCTCAGGTATATCTTCTCTCAAAAGAACCTGAACCTGAGATAGCGATGATGGCTTGATTTTCTCCAGGACTATGAATTCAAGATAGTCTATACTTCTAGGATAAGGAATGTTGTTGCAGATGCACTCAGCAGAAGATCTGGTATACAGCTGCTAGGTGTGGCAATAGAGTAGTTGGATGCTTTACAGATATCCTTTGTGGATAGAGATGGAGCAACCTTCCTTCAGTATCTTACAGTCACTCCCCCACTTCATTAGCGAGTTAGGGAGGTGCAGAGTGGGGACGCTGACTGCGAGACACGACGTGCTCATATATCCACAAGACATACACTTGATGGAATTTCTGAAGGTGGGGAGCACGTCATCCTCTTGAGAGGACATACCATGGTACCAATTCCACTTCAGGAGGAAGTTTTTAGGGAGTTTCACACATTCCCTCTAGCGGTATATCCAGGAGTGGAGAAGATGTATCAGGACCTCCGACGACAACACAGGTGGCCGAGAATGAAGAAGGAAGTTGTAGAGTTTGTCTCTCGATGCCTCCTTTGTCAGTAAGTGAAGGCAGAGAATCAGGTACCCGTAGGCTTGGTTCAGCCTTTAGAGGTCCCAGAGAGGAAGTTGTATGGGATATCCATGGAATTTGTGATAGGAATTCCATGTACATCCAGGGGTCATGACTCGATTTGGGTGATCATTGACTGACTCACCAAGTCGGAACACTTTCTACCGATCAGAGAGTAGGGTTTAGTATAGATATTGGGATGCCTCTATGTGCAGTATATTGTACAGCTACATGGAGAAACTTCGACAATTGTATACGATCGTGATGCATGATTTACTTACCAGTTATGGAAGGGGTTGCAGGAGGCTTTTGGGACACAACTTTTTCTGAGCACCGCCTTCCATCCTCAGACGTATGGTCAGACTGAGAGAACCATTCAGACCCTTGAGGACATGTTGTGTGCTTGTGTCTTTGACTTTGGTCGCAGATGGGAGGATCACTTACCTTTGGTGGAGTTTTCAGACAACAATAGCTATTAATCCACCATTGGGATATCACCTTTCAAGGAGTTATACAAGCGACCTTGCAGGTCACCTCTGTGCTGGACTGACCCAGGGGAGTCAGCACTCGTGTGACTGGAGATGGTTCGGGCTACCACAGAGAAGGTGCAGATCATCCAGGTGTGGATAAAGACTGCACAGAGCAGGCAGAATTCGTATGCCGACAAGTGATGGAGACCTCTAGAGTTCGAGGATGGCGACCATGTCTTTTTTAAGGGTCTCACCCCAATGAGGTCTATAGAGATTTGGCCAAGGCGGCAAGTTGTCTCTGCGATTCATCAGACCTTTTCAGGTCCTCATAAGAGTTGGAGAGGTGGCATACCACTTAGGTCTTCCACCTTAGTTGCACTGGGTGCACGATGTCTTCCACGTATCCAAGATGAGGAGATACATGCACAACCCTTCTCACATCATCGACCATGGAGAGTTGGACGTCGACGATGGGGTGAATTTTACAGAGGTTCCAGTGGAGATTGATGATTGATAAGAGTGGGTCCTATGAAGAACGGTCGATACCTCTGGTATGAGTTCGCTGGTAGCATGAGAACCTCCAGGAGAGCACAAGTTAGCGGTAGGCTCAGAAGCATGCTCAGTACCACCACCTGTTCCCTTAGTTTGAGTTATGTCTTATGGGGATGTAGAGCCCTGAGGTGGGGAGAATTTAAATACCCTGAATTTCCATGTAATGTTTTTAAATATATGGAAATTTTACGAGTCCTCAAAAATTGACGGCGCGTGATTTAGAGGCCCGGTGTGCCCAGAATCAATTTCTAAAGTTTTGTTCAGGTACGTTCAGTAAACGTACAAGCGGGTTTTTATAACTTTTGAACCGTTACTCAGAATTGAAATCTGAGGGCACCGTTGAACTCACAGCCCCAGTATTCTCTTAAGAAAACTTTCACCTCGATGGTAGTGGGTCGAGAATAAATGATAGTTTTTGGGGTTTTTTTGTGGAAAATCATAAAATAAAATGAACTTCACTTTATTTTATTTTTGAGCCACCATGTGGAAGTTGGAGGTGGGGTCTACCAGAACTAAATCTCCTTGTGGGAGTTGAAGTGTGGGGACCACCCGACCATAACCGCTCATGAGAGGTTATAGTGGTGGGGCCCACCCAAACCTAACCTTCTCTTCAAGTTTATTGTGGTGGGGACCACCCAGGATTTAAACCCCCTCGAAACTTTCCATTAATAGGGAGAAACACTCAAACATCCATTAAGTGTAGGGGAGCCTCTTCAAATCCCCTAACACTTAAATTTTCCAAATCCTCTCCATTAATTAATTGAGCACATCGATTAATTAATTTAAATCTTTTTGAATTTTGTGCCAATAACTAAATAATAGATAAATTAATCTATTATTTTGTTTGGTCTCACATTCATTTTGGTGGAACTTGGGGGAGGAGAGATCATGGGAGAAATCTCCCAACGAAGAACATGTTCCACCGACGAAGAATGCTCCACTAACGAAGAATGTCGACCTCGACCTCAACTTCTACTTCTTTCCTTGGAATCTCCTTCGACGTAGGACGTGTTCGTCTGCAAAGAATCGACGACCGCCTTCTCGCGCCAGCGTCGTTGACCAATGAACAAGGTAGGGGTATGTCTGATTTGATCAACGTTATTATGTTTTCCCACATGTTGATTTATTTCTCTTGATCAGCTTTCTATCAAACTAATGTGGTGGAACCGGGCCAAACTATCACGACCTGATTTCTGCGCTGTACTTCTTGTTGTGTGTTCTTCCCGTTCTTCATGGGTGATCATAAATGGATCGTTGCAGGTCCTTTTTGTGACGCAACAATCCCAAATTGAAGACCCAACATCACGACGACCTGGAGGAAGTAAAACGACGATAATAGGCGACATATCAGACTAGACCAGGAAGACCGTTCTTAGACCGTACTTCGAGCGGGTGAATCAAAAACGTGTTTTTGGAGCCGATTGGAGGCTCGAAAACACTGGTGATGACTTCAGAACATTGGGGTGACCTAGAGTCTGTAGTTTTGTGGCAATCAGACTGTGAGAACGAAGAATGGGCATCACAGGAGGCGCTCTTGGGAGAAGCATCGTTTCTGGAAAATTCCAGAATACATGACATGTACTTCCGAAGAACATGTCGTGTAGTATAGACATTATGCGTCTAGGGTTTTGGGCGTATGACAGGTATTACATGGAGTGTGACCCCTTTCACACGGCGTGTACTCTCTACACAGCATGACATATGCGGCTACCCGAGACTCGGTGTGTATTCTGGGAAATACACGGACACGGGAAGAGTAACACGGCCTCACGACACATCGGGTACCCTCTAAGCAGAATGGAAGAGGTGACTTTGAGAGACTCGACATTTATTTCGAGGATACACAGACACAGGGTGGAGTACATGGGCATGTACTCAACCACATGGCCATGCAAGTCCAGTGACATAGGCTACCCCATGTACCAGATACATGGGTTGGTGAACATGGGTTGAGGCCGTGTACGAGCACATGGACAGCGTACACGGATCCGACCCTAGTTGCTTGGACATGATGTGTAACCATACCACACACCGTGTATTTACATTTCTACATGACCATCCTTACGACATGGGCCATTGTACATGGGCAGTACCCGAGGTCTAAAGACACAGTGTGTGCCTCATTCCAACACGCCCTGTACTTTTTGGAAAATGGCTTGGTCATCTCATCCTCTTTATCTAGGACACATATTGTTTGGATTTTCCCCCTATGACAAGGAATACCTTTGAGATACTTCTTCATGGGACTTCGTGACATTTGGAGTTTTGACCAGTAGCTCGTGGAGCGGATCCTTTCAGTGACGAGCGAGAAAAGTGTGGATACCTTGTAGCTGGCTGAGACTTGAAGACTGCTGAATGATTAACTCAAAGTGACTCGAGTTGACTAGTGGAGAGTGCCTTGGTGTCGTAATGACCCACGGTAAAGGAGCACCTGGTAGTGGCGGAAGGCCCGCGGTACTCGATAGGAAGAGTACCTCTATAGGCTATTAGGGGGAGCGCCTGGTTGTAGTGGAATACCCATGGTGGGGAGCGCCTTGGTGACGCAACATACCCATGGTAATCGATAGGAGGAGTACCTCAGCAGCCCAAGGTTAGTGGGAGGCGACTTGGTGTTACGACAGACCCACTGTACTCAATAGAGGAGGAGTTCTTTACCAGCTGTGGTTTCGATAATGTGAATAAAATTCTGGTTGAGCTGAGTCAGTAACTTTTGTGTTTTCCTCATGATTGAGATGGATTACTTGATAACTTAGGTATATGTTTGGGAATATACCTAAGTGAGGTTATCTGTTGATTTCATACTTTGTGGTTTATCTTGGTTGGTTTTTGTGAGACCTTGAGGGTATAGGGGTCTCTACTGAGTATCATTATACTCACCCCTGCATGGTCTATGCCCACACCTCGTTGTGTTGGATGCAGATTACGGACAATGCTGATCGAGGCTGAGAGTATCAGTATTGGACGGTACCCATAGGTGGACCTTACAACGAGTCAGTACATGGAGGAGACTGACGGTCATGGAGTGCTGAGGAGGCTATCTGTACCTACCCTTCAGGTAGGAATCCTGGAGGATGACCCAGTAGATTTGTTCCCTCTCTTCAGTTGTACTTGAACTTTTAGTTCCTTGTACTTTACAGTTGGTATTGTATTTTTGTCCCCTTTACTTTTCAGCACTCTTTTGTTATAAAGTTTACTTAGTGTTTGTATCCAGTTGTGTGCTCTGTTGTGTGCGTTTATAGGTTCTAAAGGCAATGCCTTCCTAGTTTTAGAGAATTACTCCTTTGGTGCTAGTCGCCGGCCCCTGAACTATGGAAGGCGGATTTGGGGTAGTCACGGAATGGGCCCTGGGGGACGGGTAGTGGAATTTTATAGGAACAAAATTATGTTCAATAGCATATATGACACACAACACTGAGCGTAAATGAACCACAAAATATTATTATTTATATATAAATCTTATAACATATCCATTGAATTTAAGGGTGTGAATAGTATTGAAAATAATAATAAATATATGTATAATTGTAATACTCAAAATAAATGTTTTGATTAATTCTTAGAAAATAATTGTTCAATTTTTACTAA